>OZ022389.1:26779081-27979081 GCA_963989295.1 Ametastegia equiseti
CGTATTCGCCTTCCATTTCGACTATTTAATGCATTTGTCAAACGTACTATAATCCTGATAATAAACATCTAAATATTCTATAATTTCAGTGATGATTCGAATTATACTGCATTCAGATATGCAGTATATCGAAGTTCGCGAGAACAAATATTAATATTCTGGCGTATGCGAATAATTTTTGGGTATTACTGACCATTTCTAGATGTTAGTTGGCCGCGTTTTATACACGTATACGAAATGCGTATTTAACTGCAAAAA
The DNA here is from genome assembly GCA_963989295.1 of Ametastegia equiseti. Lineage (NCBI taxonomy): Eukaryota > Metazoa > Arthropoda > Insecta > Hymenoptera > Tenthredinidae > Ametastegia > Ametastegia equiseti. The sequence continues at coordinate 26,779,340 of OZ022389.1, forward strand.
ATGTCCGCCTTGGAACAGGTTTATTTAATGTACTTACTAAGCGTCGCATCATGGTATTCAATACTCAAATATAATACAGATAAAAGAAACAATTATATAACGTATTTCAAATATGTTTTACAAACGTTCTAGCCCAGCAATATTATGCGTATAGTGTTATGGTATAATATATGAATTAAATAGTATATTGTGCACCTAGGGCGTAAAGTGGGTTTTTTCAGACCGAGTGTGGAGTTTGCAGTACGAGTCGGAGGTGAGCTAGCATGAGTCGAAGGCGAGCTAGCACGAGCCGAAGGCGACTGCGGCCGCGAGCCGAAGACGAGTGCGTCCGCGAGCTGAAGACGAGTACTGCAACCACACGAAGTCAAAAAGCCCACTTAGCCCTTGGTGCACACCATATTTTTTGCAACGCAGGTATGGATTTCTGCGTGTTTTGTGCCTATAAGCGGGACTAAGGTGACCTTTTTTCGACACAGCACTTTATATTAATGTTATAATAAGATAACATTTTTTCAACAGCCGGAGAAACTAATTGCAAGATAGTAGGCAACAGGAAAAAGTAGAGAAGATAAGAATAATAGTATATTTTATTATATATCCCATTATAAAATACATTGATAACAAGATTGAACGACAAATCTAATGTAATTAACTTCAACGTATGTCATTTCTTATGTAATTTATAATCACGAATTTCGTTTTGATATAATTTATTAAATAGTATATTTTATTATATATCCCATTACGAAATACATTGATAACGAGATTAAACAACAAATTTAATGTAATGAACTTAAACGTATGTAATTTCTTATGTAATTTATAATCACAAATTTCGTTTTGATATAATTTATTAAAAATTTGTTTCTGTTCTGAAGTGACGTTTCGTGTTGTCTGATTACTTTTCAAGATATTTCAGTGAATGCATTGAAATGCATCTTCAAACTGCCTTATATTTGATTGTGATATTTGGGCAATTGTGAAAATTGAAATTCCTATTAGAGTCTGAGGAATCTATTTTTTTGGGAAAAATATGTACATTTTCAGAATCTTGAAAAGCTGAAGTACTATTTGGAGTATCGTTCATCTTCGCTTTCTTTGGTGGAGGTTCAATTGAAGTCGATTTTTCTAGATTGTTTCCTCCAATTGCAGCTGAATTTGATGGGTCTGAACTAATCGCTGATGATATGAGACCACCAATTTTAGATTTGTTCTGTATCATTGATCTCTATACGAACTGGATAGGGCATACGCGGCCTGCTGTGGCAATTTGTTGAAACCATTTGAACGTCCGCGGTGGCCATTTTATTTGAGTCACTGTGATACTTTATAGCGGGTGATGCAACAGATAGTAATGAACATTTCGCGCATTATGTGAACTGATATGTGTGATGATTAAGTGATTGCTATGCACGAATGAATGAATGCATGAATAAATGGATAAATCAAAATGAATTGATGATGTACATGAATAATAACAGTGAAAATACCACCAAATATGACATGGCACATGATCTCCGTACAGGAATCAAAAATCATTGAACACTTTCACGAATAATGTTGTTCATTATGAATAAGACTAGTACCAACAATAGCTGATATAGAATTTTCAAGTCTCACATTAAATCGATTGCTATAATAAAAATAGCAGTTGTTAAATTAGTCTTCGAAGATTCTAAATGAAATTATTCAGTTTAGTTGGTATAAGCATGTATAATGTATATCCCTACTATTCAGAGTACTACTATACGTCAGAGTTGAGAGATTTGTAGCCACTGATCAGAGATTAGCACTGATTTCTCTGAAGATCATGGATTGTAGTATGCAAAAGCACAATACCTATATAGAAAAAAGTGCGTAAGAAAAATGAAAAATATTTTCTAAAAAATTGTCAACATCATCTCTGCAGCTGTAAAAATGGTAACATCGAAATATCCAATACTAGTATACAATAAATAACAAACAGTCCGTTGTCATGGCATTGTGTCACAGTGACTGCAAGACGATGGCTGGCTAGTCGTTCAATTTGTTTCAGTGATTGAAGCGTATGCCCCATCCAGTTTTCTTCTATATATCTTTCCGCCACATTAGTTGATTTCCAACCTCCATGCCTTTTAAGGGTTGTTATATTTGCATCTGTAATAAGATATGTCGAACGAATTTATTAGTACGTTTGTAATAAGTCAAGATTTGAATAAGTACTATATTTATTATCCTCAGTGTTTTCGTTGAATCCACTGACCCCTATTTTCGGCGAAACCAACACAGATATGTACCACGTGCGTGAGGCTTGGTTGGGACGGAATAGGCCGTGAAACTTGGGCCAGTGGAGCCTCATGCATGCAGTACGTGTCTCGTTTAGTTTCACCATGGCGAGGGCTCAGCGGATTCAACAAAAACACTCGGTATGTTTACCTGCGTCTGCAAGTATGGTCGCAGATGTACGCCTGAAACAATGTCCAGTGTATAAATCTTCATCTGGTAACTGTCAATAGCTAGCTATTGTTTTCGGCATTGCACCAAATCTATTCTTGCCAACTACTTGCAATGTACATTTACTTTTTCTGTAGTTTAGAAAAAATCTATCCGTTGTTGTATGTGGTGGGCGCGAGTCTTGGTTCTTCTGGACTGTGTTTTGAAATTCACGAGAAATTGTGAATGATCGAGCAACTGCAGTCTTTGTATTAGGGATCCTTACAAGTATCAGATTTCCATGACGTTCAACATCATTCACTTTAATATTCGTAAGTTCATCCTTTCGCAAAGCACCGGAAACTCCAAAAATGAGAGCCACCTGCAATATGTACATTGTAATTGTGTTGTTGAAAACGTTTAATTCCACTGACTATTAAGATTTTCATCACTCTAATCTCAAAATTACAACTTTCTCACGATATCCTGCCTCTCGTGATAAAAATACTGATCGTCAATTGTACGCCAAAGCGTTTTCATGAAACTAGTTACAACATTCGTTGTCGGCTCGTGCCGTAAACCTCCCGTTTTGCCAAAAAAAAAAACGTTTCCGCACCAGTATCGAAATGTACTGATTTAAGGTGTCATATGAGGTTACTAACCTTTATTAAAAGATATTTGTCGTCAGGTGCTTCGTTTAAAAACTTGTTGACATCCTCCGGTGTGAAAACTTTGGATTTCTTACTCTGGAATCCATGAGATTGCTTTTTCATAAAAGCAGATAGCATATAATATTCCTTGATATTCAACTTTTCATAAATCTTGATTGTAGTTTCCAGCATGGAATACTGCGCCCAAAGTGTGGAAGGTTTGTACTGCTGAGCTAAGTTTTTGAAGTAAGCCATTAGCACACGTTCTGAGGATGATCTAGTATTCGATTTTTCCTTCCAATCTTGAAAATTCTTGTAGCAAGATTCATAAAAAGATTTTGATTTTTCTGGCAATAAGTCAAGTGTGGCAATGTTAGCTTCTTCGCAGATATCTGGAGGGGTGCACGAATTTTCCTCTTCATCACTATTGTTCGTATCCATTGGTTTCGTGTTCATAATAGCAGCTCCTTGTTTGTTTATTACCGGCCTATTGGTATTCTCAAGAACAGGGTAGCTAAGCTCCGAAAACTTGTCAGTGCGTCGTAGATGACTGTCAGGGTATCTGTGCATATCCTCCGTACCGTAGTTTGCGAAACTACCACAAGATGGCGCTATCGTCAACTGTTTAGTCCATATTGTATTCAACGGATTCAGGTTGATTGTATTGTGGCAGCAAAATATACAAATTTGGAAACCTTATATCACGCGTTGACTGCAGAAGAATTCAAAGATAGCTACCCTTATAGGGTTTTGTGTCCAAGTAAAGTGGGCCCAAGTGGGCTCGGGGATACGAACGGTCTCCAACTTTACCGACAAAATAACGTTGCACTATATCTATAGCGTGCACATAATCTAGATATACCACAATGTTATTTCGGTCGGTAACCAAGTCCATTTGCTCGGGACACCAAACTACCCAGGGTTAGCCGTCTTTGAATTCTTCAGTCAACGTATCACGTGACTAAAAGCAGAAGGTCAACTTCGCCGCGATTTTGTGGCTCTCGTGTACGTATATCAAGAGGCTCGGTAGAGCCTCGCGCCAAGTACATTAAAAAAAAAAAAAATTTTTTTTTTTGTACGCACGAGCTCGCTCGACCGAGCCTTATTACCCGAACGGGAGTTACTCTAACTTATACCGTGAATTATATCCTTGATTTATAGGCCTCGCTGTACACACAGTTACAGAAATAGACTTATTCTAGAATGTGGGCACGAAAAGCTTTCATTGGAGCTCTAAATCGATTAAATCGCTGTCCGGAGTGCTAAGATATGATAATTCACTGATTCTAATACCTCGTTTCATTCTCATAATTTCGTCGTCTTAATCATCGTCGTCAAGAAATTTGTGATTCAAACCCATGGGCAAAAAATAACAGAAAGGAAAACTCCAAACCAGAGTTGTATAGAGTGGTACGAGAGTCACGATGCAGATGGCGCTAGCTTAACACTTGAGCGATATGGTTGGCTGGATGCGCTGGATCCAACAGAAAGGGCCAATCATATCGCTGAGTGTCAAGCACCGTGTTGCACAGTGCTCATACGAAGCAGGCCTTGTCTTGCCGAGAATGTAAACACCCGCCATTTTGGAAATTAGAATCGAGAATCGATGCCCAAGATAGATGTCAGTTTCGTTCGTTCGGAGATATAAAATTTTCATTGTTTTGCTTTGATTTTCGACTTCGTTACTTCTCACACTGTTGAATTAATCTATCTACGTTTGAACCAAATGAATGAGTTGCAGCAGGATCGGGTTGGTCTCCCATAAAATGACGGAGCTCTCAATGTTGCAATTGTAGGTTAGAGTATCGTGTTGATGACAGAGGTTATTTAACTCGTCAATACCCATTCAATAATTAAATTCATGATGATATATGAAACAACAGTTTTCAACGGATAATTTCACGATTAGGTTTATCTTGCGTGACACAAGACTTTCTCAGACAGGTTTCTTATATTCACATGAACAAACATTGCTAACTGTCAGATGATTATTAAAATGATTTAAATCTTATTCAGTTATTCGTTGTCAAGAGGCTCGGTAGAGCCTCGCGCCAAGTACATTAATTCATTTATTCGTTGTAGATTCAGCGTATTTTCATTTCTAATTCAGTAGCGAGTCGCTGCGTGACAAATCTGACGAGAGCAAATGCTAGAGTTGCCAAATATCAGGATACTCACCGATAGAGTGATCTGATACAAGAAATGGCAAGAAGTCAGATCAATCGAGCAGAATACAGGTGTTGGACCGCAACAAATTCTATTTCAGGCTCCACGTTAAGCTTGTCCGAATAGGCTGGATTCTATATATTTTGATACCTTCCGCTTGGACCTGAGTTGTAAGTCAACGCTAGACTCTGATGCTCCATGTTACATTATCTTCGTATTGGAGTACGTCGGAATAAGGAAGACTCTATTTTATACTCCACGTCGACGAAGTGAATCGGATGATGCTAAAAATGAATGACTTCCCTACGCGCGCATATATATTTATTAAGAATTTGGTGATTATGTATTTGGCATATTATTCATGATTGCAAAATTGCAAGGAACACAGTAAAACGAAACCTTCGGTCTGGAAAAACTCCTGAAAATTGAATAAATTTGAGTTTGTTTCGCTTCTTTTTTCTAGTTTCCAAGGGACGACATTCCGGCCCATGACGTAACTTGAAACAATTGACGCTTTATTGAGGACTTGAGTCAAAATGTTTTTTGACGTAACTCAAAACGACACAACTCAAGGACTGCCTGTACATGTCATATACTTTATAGTCATCGAATGCGGTAAAGTTTGATAGGCTCTATTCTATACTCTACGTTGATACAGTATGTTTGAACTTGAACTTGATAAAGTCTATTTTATATTCTAGACGTCGAAGTAAGGGAGACTCTATTTTATACTCTACGTCGACAAAGAGGATTGGACGATGCTAAAAATAAATCACTTCCTTAATCTCTTATCGTTTCAAATTTATTACTACTATCATTACTATTGAGAGATTTTGAATGGTACAAAGCAGTACAAACCAACCAAGCAAGCGTAGCGATTACATTATCTTCGTATCGTCTAGTCAGAACAAAATTGTGAGCGGACAGTATACGTTGGATTCTGTTCAGCAATTTATATGTCGACGCAGTGTCTCAGACTTCGATAAACTTCAATCCACGTGATAGGTCAATATAGTACATTGAATTTCGCTGAATTACAGGTAGTCCTTGTGCTTACGGCTGCATGTCGACTACTAGGTGACGTAACTTGTAACGATTTACGTTCTATCGAGGAATGGTGGAAAAATGTTCTTTGACGTAACTCACAACGATTTAACTCAAGGACTGCCTGTACACTTTATACTTTATAGTGACTGAGGGCGGTAAAAATTGATAAGCCCTATTTGATACTCTACGTTGATACAGTATGTTTGAACTTGAACTCGATGAAGTCTGTTTCATATTTCAGACGTCGATGGAGTACGTTGGAGTAAAAGAGACTCTATTTTATACCCTAGGTCGACAAAGTGAATTCGACGATGCTTAAAATGAATGACTTCCCTAATTTCTTATCGTTAGCCTATTCGTTGTGAAATTCAAATTCATTATTAATGTCATTACTATCGAGAGATCTTGGATGGTTGAGAAAGAAAGAAAGTAGCAGTTGACTGAACAGCTAAACAAAGAGCTAAACAATCGAGTGAGCGTAGCGAGCGAGCACAATTATTAGCTGGTTAGGCAAAATTATACAAAACGGACTGATATCCCCAACAAAGCACCTCTGGTGCAAAAACCTTCCGCCAAGTACATCAATGTGTAGATCCCTCGACCAAAAAATAAAAAGCGTTGTGCTCGTTCGCTCGCTACGCTCGCTCACTCGATTGGTGAATGATTGTGCTCGTTCGCTCGCTGCGCTCGCTCACTCGGTTGTTTTATGATTGTCAACATATAAAAGTAGTGAAATCAGATACAACTGCCAAGTACCTGTATCATACTACTTAACCCAAAATAAAAAACGTTGTGCTCGTTCGCTTGCTACGCTCGCTCACTCGATTAGTTTGTCATTATGCGTTGTGAAAACAATTTGAATAAAAAAATTGAAGATCATCACATTTTTGAAAAAACATTCATAACGAAGAATTGATTTCAAAAAAATTGAAAAAAAAATTTGGAGTCCGTGGTACTTGGCGGGCCTTTCATAGAAAAAGACTGTGAAGTCCACATTGTGAACCATTTCAATGTCCCTCAATAATTTTTTACTCATTGGCCCGCCAACGTACCACGGACTCCAAATTTTTTTTTTCAATTTTTTTGAAATCAATTCTTCGTTATGAATGTTCTTTCAAGAATGTGATGATCTTCAATTTTTTTATTCAAATTGTTTTCACAACGCATAATGACAAACTAATCGAGTGAGCGAGCGTAGCGAGCGAACGAGCACAACGCTTTTTATTTTTTGGTCGAGGGATTATAAATAATATATCCGTATAGTATGTATGTTTAATGTGTGTGTATACTGGGTGTCCCAGAACCCGGAGACCACCGGGCACCGACGGATTCCTTGACGAAATCTAAGACGAAAATTATTCTTGCAAATTTTCTTTCAAACCAACCGTATTCGAGTTATAGCCGATTCAAGTCGTCCAATACCGGCGCGGATGGGAGACCTGCACAGGAGCGTATTGTCGGCTCGGCTCGCTAGCGCAAGCCGTATAGCTCGAGCGGCGAGCGCGTGACCCCACTGAGTGACAAAACGACGATCGTTTGGCTGGCTGTTACTCATATATTTTTTTCTGATATGACGCTCCTGTGCCGGTCTCCTATCTGCGCCGGTATTGGACGACTTAAATCGGCCATAACTCGAATACGGTTGGTTTAACAGAAAATTTGCAAAAATAAATTTCGTCTCAGATTTCGTCAAGGAATCCGCTAGTGCCCGGTGGTCCCCGGGTTCTGGGACACCCTGTATACTGTATACACACGTACGGTCGTTTTTGCTAACTTTCCAAAAAGCGGGGTATAATAAAATCATTATTGCCCGCTTTTTCGGACCGGTCAAAAAAAGGTCACTTCAGGGCCGCTTAATAGGTACAAAAAACGCAGAAATCGGGCATGTGTTACAAAAATGACTATGGTGTGACGGTTATGAAATCCGTCGTATAAACTTATTTTAGGACGAATATTTTTGACGCTAATATACGTACATTATGCACGTTTATTACACTATATAAAACGTTTTCATTAATCGCATTTCGTACGTTTTATCCACCAGCTGTGTTTATTGGGAAGCTTGTCCGGAGCAATAAATATGAAGTCATCCAAATAACTAACTAAAGTAACACCTTCGGACCTTAAAATTTTGACGGGGGCCTAAAAAACCTTGGTGAACACGTACGGGGCTGTGCATAAGCCGAAAGGGAGGCATGTCAATTGAAATAAGGTGCCTCTGAACGAAAACCGTAAAAATGTCCTGCTGTCACAGTGTACTGGGACTAAATAATAAGCGTCCTGCAAATCTATCGAACACATGAAAGATTTTCAGGAAATTAAGCTTATCACTGTTCTTAAGGGAGGGGGGGGGGGGGGGGGGGGGGGTAAGGGTTTCAGCGCGGAAAAAAAACACTTTTTTAGTGAATTTTTTGTAAAAGTATGGATTGATCAAATTCATTTAAACCTTTTGTACATTATTGAGTATACTTTCAACAACATTCTGTAATTTTTCCATCCGGAAATATTGAAGAACAAGCCGGTGACAGAGCTTGCCCCAGAACGTCTTAGAAAAATAACAATTTTCCGTGTTCACTGTATCTCGGTCGGAGATTATCTAAAATCAAAAACCATTAAAATTTAGTCAAAGTATGATCCAATCCTCCCCCCAACGGTCTCTGATTATTTTTTGTTTTCATTTAAAAATTTTTGGTGGCCATCTAAAGTGTAAACAGCTATTTTCCACGAAAAATTCCACCATTTTGTGGGTGGAAAACCCCTCAATGTAAAAAAAAATTTTTAACTAACCGTTGGGGGGAGGTATTTTATATGTAGAAAATGTATACCAAGTTTGAAATGAATCGGTCAAGTAGTTTTTAAATGGCAGTGAACACGAACTTTGAAAAAGTAGTTTCGAGAAAAACGTGTTCAAAAGTTTCTGAGCTAACAAAGTGAAGAAACAAATTTTTTTTGTTCAACTTCAAATATGTCTTTATGGCTTTACTCATCTGTTTCTGCTAAATAAAATATTTTCGATTTAATCTTTGCTAAATGAAAAATTCGATTTTTGGAAAGTGCAAACCCTTACTCCCCCCCCCCCCCCTTAAATCTTCTTGGTTGAAATGTTTGGTCTGAATGAAGGAGTTTAGCCTCTTCAAATTTAATATGAATCGGTCAGTGCCATCTTTCTTGGGAACCAAAAAAAAAGAGGAGAGAAACTGGTCCTCGACCTGCTCACATATCTCAATTGCTCCTCTTGAAGCTAGTTTATCTATAGCCATCGTGTATCTACTTATGTCTGTTTCCGATATATTAATCATAGGTGGCCTGTGCTGAAAGGGTTTTCTAGCAAAACCTGTCTTGTAACCTCTAATTGTGTCGAGGACAAACTTGTTGTTGGTAATTTTCTCCCATTCGGGGTGAAATGATCTGAGTCTGCCTGCGACAGCGCTTATGCTTACATTTATTTTGATCGGTGTGACGAGCTGCTGCTCCTGGGACTTCGGGGTTTGCTGTTGAAAAACTGCTGCCTGCTCCTGAATGATGTGGTTGACTTCGACTGGTTCTTGCCTTGATGAGGGCCCGGGTGCGCGGTTAAAGGCTTCCTCTGCTGCGGCCCCTCGAGGAAAAAAGGTTTCTTCGGAGATGAAGCAGGTTTCTGTTTAATAACCTGGGTCAACTTTGTTAACGCCTTTGACTCCCTAATCCGTTCCCCAAGATTGTGGCCGTAAAGCGTCTCATCCATCTCCGTCTTTTTTATAACATCGGCCACTTGTGTCAAATCAGGGATGAAGATGTTAGCTTTCCTTGACATTGATACGGCGTGATGCATAGCAATGTTTATCTTGGCGACATCACTGAGCTTCTTCATAAGCAGGAGTTTGTCACACTCATCCTCTGACATCATAAGCGTCAAAACAGAGCCCACTGCCATAGGTAACGACCCTGCGAGCTTTTGCAGATCTGCCATGTACGTGCCTTTTTTTGCGTTTTCAGGTTCGAGAGAAGCTATTATCTCCGCATTCAGCTTCTTAGCCTCGAGCTCTGGAACCCTGTAGTGTTAGGCATTACGTTAAATAGGATATATAAATTTTTTTTTTTTTGTACCATCATTATAATAATGGGACTTTTAATCATTGCTATCATCAATTTTTTAATTAATAATAACAAGCTATCCGTGCTTTTTATGAGTGTCCAATAATCCCTCTTTCTCTTCTTTAGGTATACCCTGTGTACCCTCTTATATACCTCTTCTTTAGGTATACCCTTAGTTGCAAGTCCCAGTAGAGTCTTTCTTATCTCTGCACATGCAATATCTTATTAAATACGCCACCTCGAGAGCGCGTTGGTCAAGCCCGGGAGAATAGTGACACATTTAGGTAGGGAAAATTAGGAATAAACTAATGCTTCTTTGTTTCCTTTTGTATAACTTCGATCCGAGAGAGTACGTCTGACAACGAGAGGACTTCGAGAAGACTTCAGGATGACTTCGAGAACTTCGAGACCATCAAGGCTAGGGAAGGAACCAATGACCAGAAATTGCCGCCGAAAGAATTGCCGCTCCGAACGTGTGTTCGAACTACCGCCACCTTAACCTCATGGGTGTGCAATCCGGGATTTGCGCCTTGGAAAGTGCCGAGGATAGCACCTACGCAGAAGAGGGGAGGATGCTTACTCTGGATAGAAGTTGGATGGATGGAGTATAGAATCCACAGAAGATTTCCCGCCCGAAGACTACTTCGCCTATCGCTCGGATACCGAGGAAGCGGCGTATAGGACGATACGCCAAGTATCACACGTCTCCCGCTCCAAGGTTCATCGGTGAAACCGAAGAAATTCCCGCCACCGAACCGACTACGCCAACTATCGCTCCGGCGTTATCATCGACATTTTACCGCTCGTAAAATAGAATCGTTATTGGGAGGACGAGGACCGTGCGAGAGTGAACGAGGATGGCGTTCCGCATTGTCCCCGACCGACGAAGATGCAGATCCGGGACAGGGGCATCCCAAATCGGCTCAGGGAGCTGCAGCGAGGCCGAATCCGTGTGATTCTGCCGCCGTGGTGTTCAAATCCAACCGATTAACGCTCGGACGATACCGGACCGCGAAAATCCAGAGTAACGCCTCCCCCGGACAACTAAGAAGCTGGTAACCCTCCTTACCGCTCGGTAAAGAAGAGCTCAGGCTGATCCTGGCGCCACGCCGGCTGACGAGCCGTCGTGACAGACGGATTTCCCGACTACAATTCAAAAATTGGACCAATCCACTAATGAGTCACACGTCGTTGGTTCCCCACCTCACCCCCCGGCAGAGGATTGGACAAACTACCCAAGACGACGATTCCGCTCCTTTTCCTTCGTTCAGCATTGCTACGTATCAGACGTGCTCTCGAAGTCTTTCACTGTATTTTTCCGCTATCTGGTTTTTCCGCACAGTTTATTTAAATTAGTGATAAGTAATAAGCGCTGAGATCTTCGATCAAGGTAAAGTCTCTGGCTTCTTTTATGTAAAGCCACGAAGTTTCTTGGGAGAAGCTAGTCGTACATTTTGTGTAGCGCGAGCCACGTGCCGCGAGATTATTCTCTCTTACAGCTAATCCCACGATTGACTTCGCGACTAAGAGTCTTTCTTTCTTTTATCTGATTCGTTAGATTTTCTGATTATTATCACTCTGATTTTCTGCGCATGGTTGATTAACTATAAATCGTCTTTACCGCATGATAAAGTCGATAGAATAACATAGCCATTTGCTTGGTCGAGTTTCGGCTCGTATCTTTGATCTTTTAGTAGTTTGCATTTTTTATTATATTATTTGGTATTATTGTGTGTCACTATTCCTTCCACCCTCCCGCGGGCTAGCTGAACGAAGTTGCGATAGGTTAGGATAATTAGATTAAGTATTTCAAGTCACACAAAGCGAATACGCGGCTCGTCGCCACGTGTTTCGTTATTCGCCAAATAATCCTTCTTCCCGTCTCTGCGTAATTCTGAATAATTCTGCGAATTAAATTCTGTATATCGTTCCTGTTGGATTTATAGGAAATAACTTTCCAATTTATCACCTGCTATTGATCTCGAGCTGCAAGATGGCAGCACACGCCAATCCTATAACTAGTCTACTTACCTTCTATGTATTTTCCTACTCTATGGTCACTTACCCTTGGGCCTACTCGTCGTCCCGAAAAAGGCGCGGGAGTATATACACTTTTCCTTCATTCCTACGATGTAAACTAAATAAGTTGTGTATAAATAAATAACTAAATACTGAAACTCATTCCTTTGTGCACGAGCAGAACCTCAAACCTTGACAGGTTATGGGCCCAGAATACGCCGGAGATCAAAACTAAGTCAAAGTCTAAAAACGTGATCGCGCGTACGAACGTAACCTCAAAACAAAAGAATGACTGACGAAACGGAAAAGTACAGGATTCCCCTCTTCGATGGGACGAACTTCAATAATTGGAAATTTCGCATGGAAACGCTGCTAATCGAAAAGGACTTGCTGCAGTTCGTCGAAAAATCATACACGGAAATGATCGAGCCAGTGTTGGACACAGATACGACGGCACAACAAGCAGCAAAACGAGAAGAAGCAGCCAAGCTATTGAAACAAGACCGCAAGTGCAAGTCACAGATTATACAGCGCATCTCTGATAGCCATTTGGAGTATGCCAAGGAGAAAAATACGGCCTACGACGTCTGGACGACCTTGGTAAATACATTCGAAAGAAAGGGAATAGCAAGTCAGCTATTTATTAGAAAGAAGCTGCTAAGCATGAAACTTGACGCTAAAAACGAAACTATCGAAAATCACTTCCTGAAATTTGATAAACTAATCAGAGATCTGCGCTCAACTGGAGCCAAACTAGAAGAACTAGATATTGTTTGTCATCTCCTCTTAACCATGCCACCAGAATATAATAACGTTGTTACTGCAATAGAAACTCTAGCCCAGGAAAACCTTACACTGGCATTTGTCAAAAATCGGCTTCTCGACGAGGAAACGAAACGAAACGGAACAAAGAAACTGAGCGTGCATGAGCAATCATCGTCGACGGCGTTCGCTTCGCACCACCTACAGAAAAACTCAGCACAACCAACGACGAGGAAGCCTGCAGGATCGGGAAACTGGACTCGTTTTCCTTACAACTGTAATTACTGTGGCAAGAGAGGACACAAAGAAGTTGTCTGCAAGAAGAAACTCAGCGACAGGGACAAAACCTCGCAAAACGCAAATGTAGCTACAGAATCAGAAAGTAAAGCTGATGCAAGTTACTGTTTTACAGCTCCCACTGGAAATCACGAAAACTGCGAAGTTAAATGGTTCCTTGACTCGGGGGCCACCGAACACTTGATAAATGGGAATGTTCGCCTCAAGAATTCAAAGAAACTGGAACACCCGATAAGGATTAAAGTCGCTAAATCAGGAGCCTTTCTCGAAACAAGTTTAATAGGAGAAGTTCAGCTTTTGAGTCAAGTCGGAAAGGAAGAACTATCGATTACCATAAAGGACGTCCTGTCGGTACCAAAACTACAGTACAATTTGTTATCAGTCAGAGAATTAGAAATGAATGGTTTTCGTGTTATCTTCGAAAATGGGCGTGGCCTTATTATTAAAGGAAACAAAACGGTGGCAGTTGCACTAAGAGACGGAACAGGTTTATATGCATTAAACCTCAGAAAAATAGTTACTGCTAACCTCAGCACCAAAGACGTCGACCTAGAAACCTGGCACAAAAGATTGGGGCATCTCAACTACGAAGATGTAAAAAAACTCTTGAAGCAGACAAATGAAACCAAAGCGGACTTCTTAGGAACACCAAAGGAGATCTGTCAGGTGTGCGTAGAAGGAAAACAAACCCGGAAGTCACACAAACAGGAACGACCACGAACAACGAGACCCCTTCAAAGAGTGCACAGTGACCTTTTTGGACCTATTACGCCTACGTCACACGACGAGAAAAAATATGTTCTCACCTTGATCGACGACTTCACTCACTTTACTGCCGCATTCACTATGAGCACGAAGTCAGAAGTTTTTCATTACCTCAAGGTTTACGAAGCAATGGCCACGGCACACTTTAATCTAAAAATTTCCTGTTTTCGTTGCGACAACGGACGGGAGTACATTTCAAAGGACATTGCCAGTTTCTTCCAGGAAAAAGGAATTCAGTTCGAATTTACCATTAGATATACGCCGGAACAGAACGGACTCGCGGAGAGATTGAATCGAACCATTGTAGAAAAGGCGAGATGCATGCTCCTCGAATGTAAATTGGGAAAAACTTTCTGGTCTGAAGCAGTCCAAGCAGCAGTATATTTGATAAACAGAAGTCCCACGGCAGCGTTGAATGGGAACGTACCAGCGACGCTATGGTTCAACGAAAAACCCAACCTGAAGAAACTGAAGGTCTTCGGGTGCATTGCCTACTTACGCATCCCAACGCAAATTATAGGCGGAAAGTTCGAGTCTCGATCAAAGAAATGCTTCATGATCGGATACTGCACGAATGGGTATAAGCTCTGGGACCCAGAAGAGAACAAGGTCATCGCTGGATGCGACGTCATCTTCAATGAATCAAAATTCTCGTTCGAAGGACTCACAAGCGAAGACTGGATTGAACAAGGAGGAGAATCTGACAAAGAAGAAGAACCGGATATAGAAGAAGAACTCTCTTGTAACAACAAAGAGAACGAAACATTGAAAATGAGACTCAGTGAGAAGGGGATTGATGAAAACTTGAGGGAAGAAAAAGACAAATCCACTAAACCAAAAAATGAAGAAACACCTCGTAGGTCTACGAGAGGACAAAAACCCCGTTACCTGCAAGACTACTACCTGGATGACGAAGAAGAAAATCATGCAATTCTGGCACTGCATGCAGAAGCATTTGTGGAAGATGTACCGAACAACTACGCAGAAATCACCACTCGCGAAGACAAAGATCAATGGATGAGAGCAGTTGCCGAGGAAATAAGTGCGCTTGAAGAAAACGACACCTGGGAACTAACGCCACTTCCCGAAGGAAAACATGCTCTCAACAGCAAGTGGGTCTTTAAGGTTAAACGCAATGTGGACGAGAATATCGAAAGGTACAAGGCAAGACTTGTAATCAAAGGTTGTGCGCAGAAACATGGTTTTGATTATGAAGAAACATACGCCCCAGTAGCAAGACTGACTACGCTGAGAATACTACTATCCGTGATTGTCGAGAAGGACTACGCAGCTTATCACATGGATGTCAAAAATGCATTCCTACACGGCAAGATTCAGGAGGAGCTTTATATGAAAATTCCTGATGGTTTCGAAAACAAAGGAAATCTGGTCTGCAAGCTGAAGAAGGCGCTCTACGGGCTCAAGCAGGCACCGAGAGCCTGGAATCAAACCATCGACAAATTTTTAACTGATCTTGGCTTCATTCGATCCGAGCATGACAAATGCTTGTACACCTGGAAGGACAGCGACATTCATATAATCCTGCTCCTTTATGTTGACGACATTATCATTGCGGGAAATAATCCGAGAAAAATTCAGTTGTTCAAGGAAGAGCTAAGAAGCAAATTCCGAATGAAAGACCTGGGGGAGCTCAAATCGTTTCTGGGAATCAATATCGATCGGACAGACAAGGGTCTCTGTCTGAGCCAAAAGAGTTATCTTCGAAGAATGTTAAAACGATTTGAAATGGATAACTGTAACCCAGTGAGTACGCCAATGGAAACAACACCAATACCGAACAGCGAGAAGATCATCGACGACAAACCCTACAGAGAACTTGTTGGCTGTCTCATGTATGCCATGTTGACGACGAGGCCTGACCTGAGCTACGCTGTTAATTACTTCAGCAGATACCAACACGATCAAACGGAAATCAGGTGGAAAGGATTGAAACGAGTTCTGCGATATATCAACGGAACTCTTGACATCGGACTCAATTTCAACAAGGGAGGAGAGCTGCTGGTTTGTTTCACAGACGCTGATTTTGGAAGCGAAAAGGATCGAAAATCGACGTCCGGATTCCTGACAAAAGTTTTTGGCAATACTGTGTCATGGACCACAAAGAGGCAAACTGCAGTCGCACTCTCTTCGACTGAAGCAGAATATATCGCTTTAGCGACTGCAACGACTGACCTATTGTGGCAAAGGAATCTACTTACCGAACTGGGGTTGGAGAACGATTGCCCACCAACAATCTACGAGGACAATCAATCATGTATTCATTTGTTATCCAGATGGGAGCACAAAAGACTCAAACATGTAGACGTCAAATACAACTATGTACGAGACCTACATGAGAAGCAACAAATACGAGTCGAGTACATTAACACCAAAGAGCAAGTTGCGGACATTCTCACGAAGCCACTCCCAGGACAACAGTTCCGTAAACTCCGATCTGCACTTGGACTCGGCGAATGAACAAAAAAAAAAAAAATTATTTATGATAAATTGAGGAGGAGTGTTGGATTTATAGGAAATAACTTTCCAATTTATCACCTGCTATTGATCTCGAGCTGCAAGATGGCAGCACACGCCAATCCTATAACTAGTCTACTTACCTTCTATGTATTTTCCTACTCTATGGTCACTTACCCTTGGGCCTACTCGTCGTCCCGAAAAAGGCGCGGGAGTATATACACTTTTCCTTCATTCCTACGATGTAAACTAAATAAGTTGTGTATAAATAAATAACTAAATACTGAAACTCATTCCTTTGTGCACGAGCAGAACCTCAAACCTTGACAGTTCCGCGAATTTATTGTAAAATGAGTGTCGAATGAATTATTACCGCTAAGTGTGCGATTGCTTGTATAGTTTGTTTTTGGGTATCGTATCGCCCAGTGATACGTTAATTCGAATTTAGCTTGCTTTGTTTTATATCGCTCTCTATACAGCGCACTTAGCCGGCTCGCCGCGTTCGTTTACATTCTCGCTCGCTCGGGATTATTTCGCTCGCTAAGGATTAAGTATTTTAATAATCGTAAATTCTGAATTTGATTGTATTTTGATTCTATTGTTTCTCTCTTCTCCTTTTGATAATCATTAATGTGACTCATCGATTGTAATTCTGCTATTATATTCTCTCTTATCTTGCACTATATAACTTCGCTCATATAAAGTGGATTTGATTATTGTTAATATTCTTTGACCATTTTTCCGCTCTTGTAATGACATGATTA
The DNA here is from genome assembly GCA_963989295.1 of Ametastegia equiseti. Taxonomy (NCBI): domain Eukaryota; kingdom Metazoa; phylum Arthropoda; class Insecta; order Hymenoptera; family Tenthredinidae; genus Ametastegia; species Ametastegia equiseti. The sequence continues at coordinate 26,796,771 of OZ022389.1, forward strand.
TAATACATTAGAAGTTAATTAATTTGAAGGTCATAAGGAATTTCGATTCCATTGAAGGATTTAAATCTGAGGTTCGACTAATTATTTTATTATCAAAATTTCATGTGAAAGGTAAATCCACGCACTCTACCCTTTTCCTTATAATTTAGCTGAATTAGCCGTGCTTCAAGGCCGTCGCTTCTAGTATCGCTCGTTGTACCTTTTTGTTCAAGTTGACTAATTTTTGATTAATTTTGAGTAATTGTGAATAGATTTGTTGAGTCGATTTTTAATATTTTTGTGGAACGTATCTCTGACTGGAAATTAGTTATACCTGGCGCCCAAATAAATAAACGATCATCTTTTACTGAACATTCATCGGGTTTCTAACTAGAAGGGACGTAGGGTGTCGACAGTAGCTGACCTCGCACCTTATCTTTGTTTATTGTCGTCACAAAATGGCGGCAATACGTTAAGTATTGAAAATTGTCGTCACAACCCTTGTTAATTAGATCATGCCAGATCCTAACAAGATCGGGATCCACCGTTGAAACCTCAGACTCGTCTTTATTGGTACTGATTCCGAGGATGTTGAGAATTTCTGGATCGACTGGCGGTTTTTCGGGGCTGGACTCAGGGGGTTGCTGGTTCTTCCCGGAATTTTCTATAAACAATTTTTCGGTAACATTAACCCCCGAGGATTTTTTTTTTCTTAAAATCTCGTTACTATTATAACAGAATTATATGTATACGTATACAGATACAAATATTTATTGGCTTCTTTCGCGACCGCGGTTCTAGAAAGTAGAGACTTTTCTTGTATGCATCGGTTGTTGTGACGACCAGTGATTGCTATAACGACCGGTCGTTTTAACATTTTATATGCAACGGTTGTTGTGACAACTGACCATGCTTAATACGCATTTGGGGCCCCTTAAAATGTTTGGCCGCTGGAACCACAACTGGGTGTTCTAACCCATATATGATAGTTTTCGTTTTGACGGCGCAGGTACGTTGTGCTCGCGCGCGCAGCGCGCGAGTGCAATCGTGGCTGAGCGTCGCATACAACTCATAGAGGGGCGCAAGAACCACTGTCAACCCCTGAAAAGTGAGCTGATTGTCGCAACTGTAAGAATCCGGACACACTTATGCGTATGTAGGGGGTCGCCAGCGTTGTGTCGAGAGACCCGAAAGTGGAGCCGTCGTCATAACGGCCGGTACATGTGTTCATATATGTATACTAGGGTGGTCGTTATTTGGGGTCAAAATGAATTTTACCCCTTCCGCCCCCTAAATCATTTCAAAATACGTAAAAAGTAACGATGTAATTTTTTCAGATTGAAAAAAAAATGCCTGACCCTTGACCACGGGGGTTGGAGTTTCCCATTTGAAATACATGGGGTTTTCCCGCGTCCGCAGTCATTATTCTACTGTAGGCTTAAATATGTTTTTAAAATCTTGACATTTTCATAAATTAGTTGACAAGCATGTTGCTACATACAAAAAATTTCCCAAACCCCTACCCTCAAAATATTGTGTAACATGACCAAAATGATCAAATTTTTTTTTATAATTTTTTTATAATTTTTTTTTTTTTTTTTGTCTTCATTTCTATGAATGTGAACAGTGTTCACCGATTGCAATGAAATACTCACACGAAACGAACATAAAAAATCGTTCATTTTACAAATTGTAATTGAATATCGAAATAATAATCCAAACGCAAAAAAGGAGACAATACTTAAGAATTTGTAACTCGTTTGAAAAATAATTCCAGTGTGAGTACGTCTATTAAAAAACGGGGATGAAAATGAAAATACATTCTGAAAAAAAAAAAAAATTATAATTCTGATGGACTAATAGTATAGGGGCGTAAGCGCCAGAACAAATTTTTCCTTCTTCAGTGGCAAAATCTTTTTAATTCAATATAAAACGTTTTGGACATATCCGCTGTAACGTGGCAGCTCGCTGCCAGTTATTCGCCTCCTCCAACGCCGCGGAACGTACCCTGCCCTCCCCGCCCCGCCTGAGTCCAGGCCGGTCGACCGGACCGCTAGATGACGGACCACGTGATCGACCCGGACTTCGGACTCTGGGCAACCACCCCCCCCCCCCCCCCCCCCCCCCTGCAGCTCGGTCTACTACCACTGAAATATAGTTATACTGGAACGCTGACTCTCGTGGTGGGGGGGGGGGGGGGGGGGGGGGGTCGCAGACAAAGATAGCTCAGTCGTGGCTCCCATCTCTCTCACACCGTGTACAGTCCGCTCAAAATCTTGTATTCACGCATACAACTGCAGCTGAATACGACGCCATTAGCACGGCATAAACTTATAGTTCGGAAGGTACAGAAAAAGGACAGACGCCACGACTGAGCTATCTCTGTCGTCGATCGAATCCGCTACCCCCACCACGAGAGTCAGCGTTCCAGTATAACTCTATTACAGTGTCTACTACCGGTAAATTGCGCACCTAGCGGTGTTTTGGGTGACCCAATTACCGGAAGAAGAAGGCCGAGCCATCTTGATCTTGACCGTTTCGCGAGAGACAAGTGTTCGTTACCCTTCGTGCTTAGAAATTGTTCTGGAGTCATCCAAACGTTGATATTTCACAGTAATTTTCACGTGGTGAAAACCCCCAACTCCCACGTACCTGATCGTAGGTTTGTGGAGCCTCAAAGCGACCTTGTGAGTGAGTGGGTGCCCCCTCAAAAACATTGCCACCTCCCCGGGATTACCTGAGCCACGCTACGACAGGGTGAGAAATTTATATTCTCCTTTTTCCGCCTGGACCAGCCTCCCCGTCTTCACCGAGAAGAGAACCGACGGATACGACGGTTCTAAGATACGTCTTCCAGGCTGGAAATTGACTCTTTTTAGTATTCAGCCTTGCTATAGCTAGTGCATGCCCACTTGCCTCCCCGCTCTCCCCGCCCCTTGCCTTGCCCGACGCTTCCCCTCGCCCGTCTGGTCGGTGAGCTGCCGATCCGACACACACACACGAATCCGAGTCTATCGGTGTGCTCGCCCTAACACCACTCTGACCGCGCCTGACGGTGTGCGAGCTAGCGTCACCCTGGGCGCGTCTAGTTAATGGTCGCAAGTTGTCGCCGAGTAGCTGAAAGTCGCGGGAAGTCGCGTCTGGCGCTACGAGCGTTCGGGTTCAATTGCGATGTTGCCTCTCATTTTGATCTCGTAGATTTTGCGCGGGATACTGGAGCCGAGTAGAAGTGGACGTTGCTCGCCTGGAGCCACGTGGGGATGAACAAGTTTGTAAACAGTATTGCTAAGATGTAAATATTTTTTACTTCAATTTATTGTCTTCTTACAATCAAGAACAACACACTAGGTATGAATTTCAATCTAACGACAATGAATAACCTCAATCTGTTGTAGTTTCGTATATGATGTTTTATTCTGAACTGATTAGGTTAGTGATACCCTAATTAAGCCAAAATGGCGTCTCATATGTTATCTCTAATGTCCTTTTTTTTGACGAATTCCATGCATTTTGAAAGAAGAGCGCCATTAGCTAAATTATTGGACTTTTTCGTGACTTTTAAAAATTTATGAAACAAATACACTCACCGAAAAATTCTATCCGGTCATTTTGTCATTGGTCAGAGATTAATTACTCCTGTTAAGAGTAATGTGTAATCAAAATGAATTCAATTACTCATTATTAATGTAATATGCAATGCCCGGTTTCACTAACAATGAATAACTTGTATTCGTCGAATAAAAATCCATCTTTCGAAAACAAATGACAACACAATGTGAAATTACTATCCTTATTGTGCTCGGTTTCACCAACGATGAATAACTTTTATTCGTCGAATAAAAATCTATCTGTCGAAAACAAATGACAACACAATGTAGTATTGCTATCCTTATTCGACAGATAAATTTTATTTGACAAATAGAAGGTCTTCGTCGTTGATGAAACAGGACATAAAAATCTAATGGGTATCAGTAATAGGTGACTATTCGCAGGGTGGAGTGACTCTATTAGAGTCATGCAGGATTCACGCAACAAGAAGGTTAGGCTTCCCGGGTTTACAACAGGGTTAAATTTTTTTCGTGACCTGTGCGTGAATCCCGCGCGACTAATACAGTCACTCCACCCTGCTAATAGTTGCAGCGCCGTACTAGATATTGAAAAAAAACCATTTTCAGAACCTGGTTGGTGCTAACCAGGTAAACCTAAAGCAACATACTTTTGTCAGTTTCAGCATGTCACTGCCTAATAAAGAAGAAACTGCCTCGGCTAGCAATGATACCTTCAAACTCCTCAAAATATGCACATTGCATGGCGAAATTTATTATGTCAATATCCCTCTAGGTCTATTGCCTCAATTAGCAGGTATAGACTCAATCACAGTATCATGATCTACACTTATTCCTTGTACAAGTGTAGTTCAGCGTTGAGCTTCATTATGTTATTAAAATCATTAGTCTCATTGTTTGGTTTGCTTCTTCTCAGATGGAGGTATATATAAATTAGCCAAAACACTCGAACAATACGAGCCCCATACAACACGCAAAGTGGTCTTACCATATGAATACGAGCAGGTTATCGGTAGTACAACCACAATTGAGAACTCTGCTGAAAAAGTCGATAGCTCGGCCAAAGTTTGTAGAAGAACCTTACAACTTGAGAAACAGGAATTTTTGTCGTACTTATAACACTCTTGGCCTGTTTGTTTGTATCTTTGCAGATTCAAGTGGTAGAGCAGAAAGACGTAGAGACGTGTACAGTTCAATCGGGAGATTCTTCACCGTTAAAAGAGAGACCCTTCACATCGACAGAGACACTAATAGATAAGAGAAAACAGAGTCCTACAGGTAAATTTATTTCATGTCCTCTTAATCATTTTATCCTTCAATGCTTTGGTGTCGAATGAAATTCACGTTAATTGTATGCGTCACTTTTTGATTTCCAGATTCTCCAGCTGCTGCACGGTTGAAGGTTTCCGAAGACTCCACCATATGTAGGCATGTGGCAAATTCTTTTCCATTGAAAGTTCCAAAGGGAAGATCGACTATAGAAAAGAATAGTAATGAGAAATTGGACAACTTTGGATGTGCAAAGCTGAGTTTGCTCGAAAAGAAATCTGCAAGTATCGTCAGGGGCAGTGACGAGAAAAATTATCTTCATGCTGTTAAAGTGACAAATTTGCCTTATGGCACTTGGGAAGTAAGTTACTTAGATGTCGTCGTGTCTCATGGCATGTAGCCCTTTATGAATTATCACCATTTGTATTTTTCCATTCAAAAATACTATCTTGACATTTCTTATTTTTTTTTCATCTCAAATGCCTTTGGAAATCCATTCTACATTTTTTATTTGAAATACATTTCTACAATCATTTTTTGTTAACCATTTTGAAAATTTTGCTAAAAGCATTTCATCCCATGGTGCAGTTACACTATACTATCATGATTGTCTCCTTTATGTTTCTCAGGATGATGTGGAAGACTTATTCAGAAGGAATCTGAGTATGCCGTCGGAAGGCATTTTAAATAGCAATATGGATTCCACTTTTACTGCTGCAACTGTAAATGTGAATATCAGAACAGTACCAGTTATGGGGGTGTTGATTGTAATTATAGCATATATGTTTAAGTTTTCATGTGCTGAGTACGCCCAATCTGCATTAGCACTTGATGGCATGAAATATGAAGAGCAAATTATCAAGATCACGCCAGTGCACGGTTCTTCTTCGGAATCGTCAATAACACTCTCAAAAAAAATCCGATTTGAGAACTTACCTTTCGGGTTCACTGACGTGAGTGTTGTTGCTATTTACCTAATTGCTGTCTGCTCAAGGTGATCCATCTCTGGATTAATAATGTTCTTGTTCTACAGAACGAGCTTCATGATGCAATTGTTGAGCTGTTAAAGCAGCAAAAACTGGATACATCCTTCATTCTTTTCAAGTGTACCATGGAATCTAGTTTTACTTCTGGAGTAGCGGAGGTTAGTCCGCACCTCTTCCCTCATTATCTTTCTGTAAAATTATAGTTGCCTTTGTCATTGTCATTTTTATTTTCTGAAGACCTGTGTCTACTGTACGAATAACCTACAGTACCTTGCATTGATTACTGTCCTTTCAGTTCGAATCTTTTAATATTGCTGAAGCAGTTCTTCTATGCGATGGAAAAGAAGTACAGGAGTACCGTATATCTGTGTCGAGAGTTCTGGAAGAGTCTCCTGATATCCGAATCCATGGTATGAAGACGAACGGCGAAGAGGAGGTCCGTATGCCTGCTGTATTAGACAACGGTCCGAAAGTTCACACTCTTATGTCTTCTACACTCGAAGACAGCCTGTTTGAGAAACAAATTCTTGAAAAGTCAAACTTGGATCATTTCGACGTTGATCTACAAATGGCAATGGAAGGAAACGACAATGCAAAATTGATTATACGAAATCTACCTCCAGGCTTGGAAGATGTAAGAAACGTCCATGACAGTCAGCTCAAGTTCGATTTACTGAATTCTTCCTCATGAAAACAATTTTACTTGCAGGATGATGTCAAGGCAACAGTACGGTATGGTCTCGTTGCAAATAAATTGGGATCTGCTTCTGATGTTAATTTCTGTTTTATGCATACCCAAACAAGCGCTGTTGTTGAGGTTTGTAATATTTACTCGTGCTTGCTACTGGTAATTTCGAACTAACTATCTTGGTAGATCTGTTGTTGTCTGACAAAATTCTTCAATGTTCAAGTTTTCGTCACATGAAGCCGCTAAAAAAGCCCTCGGTCTGTCGGGGAGTAGTGCCTTCGGGAATACTCTGACTGTCTCGTGGTTTGGATTACCTCAGCCGACGCCAGACTTCGACGTGTCCGAAGATGGCGGAAAGCATGCCTGTACTATGAGTAATGAGGTGCACCAGATAAGACTTACCCATGACATCCAAATATTGTTTTCAATAATACACCGAACTTACGTCTCCTTTGTGATTTTTTTTGGGTCCGTTATGTATACTGCAGCCTGTAGATGACAGCGATATAAACGATGATGAGGAATATTCCAGTGGACAGATGAAGCCCAACCAGCCCGGTATTCAATCATTGGATTCAGAATATGACACTATGGCATTCATTGCGGTTACCTCAGAGCATAGGCTAAGAAGACCACATGCGAAGTGGGATACCGTGTATGCCCTCGTCATCAATGATTTAGCAGAAAAATATGCCATTTTGACAAATACAGAAGATTGTGCAAAGAAAAAGAAGAATTTAGACGATAACTTTAGAAAGCACCGGAAGCGATACGGAAAATGTGAGATCAAATGGCCCTTCTTTTGTGCGATGGCTCGATTACGAGGTGAAAACCTCCAATGTATGATGGCTGGTCATACGGCACAGGATTGTCCACAGCAGATAATGAAGCACCCAGAGCAGACATTAATTTCACGAAATACTTCCACTACCAACAACAACAACAACATAACAAAGAGTTGCAGGAAGCCTGATGATATGGCCACACTATCAAAAGGTATAAGGCAAATTAATGCTACTTTACATTCTTGGAGTAAACCTTCATTTTCAAACTTATTCTATGAAAAGTCTGCTATTAATGCACATCCAAAGGTTTTATTATATCATGGAACTTATCTGCTTGGCCTTCCGCGCTAAAAAATTATGGAAATAATCTGTTGTGTACCCCCTAAATTAGGGCTTCTTCATGTAATATTGATGGTATTCATTCATTTGTTCATGTGAGTTTGCTGTGTTACAGGTTCGTTCTTCAGTATGGAAGCCACGAAAACGTTGATACATACTGTGATTGAAGTAGCTGGTGATTTTGACAAAGTGGAACGTAACTCAGCAGTATGGATAAAAATTAAAAAAGCCATGGATATGCAGGGTTTCTGTTTTGAAATATCCAAAATGATGATGGTGCTCAGGAACCTAGTTGCTAAGTATAAGAACTATGAATTATGTCTGTCACGGACAGGACAGGGCAGGGTGGATTGGGACTTATATGAGGACATGCGCCTGCTCATGGGTAACAGTGTAACCGTCACAGCGCTTCTAACTGCTTCTGTGGGATCGTCGAATGAGATGATTGCACGAAGTGAATGCTCAGGTGTCAGTAATGAGGGAAGAGTCGGAAAGACTAGGCCCGCAACGATCCCACGAAAAGTTCGCTCGGTCCCCAATAATTCTTTGGAATGGCGAGAAACAGTAAGTCGGTCGCTAGTGAAATTGGTAAATCACATCGTGGATTCCGAATCTTCGGGTAAATCCTAACTAACGAGTCTTTGTTGACTTATCTATATGACTATGAATTAGCGCTAAGAAAACTACCGAAGATCATTATGTAGTCAATACAAACCTGTTGTTCCAAATTCGGGATGTAATGCTGTGATGATAGTCTAAAGGTCAACGCACACTATGCGAAAGCGAAGCGAAGATATCGGAAGCGAAACCAAGGCATCGGAAGCATTTCCGAGTATTAATTTCTTTATAACTTTTGCATTTTTTAATGAGCGGGTATGAAATGAGCCCTCGATCATATTTTGATTCATTTCGGCTTAAATTTACACGGTTTTCAAAATGAGGATCAGCATCCGATCCCTTCGTTTCGCTTCCGATGCCTTGCTTCCGCTTCCGCGTAGTGCGCGTTGACCTTTATGCTGCGAATTCTCGCGTCGTAAGCGTACTAATATTACTTGAATGCTAAAAATTTGATACTGATTAGATCTTACGTTACTTTTGTGATGTTAAAACTACCGAAGATTAAGATGTAGTTAATATAAACATGCTGTGATGACAGTCTTAATTGCTGTACTCGACAAGTTGCCGCGAATTCTCGCATCGTAAGCGTACTAATTTTACTTTACTGCTGAAAATTTGATACTGATTAGATCTTAAGTTACTTTTGTGATGTTAAAACTACCGAAGATTAAGATGTAGTTAATATAAACATGCTGTGATGACAGTCTTAATTGCTGTACTCGACAAGTTGCCGCGAATTCTCGCATCGTAAGCGTACTAATTTTACTTTACTGCTAAAAATTTGATACTGATTAGATCTTAAGTTACTTTTGTGATGTTAAAAATACCGAAGATTTATGGCGCGGAACAAAATCGCGCGGAGCGGAATCGCGCGGAGTGGCGGAGCGCAGTTGAGTGGAGTCGATCAAGTTTAACCAATCAGAATCCCAGAAATACGCGTATTTCGCTCAACCGCGCTCCGCCACTCCGCGCGATTCTGCTCCGCGCGATTCCGTTCCGCGCCATCTGAACCCACTATTAGATGTAGTCAATACAAACATGCTGTGATGATAGTCTTAATTGCTATACTCGATAAGTTCCTGCGAATTTTCGCTATGACTAGTTTAAGCTGAATCTATCAGTCACGTCTACTACCCGATTAGAAAAAAAAATAAATAAAGAAATGTCCCAATGAGACATCAGTATATTCCAATTATATTTCATATACGTTATATATATATTTCATATGTATGTATACCATGTCATTTTATATATTATATTGGAGTATTTTGAAATAAATAGCACAGATACAAGACTGATGGAATCAATTTTATTGAATACAAAATTTACGATCGACCAATTTTTACCTGTCCAGACCAGAACACTCTGTACACAAAAATTGTCCATAAACTCAAACTTCTTACAAATATAAATGAACAAATGCTAATCAAAGCTCGGTATCGAGGTGCTGAAAGAGATAGAGGCTTCACACGCAGCGAGTAAATGGAGAAGCTGTACACTGCAACTGGTACTTTTCCACTGCAGGAATTCCATTGTATGGCATAATATCTCCGAATATCCATTCGCCCAAGTCATGCGTCAAGGCCATTTGCATTATCTAAATGATAGGATGAACAGATGAGACCAAATATTCCATCCAGACGTGAGTGGATGAACGAGTTGTAATGTGTGTAATTTAAGCAAGCCGTAACACCTTCATCCACTCATGTCTTCAAACGGGTAAAAAGAGAGTAGTGGCAGTTCTTACATGATGTCCTCGTCGCTAAGGGTCAACCTTCAAGAATCGACACTGTAGAAAAGACTAAAGCATGTCAGTCATTCTGTGGATGAAGCATGAAGGCGATGAAGTTTCTCTTCTGACGACCAGCCAATTTAGCTGGTCCTAATGCCGGGTCCAGTTCAGGGACCACAGGTACATTCTCATTATCTTCATGTATCATACCATCTTCGTCACCACGGATAACAGCTGCCAGCGGCTCGACGTTCGCCGCCCACTATGAGTAGGAGTAAGTTCGTATAGCTCAATAAGATTGACAGAAGTTAGGAATAATATGTGGTATCGATGAAATATGGTTATGACATAGTTCCAACACCAATAAATTATTCAGCTCACGTCTATGTAGGGTTGCCCTTGGCATAGGATGAAATTGTGTAGAACACAGGATGCAACGACTGTGTCAACGACATTAGGCATAGAAAAAGCTAACATAAGCTTAAGTCTTCGCCATTTCTGCTTGAGCAAAGCGAAAGCTCTTTCAATACAACTCCTGCTACTGGCGTGAACGTAGTTGTATTTCCGTTGCCTTCTATTCAAGTTGCCATTGTCTCGAAAGGGTGTCATTACCTGTAATGTCAACAATATCATTCATTTCGCAATTTTTTGTCAATTAGTAGAACTACTAGAATGAAATCAAACAATGATATACTAAATAAAGTGCTAGTTCTAGAACACCATCATTTATTGTACTTGATCCTGCTACAGCACTGGCAAAATCCAACACTATTCAGGACATCAGTATTAACTATCTATTTTCAAGTCATATCCAGAAGCATAGTTCAAATGCTTACGTTATAGAACTAACAGTCACTAACCTTATCAGTCAATGTGTAGGCACCATCTCCCAAGATGTGCTCATCAGGAGAGAGCATATCCTGTTTGTGCAGTAAATTGTAGCTTAGTGGACTGCGATTGAACATTCGTGCATCATGGACACTGCCAGGCTGCCCCACATAAATGTCCCTGAACAGTAGCGTGTGGTCGCACACTGCTTGACACAGAATTGAATACTTTCTGAATCTGTTTACGTAACGCTGATGCTGAATAAGCGGAGCAGATATATAACTATGGGTGCCATCAATACAGCCAACAACCCCCGGATAACTATGTCTTCTCTCTATATATGTCCTGATATTGTCTCTCTCAAACTCGTTTGGCCACTGAATGAAACGTGGAGCCATTTCTCGCAGGGCTTCTATCACTATTATATAGTGATAGTGAACAGTGCCTCGACTAGGAACAGTAAATTTCACTGCAACACTGCGGAATGTATCTTGAGTTGCTAATATCCACAAAGACATCATAACTGCCAAATCAAGAGGGGTCCTCAGGCGAATAAGTCTGCCCCCTTCACGCAAGTGGTTGCCGAGAGTTACCACCAGTCTCTGAAACAAGCGAATAATAGCATTTTCCACTTGTCGAAAAAGTGCGCACCAAGTGCGGATTTCCAAGTTTTCCTAGATTCCAATTGGTTAAAATCTAGAGAATCCGCAATCGGTACGTACTTTTTCGGCAAGTGGAAAACGCTATAAGTATGTGTATAATCATGCTCCTATTAATATACCTTGATGGGAAAGATATCTAATAACTAACACGAATAATACCTCGAAAATCAACCGATTCATCCTGAAGTGTTCCTTGAATGTTTGGTTCTCCAGATTACGGTAACCGTCAACATCAACGTAGATGGGTTGAATCGGATGCCTTTCTTCTAATATTCCGGAACATTATACAATACAAACTATGCTACTACAGAATGTGGTGATTCAGAATCAAATACGTAGGAATGCAAAACACGCGCTTAAATAGCTTTATTTGATTTGTCATGTCTGGGGCTACTCCGGAGCACTCTACATTGCATAGATAACATTTGAATTTCTTGACAAAAAGGTGAAGTTTTGGGTATGTAGCCGCAGGGCTTCATTTTTCTGGACAAAGGATTCAAATTCGAGTCTTTGGTAATTAGTGCTTGGTAAAGCATATCTGTGAATCAACTGACAATAAATCAGCTAACCTCGAAAATCAGCTTCGTCCTCATCCATGACCACAACGGCAACGGCAACTGCAACCCCAACAACTGCAGCCTAGTCCATTATTAATCTGTTTTTTGTTTTAGTAATTTTTTAGTAATAAATTAAGTTAGTAATTTACTCGCCGTATTGCTAATAAGTGCTTCAATAGTTCAATTAAGCTGCATGCTTCGCGCCAACTACCGAGTGCGAAAAACGGCAACATTGCGATCTGAAGCGCCCGTACTCGCGACGGACGCGACGCGACCGTCAGCGACTCGGCGACCACTTGCGACCATTGCGACCATTAACTAGACGCGACCCCTTTCTCTTTCTGCGCGCTACTCGCCACTCTCCGCTTTCTAACGAGCTATCTCTCTTCCCCGCGTGCCCTCGCTCGCTCCCGCGCGCAAGCACGCCTGCTCAGCTGACCGTTCTACACTCGACGATATCCATACCGGAGAGTGACGCGTCCGCCACCCCTTTTCCCTCGTAGTTATATTCTTATTTATTACTTCTTGTGTCTCTGATAATTGGAAAATATACGATTGATCTAACCAACGCCCGTGTGTCTTCAATCTACGCCCCCACGTTCCCCTCTACCATCCTGAGCCCCGGCATTCCCTCAACCCTTCCCTATATTCCGTCTTCCTGACTTTCCTTCGCGGCAACGCGACGAGTGGTTCGCGTAACGAACCTGGCGCCCAACAACTCCTTTTTCCTAGCATATCATCCCGTGGACGTTGGAAGCAGCGTCATCTTTGCTAGCATTGCCGACCCGAGTCGACCAAGGACTCGGAAGAGCATGTTACACCGCAAAAAAAAATTTTTTTTTTTTTGCCGCTTACGCCCGTTTGGTGTTAGGCCATCGATTTAATTATTATGGTCATGTTACACAACGTTTTGAGGGTAGGGGTTTGGGAAATTTTCCCCATATAGCAACATGCTTGACAACTAATTTCTGAAAATTTCAAGATATTACAATCATATTTAGGTTTGCAGTAAATTGATGACTGCAAACGCGGGAAAACCCCGTGTATTTCAAATGGAAAACTTCAACCCCCGTGGTCAAGAGTCAAGCAATTTTTAAAAAATCTGAAAAAATTACAGCGTTACTTTTTACGTATGTCGAACCGATTAAGGGGGCGGAAGGGGTAAAATTCATTTTGACTCCAAATAACGACCACCCTAATGTATACGTATGTCCAAATTGTAATATAAATCTCTGTGCCTGTAGACAAAGAGATTTCTTCCACGCCATGCTGGTTTGGACTTGTTGCTGCAAGTTATGTAACAGTCAAACAACAGAGAGGGGGGGGGGGGGGGGGGGGAGGGAGTCCACACGAAGAACCGACGAATTCAGACTTGAATTAACGTTGTCATCAACTCGAATGATACGTTGTTTTCACCAGGAGGGGGGGGGGGGGGGGGATGGGGGGAGAACTGGTACATTTCAGGCTTGTATTACCTTTATTCTCCTCAGGATCATCATTTTTGAGAGGTTGAAAAGCTAATATGCATAAGGATACGGATTCCTCTGAATCATTATAAGAATCGTCGTCTTTCGCAACTGACGGTGCTAATGCTGCTAGCTGCTTCTGCATTTTCCTCATTTTAGCTCGAACATCGTGAAGATCAACCGATTTATTTTTCCTTATCGGCATCTTGCTTTTATTTTTGAACACGTGCACTTTTTCACTCTTGAATTCTGCGGGAGCGTCTCACTAAAGGTGCAGACCCTCGCGCACAACGAAGCGATATGAAAATGGATGGGCGCTGCCAGGACGGCCAGGCGGTTCCCCTGCTCTTTTTCGAATTCGCTAAAGGTTGTGACATCTAGTGGACCGAAGGGGAAGTACATAGTAATATTGAGAACGAGACGAAATATAATTCAAGTAATTCTTTCATTAAATAAAACAATTCAACCGAGAATAATTGGATAATGATCAAAACTGCTTGTCTACATGTATTCCAACTATAACAAATAAACCTCTCACAGTGATATTTTAATAGTTGATCATGTATGTGTGTCAATTGTTTCCTCATAGATTTCGAGTCTGAGTCTACTCAACGGAGTATCGACGCGATACGAATACGGACACAGATGATGAATCCGATGTTGCAAGTGATGGCGATTTCATGTGAAAATTTTGAATTCCAATTCATCATATCACTTCATATTTGATTTTTAAATTTAAAATGAAACGAATCTGCATTTGTTGTAAATCTGTAGGTCGTGTAAAATATAAAGTTGTCATGATCATAATTACCTGAATGGCATCAATGTACCACTGTACACAGCGTGAGAAAACAGTTATGTAGGTTTAGAACAAAAGTAATCTTCATTTGTTGTAAGTCGTGAACACAAAAATATCTAGGCCATTGGGTTGAACTGAATAAATAATGATTCTCTGAACTGAATGCAATCACATGATCAACTGATAAAATATAACTGTGAGAGGTTTATTTGTTATAGTTAAAATACATGTACACAAACCGTTTCGATCATTATTCACAAAATGATCATTAAATGTATATTACTCGGACCCGTCGGGCCCCGCAAGGGGCCAGGGGGGAGGGTTGAGCGCCATCCGCGCGCGTCTCCGGGTGGCGGATAGGAGGACGGCCAGAGATACCAAGGGCTCGCGGTCAAGCGAACCGGGATGCCGCGGGGCAACCGGCTAGCACGACGGGGCCCGAAGGTGCCCGGGTTAGATGGGGCTATAAGGGATCCGGCCGGCCTAAAAACTGGCCCAGGTGAACCAAGGCCCCAGCCGCGGACCAACTCCCCAAGCCAAGGTGGGAGCTATCGTGCCGAGGGCTGAATGGCACTGCGGAACAGTGTCTCAAACGATGCCCTTGGGGCACCAGGCGACACCCCATTGTATCTAGCCTTACCCCCGCAAGCAGGCTCTGCGGAGGTGGACCTCACTTCCTGACTACTCGTGGGACCAACTATGGAAACTACAGAAACAAAAAACACAAACACGGACAACAACACTATCACGAGCGACCCAGCTCACATTCCCGTTGGGGCTCCCTCCACGGAGGGGGACCCTTCGGCGGCACTAACCCAGGGGACCGAAGGGCAGAGGGGGGACGTGGAAGCATTAGCTTCCCTGGCTCACCACTGCCTGAAGGTCTCCGAACCCTGTACACCCCAGGACGGTGGAGTCTCGGCTAGCACCGGGACACCCACCGACCAGGCACCAAAACCCAAGAGGGGCAATCGCTCGGGCGCGGCAAAGAAGAAGGCCAGGAAGGCCAGACTGGCCGCCCTGACCCCTTCAGAGCCGGGCCCGGCAGGAGCCCAGCTTGTCTCGGACAGAACAGCACCACAGGGGGCGGATCAGGGAGGCTCATCTACTGGGTCTGAAAAGACCTAGGGCCGCCGATAGCACTCCGCCTGATAGGTACTCGGCTCCCAAGAGGGGCAGGGGCCAACACGGGCCGATGAGCTACAGGGCGGCGGGAGGGTGGCTATGGCACCCTCAGGCTACCCAGCTGCCACCCTGAGCGTGGAGCAAGGCGACCTGGTCGTCAAGGCGCTGTGCGAGGCGATGGATGGCATCCCGGAAGGAGAGGCCATCCCGCGCTTCGAGCAATACCGGTGCGACCGGGGAGCCGTCTGGGCCACGTGCTCAGACGCGGCGGCACTCGAGTGGCTAAGGACCACAGTCCCCAGTCTTTCACCCTGGGAGGGGGCCTCTCTACGGCTGTTAGAGAAGGACCAGCTGCCCAGGCTAACCAGGATGGTGACCGTCATACCCGGGCTGCCGGAGAACACGGACACCATCCTGTGCAGGCTCAGGCGCCAAAACGCCGGTCTCCAGACCCAACATTGGAGCGTCTGGGACAGGATGGACGGACCCAAGTCCATCCTTCTGGTGCTAGGCGTCGACGCCAGCTCGCAAGAAGCTCTTAAGGAGAGGGGCTTCCTGGCCCACTACGGCCTCGGAAGGGTCACCTTCAAGGCGGCCCATCAGAGAGCTGGGGAGGGACGGGAGACCCCTACCTCCCAGAGCACAGCGGAGGAGGACGTCCCGATGGAGACGGGGACGCCTGGTCCCGAGGGCCAGGGCCCCCAATCCGGAAGGGCGACAACGGAGCTCGCCGCACCAGAGGCGCGGGCCCACCTGGTGGGCACAGTGTCCACATCTACGACCGCCGACACACCGGCAGAGTACAAGGAGAGTCCGGAGGGCTCGAGGACCCCGGGTCCATCCCAGGGGGCTTCGGGCTCACGGGACCCACCCACGCGCGGGGGCGGATCGCACCGCAGCAGAGGCAGGCCCCCAAAGGCCTACGAGACGAGCAGGGCGGGCCAGGCGAGTGTGCTGGCGGGTGTCCAGAGAACCCTGCCGGTCACCCCGTCAGGGACCAGTCCCACGGCCAAGGGTCAGGAGCTCCGCACCACCGGGGCTGCAGCGACCACCGACGGGGGGCATACGTGAGACGTAGCCGCCACCGCCACCCATTCAGGCCAGAGAAGGTCAGCCCATTACACCACGGAGACTAACAAGTTCACCTTCTCGCAGGTTAACCTGCAACACTGCAAGGCGGCCTCGGCCATACACAGTCGGGACCTCGCGACGGAACAGACTGACATCTCCCTCATCCAAGAACCATGGGTCCACAAGGGCCTCGTCAGAGGGATTGACCAGAGCCTTGGCAAGCTGGTGCCTTGGTGCGGAAGAGGCGGGCCCCAGGGCTGGTGTCTTCATCAACAGGAAGCACTGTGCCCTGAGGCTCAACCAATTCTGCAGCAGGGACCTGGCAGCGGCCAAGGTCAAAGTAAAACCCAGCAGAGGAGGATCAATCGAGGTCGTCGTCTGCTCCGCCTATCTACCTTACGACGCGACGGAACCTCCCCCCACGGAGGAGCTCAGATCGCTGGTGAGGTACTGCAAAGGTAGGGGGCTGAACCTCCTGATCGGTTGCGACGCCAATGCGCACCACACAGTATGGGGCAGCTCCAACGTCAACGAGAGAGGCACGGCTCTGCTCGAGTTCCTCTCGACCTCGGACCTCGAGATCCTGAATAGGGGCTCGAGCCCGACCTTCATCAACACTCTGAGACGGGAGGTATTAGACCTCACACTCTGCAACACGAAACTGGCTCACCTGGTCACGGACTGGCGGGTCAGATCGGAAGACACACTGTCGGACCACAGACGCATATCATTCGCTCTCAACGCGGACGCCGAGTGGGCACCGACAGAGGCGTATAGGAACCCCAGGGCCACCAACTGGACCTCTTATAAAGAGGAGCTGGCAGCGAGGCTCAGGGGTCCACTTACTCGCCCAAACACAATAGGCATGGTGGAGGGAGAGGTGCTCGCACTGCAGACCTCCATCATACAGGCCTACGAAGCAGCGTGCCCAGAGAGGCAGAGGAAAAACAGCAAAAAGGTGCCCTGGTGGAACAAGGAGCTGGGCAAGCTCAGATCCAGCTCCCGGAAACAACTGAACAGGGCCCTCAAGACCAGACAGGAGGCGGACTGGGCGACTTATAAGGTCACCCAAAAAGCCTACAAGAAAATGATCAAAAAGGCCAAGGAAGAAGCCTGGCGAGGGTTCTGCGAGGAGACTGAGGCCCTACCCATAGTGGCCAAGCTCCGCAAAATCTTCACCACCGGCACTCCCACCAACCTCGACGGACTCATACTGCCAGACGGCAGCATGACGGAGGATCACAGCGAGATACTTGCACACATGATAGAGACCCACTTCCCGGGCTCTTCTGCCAACACGCAGGGCTCAACCGCCAGGACGGGCCCCGCGGCAGGAGGGCCGGGGGACTGCAGAACGGCCCGCGCGATCGTGTCACCGGCCAGACTTAAATGGGCAATAGACACGTTCGACAGATACAAGAGCCCCGGGACAGACGGGATCTTCCCTGCCCTCCTACAAGAGGGCGGGGAGGACCTCATCCCAAGGCTGAACACCATCTTCAGGGCCTGCATAGCACTACGGTACGTGCCCAGGAACTGGAGGGAAGTCAGGGTGGTCTTCCTACCCAAACCAGGCAAAAGCCAATACGACCGCGCCAAGGCGTAGAGGCCTATCAGCCTCATGTCCTTCATGTTGAAAACCCTGGAGAGACTGGTGGATAGGCACATCCAAGACGGGGCTCTGATCCAGAGACCTATCTCGCATTCACAGCACGCATACCAAGCAGGTAAGTCCACTGAGACGGCTCTTCACCACCTCCTTCGCGAGATCGAAGGGCCCCTTTACCGGAAAAAAGCCGCGCTCTGCGTGTTCATGGACGTGGAGGGGGCGTTCGACAACACCTCCTTCAATGCAATTTGTGAGGCTGCCAACAGGTTCGGTATCGTCAACACGGCCGTGGACTGGATCAGGCAGATGCTCCAAACCAGAATCGTCACCGCGAGCCTCGGCGGGTCGAATGTCAGGGCCCAAGTCGGCAGGGGATGCCCGCAGGGAGGGGTGCTCTCCCCACTCCTGTGGACCCTGGTCGTGGACGGGCTCCTGACGGGGCTCAGCGGGCTAGGGGTGACGGCAGTGGGCTACGCCGACGACGTGGCGATAATTGTCGCCGGGGACTGCCCAGCCCAAATGGCGAGCCGGATGCAGAAGGCACTCGACCTCGTCCAGAACTGGTGTACATCCCAGTCGCTCAGGATCAACCCGAGCAAAACTGAGATGGTACTCTTCACCAAGAAAAGGCGCTTCGAGCTGGGGCCCATAAGAATTTTTGGCTCGGAGCTGAACCTGTCCAGGGAGTAGAAGAAGGAGCCTGTAGAAGAATGGTGGGGCGGTCATGGGGACTCAAGCCCAGGATGGTTAGGTGGATCCACACCGCCATCCTCCTTCCCCAGCTGACCTACGCATCCGTAGTGTGGTGGCCAGCGATGGGCAAAATCACACTCCGCGGGACGACGAACCGAGTGCTCCGCCTAGCGGGCCTCGGCATCACAGGGGCAATGGGAACCACACCCACACTCGCCATAGCGGCTCTCCTCAACCTGCCACCGCCTCACATCGTAGCAGAGGCGGACACCTGGAGGTCCGCTCTACGCATACACCAGACGGGGCTCTGGAGAAGGACGGGCGCGGGGCACTCGGTGATTCTCAACCGGGCAGGGATGCCAGAGACTCCCCTCTTGCAGGGGGGCGACCGAGGCCCCAACCAGTAGCACTTCGGGCACCCCTACATGGTGCAATTCCCGGACAAGGCGTCATGGCTGGAGGAGCAGATCAGCCTGCTCTCCCCCAAAGAACTCGTCTGGTACACAGACGGCTCCAAGACTAGCACAGGAGCTGGGGCTGGCGTCTGGAGCGAGGGACCCAGGACCAGCATCTCACTCGCCCTGGGGCCCACCGCCTCAGTACACTAAGCCGAGGTGTTCGCCATAACGACCTGCGCCAGCTCCATACTGGCCAGGGGCTACAGCGGCAAACACATCTACATCTGCTGTGACAGCAGGGCCGCGCTCAGATCCATCAACGCGTGCGTGGTGAGATCAGGGCTAGCCAACAAGTGCGTGGAGCTTCTTACACAGCTCGCGCGCCACAACCAAGTCAAAGTGCTCTGGGTGCCCGGACACTGTGGCATCCCGGGGAACGAGCACGCCCACAAACCTCGCGAGGGTCAGCGCCTCTCGCGCCAGAGCAGACGAGGGCTGTCTGCTAGACGTAGCCCCGTCGCACATGAAGAGGCTCGCAGCGGACTGGATAGACAGCCGGTTCGCAGAAGCGTGGGCAAGGGCGCCTGGCATGGCGCACACAAGGTCCCTGTTCCAGGGACTTTCAGCGAAGCTAGGGTCCAAACTCTGCAACCTAGACAGGACAGGGCTAAGGGTGGTCATAGGACTCACGACCGGCCACTGGTACACTGGCAAACACCTAGCGCAGCTAGGTCACCGCGCAAACTCTCTTCGCACGAGATGTGGGGAGGAACCGGAAACTCCTCACCACCTCATAGCGCGCTGCGTGGAGCTCGAAGGCCTCCGTAGGGAGGCCTTCGGCGCTTCATACGCCAGCACCGACACGCTTGAGGTCATCGGTGTGGGCAGGCTCCTAAACTTCGCCAGACTGGCGGGGCTCTGCTCCATCCCGACGGCCTAGGGGGCCCGCAAGGGCCCAGACACAATGGTCCAGAAGGACTGAGCGCCTGGCCATACCCCCCCCCCCCCCCCCCCCCCCTACCAAAACCAAACCAACCAAACCAAATGTATATTAAATAAGTTTTTAATCGAATTATATTGCTATAATTTATATTAATGTAATGATTGTAACAAAAATAAAAATTAATTTTTTTTCACTACCTTTAATTTTTCAAAAAAAAATTAGTCACAAAATTAAAAAAACCCCAATTTTTTTAATAAGATATATATATGTATAAATAAAACCATAAAAAATTAACCTAAAAAGTTTATTAAATTAAAAATTTTAAATGAAAACCTTTATTATTTTTTAATTCAACAAATATTATATATTTATATATAAATATATAAATAAATCGCCAAGTACATCGATGTGCAGATCCTTCGACCAAAAAATCAAAGACGTTGTGTTCGTTCGCTCGCTCACTCGATTGGTTTGTGACTGTCAACTTATAAAAGTAGTGTGATAAGATACAACTGCCAAGTACCTGTATAATAGTACTCGACCAAAAAATAAAAAACTTGCCCATTCGATTCGTTCATGATTATCCGTTGTAGAAATAATTTGGACGAAAAAATTGGAGATAATCATATTCTTGAAAAAATATTCATAACGAAGGATTGATTTCAAAAAAATGGAAAAAAAAATTTGGAGGTAGTGGTACGTTGGCGGGCCAATGAGTATCGGAAGACATTGAAATGGTTCGCAATGCTGACTTCACAGTCTTTTTTCTATGAAAGGCCCGCCAAGTACCACTAACTCCAAAATTTTTTTTTCCATTTTTTTAAAATCAATCCTTCGTTATGACTATTTTGTCAAGAATGTGATTATCTCCAATTATTTCACCCCAATTGTTTCTACAACGGATAATCATGAACGAATCGAATGAGCAAGTTTTTTATTTTTTGGTTGAGTACTAGTATACAGGTACTTGGCAGTTGTATCTGATCTCACTACTTTTATAAGTTGTCAGTCACAAACCAATCGAGTGAGCGAGCGGAGCGAGCGAACGAGCACAACGTCTTTAATTTTTTGGTCGAGGGATCTGCACATCAATGTACTTGGCGAAAGGTTTTTGCACCACAGGTGCTTTTTTGGGGATATCAGTTCTTTTTGAGAGATTTTGCTTAGCCAGCTAATAATTGTCCTCGCTCGCTACGCTCGCTCGATTGTTCAGCTCTTAGTTCAGCTGTTCAGTTAACTTCCGTTTTTTTTTAATTTTTCGACCATCCAAAATCAATCAATAGTGATGATAGTAATAATGAATTCGAATTTCACAACGAATAGGCTAACGATGAGAGATTAGGGAAGTTATTCATTTTTAGCATCGTCGAATCCACTTTTCGACGTAGGGTATAAAATAGAGTCTCTCTTACTCCAACATACTCCGTCGACGTCTGAAATATAAAAATGACTTCATCGAGTTCAAGTTCACACATACTGTATCGACGTAGAGTATAGAATAGGGCTTATCAATCTTTACCGCCCTCGGTCACTATAAAGTATAAAGTATACTGCAGTCCTTGAGTTAAATCCTTTTGAGTGAAGTCGAACAACATTCCGCCAACATTCCTCAATAGCTAGCGTCAATTGTTACAAGTTACGTCACCTCTTGGTCGACATGCAGCCGTAAGCACGAGGACTACGTGTAATTCAGCAAAATCCAAAATACTATATTGAAGTATAGCGTAGATTGAAGTTTATCGAAGTCTAATATACTACGTCGATTTATAAATTGCTGATCGGAGTCCAACGTACACTGTCCGCTCACAATTTCGTTCTGACTAGACGATACGAAGATAATGTAATATGGAGCTCATTGGAGTCTAACGTTGACTTACAACTCAGGATTGCGCGGAAGGTATCAAAATATGTCAAATCCAGCTTGTTGGGACAAGCTTAACGTAGAGCCTGCAATGGAATTCGTTGCGGTCCAACACCTGTAATATGCTCGATTGATCTGACTTCTTGCCAGTCCTTATATCAAATCACACTATCGGTGACTATCTTAATATTTTGCAACTTCAGCATTTTCTCTCATCAGAATTGTCACGCAGCGACTCGCTACTGAATTAGATAATCCACAATAAACCAATGACATAAACAAATGAAAATACGCTGAATCTACAATGAAAAAATGAATAAAATTTGGAGTTAATAATCATCTGACAGTTGGCGACGTTTGTTCATATAGAAAAAAACCTGTCTGAGAAAGTCTTGTGTCATGCAAGGTAAATCTAGTCGTAAAATTATCCGTTCAAAATTGTTATTTCATGTATCACCACGATCAATTGGATTATTGAATGTGTATCAACGAGTTGAATAACCTCTGTCATCAATACGATACTCTAACCTACAACCACGAAATTAAGCGGTCCATCATTTTATGGGAGAGCAACCCAATTTTTCGCAACTCATTCATTCGATTCAAATGTAGATAGATTAATATAACCAGTATGAGCAGAACGAAAAAGAGAATCAAAGCGAAACGATGAAAATTCTATATCTCCGATCGCACGTAACTGACAGCTCATCGATTCTTGATCCTAATTTTCAAAATGGCAGGTGTTTACATTCTCGGCAAGACAAGGCTGCTGCACCGGGCGACAGGGTGCTTGACACTGAGCGATATGATTGGCCATTTCTGTTGGATCCAGCGTATCCAGTCAATCATATCGCTCAGTGTCAAGCGCCGTGTCGCACGGTGGTCTGGTTGGGAAGCTCCCGTAGTCAAGCGAGGCCGATCTTCTCTAATTTCTATCCGCATAGGAATTGGTCTGAAGGTGAACAAGGAGTTCGAACTGAGACATGGCGGACACTAGTTGTTTCCAACAGCTCTATCTCTAATTCGAATAAAACGCATTTTGCAGCATAATTCTGAACCCAAAGACAATAAAATCTCCCGGCACTTCTATTTTACATCAAAACAAAAGGAAGTAAGACACATCTCACCAGATAACCTCCTGGAGGGATAGAAGTCATCGGCCACTACACGTGGTTTCAAACTCACCCTCCCCCTCCTCTCCTCTCAAGCGGTGCAGGAACCATTCTCCACGTGTTGCATGTTTCGTCAGTAGGTAAGTGCTTCAACTCACTAACCTAACCTAGGAACTGCGAATCGAGAAAGAAAATGTCTCCAAAAAAATCCCTCTCCCGAAAAACGGAAAATGCCAACAGACCAAGAACTCACCAATCAACCATCTCCTTCACAAGACTCCGACTCCGAAACCTCCCAGAATCCTAAAAACAGAATACAAAAAACTGCCAAAAATTTCCTCTCCAAGAACAGGTACGTACCTTCTCCAACGGAGCCCTTTTTGGTGTACCTGTTCGACCCAGAGGGCAACCTGGGAAAATATCACCCTATGTTGTTATCGCAAAAATTAGCACCCTTCAACTCTAACCTCCTCAATATCAAAATCCAATCGATAGACAAAATCACATTAACATTCGACACAGCTGAAAACGCGAACCATTTCATAAATAAGGTCACCACCGTATGTGATTACTGGCAGGCCTACATCCCAGACAGCAGGGTGTACTGTGTTGGCCTGGTCAGGGGAGTGGAGGAGACTTTTAGAGAGGACGAGATCCTCGAGGGTCTTCGCTGCGCTTCGCCGGGCATCACAGTGGGCAAAGTCGAAAGACTGAAACGTAGGAGCCCAGAAAACCCTTCCGTCCTCAAAAACACATCAAATATCAAAGTATACTTCTCATCAACCAGGGGTCTCCCCTCCGAAATATCCATATGGAACGTCATAAGACGCGTCAATCCCTACATCTACCCAGTCCGGCAATGCTATAAGTGCCAAAGGTACGGTCATGCGGCAGCGCAATGCAAAAACCAAGAAGCCACTTGCGAGACATGTTCCGATAATCACGATTACAGACATTGCAAAATTAATGACCCTAAAGAATATAAGTGCATTAACTGCAAAGGTAACCACAAAGCCACCAATAAAACCTGTCCCAGCTATATATTTTACTCAGAAGTGAACCGCACACGCTGCCTTAACAATATTTCGTTTAAGGAGGCCATCACTCGGGTTAAAAATAACACGGATCCCCAATCCACGTCAAGCCCAGCTCCAGTCCTCACCACTCCTTCGGACACAGAGTATCCTCTCCTCCCACAACCATCCCTCCAAAAATCTCGACAGAGTCTTCTCTTATTGAAATCTCCTCCACGCATCTCCTCCGCTCACACCAACCAGCCTCCTTCTCCTCCCTATCCCCCTCCAAACCACGATACCTTCAGACAACAAGACTCCAGAACGCTAGGCGCTAACCATCAAGTTGCCTCCCAAAAGCGATCAAATAATCCCATCCAAGACAACAACCATACCTCCAGCTCCAACCCCCCTTACAGCTACACCTCCTTACCCCCTAACTCTTCTCGCTCCTCCTCGGAGACGGAAGATCCCGTCGCAATGGAGGATCAACCCTTCGAACACACGGTTAGCCAAACAACCTCAGCAGTAAACCTCGAGGCCATCCAGGAGATGGTCAGACTCGAGGTCAAAAAACAATTTAGGGACATCTTATCCATACTATCCAACCATATTATCCAAAAATTCCCACAAGCTCAAGAAATATCCAACGAAATCCTAGCTTCGGAGGAACATATCCTAACGAAACTCTATGGATAGCCTACCCATCCCAGCCAAAGGCAAACTCCATGTCCTACAGTAGAACACACGCAGTCTCAGAAACAAATGGCCAGAAATAACGTCCATAGCCCACAAATTCCACATACTCTGTTTCACGGAGACCTGGTTTTTACCTGAAGACAACTTCGCAATACGCGGCTATAATGTCATAAAGGAAGACAGGCCGTTGGGCCACAGAGGGGGCGGCGTGGCTATTTACATACGATCTGAATTAGAATACGAACAAATTACTCCAGTCCGGCAATTCGAGGGTATAGAAACCATCACCTTAAAAGTTAAAACCAAATCCTTAGCCCTCTACTTAACAAATATATACAAAGTCCCGGACAAGTCGATAACCCTACGGACATGGAATACAATCCTCCAAACCCTTTTAAACCTAGAAAACTCTTTAATATGCGGAGACTTCAACTCCCACAACCCATTATGGGCAGCAACGTTACTCCAAACGACCACGATAACCTATATCAGGCTTTGATCACCTCAGATCTAAAAATTCTAAACGACGGGTCCAAAACCCGAATATCAGCAGACCCATCCCAAAGTAGCGTTCCTGATCTTACCATCGCCTCTCCAAACCTGGCTCCCTCCTGCAAGTGGGAGCCCATACCCGACACCATGGGCAGCGATCACCTGCCCATAAGCATAATTCTGGGAAATCTAAGATTATCCTTCACCTTCCCCTCGGGCAGATACAACATCAATGACGTGGCCTGGCCAGAATTTACCAAAGAAGTTTCTGACAAGATTCAATCTCTCTCTCCTGTAACCATCAATTCGAACAACCTGGAAGACCTATATACACAGTCGACCAATATAATAGTCTCTGCACTTGAAAAGAATGGTGCCAAACTTCCACGAAGCGAAGGAGGCTCCCCCCCCCCCCCCCCCCCTCCCCCCCGCCCAGCCCGTGGTGAAATCCCGAGTGCTCGCGGACTAGGAGACGAAGATCGGACGCTCTGAAATCTCACCTCCTGAACCGTTCCAAAGAGAGCTATTCAAACCTGTCAACAATCGCAGGTCAAGCGAAAAATATCTTCAAAAAAGTAAGAACTAACGAGTTCAAAAAATTCTGTTCCGAACTTTCTTCTTCCACAAATATCTCTCAGACTTGGTCGATTATCAAGGCTTTTAAAAATAGAAAGAATAATCCCGCTTCTACAAGGATACATACTGCAGACGACCCAGCCCTATTCCATGCCTACAACGAAATCTCCAAACCTCTATCACAACAAAGACAACCTCCCTTCCCTATCCAGCCTCCCAACAACTTCCTAGACAGCCCAATTTCCATGCAGGAGCTCACTTTCTCAATCTCCCGAGGTGAAAGGAAGTCATCTCCTGGCACAGACGGCATATCATATGCTATTTTTTAAAAATGTCCCGCAAGCTGGTTGGCATTTATACAAAAGATATTCAATGAAATATTAGCGTCCGGACAAATCCCTTCCCAATGGACTGAATATAAAGTCATATTCATCCCCAAACCAGAGGGTGAAGGGTACAGACCTATTTCGATCTCCCAAACACTATTAAAAACTTTAGAGAGAATTATCCACGATCGGCTACAGTACTGGGTTGAATCTAAGGATATACTCCCAGAATCCTTCTATGGATTCAGACGGCGGAGATCCTGCCTGGATAATGTCTCTACCCTTATCACCGACATTAATTTGTCCTTTCTGACAAACAAACCTCTTTCCGCTATTTTCATCGACATCGAAGGCGCGTACGATAACGTAATCCCCAACATCCTGATCAACGATCTACACTCACTCGGAGTACCCTCCAGAATCCTTAACTTAATATACAGCATAATATTCACAAGAAAAACCATAGGCTCCTTTCGAGGTATGGATCTGGGCGCTAGAACGACCCATAGAAGTCTACCGCAGGGCTCTATTCTCAGCCCAATTCTCTTCAATCTATACCTCGAAGATATCCACTCGCACACCAATCCTAACTCAGTGACTCTTACGTATGCGGACGACATCGTCACTTATAACTACCACACCAACCTCACAACATCTCTATCACACGCGACAGACTCTCTTACCCGGCTCCCCGAGTGGCTGGAGGAAAGGGGCCTGAACATCTCGCCGTCCAAGACCCAACTAATGGTTTTCTCCAAAAACCCACAAGATCAGGGAACATACACCATAAAATACAGAGACCACCGAATCACTTCCTCGAAAGCCTGCAGGGCATCCACCTAGATCCAAAACTTACTTTCAAAAAACAAATTACTAATACGAAAATCAAAGCTATGAAAATGAACGCAATAATCCGGTCAGTATCGGGAATCTCCTGGGGCGCCCATCCGAACATCCTAGCGATTATATACAAGGGAATGGTTAGGGCGGTCTTGGACTGGGGATGTTACTTCATACAGGACGGGCATCCCGGTCTCCTCGCCGCACTGGATCGGGTCCAATATGCTTCCCTTCGGGCGATCCTGGGCTGTATCATAACCACCCCAACCAACGTACTCCTCCACCTGGCAGGGGAGACTCCGCTATATCTCCGACGAATATACCTAGCAGAAAAATACTTAATAAATAACTCGGCCAAAAGTAAAAGCATCCTATCCGTAAGGCTCGCGGGAATGCAATCACACAAAGATTCTCATCCCCTATATGATGAAACGCAATATCCATTCCTGTTTCGAGTCTGGGAAAAAATAAGCTTTTTAAAAAAATCCACTCTGCAATACTCCAAACCTCCCTGCTTCCTTTTCGGCTACGAGAATCTCTTCGCATCCCCTTCTGTCAACCTGTCAATAGGAGGTATCGCTAAATCTTCTCCAAATCCCCATCTGGTTTTTTCCCAGCTCCTTCTGGAAAAATACCCAGGTGCCATCACAATATACACAGACGGATCCAGACGGTTCTCTCCCGCAGGCGTCGCTTGCGCTGGGATAGAGATGCCTTCTGGAAGATCATTTAAAATAAGGCTGTCAAACACGGCCTCAATATTTACCGCTGCAGCCATAGCCATACTCAATGCTATACAAAGAATCATGTTGAAAGAAAACAGACACAATCAAGGCATCATATGTTCAGACACTCTAAGTGTGCTCAAAGCCATCCTATCACCAGGTATCAACTCCAATACAAACCCAATAGTCCTAGAAATAAAAAATAATCTATATGCCGTAGCTCGAAATTCTCCTCCTATCCACGTGGTTTGGGTCCCAGCCCACGTGGGGGTGATGGGTAATCAGCTGGCAGACTCCCTCGCCAAATCAGCCCTAGACCTATCAATCAATCTGCGTGACACCATCCCAAGCCCCTCCCCAGACGTGTCCTCGACGCGTCGTATTCCTCTTATTCAAAGATCCGACCTGTTTATTAAACTCCACGGACAACAAAAAGGTCAGATATACATCAAGGGATCGGGCTCCTTCACAAATAAACCTTGGTTCCATAAGCTTAAGCTTGACAGGAAAAAAATAGGTCTCATTAACAGAATTAAATCAAACCATAATTATTCACAAGCGCACCTAGCTAGAAAAAAACATAATCGAAGACTCCACTTGTGTGTGTAATCATCCATCCATGAACATCAACCATCTTCTCTGGGATTGCCCCTTATTCCAACAAGATGATCGAAATCCGTTGATCGGTTCTCGAGATATAGGCAATTGAAATTTTTTTCTTCAAAATTTTGATTTCAAATAACTCGAAAACCACTCGACCGATCAAATCCAAAATCTAATCAGTTCTAAGTTGAGAAAAGCCGCGTCGTTTGAGACCAAGTTCATCAAAATCCGACCACGCGTTCTCGAGATATCGTCGACCAGAAATTTGACCACGTACATACATACATACACACACACACACATACATACATACACACACACAGACGTCCATTTAAAAATGATTGGAGGTGATTCTCTGGACCTTAAATCGTGGAGATCCAGTGAAAACTCAACTTTCGATTTTCGGGGTGATCACAATAACTTCCTATTTTCTCTGAAATCAGAGAAACGGGAAGTTAAAAAGGCAGCGAACAGATGATCAACATCATCCAAAAAAACAACATACCTAGCCACGTAGATCTCATCGATATATTCCTAAAAACAAATCCTCCACAACTCCTCCCAATCTGTAGCTTCATACTCCAAAACAAAATTCCAATTTAATTTAAAGAAAACAAAAAAAAAAAACCGACCATGAGATAACAATGGGAATCCACGTGTTGTTTCAGTCATCCCACTCTCCAAACCTCAAATACACCAAAACAACTTCGTACTCAACCACGAGTTACCAAAACTACTAGAGAGCCAGCTCTCCCTGGCAGCAACCTCTCGAACCATATATGGAGTGGCAACCGGTTAACAAGAAAACCCTGTTAACAGTACGGTATAGCCAATCGTACCAACCCAAACCTGAAACAAAAAAAGGCAGTGGCACTTGGTTGGAACACACCAACCTATAGCCAATCAAAGGAAAAGAAGAAGAAGAAGAAGAAGGTGAACAAAAATCACGTATTTCCACGATGAAATGGGATATTTGAAACGGTGATTAGTCATATCTCAGCACTTCTGGCATGGATTTAATCAATAAAGGGGTCAAAAGAAAGATTTTCATGCCCACATCCTAAAATAAACACATTTCTATCCGTCCGTATAGCAAGGCAGAAGAGAATCGAGGATATCAATTCACGGTATAGGTTAGGGTAGTTGCCTCTCGGATAAATAAGGCTCGGTCGAGCGAGCTCGCGCGTACAAAAAAAAAATTTTTTTCTAATGTACTTGGCGCGAGGGTCTACCGAGCCTCTTGATAATATGTACGATTTAATGTAGTATAAAGCACATCTTATTTCATCATGTCTGTGTGATTATCATGGTCACAACTTATGAATTCCCTTCAGCAAAAGTCTCTTTGCTTTTGCAATTCAATTCTGATATTATCAACCATTTCCGATAAACCTCTTCTAATTGCTCTTTGACATTTCAAGAAACTGCGAGCGCTGATGAAAAATTCTCCACTTCTGAAACCCTTATTGAAGCAGACTCGGCTCTCTACGCCGGACCGAAGGCACCTAACAGATGCTATAATCAATCATTTATTGCAGCAGAATATAAGGTTAATTTAATTAAAACTGTTCGTTACATTTTGGTATAGTCATCGTACGCCCAAAAATTTCATTTCTATGAAGTGCGCAGATATTACTGCATGTCCAAAATATTCCATAACTTGAAAAGGATCGTCTGCACTTGGTGAACTATTTGCCACTACCAATTGTGTTGTGCATTTTCAGGGTAAAGGGAGAAGTATTCGAGTTTTGGGCTCGGGAAATCGTTGCCGTATTCAAACGAGAGGACATAAGTATCTATTGTGTACCATACATTGCGGGGTCGGACGGAAGGCTCTCGAGTGGAAAATTCTGGCATCGATACTCCAATCTCAATCGGTATCTGAAGAGTAAAAATCTTCTTTCTAAAGAAGAAGCTAGTACCGAGGACCCTCTTTCTGAAGATATTTTGGAAGAAAAAACCCGATATGATATGGAATTGAAAACTGTCAGTCCAGATGACGAGGCTACTGTGAAAAAGTTGTGGGAAAATACGTATGATTTCCGCATGGCTAATAAATTTGACATTGCTGACTATTACAACAAATTTCCCGTACTAGCACACCAATAGGATCATTACTGGTAATATGATACATCAATCCATCGAATGTTAATCACTTTTCAGAATTTCGTCTCCCGAACAAAATTTTATTCATATTGTGTCTCAATTCACTCTACGATTCAATTTTCATGAACTCCTGATTGCGAAAAATTTTAAACAGTTTCAGAAGATACATGCGTTCTAGCTGATATACTGCAACAGGTAGAATTTCTCCTACGCGCTGTCAACCTTCGGCGAACCGCTCCGGGGTTTAGTTAAGGTGAGGTAAGATAAAGATGAAGATATGTTGGGCGCCAGATACGTCTGTATCAATTTTTACTCAAAGTAGAAACTCGAAATTAGGCAGCGAAACAGATATGATCCGGAGGGATCGACGGACTTTGCTCGGCTAGTCCAGACTATAAAGAAAATGGTAGAGTGGCAGGGAACAACGTGTATAGAAAATCAGTCGGATGGTTAAATAACAAAATATATTCTTCAATCAAATTTCAGTCAGTTAGATATTCACAAAAGTCTTCAGAGTGAGAGGTAGTTCTTTAGTTCGCTTTACAATTGTATTGTTTTGAGATATAAGGTACTAGGTATGGGTGAGATAGAGAAATTCGGGAATTCAGATTTCAGCTATAACAGGGTGTGTGCGGGAAGGGACTCTATATAATGCAAAAAGAGAAGGGAATCCGATGATTCAGTATCACATAGCGATACTCTACTATATAAAACAAGAAAAGATGAAAGTTCCACGCAACACGGAAATCGAGAGATTTCCCAGATTTCAGATATTTTGTCTATCAAATACTAACAAACGCAAAAAGTAAAGGAATGACTTATTGACTAACGATCAAAGATAATAGATACTTAAACTAACGCGAAAGTCGCTTTCGCGGCTACTTGCTCGATTTTAGATATTAACCCAGGAAAAAAAAGGCATGGCAAATAAGATATCAGGCAAAGTCATAGATACAGGTAGTTCGTACTCAAAATTTAGGTAAGAAATATGCAAAAGAGATAGAGATAAGCCAGAGATATCAAATACTACCAATCAGCAATCAAAGATATTTAATTGGCCAAATCACGAGATCGCTCACAGTTCTTTCGTCAAATCTTAGAAAAGATAAAGACAAAGATAATCGTATCCATAGAAAGAGAAAGGTAGGATAAGGTAAAGATACGACAATCAAAAGATACAGATTTGTGCGATCGTTCGCAAGCTCGTGTTTTTACATAAAGAATCAGGCCGTACCTTATCGGTGTTTTCGCCGATGTTCGTGCTATTCACTATTTTAGATAAACTCACTTTACTTATTCCTAGCGGCTAAGGTAGTAGGTAGTTGGCTGGACGGAACGTTTTGGGAGACGCTACCGCCTCAGCGGGAACGGCCTACGCCGTAAGAGATTCAAACAAAAAGAATAAAGAAAAGCAAGATATAGAGAATGTAGCGTCGGGAAGGAAAGGCATAGATTAAGGTATCGAGAGGCTGAAGGGAAGTTATAGGTACGGGAAAGAGAAGCTAAATTACACAAACTAGAGATAATTCAAGATAGAGAATTCAGAGAGAATTCGGAAGAATCCGGGAGACACGTCTGCCTCGCTGAAGTGATGATCGGCAAGTAGATCGAGGCGAGCTCCTCGCTCGAACACCTCGTTCGATGTAGGGGTGCTTTGGTCATCCTGATTGGCCTAATTGCGTCACCTGACTATCCTTTTGTTCGTCTGGTCAAGCGGTGTGAGCGGGGAGAACCGAGGGAGAACCCCAGGCTCGTGCGTTGCATACCCCTCTTCTGGCTGTCGTCTCATGCTGTCTTCCTCGGCGCTGGATCTACAGCGGGATCTCGCTCGCCACAAAATAAGAAACGGCGAGTTGTAAATGGACTCGTCCGTCACTGTCTCCGGGAATGTCGACTCCGCAGGTTTTTAGGCAGCAACGAAGTGCATCCCTCGGCAATTGTCACGCTGGGCACAGTCAGGCCTCGCTCGTGAAGGGATCCAACATGGAAACGGGACGTCTGTATCGGGAATCTTTCCGGGATAACCCCGAGAACGTTTTCACAGCTTCAGAGACAGTAGGTGGTGAAGATGGTTCGACCTTGGTCGAGAAGCTTCGGGACGGAAGGTTCACAAGGCGCTTTTTACACGCAACCCTATACGCCATCTCCTAGGCATCCATCGCATATTTGCTGTCGAAGGACGACGGGAGGATATTGCCTCATCCCTGTACGGCGCCTGTCCTTTGCTGGCCTGGACTCCTTCCTTGATTCGGGAGTGGTTGTTGTTTGCTGGTGCGTCACACCCCGGTGGCTTGATGTTGCTGGTTGTTCGGGATAGTCGTGGACCAGCAGTTTCGGCATCAGGATAACCTCGGCTGTTGTTGTTCCAAGGTCGTTGTTTCCCTCGGCGGTCGGGCTTACAGACGTGCTCATAGATAGGGAAGGAATACACAAAATAGTTTTAGTTAAATCTAATTAGCTTAGCTTTCCTATTTTTGCCATTTTTTCCTGGGTTAGGAGGCGAGACGTGTCTCCGTTCATCGTTAGCTAGTACCCTGGGACGGGTGGCCTAACACCACGTCACAATACATATATTATTTGACACAATCAAATACGATTCCAGTTGATCGACATTCAGAAAAAACCTCACTGCAATTTGATCAGAAACCAGTTTTTTGTGTTTTATTCACATCGAAAAAAGTTCGTCAAAAACGCATACATAGTCTTATAGACTATTGTGATATGTGTATTTAGGCAAAATTTCCATTTGCTTCGATGAAACTGCTGACCGAACAACCGATGGCAGAAAATGTACAGCGTAGCTGTGCGAAAACTTCCCTCCGTCAACACCTCCGTTGCAAGAGGTTGAAATTCTCTTCATGGTGAATTTGTCACTCGGAGTTGTATAATGTAGGAAAGGTTCATCAATCGAGCCGAGTCATGTGTTTGAATGTTGCCTGACGTTTCAGCAGTGGTGTTCTGCCCTCATCAGAGGCTGTTTATTAAAGAACAAATAAAATTACAAATAAAACAGTGGTGTGACATTATTAATAAGAATCAAAGGATCTGGTACACTGCAGATCCATGATTGAAAGTTAACATTTAACAAGGACAATTGTGTCACATTACTTTATCGAACATAATTACAATCGTAGAACAACGTGAAGAAACATTAGTTTAACAGATTGACATAAATTAACGGAATTATTGATAGACTATACCTTAAGTAACACAGTGTTACATGTGTGAATAATACGATGGCATTATTAGCCAACGGAACAGTGTTCACTTCCGTTGAAAGAACACTACTGAGGAAAAACAGTGCCCCTGGGTCATTATATAAGCTAATTATGTAGTGTGGTAGTAAGTGTCAACGTCACATGCTATTGTCAACACAAGTCAATCTAGCTCTGACGTCAAAGGAAGCCGAAAAAATCGTGACGTCAATCGGTCAGGATGTTTTCAAAACACAAGGGTGGACACTACCTCATAGCCTACTACATCTATATATCATTACACATGTACACAATGACAATCCCTCGTAGGTATTTGAAGATCCGAACAGCTCCTAGATCTAAGACGTGTTAACATATTCGAGTAGGGTAAATGTAGTTTTTTTGTGTCTTCTTTTTTGTTAAGACTGTTCGGTTGTAGATTTATATGTAACATTTCCGATGTGATCCTTTTGGACCACACCGTTTCTTTATCCAGTATGACTACATTATCCCAATCTAGATTATGTTTGTGCTTTAATTGGTGTACTGAAACTACTGACAGAGCACTGGAGTCTTTCTTAATATTATCTCTATGTTCTTTAACCCTAGTCTTAAGTTGACGTTTTGTCTCACCTACATACGAAGCAGAACAATCCTTACAGTTAATCCTGTACACTACATTACATTGGTCTTCTTTCTTGTCTCTATCTTTCCCTTTGGTAACCAGAGATTTTAAGCTATTGTTCACCACTGGTATTGAAATCAAATTTTTTTAGGGTACTACCCAACCTCTCTGAAAACCCTTTAACGTAGGGAATGCAAATCACCTTGTTCTTAAACCTAGGTAACGGATTGGAAACAGTTAATACCGTCGTACAAAGATCGGGGTCAGTGTTCTTTAATAAACAGCCTCTGATGAGGGCAGAACACCACTGCTGAAACGTCAGGCAACATTCAAACACATTACTCGGCTCGATTGATTAAGACCTTTCCTACGTTAAAATTCTCTTCTGATACACATATCAGAATATTTTGTAAAATTATGTGTGCATTTTCTTATTAGACGTTATATGCAGTAATCTTATTACCTTGAGTGAGGTTTCCCCTCGAAGGAGAACTTTTGTGGAATTTCAATGAACCCGATTTTTTGATTGCTCAAAATTCAATGAAAATTGAATATGAAATCCCTACCGTCAGAACTCACATGATATTAGTTTGCGTATCCGGAAAACATAATAATGTTCTGCGGTGGAATTTAACAAGGAACCTTTCGCACAGTAAACGTTACGCAGAAAATATTCTGCAAAAAGTTTTTTGCTTTGAGACCTTCATCGCAGAACTCTTATATTATTTTTTTCATGTGTACACCTAGCGTAATTGATTTTGAGCTGGAAGCTGTGAGTGAATTCCGAGTCAACCAATCATTGCTATGGATTACAACAAATCCAAAGCACCCATTGGTTACTTTGACGTTTGCTTATAGCTTCCGGCTCACAATCAATTACGCTAGGCATACATACTATTGTTATCTGATTGTGAGCATATTTCATCAGATTTTTCTACCGAGATTCCCCTTGAGTTGCAAGGTATATGACTTGTGATCGTAAATTATATTAATTCACCCACGATCGACACTTCGGCGCAGTCCTCGTATTTTACTGAATCTAATACAGAATAGAGTTGGGCGCCAGATGCATTTGCATCACCTTAGTTAACAAATTCCATATACTTGAGGACTCGGCGGATGGCTGACTAGGCTCAGGAACACAAACAGGAATGGTTGAGTGGCGGGATTCACCAGGATAGTAAACTCGATAGATTCAATCTCAGATTTCGTATATTCTTCAATTCGTAATTCCTAATTTCAGATTTCACAACAGTATTTTACTCAATATTACTCAAACCGAACCTGATTCTAACGAGAGATTTTACAGAACGCGGTAGTGTGTGCTGACGAAAGTTATACAAATCAAATCAAACTAATGACTCGAGCATCACAAGGCGATGTTACCTGAATTTCAACAATAGCAAATCTTGCACATCACTACGATAGAATTTGAGTTAACGAGAGTGTGAGAGTTGACACGAGATGTTTTTACCGAATACTAAACTGAATATACGAAGCTAGACCTTATTCTTAATCATATCAGACTTAATTCTACAACACGCGGAACGACTTCTTTACGAATCACTCAATATTCCGAACCGTACAAAACCGTAACGGGAGCTAAACTATAATTTTCAAACTACAAAATGTCGTCCGCGGCTACTCTACGTCCGAACTCAATCTGCAGGGATAACCAACCAATACTAATTTCTAATTCCACAGAATTACCTTACAGTACTCAAGCAAATATCAAATGAACCAATTTAGGATTGATTTTCGTTACCAAATTTCTACTAAAGCAAAACCATTACGCTACGTATCTCTAGTCACGAGGTCGTTTTAATTAACCGGACCATACCCAACAAACGAACTGGAGATCACGCGAATCTGCTACGGCATACCGCACCTCAGAGCAGCGAGATCCATGATCCACACAGATTCGGGACT
Organism: Ametastegia equiseti; assembly: GCA_963989295.1. Classification (NCBI taxonomy): domain Eukaryota; kingdom Metazoa; phylum Arthropoda; class Insecta; order Hymenoptera; family Tenthredinidae; genus Ametastegia; species Ametastegia equiseti. The sequence continues at coordinate 26,832,985 of OZ022389.1, forward strand.
AATACGCAATACAATATTTTACAAAACGACGTCGTAACTTTACAAAGGGCTCAAGACCTTACCTTAGCTTTTCTCCTGGCCGTACTTCTCACACTGATGTTATTTTCTTACTTATTTTACTAAACTGAACTGGCTTTACGGAAGTTAACTGAGAAACGGGAGAGTACGGTGAAAAAAAAACAAACTGCAAACGAAAGTGAAGCTACAAAAACGGAAGACTCGACTGAATTTTTACAATACAAAAGCTACTACAAAAGAATTTAGGCTGGACGCTGGCTGACGAGTTCCTCAGGCGACGGTCGAACATAGAGAGAACGAGGCATCGATCCGTCTTGACGATCCGGGGTAGCGTACGATGATCCAGATCGTCCTGATTGGCCTATTTGTCTCCCACCGCGTAAGTAGGTCGTGACTCATTGTCGCGAGTATTTGAATATTAACGACCCGCCGCGCACCTTGACCGGTGCTTCTTGCGACGTGTGTTACCCCTCGGTGGTCGTTTCGTGACGTCACGCGTTGGTTCCCCTCGTCTCCTCCTTCCCTTGGTACTGCCAAATCTATTGCCTGCCATCAGGCGCACCTCGACAGAAGATTTTTCTATCCGAAGTCTCTCGGCTGAAGTCCGGTAGCAGCACCGCAACTTAATCGTCTCCGGCGTCGAGCATTGCGTTGGGCATTGCGCTTCGACTCGCAATGGCATCTGTTGGTCAGGAACGTCTGCACCGGGATATCGGGAGATAACTCGGCGGCGATAACAATGACCTGGACGGTAGATGTTCGAGGGTTGGTTCGGCTCCTGGCCGATGAGTCACGTACGGGAGGCTGTGTCGCTGTCTGCGTAGCCCTGTACGCCTGCTACGTGGCATCCAAGTTTCAGTCGGGAGGTTCGAGACGAGTAGCGTAGGTGGTTTCAGTCACTAGCCAGGGTGTCGTCTTGCAGGCACCACATGACTTTTCGGTTCCTCGCGGGCTGACATCGAGAGTAGGACCAATTCGGGAGTCATCAGGATCGTCGTAGCTTCGTCGTGGTGTTCCTTGGTTGTTGTGCGTCGGGATACAAAATACAAAATAGCATTAATTCTAATCCTATATTCCTGCCTAAACTTTTTGGTTGGTTGGTTTCCCGCAGATTCCTTCAGATACGCGTCAGCCAGATTCCCGAAAATGCGCCTGGAACGTTGGTGTTCCAAACGCCACGTTAAGGACTGGCTAGCATTACTTGGATATCTGGTCTTTTAATACATTCTCAAATTCATTGCATTTTGTTATTTCAGCTGACCCAAGATTTTGAAAAATCTAAAATATGCTATGGTACTCTTCTAATGAAGCGTTGGCCTGAACTAGCACCTGAAATCTTGCGTGTCGCTGATGAAAGAAAAGTACGACTTCCATTCGATGTTGGTACGTGTCAATGGAAAAGTCTATCCCCAGCTATTGCATAAGTATCGGTCACAATTTTAACAATACACCTGACCTCGCGAACAAATCATCCAATTTTTTCTATCAAACTTTTCGTCTCTCAGCAGTTTAGAAATCTTTTTTGTGATATGGTTTTCCAGGAGCCTTACTGTCTGAAACAGCAGCGTTATTGGCCCTAACGTACTTAGTGCCACCAGCAAACGTGAAAACTGGCAATAAAAAGAAGTGGAAGCCATCCGCACTCGAGCAAGGTTATGGATTTATCTTGCACGTGAATGTAAGTTACAATTCATCATGAAAATTGATTGCTGGGTCCACGAAGTGTGAGCTCATCATATATATTCCCGTTTTACTTTTACTGAAAATATAACATCGAATTTTGTGTTGGTTTATGGACTTCCCATCGTTATTGAAGTCTCATTCGAATACTTACCAATATCATGATTGTGATACCGCATTGAGAATTAGAATGAAAGGCCCTAGGGGTATAAGCATGGTGAATCGGCCCCGGAAAGATATTTTGATGATACTTGGAGGATATGTAGGTACTAATAAAATACTAAGATTTTGAAATATTCAGATCCCTAACTCAATTGGTTTTCGAGAAAAAGCAAGATATGTCAAAAACAGAAAAACATTTTTTTCTCAGGATTGACGCAACCGATTGATCTGAATTTTGGATATGTTTTGGGGGCTGACAATAGCTCCTAGCAAAAAAATTAACAGCTGAATGGCTTCACAAGATCCTTGTTAGAAAAATTCTTTTTCTTTCAATTTCAATTTTTGACCATGATCCAATTTTGGCACAATTATGAAACTTTTTTTTTCTCAAACCTTTCATATTACCCTACAACACCTAGAATTTTTGAAAATTAAAAAAACGGTACGCCATAGTAGAAAAAAATAAACGCCACTTTTTGGCCCAAATAATAAATATATTCATATGTTTTGAGATTAGATTTTTTCATTTCAACGGACATCCAAATCATTTTTATTGTGACGTAGTTCCTTAGCATCCCCCGTCCTGAGCCGGAGTACCAGGTCGGAGGACAGAACTAGTGCACTATTACTTATTAATTAGGACCTGGGACAGCAAATGAACTGAACTGGACAAATCTTAACAATTCGAGCCTTGAACTGTGGCCGGCTAGGCTCAGTACCGCGGAGAGGGGTCTGGGTGGACTGGGGATTGACAGGCTCGGCAAATGACGACTCGAGTGACGTAGGGTAAAGAAAATAACAAAATTTATTGAATACGAGCTGGGGGTTTCCCCCGGAACCAATTAACAAAAATAAGGAAAGAAATAATAACAAAAAATAGCAAATAAGCAAGAACCATACCCACGCGGGTGAAATCAAATTCAGATCTTAAATCTACCTTAAAACTAACTCTGCCCGGATGTTTTGACACCCGTGGTGTCCTATATACGACTCTGACGTAACGGACTCGAAGGTGTGAGAGAGAGAGACCGCTTTAGACTCTGACCCTCGCACTCGCACTCATGGCGGATCATAGGATTCCCTCGAGGGGGCTAGATTTTGCCTCGAAAACTACTGATTTTGCCTCAAAAACGGCTCATATGAAACACGACTCAGACTAACTCAAATTAGGGACATTGGCCACGGCCTACCGACTCGGGATTCGGCAGGAATTGACCCAACGGACTCGAAAGACCGGCCTCGTGGCCGCACGGACAAACCCAAAATGGCAAACCGCCGCTAACGGGTTCCAAATTCCAAAAAGGCTAAATAAGCGGACGCTTACCGGACTCAGTCTCCTCAAAAAGACCCAGGGTGTTTCTCAGACCCTCCAGGGATCACCAAGGACCACAAAACTAACCAAACTTAGCCCCGCAGGGTATCCAAATTCAAATTCAAAATTATCGCCGAACTAGAGCCACGTGCTCTAGGCGCTAGCCTAACGCAGAGTGCTCAGGAAACAGTATCGGTGCGCTCAGGGCGCTTTCTTATCGATGGTCGATTTCGCGAACTTTTTGCTAGTCCGGTTGCCTGGAACTAGGATCGCGCCGCTCCTGGTAGCGGGACTATTCAAATTGGCCCTCCGGGTTCGTAGTACGGCAGGACGTGGTTCGTGGACTCTTCTCGCCGGCGGGAATCGCATCCACCGGCTATTCCCCCGCTGCAAAGTGCCCTCGGCACTCCCCCACGTCCTCCTGGCTGGACCCAGAGTCCTTGGCGAAGCGTAGCGTCCGTATGTCGTTGTCTCTCTAAACTTTCCATCAGTTTTACCCGTCCGGGTCTCGTAGCTTGGTCAGAAATGCCCCCGCTCAGGTAGGGTCGTAGGCCGAATCTCCCACATAAGAGAACGTATTTTGGAAAGAAACAAAACGGATAAGAAATTTGGTCTCAAATCAGAGTCAACCACGGTCACCTCTCGGAGTCAAATAAGCCCGGGGGCTAGCTAAATCGTCCTTGCGGGGATTTTTACTAGTTTTCCCTGCGTAATTACGCCCCCCAAGGGTTCGGGAAACGCTTGTAACGTCCAAATCTATTTGCAACGTTACAGTATCTATTGAAAGTGATATTTCATATTCAAAATAACAACAATCTATTTTTTCAAATTTTTTTTTCATTTTTATAATTTTTTTTCTCGTCATTCGTCGAAAAATTCTTTTATTAGTGTAGACTGTTGAGTTTAATAATTGAAGAAAAAAAAAAACAATAAATCAATGAAATGAAATTTAGATTTTTTGAAGTTTATAGATTTGTTCAGAAAGAAAACGTTTTCATCTTTCATTGATTCGATAATTTTTTGTTGAAGTATGCGTCGAGTTGATGAAAATATAAAAATAATTGAGTTTTATGTTAAAAAGTTGTTCCTAAAAATATTTGTTGAAATTAATGTGCAATTGATTATCGATATTTAATTCATTTTGCGACTATGCCAAAAAGGTTTTCTGTTGCATGAAAGAGATTTTGGCCGTAAAAAAACGGAAATTTTATTTTTGCGGTTTTGCTTTTAGTCACATGACATAAATTGAACTTTGACTTTGAATAACTTTTGAACCCGTTGGTTTATCGAAAAATGATAAGAGACCGTTTCTGTAGAGGGTTCAATTTCCTACAAAAATATGTATCGCGCATAAGAATCTGTTGATTAGTTTGTGAGCTAGAAAATTATTTTTTTTAAATAAAAAATTTCCCGTGTTATTCAGATGGGAAATAGAAATTCTTGATGCGCGACCTCTAAATATAAAAATTAAGAGCTCCAATTTTCACAGGCGTCTTTTTTTGCTACCCTAAAGATATTTCAGTGCGAAATTTGAGAAAAAATGGTCGATTTATTGAACCAGCCTAATATGTTAGTATTTTGGTAAACTTGACACATAGATACAACCAAAAATTATCGAATAAATGAAAGATGAAAACACATTTTCTTTCTGAACAAATCTATAAACTTCCAAAAAATCGAAGTTTCATTTCATTGATTTATTGTTTTTTTTTCTCCGATTATTAAACTTAACAGCCTACACTGATAAAAGAATTTTTCGACGACTGGAGAAAAAAAAAATTTGAAAAAATAGATTGTTGTTATTTTGAATATGAAATAATACTCTCAATAGATACAAATGATTTGGATGTCCATTGAAATAAAAAAATCTCATCTCAAAACATATAAATATATTCGTTATTTGGGCCAAAAAGTGGTTTTAATTTTTTTCTACTACGGCGTACCGTTTTTTCAATTTTCGATGACGTTAATTTTTTTGCTGAGAGCTATTGTCAGCCCCCAAAACATATCCAAAATTTAGATCAATCGGTTGCGTCAATCCTGAGAAAAAAATGTTTTTCTGTTTTTGACATATTTTGCTTTTCCTCGAAAACCAATTGAGTTAGGGATCTGAATGTTTCAGAATCTTGGTATTTTATTAGTACCTACATATCCTCCAAGTATCATCAAAATATCTTTCCGGGGCCGATTCACCATGCTTATACCCCTAGGGCCTTTACTCAGTACTACGCTGACTATAGAGACCGTGCGCAAACCGATGCCAGCGCCAAATCAAACACTATCGGCCGAAATAGTCCCAAGCGGCAGGGTAAATCAGCCTATCAAACGCGTGGCGCGAACGAAAGAACCAGTCGTTTTGAAGACACCCTGCCGCTAGGGACTATTTGGTGGCGCCACTTGTACTTGCGCACGGTCTCTATAGTCCAATGGAAATACTTTGGCAACTTCAAAGTTTCATTGATTTTAATTTGATACTCTCATTGCAGGCGATGGTCGATTTTGAACACGAACTCGAAAGGATCAAGAATCAGTTACGCTTGTACGGACTCACACTTCAGCCACTCGTCGTTGCTGTTGGACCGCCGACCAACTTTGATGCCGTTTACGTAATTGTTAATGAAGTGAAGTACACCGCAAGCACCCTCTTGTCCGCAGTCGACATGTGTTTCAAAGTACACTATGCACTTGCTGCGAAATACAATAACCAGTCAATGCAACTGCGGGCATTCATAGAAAAGTATGTTTATGGTATCAAGAGTAACAAAAGCTACAGCAATGGTTAAATTTTGTGGAGTGACATGAAATCTGACTAATTATAGCGATTGAAGTTGAGAAAGTCAGTCTGGACTGTTGTATATCTTTCGTATCCAAATAAGCTTCTAGAATATCATTCGGATTTATGGGCCATAACCGATGAATGGTCAAATAGACCTGGTATTATAAATAGGTATCAAAATCTGCAAGAATCGCTACTTATAGCGCTGTGCGTTTAAATTCTAACATACATCATGATCATTGCCTGTGCTATTTGCGCCAGTAAGATTCCAATCAGGGATTTGATTTTGCACGTGAAATTTTCACACCGTTATCAGAATATCACTAATACGGGAAGGGTCTTAATCAATCCAGTCGAGTCAGTGTAGGTATGTCGCCTGACGTTTCGGCAGTCATATTCTGCCCTCATCAGAGGCTGTTTATTGACAATAAAACACAAAATTTAAGGAACAAGCGTACGAAAGAAAAGAAAAGTCAACTACAGTAAAATCATGGAATCTGGTATTAAGCAGATCAATGATTAACAAATGTGGTTGTCAGTAACAAAATTAACATGGTCAAAAATGATGAACAGAGTTAACATGGTCAAAAATGATTGACAGAAAAAATAATGGGGACTAACAGGTGGTAGTCAGCACAAGTGAACAATAAAGATTAAGCAATTTAACAAGTAATTTATAATGTTACCTATAATATTAAAGTGTAGAGTGAGAAATCGTGTTGCTTACATCGTGTCCGTACTACTTCGTTAATAGTCTGCTACTAAGCGGACAGGTGTCACTAAGTCCTTATATAAGCTAATAATGTGAAATGTGGTAGTAAGAAGGTGTGCCACTGTTCGTCAAACGTAATGAGAAAAAGTACTGACGTCAACGGAAGTGGAAAAAGTTCTGACGTCAAAGGATGTTTTGATTTTGACGAACACGGGGTAAACGTAAACAGTAACGATTTCAACACACACTACACCCTTACAAGTATGGTCATTCAAATTCTTAAGAACAACTTCTAGATCTACGACGGGTCAGCATGTTAGAATAGGGTAAATGTTGTTTTTTGGTGTCCTCTTTTTTATTCAGGCTATTTGATTGTAAATTGATGTGTAACATTTCAGACGTGATCCTCTTGGACCAAACTGATTCTCTATCTCGTATAACTACATTGTCCCAATCTAACTTGTGATTGTGTTGAAGTTGGTGTAACGAGACCACGGAGAGGTTGTCAGTATCTTTTTTTATATTGTCCTTGTGTTCTTTTATTCTTGTCTTGAGTTGACGCTTAGTTTCGCCGACATACGACGCTGAACAGTCATTACAACAAATCTTATATACTACGTTACACCGATCTTCTTTGTTAACTCTGTTCTTGCCTTTAGTAACCAGAGTTTTCAGGCTATTGTTAACCACTGGGACCGGAGTGAGGTCAAATTTTTTGAAAATACTACCCAGTCTCTCCGAAAAACCTTTGACATACGGAAGGCGCACAAGCCTATTCATGAAAACGCGTGAGGAGTTGACCACCATGATGACCGAGGTGGAAAGATCAGGATCCGTCAGTATGATGATTATGTTATCAGGTCTGGCCTTATTTTTAAAACTCAAGAACTTCAACCTACTAGTAATCAAACCCTCAAAGAAGGAGTCGGGGTAATGGTTCGCTCGTAATAAAGTTCTTACAATACTCAAGTTCTCGTCATGGAACTTGGTGTGTGATAGAGAAACAGCTCTATCTACTGAATTGAACACCATACCTCTTTTTTGAGAAACCGGGTGGGTAGAATTGAAATTCAGAAATCTGCCAGAGAAAGTAGGTTTACGATACCAATTCGTGATCAAGGTATTAGAATCATCTCTAATGACATGGACATCAAGGAAACTGATTCTCCGGTTCTGTTCAATCTCATGTGTGAATTGTAGTCTAAGGTGGTAGCTATTAAAAATCTCAAGTACATGATCAATCTTAGACAACGGAATGCAAGATATTATGTCAAATACATATCTGAAGAAAAAAGCGGGTTTGAAATCTAGTTTAGCTAAGCAGTCCCGTTCTAAGTCTACCATAACTACGTCAGCGAGAATTGGTGACACCGGAGATCCCATGGGGGTACCAAAGATTTGTTTATAACATTGGTTGTCAAACTGGAAATACACGTTTTCCATCAGGTACGTTACACCCGCTAATAATTCACACAAAGGCATCGTTGTGTGTTTGGCAATGAACGCGTATCTATTGCTTAGAGCAGACTTTACTAGATCAATCGAAACATTCGTAAACAAAGAAGTGACGTCTAGTGAGATCAACACATGATCGTCTGGTAGTCGGAAATCGGAGAGTTTGTCAATCAAGTCCAAACTGTGTCTATAATGTAAGACTCAGGTTTCGGAATGCTCTTCATCAAAACATTACTAAGGAACTTGGAAATCGAATATGTTAGACTACCTATGGCCGAAATAATTGGTCTCAGTGGGACGTCTTTTTTGTGAATTTTGGGTAGACCGTACCCCTTCGCTAACGTGGTGTTAGTTTGCGTTAATTCATTCTAATGAAGTTGTTTAGGAAAGAAACCGCTGACATTCCATCTATCCAATATTCTGTAAGAAGTCCTACGTAGTGTTGTTAGTGGATTCTTGTTTACTAACCTATACGTGGTAGTGTCTGCGAATAAGCGGTTCATATCGCGTGTGTAAGTGTCTTTGTTCAGAGCTACCGTGACGTTGCCTTTATCCGCCGTGGTGAAAAAGATATTACTGTTATTCAGGAGAAAGACCCGTGCATTGTTTAATTTTTGTGTTATACGACGGTCCTCAATACTAATGTGTTTGTTCGTGCGCGTGAAGTGGTCAATATTGCTAATTAATTTTTTAATTGAGTAGATAGAGCTGTTTCTCTATCACACACCAAGTTCCATGACGAGAACTTGAGTATTGTAAGAACTTTATTACGAGCGAACAATTACCCCGACTCCTTCTTTGAGGGTTTCATTACTAGTAGGTTGAAGTTCTTGAGTTTTAAAAATAAGGCCAGACCTGATAACATAATCATCATACTGACGGATCCTGATCTTTCCACCTCGGTCATCATGGTGGTCAACTCCTCACGCGTTTTCATGAATAGGCTTGTGCGCCTTCCGTATGTCAAAGGTTTTTCGGAGAGACTGGGTAGTATTTTCAAAAAATTTGACCTCACTCCGGTCCCAGTGGTTAACAATAGCCTGAAAACTCTGGTTACTAAAGGCAAGAACAGAGTTAACAAAGAAGATCGGTGTAACGTAGTATATAAGATTTGTTGTAATGACTGTTCAGCGTCGTATGTCGGCGAAACTAAGCGTCAACTCAAGACAAGAATAAAAGAACACAAGGACAATATAAAAAAAGATACTGACAACCTCTCCGTGGTCTCGTTACACCAACTTCAACACAATCACAAGTTAGATTGGGACAATGTAGTTATACGAGATAGAGAATCAGTTTGGTCCAAGAGGATCACGTCTGAAATGTTACACATCAATTTACAATCAAATAGCCTGAATAAAAAAGAGGACACCAAAAAACAACATTTACCCTATTCTAACATGCTGACCCGTCGTAGATCTAGAAGTTGTTCTTAAGAATTTGAATGACCATACTTGTAAGGGTGTAGTGTGTGTTGAAATCGTTACTGTTTACGTTTACCCCGTGTTCGTCAAAATCAAAACATCCTTTGACGTCAGAACTTTTTCCACTTCCGTTGACGTCAGTACTTTTTCTCATTACGTTTGACGAACAGTGGCACACCTTCTTACTACCACATTTCACATTATTAGCTTATATAAGGACTTAGTGACACCTGTCCGCTTAGTAGCAGACTATTAACGAAGTAGTACGGACACGATGTAAGCAACACGATTTCTCACTCTACACTTTAATATTATAGGTAACATTATAAATTACTTGTTAAATTGCTTAATCTTTATTGTTCACTTGTGCTGACTACCACCTGTTAGTCCCCATTATTTTTTCTGTTAATCATTTTTGACCATGTTAACTCTGTTCATCATTTTTGACCATGTTAATTTTGTTACTGACAACCACATTTGTTAATCATTGATCTGCTTAATACCAGATTCCACGATTTTACTGTAGTTGACTTTTCTTTTCTTTCGTACGCTTGTTCCTTAAATTTTGTGTTTTATTGTCAATAAACAGCCTCTGATGAGGGCACTGTCAAACTTTGGACTAACTTCATGCTCCCGACCATGCGTCCTCAGCATAGTATCAAAAAGTTAGAAAATTTTCATAATCATTACATACAATTTGAAAAAACATCGTAAGAAAGAGAAGGAATCGGAAATACAACGAAAAAATGTCGAGAAGTTTAGCCAAAAACTTGATAAATTGTTCAATATTGCGAATTCGTGTGCCGTTAAAAATTTACCAAGTGGACTGGAGCAATTTTGGACCGAGTGTCGAAAAGGAAAAACGAATATTCATTCGTCAGTCACTTCTTGCTCGTCAGAAAAAATGGCTAACAATTATCCCAAAATGGAGCAAGAGATAATGACTGATGAAGATAATGGAGACAATAAGGACGGAATTGGTTAGTTCTAATCTTATAATACTTTTTATATAACGCAAGCATGTTTTACGCGGTTTTTCCTGCTAGTTTTCGGTTGCTAAAGTAGCCGTTTTGGCGACACCGGAGTCGTTCTACGAATGCGCATGCGCGGAGTTTACTTTTTGCTCCTAGGACTAAAATGACTGATATAGCAGGACGTAAAAGTATACTTTTGAGTACTAGGAGTCAAAAGTAAACTCCGCGCATGCGCAACAGTGTTCAACTCACGCGCACTAGCAAAACCTTGTAAACCATGCTTTTGGTATATAAAGTATCGTGTGCACCAGGAGGCAAAGGCTTTCAACGACTCGCGTGTTTGCAATACTCGTCTTCGGCTCACCGCACTCGCCTTCGGCTCGTGCTCGGCTCGCCTGCGACTCGTATCGCAAACTCACGCTCGGCGTTAAAAGACCTACTTTGCCTCCTTGGTACACAATATACTATTTATTAATATAGCTATGAATTTTCAAACTCAATAATCAATTATTTTCCAACAATTGTGAAAAATTTCTTATTTTTGAGGCTGGATCTAATTTTGCTTGTTTCCAAATTAAAAAAAAAACACGAGAAATTTGATCTGACAAGTATAAATGACTTTGGCACGCTTTATTATTTAAACAAACGGATGGACAAAAAATTGTTTTCGAAAATGTTTGTAGAAAATTTCAGGCTCTACCAACTTTTTCTCAATGAAATTTTCTGTGATCTTAATCTATTTTGAATAACTTTAGATAATTTGAAAAAATTTGAAAAATTTTCGGTTTTTTTTTGTTTTAATTTTGATGATTATATAATATTTATTCACTTCATCTTGAAATTTTTTAATTTCAGGTCTAAAAGTATCTTAACAGTCGACATCAACTTTCCATAGTGAAATATCAAATTCTAGTAAGTTCAGACGAACTTGCTCAAATTTTGAAGATGAAATGCCTGGTCCTTCCAAGCCGAGAAAAATTGAGATCTCAACGCCAGAATTAGTATCAGCGTCAGATCGGACTCAAACTAGTGATAGAAACGCTATGTTTATTATTGCAACAGTTATCACAAGTTTGGGATTGAATATTGATAGATATAACTTGAGTTATTCTCCGATTCGTAATGCACGCATCTCAAAACGGAAAGAAATTGTCGATACAATTAGAAAGAAAGACGAAACTGATGAATCTTTTGTAGTTCATCGGGATGGGAAAATGCTCCCTACAGGGCAAGGAATATCAAAAGCAGAGCGGCTTTCAATACTCATTTCGGGAACAAATACTGAAAAGTTTCTTAAAGCTCCGATTCTTCCTGACGGCACAGGCATTAGTCAAGCTTCAGCCGTATTCGAAACTTTGACAGAATGGAATCTCTGTGACAACGTCAAAGCGATGTGTTTCGATACAACTGCCGCAAATACTGGTGAATTATGACCTCGTTTACACAAACTTCAAAATCTATAGGTTTTTATAGACTATTTCAATCAAAACTTATAAGTTATTTTTAAGGTGATCGTAGAGGTGCGTGTACTTTACTAGAAGAAAAAATTGTCCGAGATTTGCTGTAAGTATCTGGCTTGTCGCCATCATACATCTGAATTAATGCTACGAAATCTCGCGGAAGTCGCTTGGCCAGTCACTAATGGCCTGAGCGTACCAATTTTCAAAAGATTTCGAGACAATTGGGATAAATTTGACACTTCAGCGTATGAAATTGGCACAGAAGATGTACACTTCCTTTAATTGATTCTGAGCCGGAAGTGTTCGTTCGACAAACGATTTAGGTTGGTACCAAATGTCGGCAGCGCCCCTAAAGGCCAGCCGCGCCGTGAAGCAAGTTCTAGCTGTCATCGGCATAACCATAACACACGACGATCGCGATGATACGTAACCTCGAAATGCGAACGCGGAGTGAAATGATAGTAAACGTCAGGTTACTTGAAAATGATTCTGCAAATTAGCCGCAAAACATTGTATTTCAAATTCGAGGCGGCGAAAAACGAGAATAATATCTGAAGTTTTACTTAAAGACTGATTCTACAAGTGTATACAGTCGGACCCCGGGCACTGACGTTTCGGGCACTGACGTCAGCTGTGCTTCAGGCACTGCCGAATACCCACTCTGACGCCAGTGCCTACTACGATCTGGGTACTCATGGGTAGTACCGCCGCCGAAATCTGTATAGTGTATATTCTGCGATTAACATAACCTATAACCTATGCATGTCGCGCGTCACTGCGACAGGGTAATAAGTGTGTCTAAGTGCAACTATTTCACATTTTTCGTAAATTCACCTGAAAGGTAAGTCTATAATTGCTGTAAGGCCTAATTTCATCTTGATTAACACTAGAAGCCCCGGGTGGGTCTATTTGACCCATTTCCAACTTTGTTTTGTTCAAATAAACTCGTTGGAACAGAAATGGTTTTTTAATACATACTTCGATAACAAAAATTCAATTCAAGCTGAAGAAAATAGGTTTTATTAATAGTGTTTATTATTATATAGGATGAGTTTTCTCTGGTATCGCATGAGGGAGGGGCCCAATATGGCAGAGTATGTGTGTATTACTTTGTACTCTACTGTTCATGTGCTGTCAACACCTACGTACGCTTGTAAATATACACACGCGCTGACATATTAGGCCCCTCCCTCATGCGAAACCAGAGAAAACTCATCCTGTATATTATATGCTGAGGGTTGTCGCTAGCATTTTGTCATTGTTATAAAATGTGATGATCGAAAATTAATTCACTTGATATATGTATTTTCCATTCTTTCATAGCAAATGATGAAGAAGACGAGTTTGAAGGCTTTATCTGATAGTGAGAGAAACTCCATCATACGGCGACTGAATTCCAATGAGTCAATTTCCACTCTTGCCAGGGTGTACGGAGTATCACCTAAAACGATCCGAAGAATTAAAACTGAAAAAGAAAATGATCCTCCGGAATCATTCGCTGCTGATAATGCATTGCAATCGATCAGAAAGCCACAAAATAATTTAAGTTTTCAGGCTCGACAAGAAATTCTTGGAAAGTTGGAAGCCGGGCACTCTATTACGGAGCTTGCTGTCGAATACTTTGTATCTGACTCTACTATTCGTAGAATTCGAAGTAATAAAGAGGAAATACTGGAGAAAATAGAGTGCTTGAAGAATAATAATTGTCGTCTGGATAAAAAAATTGTGCACGGTGTCGATGAAAGTGTTCTAGTTAAAGCACTATATGCATGGTTTGTACAGCGAAGGAGCATGGGTGAACCAGTATCCGGAGCAATTCTTCAGGAAAAAGCGATTATCTTGAACCGAGAATCAGGAGGTCCCCTCAATTTCAAGGCAAGTAATGGATGGCTGCACCGATTTAAAGTGAGGCATGGTATACACCAATTATCTATGCAAGGAGAGAAGTTATCAGCTGATAATGTAGCAGCAGATGAATTCACCGACTATTTTTCCACTTTCCTGCAAGAAAACAATTTTGAACTCGACCAAGTGTATAATGCGGATGAGACCGGCTTGTACTGGAAGTCTTTACCCTCCAAAACTCTTGTAGCGGGACACGAGAAAACTGCGTCAGGTAAAAAAGACATCAAAGATAGAGTAACTGTGATGTTCTGTGCTAATGCGACTGGAACGCACAAAATTCCTTTACTTGTAATTGGAAAAGCAAAAAAACCCAGATGCTTCAAAAAAAACGAAATAGAAAGATTACCAGTAAAGTACATGGGCCAGAAAAGTGCTTGGATGGACCGAATAACTTTTAGGCAATGGTATGAAGACCAATTTTTACTTGAAGTCAGAAAAAAGCATCCAGGATTGCCAGGGCGTCCAAGAAAAGTTCTCCTGCTGTTAGACAACGCTCCTTCCCATCCACCTATCGCAGACTTGAACGCCATTGATTACTCGTGCCAGGTAATGAATATACCAAGACTATTATTCAATCAGAATTGAAAGATTTATCATAGATTAGGAGAAGATATACTGACCAGTTCTCGGATAAGATTCACTTGTAGACAGTAAGGTCCTGTTTTTTCTCTTCTAAATGGATCTGGTTCAGATCGATGCATATATATGTACATATATTTTGAATTTCTGTTTCAGATAATGTATCTTCCTCCTAATGTCACAGCTTTAATACAACCCATGGATCAAGGTGTTATTGAAAAATCGAAAAAGATATACAGAAAAAACCTGCTGAAAGAACTATTGCTGAATAACGATGACAGTATCGCGGTACAGATAAAAAAACAAACATTGAAGGATTGTTGTTATCGAATTTCCAGCGCATGGGATCTTGTCACACCGCAAAATGCTAAAAATGCTTGGAACAAAGTGTTGAAAGGCCTAGAGCCAGTCGATGATGGAACAACACTTCGTGAAGATATTGTTCACTTATGGAACATATTAAAGAAGATACCCGAGTACGCTGATTGTACATATGCTGATGCAAAACTCTGGCTCGAAGAAGATTATAAAGAAGCTGGGTGGGAAATTGTTGACGCCGAAAGAATTTCGAGAAGGTATCATTTCATTTAGGTTCAAATCCGAATTGCAACTATAGGTCATAAATATATATTACATATGGGGAATTCCAGCCCAACCGGGACAGCTTTTGACCCTCACCCCTCTCGATTTTTGTCATTTATTTTTCTGATATTCGGTAGACTGAAAGGAGTGCTTGTGATTTATTAAAAATTTTTATCTCAATCCGTTTTCGATTTACATATTTTTGAAAATTCGCAATTCCCGATGGTCGTCAAACGTTTAAACGCCTGTATCTCTGAATCTATCAGTCGGATTACAAAATGTGAGTATATGAAATTCATCGGAAAGAAGTGTACTTTTCGAAGAAAATATTTCTGGATAATTGTGCCTCGTCCTTCATAGTGAAATCTTCGTTTAAACATGAAAAATCGATTTTTCTCAAAGTATGACATAATTCAAAATTTTCAAAAAATTCTCAAAAATACTTCGAGAAAAGACAAAATTTTTGAGCTATGGCTGATCGTGGGCCTCGGCTGCTTTCTATTTTTAACAGAATTTTAATCGATTATTTTGAATTTTTTCTCAAATTTTTGATAGAATTTTAATTGATTCAATTTAAAATTTACTTTGAAATTCAGTTGAAAATTGAGAAAAAATTGAGAAATCGATTTTTTACAGGATTTTGATTGATTTAATTAAATTTGTTTTTCAATTTTCAATAGAATTTTAATTAATTCAATTAAAATTTCGATTAAAATTCTGTTAAAAATAGAAAGCAGCCGAGGCCCACGATCAGCCATAGCTCAAAAATTTTGTCTTTTCTCGAAGTATTTTTGAGAATTTTTTGAAAATTTTGAATTATGTCATACTTTGAGAAAAATCGATTTTTCATGTTTAAACGAAGATTTCACCATGAAGAACGAGACACAATTATCCAGAAATATTTTTTTCGAAAAGTACACTTCTTTCCGATGAATTTCATATACTCACATTTCGTAATCCGACTGATAGATTCAGAGATACAGGCGTTTAAACGTTGGACGATCATCGGGAATTCCGAATTTTCAAAAATATGTAAATCGAAAACGGATTGAGATAAAAATTTGAAATAAATCACAAGCACTCCTTTCAGTCTACCGAATATCAGAAAAAAAAATGAAAAAAATCGAGAGGGGTGAGGGTCAAAAGCTGTCCAGGTTGGGCTGGAATTCCCCATATATATTTTTGAGGGGCGACGGTACTGAAAATAGAAAAAATGTTGTCTGCGAACGAATATTTCTCAAATTTTGACAGTGTATGTGAAACCTTGAAAACAAGATATTAGGCAAAAGTTGAACCAGCTTTGAGCCTTCGTTGATACTGCAGTCTACGATTAACGTCGTCCGCAGCCCAGAACTTTGGCTACAACAGCTTCGCACTATGTCGAAAGTTAACCGAAGAGCTTTAAACTTACAAAATTCATTCAGAATCATGCCATAGACACAGCGATCTAGCAAAATTTGAAGAATAACTACAAATTCTGGATTTTTTTTTTTTTTTTTTTATATTATTTATTGCAACTTTTCTGGTGTTTGATATTACAAACCAAATTGGTTAGAAAAAAATCAGAATTTGTTGTTCCAATTGACTTCCATACTAGCTTTGGAAACATGGTTTTGCATAAATTTGTAAGTGTAGACCTTATTTGTTAACGTTTGAGATGCAAAGGACTTTCCGTAGCTGAAATCATGGGATTCGGAAGACTCACTGTAGAATTTCCAGCCTCATCGAAGACTCAAAAGCTGAATAACCGATCCTCAACGAGTTTCATGTTGGCAATTGCCTAGAAAGATTATATCAAGACTTCTATGAGTCTTTAAAATCCACATCTTTTGTGTTGGACTCTCGATGTGAGGCAATATTTGCCTTAAAAAAATTTTGATTCAGTAAATCCTTTATATTTTCACAGAATTGAAAATGGTTCGATACTAGTCGATGCATCAGAGGAGACAGTTGATGACACAGATGTTGACAATAGCCAAGAGGCCTCTGCCGAACCCAGCCCAACAGAACCAACTATACAAGAGGCTTTTCAATCTTTAACCATTTTTCGTCGTTGGTTTGAGAACAGATGGGAGTGCGAGAGCGAAGACTTCCGAACGTTACAAAATTTCCACACTAGGATTATTGATATTTCACCTGACTAGAATGCCTCAGATTATGTGAAAGGAAAATGAAGTCATGCAATAAATTACAAAAATCAATGAATATCAATGAAAGATATAATGGAAATTCTTATGTATATTCATATATAAACAATCTGTTTCACTTGTTTTTTTTTTCTCTAATTTCGTCAATGATATATTATGCCTATGTGGTTTACTGATATTTCTGGCATTATCACTGATTACAATCGCTTTCCGTACACCTATCCCAAGTCATTCCTCGCCGTTCCAAAATTTTTTGTCGAATTTTCTGCATTTGTGTCCTCGTATAAGCGGCATCCGCGTATAAGCCGCACTCGGGTTTTGGGAGGTTAAAAAGCGAAAAAAGATTTATTTCCGTGTATGTATGTAAATACGGAATAATATAAACATAATAATTAATAAAAGTCAGCGAGCATCTATATACTGCAATAAAGTATAGGTGCAGGGCACCTCACTAGAAGCGGTCATAACTACGGCCCTGAGACTTTCAATTCATTGGTCGGTAACAAGGTTAGGTCTTTTCGTTAGTGCCCGAAACGAAGTGTCTCGAGCTCCGTCAGTGCCCGGGGTCCGACTGTAATTGCACTAAGGGAAGTCTATGCTTCTTCCGCGTCCGCATTTCGAGGTTCTGTATGATCGTCGCGTGTTGTGGTTATACCTATGACAGCTAGAACTTGCTTCACGGCTGGCCTGTAGGGGCGCTGCCGACATTTGGTACCAACCTAAATCGTTTGTCGAACGAACACTTCCGGCTCAGAATCAATTAAAGGAAGTGTACATATTGCACATATCCTGAGCGAACAGAAGAAAGATGTTCTCGAGTTTATTCAAGATCAATTGAAGGTATAAATAAGTTCACTTTTGTAATAACGATCGTATACTTCAAAAATATTATACTGATATTTGAATTGTGAAAATTCAATTGTACATACATTTTTTGGGCATTCCAACGACATAAATTCGAAATTCCTCAAATTTAAGACCTTCTTTTGCTAGAATATTGTACAGATTTTAGGGTGGTTTGGATGGTGATGAAGCGAAATTCAAAGCTCCTGGTGCTTGTCATCATGCAAGATGGCTTTCAAAAGCTCTCTATTGCTTAAAAATATATATGTTCCGCAAACAGTTCAAGGTATCGACAAAAGAAACGAATATTCTACGTGAAATATGCGTCTTTATCGTATTATTTTATGTCAAAATATGGTTTAATGCTCCGGATGTTATAAATGCACCGAATTCGGATTTGCAATTGGTGAAAAATCTCATCGAATATCGAAAAGTCTACCTCCACATTGCCAATGCAGCAATAGAGAAACTAGCTAAGCGTCTGTGGTATTTACACGAAAATCTTGCTTGTTTGGCTCTTTTCGATGAAACGGTGTCATCGGAAGGAAAATTAAAGATTGCGCGAAAAATTAATAACAAAACAGCTGTCCAGAAATCAAGTAAACATTATTCAGTGCCCTATAGAACAATTACTTCACTCATTGAAAAAAAGATCAGCGATTTTGTGACTCCGAATCCGTTGTTCATTTTTGAACAGTTTAATCTGCCTCATGGATTTTTAAATACTGATCCAAATACATGGGAATCAGATCTTGATTACCAACAATGTCTCAACACATTTAAAAAGTTGAAAGTGGTAAATGATACTGCTGAACGAGGAGTAGCTATGACTGAGAACTTTAACGAAATTTTGACTCGTAGTGAAAAAGAGAGACAAAAAATTTTTCAAGCTGTACAAAATCATCGCTCAGAATATCCTAAGTGTATAAAGTCAAAATATAAAGAGAATAAAACTTCATAAAGCTGTGTTCTAATTGTACCTATAGATAATACATATATGTACTTTGTGATAATGTACTGTAACGTGGCGGATTTTCAATCCAAATAGGCTAATTACCAGCCCCATCCAGCGAGACACGGCGAAACCACCAGGCTAGTAGCGAAACCCCTGGAAACATACGTGATCCGCCGTCTTCCGCCTTCTTTTTCACTCTTGAGTCAACTCTTCTCTGGATCTCGCAACAAGTCGCCACGCTTCGCGCTGGCCTTTAACGCTAATTTAATTTTGTACCGCTTATTTAGTTTTGAGTCACGTTTTCCTCGAGTAACGCTTTTTGGAGTAACGCTTTTCTCGAGTATCGCCTTTTGAGTGACGCGTTGTTTTAAGTGACTTTTTTTTTGCTTGTGTGGAGCCGAATCTAGAAAGGTAGGCTTTCCGCCGTCAAACCTCGACCCTCCGTCCATTACAGACCAAACGGCCACGCTGCCTTCCGCAGTCGTATGGGCTAGGATTTTGTTCTCCGGATCTTGAGACGGGTTGTCGACGGTCATTATTTTGGTATTCTTACCTTATCTTTTGTATTTGGGACACTTGCTATTTTATCTTGCCTTGGGTAGAGACCCCCGTACCTATTTGGCTATTTTGCCTATTT
Organism: Ametastegia equiseti; assembly: GCA_963989295.1. Lineage (NCBI taxonomy): Eukaryota > Metazoa > Arthropoda > Insecta > Hymenoptera > Tenthredinidae > Ametastegia > Ametastegia equiseti. The sequence goes on from OZ022389.1 coordinate 26,852,606, forward strand.
TGTTTGCCCTGTGTGTGCGAGTGTGTGAGTGTGCGCGCCGCGCTTGTGGAATCGCCGCGCCAGAGTGTGTGTGTGCGTCGGGTAACGGTTACGCTGCGTCATAGGCCACCCGCGAGCGTGTGTGTGTGTGTGCAAACCTCTCCCGTCTTTCTCTGCCGTCAAGTCAAGTCTACTGTCGGCGCAAAAAGTTTTGGCACCTTATTTCGAGTGACCATAACTTCTGTAACAAAAAAGATAGAGCATAGAATCAAAAACTGTCGTCAGGAGCCGAGTTTTCTGCGCCTGATGGTCATTAATACATTTCGATTGAAAAATCGCGTGGGCCGCTATGATCTCCGCAGGGTCGGAAAACGTAGTTTTCACGGAGTCAATCAGCGTACGTTGACTTCAACTCGTCACTGTTTGTCTGAAAAGAGGGTGAAAAATCTGCAAAAATCCAAAAAGATTCCCGAACCATTGACAAACATGACCACGCTTTGGAATTTGAAAAATGTTCAAAAACCTGGACACCAGGTGGAAAAAAGTCCGATGATGTGATTCGGCGAACGGCTTGCTCTAGGCGAATCTCAGCTAGCTAAAAATTTTCGTTGAAATGTACACTATTTGATTCCGTAATTAGTTTCCGGCTCACAATATTAAGCTTGCAGTCATCGACGTCGATAGTTTTTTTGAATAACGAGGGGCTCCGTGTGCATGAATCGCGATATTCGTCGCTGTATTTCCCCTCTTCCCTCCCGCATGCCGACGCATTTGTTGCTCACGGTCTTCGGTATATTATGTATGTGTGTACACGGACTGCGAGCAACAATTGCGTCCTCGGTATACTATATGCGTGTACGAGGATCGCGAGCAACAATTACGCCGGCTGGCGGGAGGGAAGAGGGGAAAACAGCGACGAAAGTCGCGATTCACGCACACGGAGCCCCTCGCTATTTAGAAAAATTATCGACGTCGAATACAGCAAGATTAGTATTGTGAGCCGGAAACTAATTACGGAATCGAATAGTGTATATTTCAACGGAAATTTTGAGCTAGCTCAGATTCGCCTAGAGCAAGCCGTTCGCCGAATCACATCACTGGACTTTTTTCCACCTGGTGTCCAGGTTTTTGAACATTTTTCCAATTCCAAAGCGCAGTTATGTTTGTGAATGGTTCGGGAATCTTTCTGAATTTTTGCAGATATTTAACGCTTTTTTTGGACGAACTGTGACGAGTTGAAGTCAACGTACGCTAATTGACTCCCTGAAAACTACGTTTTTCAACCCTTCGGAGATCATAGCGGCTCACGCGATTCTTCAAGGGAAATTTATTAATAACCATAAGACGCAGAAAACTCGGCTCCTGAGGACAGTTTTTGATTCTATGCTCTATCATTTTTTTTACAGAAGTTATGGTCACTCGAATTAAGGTGCCAAAACTTTTTGCACCGACAGTAGTCTAATGCAGCGTTGTGAAAATTGTAAATAAATTTTTTTCAATTACCCATTACATTTGTAACGTGTAATTAAACCTATTTCAATTACACATTACAAATGTAATGTGTAATTAAACCTATTTTTATTATACATTACAAATGTAATGTGTAATTAAACCTATTTTAATTACACATTACAAATGTAATGTGTAATTAAACTGAAAACCATTACACATTAAAAATGTAATGTGTAATTAAAATTTTTTCAATTACACATCACAAATGTAATTGGTAATTGAATTTTTTCCAATTACACATTACAAATGTAATGTGTAATTTAATTTTAACCAATTACATATGTAATAGACTTTTACTGTAATGACATTACTTTTGTAATGCCATTATCAATTACATTCCCCGATTATGACAAATCTATGGCAACAAACACGTCGCCCGTGTTGTGGATACCTTTTCAGGAGGGTTCGTGTAAATAAATTGATCGGAGATTTAATAAACTTTCCTTTTATTTGGTGACGATCTTTACAGTAGCGAAGTCAGCGTAAGAGTGAGTTATTCGGGGAGGTGCAAAAGCAAAGGCACTGGGCCTTACCCCTTCGATATACAGGGTGGTCCATTTTAATCGCCCCAGGCAAATATCTCGGAAACTATAAAAGATACAAAAAAAAGTTAAGTACAAAACTTGAAGGGTTTCGAGGGGGAAAGATGATGACGATATGTGTTGACTTGTGGCATCTACTACTTCCGAGATTTCGCTAGTAACTTCGGATTTTAGATAGGGAACACATATTTTCAATATGAGCAGTTAGCGGCGAGAACAAAGACCAATTCAAATACGAAAAGCAAAAAAAATTTGATTCGATAAAAAAAAAACAATTTTTTCATTTTTATTTTATTTTATTTTTTCAATTTTTTTTTTTTCAATTTTACTTTATTTTCTTTCCTCCAATCCAAATTTGTCATTTTCTGTCAATCAAGCTGATAGCGGACCTGGAGACAAATTTCAAAACGTGAGAACAACAATATCATTTCATGGATCACAAGTTATTTAGTGCAATCCAGATATTTTTCTATGGTTATTGTTGAAATGTCCCAATACACTTCGACACGAAAGTTACACCTCACACTCGCAGGAGAATTTCCTTGCAGTCGAAACGGTGAATCCCTTACAGACCCGAGATTGAAAACAATATTGGGTGGGTTGACAAAATAAAAAAAAAAAGTTGTGATTTATGAAATGATATTGTTGTTCTCACATTTTGAAATTTGTCTCCAGGTCCGTTATCAGCTTGATTGACAGAAAATGACAAATTTGGATTGGAGGAAAAAAAAATAAAGTAAAATTGGAAAAAAAAAAATTGAAAAAAAAAAAATTTTTTTTTTTTTTTCAATCAAATTTTTTTCGCTTTTCGTATTTGAATTGGTCTTTGTTCTCGCCGCTAACTGCTCATATCGAAAATATGTGTTCCCTATCTAAAATCCGAAGTTACTAGCGAAATCTCGGAAGTAGCAGAACCCACAAGTCAACACATATCGTCATCATCTTTCCCCCTCAAAACCCTTCAAGTTTTGTATTTAACTTTTTTTTTTATCTTTTATAGTTTCCGAGATATTTGCCTGGGGCGATTAAAATGGACCACCCTGTATATAGACCGTACTTATCATAATTTTATCGTTAGAGAAGAGCGTAACTATAGACGGCTTTGTCTCATTCTCGAGACAAAGCATCCGGTGCATATTAGATTATAACACCTCCCCTCATAAGCATGAATATATAAGCTATACAAGCAGTGCCGGCTTCAGACATTGTGACGCCCTGAGGCAATCGGGGAAATTACCTATCTTCTCGTGATACACATGCTATTTTCTTCATACATGAACGGAGGCCGATCGACGATTACATTTTAGATTATATGACGTTGTGACCAAATCACACTGCATGGTCGGCACGGCAGAGAAAACTGGGAAAAAAGACTTTCTTCCCTATAGAGAAAGAAGACTTCCTACCCGACAGGAAAGACTTTCCACCCAGCCGGTCGGTAAAGCCACTGTTTGCGCCGCAAAAACAGGTACCAAAATCGACCTTTTCGTTCATGTATAAAACAATGGTACATTTTTTTACGACTACGGATAGGCTCTTTTGGCGAAACGAGAGGTTTACGGCCCGAGCCGAAGGCGAGGGCTGTAACGAGATTCGTCAAAAAGCCTCTCCGTACAAGTGACGGACATGAATTTTCATCACGAGAGCCGCAAAATCGCGACGGAGGTTAGAGTTAGGACAAAGAAATTACGGTTGTCTTTCCAAATCTCACACTTCATGGGCTCAAGTTTGAACCTAACTCGACTCTGACCCTGCGATGAAAACATATAGGCCGCGGTCCGAATTGCGCTCACACGCGCTCACAGAGCTGAAAATCTACCATATAGTATACGTGACTTGGACTATACATGTTCAGCGCTGTGAGCGCAATCCGGACCGCGGCTATAGTCTAGGTATTAAGAGAAGCCAGATATATAATGGAAGATCCCGAAATTCCTCAATCGTCGCGTTGTTATCAACTGTTGCAGATCGCGTTCGGTCATAATGTCATGTATACGCGCAATAACGAGTTCGGCATTTGTGAGGCTTACTTGGGTTTACTCGGCATTGGTAAGGTTACTTTCGTTCGAGTAATGACGAACAAAGCTACCCTTAGCATGGATTTGAGTTTGTGGAAAAAAAATTAAAAAAAAAATGGCTGATGTTCTGGCGCCCCCTCGCAACGGCGCCCTGAGGCGGCTGCCTCACTTGCCTCATGTCTGAAGCCGGCACTGTATACAAGCGGGATATTCATCCGATTATTAATTGATTAAATGAGAATTACAATACTCTTCATTCTTAAGGGTAGGGGATACTGAAATTTGAGTGCGAAAATTTCCAAAAAATTGATTTTCGGTTTTTCACGGGAAAGTGCTCTTTGAATCCTTATTCACACGTACACGAAGCCTTGATCCAAAGAAAAATTTATTACGCTTTGTGTTCTCGATAAAGTATAAAATGTTGCAACAGGAATTTTCAATTTTTTCATATTTCCCTTGATGCGATTTTAAACTATTAAAAAAATGTACTTCAGACTAATTTTTCAAGTGATGAAGTTTCGGAACCTATAATTCTTGTCGTTGGCGCGAGATGGCACTCGTCTCGCCGTTCGCGAGGGAATATCGCGAACTTTCACGACGAGCGAAACTCGCATGTGCCTTTGCTGAACATTGTGTGCTTTGTTTTTAAAACATCAAAAACATCAACGTCTGTGAAATCCTGATGAAGCGAAACGTAATACCCAGGAGCAGGAGGCTGAAACCACTCGGAAATTCTGTCCGAAAAAGAGACAGAGCACAGAGAAGCAAGCGTTTCGCGCGTTCCTAACCTCACTTTCGATTCAGATAAAAATCTACCTGTTTGATCCATTTTTTAGTACCAGGTTGTGAGAATTATTCTGAGAAAATCGTATCTCGTTCATGAGAGGATGTCTTTCACCAAGCCGCAAAAGATAAGTATAAATATAAATATCAAATTCTGTGAATTTCTTTCTCTGATTTCAATTATTGCTTTATGAGAATAGCTTCTGGTATTTTACCAAGATAAGTTTCAAGTTTTTCAGCGAGTCCTCTTGCATTGAAGTTGAAACTACTCCAAAATTTTGTTGGAGCTTCCAAAAATTTTGAAACTTGTTGTGAGAAGAATACATCCAAAATCATCTCATAAAAAATGATTATTTCTATATTTTCATTACGTAAAATATGATATTTATATTCCCAGGAATGGTTCCTGAACAGCTCCAAAACTCAAAGATGTATTTTGATATGAATGGTGTATCTTCATATATGATGTCAAGGTTTTTGGTAAACGCCCTCTGCCATAGATAAGTATTCAAATATCCATAGCAAATCTTTTTTTTCCCTAACATTCGTTTTTTATTTCACAGAACCAGATTTTCAAGAGTTGTCAGCCAAAAGGTTCGCTGCGTGCAAGTCAAACTGCTCACACCCAACAAGACCAACATCAACTGCACTGCTATAAATATGATACGTCCAAATATTTGCAGTTTTAATCATTTATATCCTTCATGATCATGTTCTACCCAAACTAAGAGGTAGCGCATATAATAAAAATATGAATTGTACTCAACTATTGCAAAGGAGGCTATTTCTTTCAACGCAATGCGCTCCAATTGTATCATTAATCAAGTTTGCAATTACATTGGGTCATAGAATCATAAAAAAGTTGGATTCTGCAAATATCTTCAAGTAAAACCTTAAATCGATTTATCTCAGAACTATGTTTTGGCCAATTCAAAAAATCTCCTGCGTCTTAGTTTTTGTCGTAGACTTTTGAAATTTTTAGGGCATATTCCTACATACATTAGCTAGAAATTCACGTCACCTTTTTGAAATCAAGAGAAAATTGCGAAAGTTAGAATAATAATGAAAGCAAAATTTTTATTTTCTTATTTTCAATGGTACTATTGAATATCTTATTTGGAGTCAACATCGCCGAACTAGAATAACCCTTGCAGTTTACACCGAGTTCTATCATGCCAGCATTTCTGAGGGATATATCTGAAATATTGTCGTGCGTTGAACAGCTGACGAAGAGTGTTTCGGGTTTGGGTATGACATACAACCATTTATTTTGGTTTCGAAGCTGTACCCATATTGTTGCTGTTAGCTTGATAATCCTAATATCGCATGATACTGGTAATGGCCTTGTGTTCATGAAAAGTAGGACCTCACAGCTATCACTGGCATGTGTCAGGTATACTGGTTGTCTTTGTTTGCATACGCGGTAGTCTGTCTTGATCAGTCTGCAGTCTCGTAACACATCGTCTATTATTATGTAATTCTGTCTCGTGTTTGTAATGCCGAAATATTTTATCGCTGGTTGTATAAAAATTGATTTTCCGTTTTCCTGCATAACAGGCATTGGTTTGACCAGATGGACCTTGAATTCTTTGTCTTGAATCAAGGGTATATGGATCACAAACACTAGCTTTAGGTCAGCTTTGTAAGTTTCTAGGGTTATCCCGTTCGCAATATAATGGATATTTTGGATGTTTGGTGTAAGTGCGAAATCAACGTCGTTAGGCATATTACTAATTATTACCTATTGCTAATAGTTCAGTAAGGAGTTGATTGGGTCTCATTACGGAAGGATGTAATATATCTTGTTTAGCGAACAATACGGCATCTATGACATTTCCGATGTCAATCAAAAACGTTTCTATCATAACATTGAGTATCATGAAACTTTCATCAATTAGTTGGTAAGCCGAAACCGTATTCGTTTCGTTGAAGAAAATATAAACATCACGCGCAATGTTTTTCAAGTTCTGATCTATTACGGCTTCATTTTTAGTCAACTGGTGTATTGTGTCGTTGAAATTTTTAATTGTCGATGATACGACTGTTGTTTGTTCCTTAATGAGTTCTAGCGTTTTCCTCTCTCCTGTCGTCAATTTCTGAATTTCTGCGTCAAATTTTTCACCGTCGGCGCTATCAATCAAGCCAAAATCTCCTTAAATACGCGTCCGATGCCGTTGAACCAACCTCTTTTAAACCTTCTATTGTTTGTCTCCTTTTCATCGTAAAGGCCAAGTAAGTCTTGTAAGTCAGTCTGTTTATCTTGCAGTCCACCGATTATGCTATCAAGAGACCCCAAGTATTTTCTACACGTTAACATTCTATTATCCGTTTGACATGAAAACCTTAATCCTATCCGCTAGAGTCGAGATGCGTTGAATTTGTTGAAAGAAATCATTTAGATCAAGGAACTTTATTATTCGCCACTCAGTGGGGTACAACTTGACGGTTCCAATCTGTTCGTAGTGAAGTCCGGCTGTATTTTCGTACGGCTCATTCCTGTAGTCGTCAACTCCCCACACCAAGGGTCTGTAATCAATAGGTTTTTTTTTGTTTTTTTTTTCCCTACGAGTCATCTTTGTGATATAACTTTAACCTGTTCGCGTGCACTATTTCATCCTTCCCTGTAATTTTGACCCTGAAATTTACTTCATTGATTTGATCAGTAATGGGATATGGTCCCAAAAATTTGGGATCCAGCGGCCCCGCAGTTTCATTGGTTAAAAGTACTAAATCTCCTATTTCAAAATTTTGTGGTCGTATAACCTGGTCATACGAGGCCTTGGACCTCTCTTTGGATTCGTGCGCATTTTGTCTCGCGGGAATTTGGCTGTTTGTCAATTTTTCGGAAAGTCGCTGTGCGTATTCTTTATATGTTTCGTCTTTGGGTTCGTGTGGTACACTACAAGGTATCCTAGCTGTTTGTCCGAATAAAAGTTCATAAGGTGACATCTTAGTAATCGTATGGGGTGTGGTATTGTACGCAAGGACATACATTGAGATGGTCTCGTCCCAGTCGTCTATAGTCGACATACATCTAAGGTAATCTTTTAACGTCCCGTGGCTGCGTTCTAATGCGCCGTTGGTCTGCGAATGATAAGCTGTACTGTTCAACTTCTTTATTTTCAATACCTTTGTGACCTGAGTAAATAGGTCACTCATGAAATTAGTGCCTTGGTCTGTGAGGATAGCTTGTGGTACTCCGTAATTGGATATAAAATTTCGTATGAAGGCTTCCGCGGTGTGTTCGGCGGTTGCTGCTCGAAGTGGGTAAGCTTGGCAAAACTTTGTTAAATCGTCCTGCAGTGTGAGTATGTAAGTATGTCCAGATTTGGTAGTCGGAAGAGGTCCGATTCCTATGTCTAAGAAAATTTTCTCAAACGGCTTGCTGCTACTAGTTGTAATTTTCATTGGCATTTTTGTTTTCTGTCGATCAGTTTTACTTTTTTGGCAGGTAGCACAATTACGGATATATGTTTTCACGTCAATCTTCATTGAGTCCCAATGATACCTTTCTTTTAATCGCGCTATAGTACGGTTGATACCTTGATGTCCGCCGGAAGGACTGTTATGGAATTCTTTAATCACCCCTTGGATTTGATTTTGATCAAGTCCAGTCTTTATATTTGTACAAATGGTTATTTTGATACCTGATCCTTTGAAAATGAATCGTAGCATGGTCCGAACCTTGTGCCATTTTAATTTGTCAAGGCCGCAGCCTATTCTGGGAATGGACACTGTTGTGATTGCGTCTGCTTCTAATACCCTTCTGAAATTTATTAGACTGATGTAGAGGTCTTCATAAGTAGGCTTATCCCAAAAATTTAGTTTCGTCATTATGTAATAAATATTGCGATCTTGCAAGGTAAGTTTGGTAGTTGCATATAAATCAGCTGATTCCTTCAAACTTTCAACGTTTCCATACTTAGTTTTGAATTCTAAGGCTATTCCTTGATTCATTTCCAAATCAACAGATACAGTATGCGCGTAGTTGTCTGTCCTATTAAAGAGGTCGTCGTGAAATTCTGTGATGTCAGAATTTAGCAAGACCGTTGTTTTCACAAGTTTTAGATACTCGGGGTACGAGGGAAATGAGTCCTCCGACCTAATAGGGAAGACTTCGTGCTCCGCGTCAGGTATTACGCCAGGAGGATTCCTGCCGAGAGCATCTGCGTTTTGGTTCTTTTTCCCAGGTTTATAACAAATTTCATAATCGAATTCTGAAATTTTCAATTTCCATCTTACTAATTTGCTATTCGGATTTTTCATGTTAAAAAGCCAAGTTAAGGGCCTATGATCGGTGAAGATTTTGAATTTTCTTCCAAACAGATACGGTCGGAAATACTGAGTAGTCCATACTATGGCCAGCAGTTCGCGTTCAATCGTCGAATAGTTAGTTTCTGCCTTATTCAGCGATCGCGAAGCATACGCGACGGGCCTGTCGTCACCTGGAGTGCCTTGCGATAAGACGGCACCCAGTGCATAATTGCTGGCGTCAGTCGTCAGATTAAACGTTTGCGCGTAGTCGGGGTATATTAAAATCGAATCTGATATTAAATCCTCTTTTAGCTCTTCGAAAGAGTTTTGTTGTAGCGACGTCCATTCAAATGGCACATTTTTTCGCAAAAGTTCTGTCAATGGTCTAGCGATTGTTGCGAAATTGTTGACGAAACGCCTGTAATATCCAACAAGTCCAATAAATGATTTTACATCGGTCGGGTTTTTTGGAATTGGAAATTCTTTAACTGCCTTGACCTTATTCGAATCGGGCTTAACTCCGTCCTCTGATATAATACATCCAAGGTAAGCTACTTCCTTCCGTAAAAATTCACATTTATCCGGTTGGAGCCGCAAGTTATATTCTTTCAATTTCTTCAACAAGGCTTGGAGTTTCTCTGTATGTTTTTGAAGTGAGTCGGCGTAAATTATCAGGTCGTCAAGGTACACTATACATTTGAATCCTTCTAACCCTGACAAAACAGTGTTTGCTAGTCTCTGGAAAGTTGAAGGTGCATTCTTCAAACCGAATGGCATACGTAGGTATTCATAATGCCCGTTAGCTGTTAAGAACGCCGTTTTTTCGATATCGCGAGGATCCATTGGAACCTGGTGAAAACCACTAGCCATGTCGAGTATAGTAAAGTACTTAGAACTACCCAACTGATCAAAGATGTCTACTATGTTTGATAGCGGGTAAGAGTCCCCGATTGTTTTCTCGTTTAGTTTTCGATAATCCACAACTATCCTCCATTTCTTTTCTCCCGACGCGTCTAATTTTTTCGGTACTATCCAAAGGGGTGCGTTCCATGGGGGATTTGAATTTCGAATTATCCCTTTGTTCAAGAGATCGGTCACTTGTTTGTCTACTTCTGCTTTATGGACTTCGGGATACCTGTACTGTCTGACGTGAACCGGTATTTCGTCGGAAGTTTTAATTTGGTGAGAGCAAGCATGAGTACCTGGTAATGTGTCCCCTTCAAAAAAAAATAGTTCGTTGAATTTTATACTGGCTTCCATTATACTCTTCTTTTCTTCTGCATTGAGATGTTCCAGCCTCAACGCATCTCCTAATTTTTCTATCCTATCGGCCGAATAATTTTCATTTATACAATTAACCGATTGCGTCTCGTCAGTTTCAAAGTCTATTATTGTATACACTCTCTGTGGTTCAATCTCGACAACACAATCCGTGTCTGTCAAGTTTACAATGCTTGTGATAGCTGTGTTATCGGGTCTGATTTTCACATAACTTTCACTTATGAGGACTCCTGGTTTTAATTCGAATTTGTTTATCGAGCCTTCATCAATAGAGTTTTCGCTAATCGTTGGAATGTTCGCAAGAATTTCTGTCCTGGCGGGAATAGTCAGTCGTTTTTGATTTCGCAATTTAAATGTACGACTTCCTAGTAGCAACTCGGATTTATCCGTACCTTCGCCCCTATAACTAATTAGAACATCATTGAACTGAGTCAGGAGGTAATTACCAATCAAACCGTCTTGCGCTATGTTTACGGAATCATCTACTACATGGAACTTGATCGGCCTAACTTCATCCCCGCCGTTGAGTGTAAGCTCAACGGTTCCTACTGTAAGAGCTTGAGAGTCGCTGGCTAGTCCCTTCAATTTAATACGCTCCCGCGAGTTTATCTGCGATGGTTTCGATATAAATCTCTTTTTGATCAAACAAGGGTAGGCTCCGGTGTCTAGCATGAACAAGCTTCGAGGTTGATTCAACTCGGGTATCGAGAGGATCACGTTGTTCGGTGAACCAATTAAATTTATTTGGTGCTCAAAAACTTCTACACTTCGGGTGTTTGGGTTGAACGGTTTTCTATCACGGACTTTGTTCTGCTCGCTGACACAGTCCACTCCCCAAAATTTTGAGTTCCTGCATGATTCTAATTAGATTTCGAGACTAACATCGCCTTCTTTTTGAAGCATTTGTTCTCTACGTGACCGAGTTTCTTACAAAAGAAACACTTAATTTTTGAACTGTTAAAGGGATAGACTCGGTAACATTCGTCGCATGTAATTTCTTTTGTTAAAGAGTCACAATTATTGATGATTTCGAAACAGTTTCGAGAGCAAACATTTGCTGATTGGGGATCTGAATCTAAGCATTGTTCGTGTTCTGAACTAGTGCCTGCCTCAAGGGTATTTATTTGTTCGGACCTCTGTCTTCTAAAACAAGCTTCCGCGGAATGTCCAATCTTATGGCAAATTTGACAAAGAGATCATTCCTGTTAGGAAGGTTATTTTTGGAAAAGTGGTTGATGTGGTTTTCGGTTTCTCTCAGTTTCTCTTCTTCTACGGCCAAATTGTAAGCTTGAAGCAAGTCTTTGGAGTTTTTCAATCTAAGAATGTCGCGTAATTTTTCGTAAAGCCCGTAAAAGAAACAATCTCGCGCTTTTGTTGTAATATTTTTCTCGTAGAATGCAGTCTCTTCTTTGGTTTTTACTGGGGCTGATTCTACCACCTTAATACATAATTGTTCTATTCTTTGATAGAAAGTATCGACAGTTTCACCGGGGCGTTGTCGACATATGCTCAATTCTGATTCCCACTGTCTGTTCGTTCCTTTCGCTCCATAAAATAACAATAATTCCGTTTTTAGTGTATCATAGTCCTCAATTTGTCTATTTTGAATCCGTTCGTATGCTTTACCAGTGATTTTGATACGTATAAATTCATAAAGTTCTTCTCGTTCTGTAGCGACGCATTGCTTGATTGCGCGATCACATTTATCAATGAATTCTCTGACGGTAATGCCTTCTCCGGTGAAGGCCGGGAGTAGTTTACCCAACTTTTCAGCTGATAGCGGCATTTTTCCGGATTCAAATTACAATTGCTTAATAGAAAATTATAGTTCTAACAGTGGACTATTCTGAATGTTATCGGTTATCTAGGGCTTACAATATCAGTAGGATGATCCAATACATAATCGTTGTGAATGGTGAAGTTGATTTCGTCGTGCCGTCGGGTGTGAAGTCGATTGTTCCTGAGGCTATCTCCCAAATCTCCTCTTGCGCTTATGTCTTGACAAGTCTTGAGGTTTCTTCAGCGCCTCTTCATGTAGGGCACGATTTGTCGAAAGCACGTGTATTATATGTATTATACACAGTCTTTACACCATGGCACTTTAGTTCTTGTCAGGTCGTTCGCATCAACACTTTACAGGGTTTGTAAAAGTTGATTTTATATGATGGTGAATTATTTTGTTAATTCACAACACAGACTTTTGGTTTGATACGTTGGTTTACTACAACGGTGAATTATTTTGTTAATTCACAAACAAAAAATCTTGGTTTGATAACGTTGGTTTACTACAACGGTGAATTATTTTGTTAATTCACAAACAAAGACTTTTTTAACGCTGGTTGGATACAGCGGACTTCACGTCTTTATATCACGATTCACTGTTTGTTTTGATCACCGATGGTTACGTCTCCAATTCTCAGGGTTTTCTTTCGGTCCCCGATCAAAATCACTACTTCTGACACCAATTTGTTGTGGATACCTTTTCAGGAGGGTTCGTGTGAATAAATTGATCGGAGATTCAATAAACTTTCCTTTTATTTGGTGACGATCTTTACAGTAGCGAAGTCAGCGTAAGAGTGAGTTATTGGGGGAGGTGCAAAAGCGAAGGCGCTGGGCCTCACCCCTTCGATATATGGGTAGTTCTACAAAAATAGGAATTTTTGCGGCTCCGTCTTTTCTGAACTTTTCCGTAAAAAAACCTCGATTTCTTAATGCATAAAAAGGTTAATCACAAGTGTAATGATACGGGCACACAATAAAAAGCGGGTAAAGAAATGAATTTATACCCAAAAATCGACTTTTACTCGAGAAATTCTCAGTACCCTGGGTTGTCCTAAATACGAAATTCCAACTGCAATTTATTGTTACAAATCGTCGATTGAATTGAATATAAATCTCACGTGACATATGTGATCTATATTGGTTACTCATATCGATACCAGCATTATTAATCATGTAAATTATTTTTTATCGATTATTCAATTCGCCGAATTCTGTCCCTAGTTCCAGTCATCAGTCCCCTGACATTGCTATTATTTGTGCTACTGTGTTATTATATTTGGTTAGCGGAATTACCGCTAGGGCAGAATTCACTTTTGAACAAAATCAATGTGTATCTCGAAGTTCGTTGCATCTAATATATTCTTTCATTCCGGCTCGCGCCGTTCATGAGTGCGTGCACGTGTTGGATCAGTCAATTCCTCAGGACCCTGGTAAGTGTTATTATTGAAAATTACTACTTCAATACCTTGTGTTGAATGTAAAAACATGTGGGAGTTCAATATTCAAGCTTTTTCCAAAGTTTCGGATCTAATTGGATAGTCTAACGGTATTTTTGATAAGAATAACTTGAAAATTCTCAGGCCCCTGGTCTCAGTCTCCTGGAAATATTATTGACAGGAGACTGAGAACCAACCAGGGGCCTGATAAATGTGGATCAATCGGATAGACTTTTGTATCTTGAAGTCTTTTTGTACTCTTAATTGGCAGATATCACATAACTTTTATTCATCCATCGAAATAATTGGTTTTTTCAGATCAACATGAAACCAAAGAACAAATTGAGCAGGGAGGAGATACTGCAAAAGAAGAGAGATGCTGAGAGAGCTCGCTGTCAAAAAATAAAAAATGATCCCAATAAATTAGCTGAACAAAAAAGAAAGGAGAGACTTAAATATTTGAAAAAGAAAGAAAAAGGAACCAGGAAACTCATTTCAGAAATGACACCTCGAGAACAACGAAAAATACGTAAGGATTGGAGAGCCTATTCAGCCACACATTATACAAAAAAAATTTCAACACAAAATGCAATGAATGATTTCATAAGGGCAAATACGCCATCAATTTCGGGCGATGAAATTATGAATGATAGACCATTGCAAGAAGTACAACAGAATGAAACACCTAGAAGAATCGAGGCGGCAAGGCGATCTTTAAGGCAACGACGAAAGCGGAACTTGGAAATTAGGAAAAAAGATTATAAGATAGCGAAACTCAAAGCAGAAGTGCATAAATATAAGAAGAGGATTCGTCGCTTAAAGAAGTCAGAACCACTTTCACCCACTTCCAAAATGGTAAAATTAGCTGGAAATTCGGAAACACGAGCAGAGGTAGCAAAGAAAGCTGTATTTGGTGAGCTAATAGAAAAACAAATTGCTGAAAACTACGCAAAATTAAAGAGCCACGCAGACAAACAAACTGCACGAAAGCTACTCTTAGGACAGGTGGTAAAACAAAATAAGCTCTGGAAAAATAAGAATAGAATTATCACGTACAAGAAGGTTTGGCAATCGGCCGGAACCAGAAAGCGAATTAAAAAATCCAAGAATCCTCTGAGGAAAATAGTGCAAACTTTTCTAGAAGACGACAAACACAGTAGATTATGTGCAGGCAAAAAAGAATTTCTGACTAAGAATAAACTAAAAAAACAAAAACGTTATCGCCTGGATACGCTCCGTAACTTGCACAGAGAATATTTAAAATCTGGTAATGTCATTATAAGTTACTCTATGTTTGCTAGACTCACTCCTTTTTGGATTGTTGCTCCGAAAGTCGCAGATCGAGACACATGCATGTGTACTCTTCATAGTAATATTCAATTGATTGTGACTGCTTTGAATAATGCAAAAATATTGAAATGTTCGAATTATTAGAACCTGTTACTTTCCTTGTGCTGTGACCGATATAATGGAAAATGTCTAACGCGATCTTGTGAAGTTTGCTGCAAAAAAACTCTGCCATATGGGGAAATAAATGATGTAAAACCAATCATTTACAAACAATGGGTTTCCTCTAAAGAAAGTAAATTCGATCCAAAAACAAAGAAGCAACGTTTTGTGGTTAAACAAAGTAAGCAGCCTTTCCAAATATCGCCACGTGATCTCATTTCAAAATTGGAAAATGATTTGGTCAAATTTTTTAATCACGAGTTGAATATTGTCCATCAATATAATACAATAAAGACATTAAAAGAATCTCTCACAGAAAAGGACGCGATTATCCATATGGATTTTTCGGAGAATTACTGTACGAAATATAACGAGGAAGTACAGTCCTTCCACTTTGGAGGTTCTCGGACAAAAATTTCCCTTCATACGGTAGTTGTTCATGTTAAAAACTCTGTGAAGTCTTACTGCACCATATCATCGAATCTTTCACACAACGTATCTGCGATTTGGGCTCACTTAAAACCTGTTTTGGCGGAAACACCATCGACGGTAGAAAACGTCCACTTCTTGAGTGACGGAGCCGTTACACAATATCGCAACAAGCAGATGTTTTATATTCTAGCTTGCAAAATGCCATTACTATGCCCTCAAATTTTTAATTGGTCATGGAACTATCACGAAGCTGGGCACGGCAAAGGGGCTCCAGATGGAATAGGAGCTGTATGTAAAAGAACAGCTGACAGTGTTGTTGCTACCGGCAGTAATATCACAAGTTTAAAAGAATTTGGCGACATAATCCAGGAAAGATGTCCCAACATAACAATCTTCTCTGTGACAGATTCAGACATTGAAGAAATGAATAAACTGATTTCGACTAATCAACCGAATCTAATTCCTTTTAATGGGACCCTCAAAGTTCACCAAGTAACAGGAAATACATATGCACCACAAAAACTTCTGATGAAATCTCTGAGCTGCTTTTGTCAAGTGGATGGATGCAGACACTATCAATTGGGCCTTGTAGAGTATCCAGCTACACGAAGGCCGAGTATGGCTAATGTATACAGTGATTCCGAATCAGAAATTGAAAATACTTGCAGCTTTAGTAGCTGTAACGAGTTGAGCCAAAAAGCCTTTACGCATGAGTAACGACCAACATCTTTCATCACGAAAGAGTGATGAAATAACTTCTCACCTCTTTATCCATCAAATTACTCTATGTTATCCGATAAAATCAAAAATTCCAAAACAGGGGCATTCGACTTATCTTAACCAGGGGTACCCTTTCATACTATTTCTTTTCCTCTGTTATTGATCCTTCCATAGTCGTTTTTAATGGTAGTTTCTCTAGTTAAAGACATATAATAAACAATAATTCATACAAATTTGTGGATTTTCTATAAAGTTTCAGTCCCCTGTCTGGATTTTTATGAAAAATGTCTATAAAATCCTTAATATACAAATTGTTGACTGGCCGCTTCTGTACCGACAATGAAGCATCATGAGTCATGTCATAGGCTAGTTGTAATTGATAAAACTACTCAGAAAGTATATGGACAAAAGGACCATCAAATAATTCCTATTTTTGTAGAACTACCCATATAGACCGTACTTATCATAATTTTATCGTGAGAGAAGAGCGTAACTATAGACGGCTTTGTCTCATTCTCGAGACAAAGCATCCGGTGCATATTAGATTATAACACCCGATCACGCGACTTACTTTAGGTCTAACCACCACGCTGAAACTGCACAGACTCGCCACACGTAAAGACGCTGTGAAATATCTATCACCTATATTATACATATATATTAGACCGGTCCGTAAGAAGGGCAAAGTCGAATGGTCTTACCCCCCAAATCGGTTCGAAATAATTCAAAAACAGTGTCAGAATTTTTTGGATTTTTTTCATCAATATTTACCCACCCCCATAAAGCCTTACTTTTTCCCATAAGAAAAGCATTGAGTTTTCGTGGTTTTTAGCATTTTTTTCACGGTTGCCCTAATTATCAGCCAAAAAATCCGAAATTCTAGGAAAATGTTGACAGTAATGTTACCTTTTTGTCGTATTTTTTTGAATCCGATAGAAGCATTTTTGGGCTAGATCCATCAAATCTTTATTCTCTATATGTTGCGAAAAACGCGGAAAAAACACGAAAAAATCGGAAAACGTCATTTCGAGAGTTGAAATAGGAGAAATTAAATGAAAGAGGTTAAAAAAGATTGTAAACTCTGCGCCGAAGATGATGAATTCTCGAAAATCGCTGAAAATGGAAAGAAAAGTCGAAAAGTGTCTTTCTGTTCGAAATATTGCGTGACTGAAAGCCTAGGTCGTAAGCGCAAAAAAAAAAAAAAAAAAAAAAATTCTGCGAATATGCCCAAAGGGTTTTATATTGCATAAAAAAGATTTTGCCACTGGAGAATACAAATTTTTTTTGGCGCTTTCAACCGTCTGCTTTCAGTCACGCGATATAGAAGTTGAAATCGGTTGAGCTTCACAAATGTTATTATTACTCGTATTATGGACGAATAGAATAGAACTTCCAGTTTATATAAATAATATTCATAAACTTAACTAGATATTCATCAACTAGAAGTTCTATCTTCTTCGTCTATAAATATTTCGATTTTTTTCATGTTTTTCCGCGTTTTTCGCAACATTTAGAGAATGAAGATGCGATGGACCTAGCCCAAAAATGCTTTTATCGGATTCAAAAAAATACGACAAAAAGGTAACGTTACTGTCAACATTTCCCTAGAATTTCAGATTTTTTGGCTGATAATTAGGGCAACTGTAAAAAAAATGCTAAAAACCACGAAAACTCAATGCTTTTCTTATGGGAAAAAGTAAGGCTTCATAGGGGTGGGTAAATATTAATGAAAAAAATCCAAAAAATTCTGACATCGTTTTTGAATTATTTCGAACCAATTTGACGGGTAAGACCATTAAAATTCGATTTTGCCCTTCTTGAGGACATGTCTAATATATATATATGTATTGTGACGTGGTGTTAGGCAACCCGTCACGGGATACTAGACCCAAAACAAAAACGGAGACACGTCAGGCGAAATAACTGAGGAAAAATGGCAAAACTATGATTAACTAGGTTAATTAGATTTAATTAACACACTTTGTATTGTTCCCTATCTCTGAGCACGTCTGCACACCCAACCGCCGAGGGAATCAACTACCTTGGAGCAACAGCCAAAGTCACCAACCACCTTGGAATCACCGCTGAGGTTATCCTGACGCCGAAATTGCTGATCCTCGACAATCCTGAACCACCAACATCATCAAGCCACCAGGGTGTGACGAACTACCTAAAAACTACAACCAGTCCCGTACCAGGGAAAGACTCTCGACCTCCCGGAGGACAGTCGGCGTACAAGGATAAAGAAACATCCTCCCGTCGTCCTCTACCTGCGAACTAAATGTGATGGATGCCTAGGAGATGGCGTATAAGGTTCCGTATAAAAACGCCTTGTGAAGCCTCCCGTCCCGAAGCTTATCGACCAAGCTCGGACCATCTTCAACATCTACTTTCTTGGAAGCTGTAAAAACGTTCCTCGGAATTCTCCCGGAAAGAGTCCCGAAACAGACGTCCCGTTGTACATTCTATTTCTTCACGAGCGAGGCCTGACTGTGCCCAGCGTGACAACTACCAGAAGATGCACTTCACTGCTGCCTGAAAAACCTATGGAGTCGACATCGATGGAGAAATTAGCGGACGAATCCCTTAAAGACTCTCCGCCTATTATTTTGTGGCGAGCGAGATCACGCTGTAGATCCAGCGCCGGGGAAAACAATATACAACGACAGCCGGAAGAGGGGTAAGCAGAGCACGAGCCTGGGGTTCTCCCTCGGTCCCCCCCCCCCCCCCCCCCCCCCCACTCACACCGCTTGACCGTACAAAAGAATTGAGAGGTCAGGTGACGCAATTAGGCCAATCAGGATAACCGACGCACCCCTACGTCTTACGAGGTGTCGGAGCGAGGAGCTCGCCTCGTCCTACTTGCTAATCATCGCCTCAATAGAGCAGACGTGTCCCCCGCTTTCTTTCTATTGTGCCAATTTGATTTTGCTAACTTTAAGTTCTCTTTTTCCGTGCCTTAAAACCTCCTTCAATATGTAATACCTTTTTCTACCTTCCCGACGCTAAGTACTATCATCTATTTCTTTTTACTTTTTTTTCCCGCTACGACGTAGGTCGTTCCCGCTACGGCGTAGGCCGTTCCCGGATAGACGAGCGTCTCCAAAAACTTCCTTTTCTTTCATCCTACCTCTATCTCTACCTCGTCCCGTTAGTGTGTAAGTTAAATAAGTTATAGTGAGTTACCTTAAATAGTGCAGTAAAGAACGAACATAGGCGAAAACACCGATAAGGTAAGGCCTGATTCTCTATGAAAAATCACGAGCTTGCGCAACTTCTGACAAATCCATCTCTTTGAATATCGCATACGTCTTACCTTTTCTCTTTCTCTTTCTCTGTATGCGACTTTCTTCATCTTGCCTGAGATTTGTCGAAAGTAATGTGAGCGATCTCGCGATTTGGCCAAAATAAGTCTTTGATTGCTAAGATTGGTATTATTTGATTTCTCTGGCTATCTCTTTTCTTTCTGCCTGCTTTCTTACCTTATTTCGAGATATGCTACGCTTATAATTGCTTGCGCTTATAATTGCTATTGTAACAGGAAATAGGAATTAAGAATATTCAACGTCAATCGTCGGAGATTTATTAGTAGTACAAGCAAATTAGCTCCGAAACGGGCAAATAAGAGAAATAATTTATATAGTTTTGATATTTGGCATGTATATCTCTAAAGAGAGTTTCTAACGAAAACAAAAGAGTTCCCACCCCTCCGAGGTGAGCTTCATCCCCTGTGTCAAAAAAACCGCCGCACGCGGTGCATCGCCGCTGGATTTTCGCCTTCATCTCCTAAACGGTTCGTCGGAAACTAAAAATGTATATAATCTAAAATATTTGCCATTAAATTTAGAAGGAAAAAGTTCCAGTACACAACTGACGTGGGAGTTGTAGTTTTCGTGTAATCGTTACCCAAAGTTGTGAATCAGTTGGAGCGCACGTTGAAAATATGTCACATATGCGGTTCTGTTCGGGTCGAATAACTTATATAATCAGCGGGTCTGACATTAACGATGCACATATATGAGATATATGCACGAAAAATTTGCTGATGGAGGCTTGTAAGATATTGAGTTGTTCACGTGAAATTTGAAAATATGTTCCCTCATTCAAAATAAAAAAATTCATGCTCCTTCATTTACGTTCGTTCCTATACCACCTGTGCTGTGAACCTCTTAAAACGTTAGAGTTTCACGTAATTGGTTTGATCTACTCTATTGCTGTTCTATGACCGTAATTTAAGTCGATATTCCACCCTAGTATAGCAGAGAGACAGCCTTCTTCTTAGGGCGATATGGTACAAGTGGCTTTGATCCCAACCTAGCTTACATATAAGAAATATAAATCTGACTGGACTTCTATCAGTGTTTTTGACGGAGTGACATACTTAGCCACTTACTGCCAAAAAACTGGATTCGTTCGTAGAGGGTTCATTTGAATCGGTCGGGTCGTCATCGAGAAATTACGATTCGCGTTTTCGAGGTGACAAAAATTGGTAATGATGAAATTCCATAGAGACTCGCATATTGCTTCAAAGCGTGCATTCGTGATACATTGTTTAAAAATGCCTGTATCAGAATCAGCCGATGTTGAAAGGCGGGGCCTATCGATTTCAATTGTTAATAATAACAAAGTAATAAACACCCGTCTTAGAATAGTCGCAGTTGCATTCTGCATTTGGGTGTTGAATGTTATAATGTCATTAGCTTGTAGAAGTAGAGATCACGAGTATGGCATTAATAAAGAATTGTTTCATCTGTGAAAAAACTCTAGCGGACAGTGAAATAGTGCTGGTAGAAAAAGGTTTACCAAACCTGATACATGTAAGCAAAACCCGAAAAGATGGTAAGCACAAAATTTTAAAAAATTTGAGCACTATTGAAGTACATAAAGTATGCAGACGAGAATACATCAAAGAAAGGAATATTCGTAGTGAATTAGAGAATCGTGAAAACATGGAGAAAGTAGCGCTGAGATCGCAGGAAAAATTCGACTTCAAGAATAATTGCTTATTTTGCGGCGAAAAATGCGATCCATGTGCTGAAAAGAAAAAACCGGTAAATAGACGCGAAATTATGTATGAGATTCGGACGTTGAATATGAAGGATGGAATACTGAAACACGCCGTGGTAAGGAATGACGAATGGAGTAATCAGGTATCGAAACGAGTTAACAGTGCTTTGTGTTTAGTCGCAGAAGAAGCACGGTATCACAAAGCTTGTTACTCGAAATTCACATGTAATGTGCCGTCGAACCAAAAAAGAGGACGCCCGCAAGATGAAAATCTGGCTTCCGCCTTCGAAAAGTTGCGTGCATTTATTGATGGATCCGATGAATGCCAATTTTCATTGAGCGATTTAATGAGGAAGATCGAAGAAAATTTACCGAGTGACTCGTCGATGACAATCAAAACGCTTCAAAATAAATTAATTAACGAGTACGGAGATGAAGTTATGTTTGCGACTATGAAGAAAAGACCCACAGTTGTTTGTTTCCGTGGATCTGGATTAAAACTGATTAACAATTGGTACATGGAACGAGCGACAAATGAAAAGGATGAGCGCTTGAGAATTGTAGATGCAGCTGCGACTATAATTCGTGAGGATATCCGATCAACAGCTTACAATACCACCGATTATCCGAACCTACCAAACTTCACGGATGAAGCGGAAAGTATGATTCCGGAAACGTTACAGGTCTTGTTGGATACTATCATCGTGAAGGACAAGAAAGGAGAAAAAGATGGGTTGAAGAAAAAGTGCACAGCTATCGCCCATTCTATAATCGCTTCAACAAGACCTCGCTCGTTCATATCTCCCGTACTATTGGGTCTAGGGATGTACTTATTTCGAAAAGTTGCGTCTAAGAGCATTGTACAGGCGGTGTCGAATCTTGGCTTCTGCTCAAGTCCAAATGATATTTCACTGTTCGAGGCGAGCGCTGTGAAATCCTGGGAGCCTGAAATAGAAGAAGGGACTTTCTCTCAATTTGTATTTGATAACGCAGACTTTAATATTAATACTTTGACTGGTAAAGGAACATTCCATTCTATGGGCGGAATCAAATGCGTAACTCCAGCTGATGGAGTAAAGCCCCTACAGGTAGTTAAGTTGAAAACTATCCCTTCGTCGAATGAGATCGCGTCGGTTGGACAAATGACGATGCAGTCATTCAAAAGACAAGGAAACCCTGGCGTTAATGGGGTTACATTAGAGAACGTGTATTCTCAAACTGGTTTCGAAACATCCGCCAAGCCATCGAGTCAAGATGTGCTTTGGATGTTCGGGAAATTTTCACAAACGCCTGCTTTTCCCGCGTGGCAAGGCTTCATGGAGGCTATTACAAGTTCTCTGCCCTACGTGAAATCGCAAATTCTTGCGCTACCCTTCGTCAATCACCCGCCAACAGATTACGACACGGTTTTCACGGTCTTAACGTATGCTGCTGAAGAAACATCAAAGTTAAAGCAAACTACGTGTTTTGTTACATTTGATCAGCCGTTGTACATGAAGGCCAAAGACATCGTTGCTGTAGAAGACGGCAATCCAACAGGTAAACTCTCAAATGTTGTTGTGAGACTAGGAGGTTTTCATCTCTTAATGTCATATCTTGGATCAATAGGCTACATTATGGGAGGTAGTGGGCTTTCGGACCTATGGTCAACGGTATTTGCTGCTGCCTCGGTGCCTCATATGCTTTCTGGCCATGCATATGCACGAGCGGTTCGAGCGCATTTATTGACTTATTCCGCTTTATCGACGATAATGCTCAATGAGATTGCCATTGATAACACTGACAAAGAACACATGCAGAAAATGATTGCAAGTCTTCGAGCTTCTCCACAGGCGTTTGATTTTGTAGAAAACGACGCGGTAATCGATAAACTCAAATTGCAGTTATCAGATCACATCACGGAACTACGAGGAAATGGAAAAACGGCTCAACTATGGTTACAATACCATGAACTTGTGACTATAGCGATACATTTCATTCAGGCAGAGCGCATGGGAAATTGGAAGCTTCATTTGGATTGCGTAAGAGCTATGTTGCCAATTTTCCACGCAACTGGTCATTTTTTATACGCGAAGTCCTGTCAACTGTATCTCCAAGATATGGACTCTCTTCAGCAGAAAATGACAAGCGATGAGTTCGATAAATTCACAACAAATAGTTTTTTCACAATACGCCGCTCCGAGAAGCACTGGTGTGGCGTATGGTCGGATATGACCATTGAACAAACTCTGATGAAAAATATGAAGAGCGTTGGAGGTATCACCCATGGAAGAGGCTTCACCGAGAGTGTTTTGAATAAATGGATCTTCGGTATGCCGATAGCTTACCATGTGTGTGAGAATATGGAGAAATTTTGTGGAATTAAAACTCAGAGCAGCTACCAACACGTGGAATTGAGAGATTTAAGAATCAGGAGAGACGAAGAGGATTGTGGCAAGTTCATTCTATGGTTGCAACAGCACTCTCCGTTCACCGACATTGAAGATCTGGTTGCACTATCAAGTGGCCTCGTTGCTACCGAGGATATAAACTGCTACAAAGCCAGAGATATTGGCGAAAAATCTTTGGATGAAATGTTGAAAAGTGGAAGTACCTTCGGGACTGTGAAGTTGAAACGCTTGAACAGAGTAAAGCCAATCTGCTCCATGCATAGTAGTGTCAAAGTTGCAGACGATGTTATACAGGTTAACACAACTCAATTATTCCAGCGGATAATTTGCACCATTCGCGGGACGAAAGACTTGCACCCGTGCTTCGCTTACGAGCTTGCTTCAGTGCCACTCTCCTTATTCGACGAAAAAGGTTTGATGAGAAAGACAAAAAAATCGTCCTTATATCAAATTTTCAATGCCGTCGAGGAACGAGCCTTCGAATTAGCGGATTGCGAGTTCGTGATTGACGGAGGTTATTTAATTCACCGCTTAATATGGCCGAAGCAAGGTACGTTTTCTGACGTTTATAACGCCTATGTCGACTTGATTGGTAAACATTACGGTCAAAGAGTCACTGTAGTGTTCGATGGTTATTCCGAGAATGCTGTCAGTACGAAGGGCGTCGAGCGACAACAACGACTTTTGAAACGCGTCTCACCTGAAATCATTTTCAACGAGAATTCGGCTTTGACTGAACCCCAAGATAAATTGTTGAGCAATCTGACTAATAAGACACGTTTGATTTCCCAATTGTCCAAGACATTTGAGAAGGCGGGAATTAAGACTGTCATTGGTGCAGATGACGCCGATTTACCAATTGTTCAAACTGCCATCAACGAATCTCATCGATGTGAGACTCCAGTTGTCGTTGTCGGACAGGATGTCGACCTTCTCACATTAATCATCGCACTTACTCCTGACGATAAGGAGATCCTGTTTTTAAAAGAAGCGCATGGAAATGTGAAAGATCGAATCTACAATTCTCGTGACCTACAGTCATCTAACATTCTGCCAAACTGCAAAGAGACAATTTTATTTGCCCATGCCATCAGCGGTTGCGATACAACGTCTGCTTTCTACGGCAATGGCAAATGTAAATCTATTTCTTTGCTCAAGAACAAGGATCTACAAGATATTGTATCGGTCTTCAACAATCCACAGTCAAGTCATGAAGAAGTTACAAGGGCCGGTGAGCGTTTCGTCCTTGCTCTGTACAAAGCTCCACGCGACGAAAGAGATTTGAATCATTACAGATTTATTTCCTTCAACAAATCTGTCGGTCATTCAAATCATGATGTGCTGTTATCACGACTCCCACCCACTTGTGCTGCTGCACGCCAACACTCTTTTCGTGTTTACCACCAAATTCAAACATGGCGGGGAAGAAAACTGGAGCCTCAGCAGTGGGGTTGGAGAAAAATCAGCAATCTACTATCGCCTGTCTACACGACGGAAGCACCCGCTCCAGCTTCGATTTTGAAACTAATCTCATGCGGTTGTAAGATGGGTTGCGGTAAACGGTGCAGTTGTGCAAAAGCGGGCTTACGTTGTTCGAGCATGTGTACTTATTGCCAAGGGCAGGGGTGCCTAAATTCGGAGATTGCCGACGATACCGCAAACGATGACGCAAACAATAACTGATAGATTCCCTCATTCTATAACAACTTATAGCATTTACTTAATAGCAGCGAGATAACATTTTCGTGCATTACGCTACGTTTTTGTTCCTGCGTTTGAAGGAAAGATTTGTTCTTCGTCTCCAAAGGGAGACTCCTTACATCGCGAAATAGAACAGCAGTAGAGTGGAATAGGCCGCTGAGGGATACCACGTGAAAAAAAACGCGCCGAGAGCTCTACCTCAGCGGTGGTGTGGAAACGAGCTCACGTTATTAAATACGTGTGTTTTTTGATTTGATAGAACACAGGTTTCTGAAAATTGTTCACTCTCCAAACCTTGTCAGGAAATGTTCTGCTCTGCAATTTCATATACATATGTGAATCTTCAACGTGAGACCTGCGGAACGAACCAAGCGCGCAAGTGATGTATTTTTGCTACGCGCTCGTAGCTGATTGACAACTTTGGTTAACGATTACACGAAAACTGCGACTCCCACGTCAGTTGTGTACTGGAACTTTTTCCTTCTAAATTTAATGGCAAATATTTTAGATTATATGCATTTTTAGTTTCCGACGAACCGTTTAGGAGATGTAGGCGAACATCCAGCGGCGATGCACCGCGTGCGGCGGTTTTTTTGACACAGGGGATGAAGCTCACCTCGGAGGGGTGAGAACTCTTTGGTTTTCGTTAGAAAGTCTCTTTAGAGATTTACATGCCAAATATTAAAACTATATAAATTATTTCCAATAAAAAACCTAATTTGCTTGGACTATAGACTGTAAGTCAGTTCTTGAACGAAATTCAAATATTACCGCCCTATTATTGTCCGATTGAATAGCGAAATTCTCCAGCGCTCTAGACACACTCGTTTGTCTGAACACGCGGTGTGAACACACTCTATTGTATCGTCGACCTAAACGGTCATCTTTTCTTTTGTCTTGTTAGAGCTCACGATATTCACACGCTAAATGTATATGTGTTGTCGAATTTAGATTCGCTTTTGTCAAAAATATCATCAAAGATAATTAGCTTTAACATAATTGTGTTAATTGTATAAGTGTATCGGATATAATACTCCACTCCAAGATCGACAATTTGTGAGTAATAAACTTGTATATTCTGTCTGAATCCAATTCGTTATATTGCTCTTGGAAATTTAGTTCTCCCATCCTTTCGGGTCCCCCAATTGTACCTGCCCTGATAAAAGCCTCAACAATCACATAAGCTAGTCGACAAATTGTTTTGTTAGTTTTAATAAACTAACTGGCGCCCAACTAATAGTTTATTGTACCTGAGCCTCGACAGCTCCTGGCCCAAGCCGCGTCGAGTGGAATAGCTTGCTTAAAATCGTCAAAACTTGTCAAATATTTATTATTCTTCAACATTTGTCAAGAGAGAAAAAGTTATTCCGTCTCACTATGCTATAATTTGCCTGCGCTTATGCTTTGCTTTTGCTTATGTTTTCTATGCTATGATTCTGCCTAATACCTAATTGCCAAACCATTTTTCCTGGGTTATTATTGTTATTATTAGTCATAAATACGAGCAAGTAGCCGCGGAAGCGATAACCGCGTTAAAAACAAGTACCTAATATCTTTAATCGTTAGGTTAGTACGTAAATCTCTCTATTCTGAATTTGTAGACAAAATATCTAAAATCTGGGACGTCTCCCGACTCCCGTGCTGCGAGGATTTCTTATCTTTGATTTTGCTTTATATAGTAGAGTATCGCTATGTGATACTGAATCATCGGATTCCTTTCTTTTTGCATTATATAGAGTCTATCCCGCGCACACGTCTCTAGACAAAAATCTGAATTTCCGAATTTCTCTGTTTCTCTTACCTAATACCTAATATCTCAATCAATACAATTGTAAATAAACGAAACAATAACTTCCCGTAAAATTGACAAATTGTGAAATTTAATCAACTGCTTACTATTTGATTGGAAGAATATATTTTGTTAATTACCCTAACTGACTGATTTTCTATCTGAGGTTCCCTCGCCACTCTACCATTTCCTAAACTGGACTAGCCGACTAAAGTCCGTCGATCCCATCGGATCTTACCTGTTTCGCTGCCTGATTTCGAGTTTCTTTTTGAGTAAGAATTGATACAAGCGTATCTGGCGCCCAACATATCTTTTTCTCTTTCTTTATCTCCTTTTTATAAAAACCGGAGTGGTCGCCGAAGGTTGACTACGCTCAGGAGAAATCCTACCCGTTGCAGTATATATGTGGCGAGTCTGTGCAGTTTCAGCGTGGTGCTTAGACCTAAAGTAAGTCGCGTGATCGGGCGACGTGTTTGTTGCCATAGATTTGTCATAATTGGGTAATGTAATTGATAATGGCATTACAAAAGTAATGTCATTACAGTCAAAGTCTATTACATATGTAATTGGTCAAAATTAAATGGCACATTACGTTTGTAATGTGTAATTGAGAAAAATTCAATTACCGATTACATTTGTAATGTGTAATTGAGAAAAATTCAATTACCGATTACATTTGTAATGTGTAATTGAAAAAATTTTAATTACCATCACATTTTTAATGTGTAATTGAACAAATTTTGATTACACATTACATTTGTAATGTGTAATTTAAATAAGTTTAATTACACATTACAAATGTAATGTGTAATTAAAGAGGTAATTAAATTACAAAAGTAATTGATAACTCCCAACCCTGGGATAATGTAATACCTAGCCGATCTACCTACCCCTAAAGTCAGTTAACACCTATTTCTATTTCGATTCATTTTGTTTTGCTTTTTCTTGATAACGTGGTCAACCCTGACCTGTGGGGCTAACGTTAATTTGGTTTGCTTAATTGTGAAGCTTTGTTTTTTCTAGTTACGCGCTTTTCGCTGTTCTGGCTTTTGATTCTTTTCGATCTTCCTTTTTTTCTTCTGTTTTGCATCACTTTTCTGGCTTTGCTTATTTTGTTTAATAAATTTTCTGCTAATTCTTAACCCCATCTTTCGCAGGTGTTTTCTTTTTCTCGCCGCCCCCACGTTCCCCTCTGTCAAATACTAGTTAGTCGAGTCTTTTCTTTTGGTCGAGTTTATCTATTTTTGCCTTCTTCTGTTTTTATCTTTTCTCTATTTCTAGTTTTTCTTGCCTTTGAGTCTTTTTCGTACCGCGGCACGCTTCACGTGCCTGGCGCCCAATTATTATCTTTTCTTATCGAGTCTTTGTTTGCAATCTTAACTTTTTTCGCATTTTTGCTTAATTTATACGTTGGGTTTTTGTAGTCGAGTCCTCTTTCGCCGGTACGAATTTCCTCGCGGCCGATGAAAAGCTCGTCACAAATTTGGCGCCCAACGTGGGGCCCTGAGAGAGAGAGAACACCCGAGGAACAATTTATCGGCTGCCGTGCCGTCCCTGCCGTCACTTTCCGTCCCGCCCGCCGTTGCTAGGCTGGCCGCGCGTTCTTTTGTTTTGAATTTGCGCGTCGTTCGAATCCGTTGCGATACACGGAGCGACCGCTGAACGTGTTTACCTGCTCGTGTTCAAAGCAAACCCTGGTGAAAAAAATTTCTACGCTGAACCACGCCAATTTCCACGCCGAATTCTACGATTTTGTACAGAAATTGGAACAAAGTTGTAGTTTCGACGTATAAATTTTCATAAAAATTTGTAGTTGATACGTAGAATGTTTCGTAAAATATCGTAATTTTTCTTGTAGATTTTCGTACAATTGAATACTTTTTCGTAATAGTTTTGACGGTGATTTATTATTTAGAACTATCAAATTCAAAAATCAGTAAATCTATATTTTAGTGAAGTCGCACAAGCAGGGAAATCCTTACTAAGAGAATGATTAAAAAAAAAAAGATAGATCATTCTCAAATAGCATTTTGGAAATACCTCAGTAGCGGTCACCCATCCAAGTTCTGGTCGCGCTCGAAGTTGCTTAACTTACTTGATCTTCCACGTTGTAGTATTCGTCTGGTCCCATTCCTCTGCGATAATAGTTGTGTGCGCTTTTAGTATTCATAACATAATCGCCGAACGGAAAGATTTGTGACCGAATTTCAAGGGAAATTTGGAGGTGGGTTTTCAGAAAGTGAACTATTTTCACTCAGTGAATGATGAATCCAAAGCTACACTCAATTGTGAATACGTGCTAAAATTCGGTGATTAAACAAGTTTAAACTATCCGTTGAATTTGCTACTCGTATTTTTTGTAAAACTCCACTGACAATGAATTTGTGTCACTATTGAGCCAAGAATATATTTCTTGTAATTCAGCGGGAGATATTCGTAGTATCTCAACACGACAATTTGCGAAATCCTATTATACGACTTATCGAAAAAAAATATTGTATGGTTATTCGTATCAACTCGTGATAATTTCTACAATGATTCGCGAGAATTTATTCAGATTTTCTTAGTTGTTCTTTTCCATGTTCATTCGAAAAGAATAATAGATTTTTATGATTAGTCGTTGAAATTTGTAGTTTTCTACGAAACAAGCTACGAAATACAATGATTTTTTTAATATATTACTACATGAATCGTAGTTTATCGTCGAAATTAGTTTCACCAGATATATCATTCAGAACAACAGATATAGTTCGTTTTTTACATGATTCTGCATAAATTTATGGCTTAAAAAATTGAGTATTCCCCAAAAATGACATAAGAAAAAAAAACCAGGGTTTACTGATGAATCGTTAACTGACATCGAGATGATAAGGAAATAATCAACTTCGAACACAGGAACCTATCGTTATACCGGGTGTTATCGAGAAGACGCCGCAGTAACTCCGGTCTCGGATCGTCAGGCCGGTGGAACAGGGCCCCGAAATTATCAGCGGTTCACAGCTCGGCTATTATACATAGGCGGATCTACGCGTGGAGTTCGATAGCGTCGCACAATAGCGTTCGACTATCGTTGGCGAATTTGTGATGCAATTATTGATAAATACTATCACGCTTGCGAAATATGTTTCGTGAATCGACTCCGCTTGCAGAGATCGAGTCTCATTCGCATTTCGACGGATGAGTAAGTAAAATTGTCTTTAATTAACATTGCAATTCCATAGTTACAATTTCATGTACTTTATTCAACGTGAATTGTTGCGTGGTCCTTGACGCATTTCGAGGTTATGTTTCGCACAAGTGCATTATCAAGATTTGATTGAAGACAATTTTACTTACTCATCCGTCGAAATGCGAATGAGACTCGATCTCTCCAAGCATAGTCGATTCGCAAAACACATTTCGCGAGCGTGATATAGTATTTATCAATAATTGCATCACAAATTCGCCAACGCTAGTCGAACGCTATTGTGCGACGCTATCGAACTCCACGCGCATTGCGCAACGAATTCAGACTTAGTCCACGCGTAGAGCCGCCTATGTATAATAGCCGAGCTGTGAACCGCTGATAATTCCAGGGCCCTGTTCCACCGGCCTGACGATCCGAGACCGGAGTTACTGCGGCGTCTTCTCAATAACACCCGGTACACTTCCATCGGAACTGTGAATGATTGTAACTTTTACTTGTCGAACTCGACGAAATTATACTTCATTTCACGCCATCAATTTCATGACAGCAAACATGCATCACCTCCTTTTTCATACAAGTTTCCAATTCATATATTTAAACGAAACAGGGAAATTATATTACAAGCAACGAAATACATTGTTTTGATGTCTACTCCCAAACTTGAATATTGTCCAGTAATGGATAGTAGATTTGCATAAATCGTTGTAAGAATTCTTGATTCATTTACGAAATTCTACGACTAACTAGATCTAATGTTCGTCTCACTCAAACTTGAATATTTTCCGGCAATGAATCGTAGATTTTCATAAATCGTTGTAATAATTCTTGAATCATTTACGAAATTCTACGACTAACTGAATCCGATGTTTGTCTCTCTCAAACTTGAATATTTTCCGGCGATGAATCGTAGATTTCCATAAATCGTTGTAATAATTCTTGAATCATTTACGAAATTCTACGACTAACTAAATCCGATGTTTGTCACTCTCAAACTTTTCATATTTTTCGGCAATAAATCGTAAATTTTCACAAATTGTCGTAAGAATTCTTTATTCTGCTACATTTTACGAAAAAATATATCCGATGGTTTTCACCGCTACACTGGAATTTGTTCGATAAAAAATCGTAGATTTTCATGAATCGCTGTGAGAATTCTTGATTCTTTGCTGAATTTCTATGAGCGTCTACGCAAAAAGCACTGAAATTTTTCGTTCATTAACTGGAACAATCTTTCATTGTAAATCGTAGATTTCACAAATTTTTCGTAATAAATCGTAGTTATTTTTACGAATTTCAACGAAAATCTACGAACGAAAACTCCATGTTTTTGGTGCATAAACTGGAATGGTTTGTCACGAAAATTCGTTAATTTAAATGAATCGTTGTACAATTTCGTATTTTTTCACAGAAAAATCTAAAATTATCCAAGATTTTTTTCTACAATTTTCTACAATTTTCTAATATTGCATACAATTCTTGACGATATTTTACAATCTTCTACAACTTCTACTTTGGCGTACTTTGGCGTAAAAATTTTTTTCACCAGGGAAGTCTGAGCTCGAAGTCCATCTCGCTCTTACCCGAATTTATCGTCTAGCCGCGGATTAACCTAGTCCGTCTGTCTGTGTAGACATCAGCTGTGTCTGTCACTGTAGGTGCGACGAGCGTACCCTATAGCAATGGGACATCGCTACATTCCGCTAGACTGGGAAATTCTCCGCGAAGCCCGCCCACATGGAAGAATATATATGCGCATCAATATAACCAACATATATGTCTGAAAGTATGTATATTGTATACATAAAACTTATAACTTTTTTATATACTGTGTATTGTGACGAGATTTTCACCGACCGCGAGGATCAGCCGGCGAAATATAACTCGACTACAAACAAGAACCCAACGTATAAAATTCAATAAAAATGCGGAAAGTTAAATAACAACAAATGACTCGACAGCGAAAGATACTAAATTGGGCGCCAGGCACGTGAAGCGTGCCGCGGTACGAAAACGACTGTAACAGCAGGAGAAAAACTAGAAATACAGAAGAGATAAAAGCAAAAGAAAGTAAAAATAGATAAACCCTGACCAACAGAAAAGACTCGACTAACTAAGTATTTGGTAGAGGGGAACGTGGGGGCGGCGAGAAAAAGAAAACACCTGCGAAATACGGGAATTAACAAGGAAAAGATAATTTATTCACAAAATAATAGAGAAAAAGCCAGATAAAGATACAAGAAACAAAAGAAAGACAGGAAAAGAGAGAGTGACAATAATAGGTAGCAAAAATAGAGAAAAGCCAGATAAAGATACAAAAAAAAAACAAAAGAGAAAGAGCGGAACTAATCAGAAGAAGATGTACAATTAAGCGAGAAGGTTAACTCTAGCCCCACAGGTCGGGGTTGACCAGAATATTACAAAATACAAATGCAGAAGGCAAAAGCGCGAAAAAGCGTGAAACAGATAGAGATAGAGAAATCGGCGTAACCTATAGAGACGGCACTGACGGCAGGGGAAAGACGGGAGGAGTTCGCACACACACACACGCTCACGGGTGGCCTACGACGCAGCGTAGCCGTTACCCGACGCACACACACTCTGGCGCGACGATTACAAAAGCGCGGCGCGCACACTCACACACTCACACTCTCACCCAGGGCAAACTAAATAGGCAAAAAGGTACAAGGTAAAAGGGAGCGGGGGTCTCAACCCAAGGCACAATAAATTACCAAGTATCAAAAATACAAAATAGCCAAATAATCGAGAAGCGATAGAATTAGAAACCGTCGACAACCCGTCACAAGACAGTTAAGGCAGCAAAACAGCCCATAGATCCGCGGAAGGCGAATCGGCAGTAATGGCGGTCGTGATGACGGAGGGTCGAGGTTGGAAAGCGGAAAGCCTACCTTTGTAGATTCGGCTCCACACAAAAGTTAGCAAAACGGAGCACTAAAATAAGCGGTACTACACCAAATGCGAAACAGCAAACTCAAGCGGTACTAGAAAAGCGATACAGGAAAGCAAAACTATTCTATATTAGACTAAGCGTTAAAGGCACAGCGCGAAGCGTGGCGATCGGTTGCGGTATCCAGAGAAGAGACGAAGGTAGAGTTGTCAAGAAGGAAGCGGAAGACGGCGGGTCACGTGTGTTTCCAGGGGTTTCGCTACTAGCCTGGTGGTTTCGCCGTGTCTCGCTGGATGGGGCTGGTAATTAGCCTATTTGGCAGTTGTCATTGCAGGGCACCGGTGGACCAGGCCGGTGGAGCGGGTTGCGTATGTTGAGGCGTTACGTAAGCGAGGCAGGCGGCAGGCGTAGCACAGCCGAGACACGACTACTAACACCAGGTTTTCGATACTTCCCCTGGAGTAGCTCGCCGGATCATCCCACGACGTCCCTCGACGAATCGTGATGCGGAAACCTGCTTTATACAATAAAAAAGCTTACGGCAGACAAATATTCTATAGAATTTAAAAACTAGTTGCCTTAGGGAGACGCCACCGGTACGGGAAAAGACGGCAGGAAAGGGAAGGGAAAAGGTAGATCGCGAACGGATCGCCACGCGATAAATTAGGTCGCTCACGTTGTTGGGAGGAGGCGATGGTCTGTGGCGGATTAAAAATCCGCCGCGTTACAGTATATACGGTCAACTTTCCATCATATATGTGACCACTTACTTCAGTGCATATATGCATTTTATAAACTAAATATATTTCACTTATAATTTCTTCATATATATTTTCAATATGTGATACATATTTTGGGTATACAAGTAAAATATATAATTATGATATATCTTTTATTCGCAGCTTCATATAAGTGACGTATATGCAATGTATGTCGTTACATCTTTATTCTATAACTTTTCTTTGTCAACGGTGTGATCGGTTGTGTTTTATATACAATGGCAGACATGTTGATTTTCAGAAATATTGTTACGTCCTGAGTAAAGAATTAAGTTTGCTTAACAATTTGTTGGTCGAGTTAGAATTGAGTACGACCTAAGCCAATACTCCTGGTGAGTCTTATTTAACCAACTCCTTGTAACGACGTAAGAGTCTATAAAGGTAGTTTACCCGTAGGTTCTTTTCCAGCCACCGCTGATAGCAGGTGAAATAATTAAACACTCTGTGATGTTATTTTCATAACATTAACAGTAATTTATTTAGCACAGTTTGTTGATGATAGTTTTACAGGTATTGTTTATATCGTAATTATTCACTATTGCACAGTATTGGTAATTAGAACTGAGTAGTTATTCACTATTATATAATATTGGAAATTGGAATTGAGTAGAAAATGGAAGTTTTCCATTCCCTATGAAATTATCACCAAACACTTTTAAATCTTGAGAAATTGAGTTCGATGTCTGAATATTAGAACGATCTTAGTTGTCTGAGAGTTAGTAATGAAGTGAAAGATTTGAAGGGAGGAAGATCTCTTCTCCCGGCTTCGCGAGGGAGGAGTCTTCGATTTTTGGAGGGAAAGCGTGCCTTTTTCCCATTGGAAAAAAGGTCATTTCCGTAAAACGCTAAAACTATGGTTGGTCGGAAAAATCTATACACGAGACGATTGGGTCTAAAGTCCCAAGCGTCGAGATGCTGTAAGGGCGGGAAAAATCGCGCGCTTGCTGTCTGTCTTTTTCTAATAGGGTAGTTCTTCTCTCTCTGATTCTCAGTGTTTGGTTATAGCTTTTCAAGAGTCCTAAGATTTATGGTTTCCTCAATGAAGTTGTTTATTTTAACCTAAAGATTTCTAAATTCTAGTTTTGAGAATTGCCAGATGTGGTCGTGAGAAACTATAGAAATTGTTTGAAGTAAAAGATGTATGCTTCTAATAAGTAAAAATGAAAAAATTATATATGAAATTATAATGATAATGACGTTAACATTACTCCGGTGGTAATTGCACAATGGTAACTAATGTCACTAATGTTATCGACTGAATGAATGATAGGACGTAACACCTCCCCCCTTATTTTTCGAGCGTCCCCGCTCGGTACGGTAGGTTTCGGTGTGTTCGATGTGAAATTACCATGTTTCATGTGTAACGTTTGAATTAGAATAAAAGTTTCTTAAAATTATCAAATTCTTACATAATATTCATGAATAAAACATATAAAGTGATACAAAATTCTTATATTCTAGAAAAAGTATAAATGGTATTAAAAAACATAAGATTTGAGTCATGATTCTATAATTAAAACAATAAAAATCAAGGTATATAATTGATGATTATCAATAATTATTTCTATGATTATAAATTCAAATTGTGGATATAATTGAGATAAAAGAAATGTATGATCTTAAAAGGTAAGTGCTTAATATCTAAAACATTGTTATATTTGTTTCAAAATTCTTATTCTAGGTGAGTATTACAAAAGTGATATAAAATGAACTTAATTCTAAAATTTATCAATATAAATGTTCAAAAGTAAAAGATTCCAATGATTTCTGATCATTTTCCAATTAATATTCTAAAATTGTTGAAATTGTTTCTAAAATTTTCCGATTTCTAAAACTTTAGGCTGAAGTGGAAGTGGAATTTTATTGTCTCTGAGGTACTACTTGTAATCAAGAAAAGGATCTGGGATGGAATTCTGTAACTCTCCGCTAACTCCGCTAACTCCGCAAAGTCCGCTAACTCCGCTAACTCAGCGGAGACCGTTGGTTGGCTAAGAAGCTAACCGACCGCCCAATCAGAGACCGCTTCGGGCCTCGGTGGTGCCTAAATGGTGGCGCTGTGTACGGTGGTACCCTGTACGGTGGTGCCGTGGGCTATGTCCGGCCGCTAATTGCAACAAATAAACAAACGAAAGAGCTCCTGTCACTTGATACATATGCATGAATTTCACACGAATAAAGTGAGGAGATAAAAAGATGGAAAGAAAACGAATAAATGAATCAAAATATTGGACAGTGGGCTACAGGAAATAGGAGTATAGGAAAAAGGTAATGAGAAATAAGCGATAAGAAATAGGCACCACCGAAATCCGAAGCGGTCTCTGATTGGACGGACCGTTGGCTTCTTAGCCAACCAACGGTCTCCGTTGACTTAGCGGAGTTAGCGGACTTTGCGGAGTTAGCGGAGTTAGCGAAGAGTTTCAGAATCCCATCCCTGGCTGGACATTGGTAATAGGGTTTGTCCTTAAATTTCCTTATTTGTGACTGGTCAATTCCAGTTTGTGGGTGTGTCTTACTGTTTATAAAAGTTTCGAATTTGGCTAATTTGGTCATTCTGCATTTCGAATTCGTTCAGTACAGTAATTGAAAAAAAAAAGTTTAACAATCATGATTTCTAAACATGTGGAGTACTTTTTTACTATCCTCCACGGAGGATTTGGTGTAAGTGATTCATTTCGAGATTTTCATTTAATTATTCCGATTATTGGTCTATAATGTTGTTTATTAATTATTTTGAATTCTGAGTTTAAGTAGTGTTTATTTAATTGGTGATTAATAAGTGTGTGTTCTACGTGTGATTTTAATTTCATTTTAAATCATTTGTTATAGATAAACGTTCGGTCGCAAGTACACGGGAAATGTATACCTCTTCAGAGGGCGGAGGAGATGAGGGAAGTTAGGCGGGATATCCGGAATCATAATCATTCTTTGGATCTGGAGGTGGACTACCTCGAAGGCGAAGAGGCCTTCGACCTATTTGGTATCCGGTGGATGCTGGAGGGACGTTGGGGGAATTGCCACCCAATCGCCGACTGGTTCCACCCGGCGTGGAATTCGCCAAATGGCTTCCTATCTGTTTACGATGAAGATTAGATGTTTGTTTTTTTTTTATTTTTTTTTATTTTTCAATTTCAATAAAAATTGTTTTGTTTCAATTTTAAATGATTGTTTGGTGTTTTATTTCCCTGTTTTTCTTCTTTACATAAATTGTCGTTGTTGGTTAGGTAGATTCGGCATTGTTGGACATACGTTATTTGGCTTAATTTCAGTTATTGTTTGACAAGTAGTTCGTGGTTCATTAGTAACGTTAATATTTAATTCAATATTTTCTTGATCCGGTGCCGTTGCTTTAATTTTTGGGTCTGCTTGTTTTTGGTTTTCTACATCAGCCTTCTGAATTTTATTCTTTTGTTCTTCAAAAGATCGTTTCTTAATATGAAGCAATAGATTAGTTACCGAATCCCATACGGCTCCTAAAAGCCATAAGCTCCAACCGTAAACGGTGTGTAAAGCGTATCCATGAACTAAGGTGTCAATTACAAATTTGATTCCTTTAATAGTTACCCAAAATCCGAAAACAGTTACGCTAAAGGTTCCTATAGTATTGAATATATTGTACACTTTACTCCAAGTTTTTTCAAAAGTTTTGACGATGGCATCTTCGTCAATGAAAGCATTTATAGAGATTCCTTGATTTATCGAATTTTGACCCGTCGCGCCTCGAGCGATGGTATGAAGTACAGCTGGTTTTTCGATCGAGAACATAATGTTATCTCTTAATTTCTTTAAATCTTCTGATGAATATATACCGCTAGATGCTAGATTTGAAGGGCTTTGATAATTCCATGTAGCTTTAGTATTTGTCGAAATTCGATCTGGGGCAATTGCTGTCGCTAGTTGTGGGAGTGCCTGATACCATGCGTTATTAATCTTGTACATAGGTGCCAAAAATGAATTACAGTCAACTTGATTTCCTGTTTTTGTTATAATGTGGGTTCTAGGTTGCATGAATAAGTTCTCTTTTCCTCTTGTAATAGGGAGTTCTTGGAAACATTGCTCAGTTTTGCGAGTGCTAACCTCAACTGGAACACATTTAACCATCCTTACCACCTCTCCTGCAATATGCGCTATATATCCCGGTCCTTTCATTAAATGATAGGCAAATTCTGCTGGTGCTAGGGGAGCTAGGGCTAAGGCATTGTGTAGAACTGTTTTTTCTAAATGACATTCCTGCATAATCACGTCGTTGTAGACAGCTATCAATTGTTTACGTAAATGACGTTCTAGATACACAAATTTTGCATTAAAGTAGGTAAATAAATCCATATTAGCTACAAGAATTCCTGATCTTTTAGTAAAAAATTCTCCGTTGTCTCTGTCTAAAACGAAAAGTCGTGGGTGTTCCGTTTTAATTAGTCTATATCCGCAAATTGGGAGGAATCCTTTTACTGATAGTGCGAATGTTATGTCGTCTGACCTTAGCGTGTAAATTTCTTCTTCGTATTTATGAACCGATTCATCTTTGATCTTTTCCGCTTTGCCTTCGTAAAGTACAGTAAATTGATTAAATTTGCATTGATCTACCGGAAGTAATTCCCAAAAGGTATTGCCACCTTCGTGATCTAAACACCCTGATTTCGAGTAATCACATCTCACTCCAGATCTAAGAATAATTTCGTTTTTTTCTAAATTCACTGTTGCTGAATAATCATATACGGTGAATACAATTTGTCCATTAGCTATTACGTTGTCCCAGGTTCCGTAATGGTCGGAAAACTGTTCTCCTTTGCAATAGCCTTCATTATTCAATCTACCTGCTAAACGAAGAGATCTACTAGTTGTACCGTTGAGATTGATATTAGTGAACAAGCTATTATAAGTTTGATAGGATCGAGTATTGTGAATTTGTTTACATTGTTCGTATGATAGTTCTTCTATATATTCTATATCTCCATTGGTAACCGTTGAAATATGAGAATGCATGCCACAAAAATAGACTGATCTGCGAATTTCTATTTTACATTGAAATACTCTTATGTTATTGAATTCTGCTGATTGTAGCAATTAGATCTTAGTA
This sequence comes from Ametastegia equiseti, assembly GCA_963989295.1. Classification (NCBI taxonomy): domain Eukaryota; kingdom Metazoa; phylum Arthropoda; class Insecta; order Hymenoptera; family Tenthredinidae; genus Ametastegia; species Ametastegia equiseti. The sequence goes on from OZ022389.1 coordinate 26,891,626, forward strand.
TCGATAGCTGTAGGTTTTGTCATAGGCATGTCGCATCCTTTAATATCTAATAAGGATAGTGTCGTGATATTCATCGATGGAGCGCCGCAGTCATAGGCTATCAGTCCGTCGCCTGTACGGATGGCGAGGATCAATATCCCTATGAGAGTTGATCTGAAGTAGAACGCGTCCATTTTCCTGTAAAAAATGTGTACCAATGTAAGGTCTACATTTATAGTAAATATGTGAATATTAATAAGCTATCTTTGCTCTGTCACAATGAATTATTTTTCGCTTATTTTTAGCTAGTTCGATTTCTATATCGTTTTTGTCTGGAAATACTTCAGTTATCTTATACGGTCCTTTGTAATTGTCGTCTAATTTGCCTGTTTTTTGATTTTTGATCAGATAGATTTCTTGTCCTACTTTAAATTCAACTGGGTTTAATTTTCTGTCGTAATATTCTTTTGATCTTCGTTTTGCTTTTTCCAAATTTTCTTTTTTTAATAATAATAATATAGAAATATACGCGGTAACCTAACTAATTCTAGAGGAGTGGGTGTGAAATAACGTGACGCTAACGATCCTGAAATAGCGCTCTAGAACATTCGTATATTTTGAGATATAGATAAGCAGTAACACAATTGATTAATCTTCATGTCATTGAAAGATTATGAAATTTGAGAAAGACACGAATTGGTTGAGTTCAATGAGGAATTTTATACAGATATAAGAAAGCAATCAGAAAGAAATGCCGCAGGCATTGAGAACAATCAGACAGTATATTTTCCTTAAGATTAAGTTAAAAATAGAATGAATGAATGATGCGGTGAGGTGATGAAGTGAATTAAAAAAAAAGAAACGAGGCACATGCAATAGAAAAGATGTGGATCGTTACTATGCACGAAACGTAGATGCAAAATACATTAATTTAGAATATCGCCTATTTACGAGAACTGAAGAGAATTATGACGAAAAGAGTGATAGTTGTTGAGGTAGAATCCGATGTAGGTATGGCAGAGATAGAGACAGGTAAGTCGTATGTCCAATGACGAGTATAAGAATGGCGTTTTAGAATAGAGGAGACTTCCCTTGTGAAGATATGTATGTCGTCGATATGATGGCTACAATTCCCGGTTGCTTTTTGTCCTCAGGACCGATGATTGTCGAAAGGTGAATAGTATATTTCAGTTAGCCGGTGGCCACCTCGACTTCCTCCAGATATCCAATAGATGTTCAGTGATAGTAATATGTATGATATCGGATCGTCTATAGCAACCGAACCTCCTCGCACGACGGCAACCGGGAAAAGAGAGCGAGCGCGTCGCGTTAACGCCGGAGCTCCCCAAAGTCATCGACGGTCGAGTACATAGATATTTGGTGTAAACAGCGAATTTCGGTCAGAAATCGATAGTTAGACTTCTGATCTAGTTAGCTTTTAGCATGGCAGGTGTATTGGCAGGTTGTCTCTTCCTCTCCTCTCTATTCTTCTTCTCTTGTCTCTCTCCATTCTTGGATGCCTGGTCATGTACATGGATCTCCACACAATCAAACGTAATGCAAGATTTTTTACATGATCGTCGTAAGTAAGGATTTCATCTAGGTACGGAAATTCTGAGGGTATACGAGCATCTTTGCCGTAAATTAAGTGATACGGGCTATATTTTGTTCCTTCATGTACACTAGTATTATATGCGAAAGTTGCTTGTGGGAGCCATTCATCCCAATTTTTCTTGTTCGTATAATGCTTCAAATAGTCTGCTAGTACTTGATGACTTCTTTCTAAAGAACCATTCGATTGAGGGTGAAATGCTGTAGTTTTGATCTGAGTAATTTTGAAAACTTTAGCTAATCTTTTCATAACTTGACCAATGAAAGCTGCGCCTTGATCCGTCAAGATTACTTTTGGGCATCCGTATTTACAGATAAAATTAGTTACTAATGCGTCTGCTATATCGTTTGCTGTTGCGTTAACTAACGGAACTGCTAAACAGAATTTTGAGAGATCATCTTGCATAGTAAGGATGAATCTATAACCTTTATCTAAGGCATTATTAATTGGTCCTACGATGTCTAAGGCTAATTTATCAAACACGTCGGCTGAGGTGTCTGTAATTATCATGGGTTGTTTTGTTTTGACTCGTACTAATTTCTTTTTCTGACAGCTTGTACATTTTCTTACAAAGTCTTCTACCTGTTTCTTAATATTATCCCAAAAATACTTTTGTCTGATTCTATTGTATGTCTTAGTAACGCCTTTATGACCTGCGACTGGTGATTCGTGGTTTTCCCTAATTATACCTTGTCCCTGTTCTACGGGTGGTATAATAATTTTCTCTTTACAAATTGTGATTTGAATATCTGTTCCTTCAAAAGTTTTACGAATTATATCTTTAATTTTAATCCAAGCCAAATCATTTAGATTACTTTTTCCTTGGGATACTCTAGCAGTTTTAATATTTAATTTGTTCATTTCTGTCTTGAGGTTGTTAATTGCTTTGATAAAACTTGTTGCTCTTGGAATAGTTTGATCGTTTTTTTGCGTAACGAGTGCAAATACTTTTTTCTTCGAGGTACCTGATGTTAAAACTTGTCCTATTTCGAATCTATTCAAAGGATTTATTTTCAAGACCTAATTCTAACAATCTTTTGCTTGTTTCGTTCGTTACGGTGCCGTCTGCACATATAAAGCATATATAGTTGTCTTTTTTCATCTCTAAGTTATCTCTTGTCTCGATGATATTATTTAAATTTCCTATGTCTTGATTTTAAATTATTATTTCGCTTTCTGGATCTGTATTTTTATGAGAACTATTTTGTTGTGATAGTGAGTTATTTTGTACCGTTACATTTTTATTTATAGCTTGATTTTCTTCTTGCGATTCGTGAGAATGGTATGAGTTTATTTCATCTAAGTCTGTATTAGTTTGATGTATTTGTGAGTTTACCTCACTAAGTGTCGGCAAAATTCTATTTCCTTTCGGAATTATTTTCACGTAAGAGGATTTAGGTACGTTTCGTGTCTTAATCCCTTCAGTATGTGTCCCTGAGTGAGTACAACATGGGCATTTAGCTTTTTCTCTCTTTTGTCTAGTAGACTTAGGGTAAGAGAGGGTAATGGGAGTCACTTAAGCGAGAATTCAAATAAAAGCTTGTTTTATGATAAAATCTTCATTGCAACTGCACAATAACAAAATTTGCTCATTCAACTATCAATGAAGATTCGGTTCAATAACTTTGGCCATCAACTTTGGAAATGATGGCAGTTTGAAAAAAAAATTGATTTGACTCCCATTGCACCAACGTGGGGGCAATGGGAGTCACCCTGTAAGTAAACGGAACTGAAGGTAGTAAATCCTCCAAGACGTTGTCGCAAGTAAGATTTTTTGATATATACTGTTAAGGATAAGGGACAGAGTTCGGTCGGACACAAGAGGGTTGAATTGAAATGAAAAGAAACTTTATTTAACGATAATAATTAGGTAATAAGGAATAAGTAAGACAATATAGTTAACTTCGGTAATTTCTTAATCAGTTATACGCGCACACATTCGTTCCGCGTTACACGACCGTCTCGCAACATCGCTCATTTCGTACTAATAAGGTAATTCGCTCGCGTACTATGCTCCGGAGGGATTAGCAGGGATTATCCCCGTTTCTCTCGTCCTATTTCTAGTGCGTCGAACGTCTTTGAATTTTGGCTGTTAACACTCGGTCATCCTACTGACTACTCGTCCTCGAGGAGTTCGGCTTCGGCGTAATCGTCGTAACGTTTTGGGGGTCGTCGGTTCCGTTTTGGGGGGAGGTTGTCCTGGTTTCGGTTCACGTCCGAGCTTGGGGGGAGGTGACCGTCATCCGATTGATCGTTGTCCTGTGGATCTTCACTCTGATCGTCATCGGTCAGCGAAGGTCGCCAAATTTTTAATTGGCTGGTGTGCGCGGTAGATGAGTATCGTCTACCCGCTTGATCTTCCCGGAGATTAGTCACTGCGTACGTATCTCCTTGCAAAACTTTGGTCACTACGAGCGGCCCTCGAAATTTAGCTTGCAATTTCGTCGATTCACCGGTGGCTGTAGACGTTACTTTCATAAAGACAATGTCGCCTACGTTGAAGGTGGCGTTCTTAAGTCGGTTCCGATCGTAGCGGTCCTTGAAACGAATTTGTTCCCTGGTGATTCGTTCCCGGGCTTCTTCCTGTAGGTCTTCTGGTCGTGAATACCTCGTGTGGTTTTCGACGGTGAGCTTCCGCAGCTCGCCTTCGTCGTGTCGTGCTACGTATCCGTGTAGTAGTTCAAAAGGGGTCTTGCCTGTGGTGGCGTTCATAGACCCGTTCAGATCCCGTTGTACGAATTTTAGCTTGGTATCCCAGTCTCGGCCTTCGTCATCTTGTAGGCTCGCTTGCACTGCAGGTATCAACGTCGCGTTCATTCGTTCGATCTGGCCATTAGCCTGAGGGTGTCGCGGGGAATTCAAGATATGGCGTATGCCATGACGTTGGCAAAACTGGTTGAACTGTTTCGAAGTAAAACAAGTTCCTCGATCCGAAATTATCTGAATTGGCGCGCCATAGGTCAACACGAAGTCTTCCATTACGCGTATTACGTTAGTGACCTTCGTGTTTCGCACGGCTCTGAAAATTACAAATTTCGTCAAGTTGTCGATGATAGCGAACACAAACTTGTTCTGTTTGCGCGTGGTCACTAGCGGTCCCAAATGGTCTATGTTGATCGTCGCGAAGGGTCGAATTCCTGGAGGGATGGGGTGCAGTAGGCCAGCCTGCCTGCCGGTCTTTGATTTTGTCGCCATGCACTGTAGACATGCTTGTATATGTCGCTTCACATAACGGCGAACTCCTGGAAAGTAGTAATATTCCAATACTTTCGCAACCGTTCGATCGGTGCCTGGGTGACCCTGGAGGTCATGAAAGCGTATTGTTAGACCTTTTCGCATAGTCTTTGGTATCACATAGCGTAATTTGGGTCCATCGCGTTTATACAGTATACCGTTTTGGCACTCGTAACCGTTCACTTCACTTTCTTCGTTTTTGGTACGCGCACTAGCAGGTTTCTTTAGAATGTTCTTTTTACGACACAAATCTTCGTCCGCATATTGATACATTGTTATTTCGTCAATCTCGTTCGTTATGGTAAATACAGCACTCAATCGCTCGGTCATCTCGCATTCGCTCTCTTCTAACGTACTCGGTGCTCTACTTAATGCGTCGACGTGTGAGAGTTTCGTACCGGGCTTATGTACGATCTCGAAATCGAATTCACTCAGCAAATTATGCCATCGTATGACCTGCGGGTTTTTCGTTTTCTGCGCACTAAGATACAACAGAGCTTGGCAATCCGTAATGATTTTGAACGGGATATTGATTAATAAGTTTCTCAATCGGGACACAGCCCATACGATCGCGAGTAACTCCAGCTTACTCGAGTGATAATTCTTTTCGGTCTCGCTTGTGCGACGGCTAATCGCGTATACGAGGTGTAAACGATTATTGCAGTTACGTTGTAATAGCATAGCAGCTAAACCTTTCGCACTAGCATCGGTGTGCAATTCAGTCGCGTTCTTCGCGTTAAACGCTTGCAGAATCGGCTTATTAATTAACGTATCCTTTAATTGATTAAATGCATCCTGCTCACTTACGGTCCAAATGAACGGCTGATTAGCGCGCAACAATCTATGTAGTGGTTCGGCGATATGGGCGAATTTAGGCACGAACCTACGAAAGAAACTCGTTAAACCTAAAAATCTCCGGACCTCGTGTACGTTGCTAGGGGTTGGGAATTCGGCGATCCCGCGTATTTTATGTTTCCCCGGTTCTATACCGTTCTTCGAAATCTCAAACCCTAAATAACTCACTTTCGTTTTTAGGAATTTGCATTTTGATAATTTGACTGTTAATCCGGCCTTGCGTAATGCCTCAAGTACTAGAATTAATCGACATTTCAGATCCGTCCAGTCTCTTCCCGGAATGAATATATCATCCAAATAGAACAAGATAGTTTGACTTCTCAACGGTCCTAAAGCTTTATACATGGCTTTAGAAAAATAGAACGGGCTGTTCATCAACCCGAACATCATACGCGTAAACTCGCCTGTCTCGTCGGGAGTAATGAAGGCAGTTTTTGGTCGTGCTTCGTCGGATAAGGGTACCTGCAAATAACCGTGAGCAAGGTCCAAGGTTATGTATATAGAGCTTTCGCCAATTTGCGCCAAATGATCGTCTAAATCGGGTAGCGGGAAATGCATACGTTCCGTTTGTTTATTTAATTTACGATAGTCTACTACCAGCCTAGGTTCACCCGTTTTCTTACGAACAAGCAAAACCGGGCTCGCATAAGGCGAGTCCGTTTCGGTCACGATACCTTCATTCTTCCATTCCTTTACAATTTCTTTCATCGTCTCACGCTCCACATTACTCGCGCGATAAGGTTTACTACATACTGGGGTGCTACCGGGCAATTCCTTAATTTCCATTTCGATCTCACTCGCACATCCTAATTCATTCATGCTTAGCGCGACGCAGTCGCGGTACTCGTTAATTACGCTTAATAAGTCTTCTACGATTTCCTCACTCTGCTCTTCGCCAACATCGATGTCCTCACGTTCGATCGGGCGTCGCACTGCAGCCGATCGTTCCCGCGTTGGTACACGCGTGATCTCGCCGCGTACGCGAGTAGCGGCTTCCTTCATGGTGCGAACGTTTTCGCTGATATTCATCACCGGTAATTCGTATGTTTCACGGTTGGTTATCATTTGCACGAAACTAATCGAATGTGGCGGTAGTTCAATGTCACTTCGCACTTGGTAATTTGCGTTCACCTTATCGGGTGCTCCGATTTCCGTCGCGGGGTCAATTCGCGCGCTAGCTTTAAAAATCAGCTCGTTGCCGATTTTGTGGTATTCTACGTGTGGTGCTTCCGTGAATGTCCTGCCCACCAACACGTCTACCGACTGTGAATCGTCCGGCACTACGCGTAATGTAACATCGTCCACTGTCACACCGTTAACATTTATCGTCGCGCGGACAATACCGGGTGACGTTACTTTGAAATGATTTGGTCCAAAACTTTTAAGCTCGGTAATTTCACGAATCACGTCGAATTGTTCGAGTAACGCTATCGACGCCTTTATGGTGCACTCCGAACTGCCGGGGTCGATTAATGCGCTTAATTCGCTATCGTTTACACGGATCACCTTTAAATATTTACTCACAGCGTTCCGATCGTTGCTTATTATTTGGTTTACGGGTTTTGTTTCCGTACTGGTCTGCGCCGGGCAGTGTCTTTGCGTATGCCCTTTGGCCTTACATTTGAGGCAAGATAATTCTCTGCGTGGTTGTGTGCAATATTTAGAAATGTGTCCGTACGCGTTACAATTGTAACACTTCGGTTGGCCTTCCTCGTTTCTCAACGGTGGTCGCGTATCGGTGTTTCGTTCGGTTGTCTGTGTCGGGGTTTTCTTCGGGGTATTTGTATTGGTCGAAGGATTAGCGGCTGTCTTGGGTTTGTTTATGCCTGGGTCTTGGTTGTTACGGATTCGATCCGTGCGTTGGGTCATCAGGCGGTCGTAATGTATCATGTCGTGCAATATTTCGTCCGTTGAGTCATGCACTCGCGCTGCCATTGCGTTGCATAATTCTCTGGACCACAGTCCTACGAGGATCTGTTCCTTCGTATCCGCGAACCCTAGTCTGATGTCGTTGCATAGTTTATTCTTCGTCAGGAAGTAGCTGCTCAGCGATTCTCCTTTTTGCTGTACTCGTTCCGTCATGCGTTTCCATCGTAGCGTCGTACTATCTTCTGTAATGAACGTGCTCTTAAACGCTGTTTTGAAGGCCGACCAGGTTGTCAGGTCCCTTATTTTCATTCGAAACCATTCCTTGGCGCCTTCTTTCAGATGCGTTCGTGCTGCTTCGAGCGCGAAGTTGTCCGGCCAGTGATGCAGCTGTTTCATGCCTTCGATCGTATCGAGCCATTCTTTAGCGCGTATGCTGTCTGTATCTCCGGTAAAGTCGCCTATATTGACGCTCAAATCTGGCATGATATGGTATGCGGGGACATTTGGTATTGTGTTCTCGTTAGCTGGTCGCATTCTGTCTCCGGTTAGGTTCATAAACAATCTTTCGAGCATCATGTCTCTGCGTCTTCCTTCTTCGATCATGGCATAGATGGCTGATTCAAACGATCGCGCGCCTTCCGTCGACCGGTTCTGCGCATCGTTGTCGTTATTCGGTGAATTTTCGAGATCCATGTCCATTGGTTCCGTAGGATTCCGTGTTTGGTTTGAAGTTTCTGCTTCGTGGTTCCCAGGTGGTTGCGTATTTATTTCTTCACGCATCGATAGCCCTCTACTAGTCCCTCGACCTCGTCCTAGCTGATTTCGTTCGACGTTCAGTGATGTATTTTGTATTTCAGGTATATTCGCCATGTTCCCTAGATCGTACGATCTGATAGTGGCTCGTAGGTTTTGATAGAAGTATTCGAATTCGTCGTTCAACACTGTCCCTTCGTCATCGTTCATACTCCGTTCCTTTATCACTCGCGGCGTCGTTGCGCTACGCGATTCCCGGACGTGGCCTCCCGGCGGCCATTTACATACGCACGTGTTCTAAAGTCCGAATATTGCCGAATTATTACTTTATCTTTATTTCAACGAGCTTTCAGGTCACGGTTCTGAGTAAATCCCACTTCTGAATGTTAAGGATAAGGGACAGAGTTCGGTCGGACACAAGAGGGTTGAATTGAAATGAAAAGAAACTTTATTTAACGATAATAATTAGGTAATAAGGAATAAGTAAGACAATATAGTTAACTTCGGTAATTTCTTAATCAGTTATACGCGCACACATTCGTTCCGCGTTACACGACCGTCTCGCAACATCGCTCATTTCGTACTAATAAGGTAATTCGCTCGCGTACTATGCTCCGGAGGGATTAGCAGGGATTATCCCCGTTTCTCTCGTCCTATTTCTAGTGCGTCGAACGTCTTTGAATTTTGGCTGTTAACAATACTCTTTTGTAGACTTGAAAACAGATTTTCCATAATTTCAGCAGCTTTTTATAATGAACCCTGTTGTTCAATAAGCTGCACAGCTTTTCCAGACGGTCAGACTACCAGGTAGCCATTTCGATTACTCTGACCCGTACTTTCGACATCTAGGAAGATGAAATACTAATATAAATCATTTAGGCGATTAACTGTACAGACTACATTACTTTGTGGGTACTGGTGATTACATGCGAACAATGGGGATCACCTGACTCTCATTGCCCACAACTACACAAATTAGAAAAAAGTCAAAAATAAAAAAGACGAGAAATTATTGGGGCAATCTATGTTGCACATCACTATTTTGAATGTCAGACTAATTACCCATAAAAGTCTTATTCAGTTACATTGTGAAATTCAACGCCTACCATTGATTTTATTCCGAGGAAAAGTTACATCAGCGGTGCACAAAAACAAAAAAAGGCTGTAAATTAAAAATGCGGGGTGACTACTATCACGAATCGTTCGCAACAGTGGCGAGGGGCACAAAAGGAGCCGAAGAGGTGCTCTACGCCAATCTTGGATGTATAGTTTTGTAGATATTTGGGTGACCACCATTGCCCGCTGACTCCCATTACCCGCTCTTCCCCTACGTACGAGTTGCTGAGATTGAAAGGTACTTCTTTTTCGCGAGGATTTGACCGTAGGGTCGGCTATTTGTATTTTACCTGGAGCTTTACTATGCTGTTGCGAACTTTCGATTCTTTTATTTTCTTGCACATGTGCACTAACGGTTGCTTTAGGTAGTTCTTCAACGTTCGAACCATTGATCATGGATAGAGTTTCGTTTGGGTCTACAAGTGATTTGTTTACTGCTAAATCTTCGTCTATTTCCATCACATTATCAAGATTCGCGTTAGTTGGTTGAATTATCTCATCTGAGGAACTATTATCCGTTAGATAAGTTTGTTGTGACATATCTACATTCATTGTTTCATTAATATCTGAGTCTGCTGCATTTTCTATTTCCGAATGATTTTCAGATATATCAACTCTAGGTATTTGAATTTTAGTGCGATCTAATTTACGTCTCGAACGTAATGCTGGAGAAGGGGTAAAATCAGTTAATTTTACTGTCCTTTTATTTACTACTTCTTTGGCTAAGTTGCGCTGGAAATTATTTTGTCTATCGAGTAAATTAGTTCTTTGAGCCATTGTTGGTGTTCCATCATTAGGAATTTCCAAAGGGATAGGGGTTAACCTTTTTTCTTCTCTTTGTTCCGATGTACCTGGTTTTAGGGTTGTCGGAAAAGGTTGATTAGACGTATTGTCTAAATCAATATGTTCTGTCAGTGAAGTTTGTATTTGTATTGGTGTTTGATTTTCTTTACCTGAATTTCTTTCTTGAGTATTCGAATTATTTTCTTCTACGTTGTCGCTATATTGAGTTTCAGTTTCGGATTTATAAGAAGATAAAACTGTAGATTCTAGTTTTTGAATGTTCTGAGATTTTCTTTCATTTGATTCTTTGATTATATTGGAAGTCATGATCTTCCCATATATTTCTGATTCATCATCGGATGATGTTAAGTTTTTATTTACTGGAATTCGAAAAGGAGTATACCTTCTGGTATCAGATTTCTTTTTCATGGCTGATTTAGATTTTTTTCTACGACTCATGCAAAGATTAATTGGTTGATCAGACCTATTATCATCGCTTATAATTTGTTCTATGACATTGTCGTCTAAACACATTTGTGAGTCACTCGGATTTATCACATTATTGGGTTCTAACGTTACAATGTTAGTTTTATCATCTTGTCTAGGAAATCCTCTAAAATCTTCTTCACTTGTTTTATTTTTGGTTTCATTGTCTTGTCTAGGAAAACCTTTAAAATCTTCTTCGCTTGATTCTGTTCTAGATTTGGTAACCTGTTTAGGAAAACCTCTAAAATCTTCTTCACTTGAACTCGAAGTTTTACAGAATTTAGCTTTTTTAATGATTAAGTCGGAAGTTGTGTCTGAGGATGATCTGAGTCTAGCTACACCTGGTTGACCTAATACCGGTCTTGGACTTTCTATATTGTGTGCTGTTCTCCATTTGAATTTAATTGGTAATACGACAGGATTTCTTGATAACGCATCCGCGTTTGTATTAGCTTTACCTGCCTTGTATTGAATCGTGTAATCGAATTTCTTCAGACGTTCTCTCCATCTCATTACACGCGATGTTGGATCATTCATAGAATTTACCCAAACAAGCGGTCTGTGATCGGTGATCAGAGTGAACTGTCTACCATAGAGATACGGTCTGAAAGTTTTCAACGCGAAGACTGTAGCTACCATTTCTTTTTCGGTCGTGGAGTAATTCTTTTCGTGTTTTCCAAGAACACGTGAAGCATATGCAACTGCAGTATCTTTCCCAATTTCGCCTTGAGAAAGAATAGCTCCGACTGCATAGCCTGATGCGTCCGTCGTGACAATAAAACGTTTTGAAAAATCCGGATATTGTAATATTGGTGCTGTACAAAGTTGATCGCGTAAAGTCTCGAAAGCTACTTGTTGTGCGGAAGTCCATTCGAACTTGACGTTTTTACTTGTAAGATCCGATAACGGTTTCGCGATTTTTGCAAAATCCTTTATAAAACGGCGGTAATATCCGGCGAGTCCTATAAACTCCTGGATATTCTTTCTAGTTTTCGGGATTGGAAAGGATTTTACTGCTTCAATTTTCTTTGGGTCTGGCTTAACTCCATCTGCTGAAATTAAGTGTCTTAAATATTTAACTTCTGTTCTAAGGAATTCGCATTTATCTGACTGTAAAGTTAAATTAGCTTTTCTCAACCGTTCGGCTAATTTTTTGAATTTAATCGCATGTTCTTCGAGTGAACGTGAATATATCACAATATCGTCTAAATAAACGAACATGTCAGCTCCTTGTAAACCTCTTAAGACTGTGTCCATTAATCGTTGGAAAGTTGCTGGTGCGTTTTTCAAACCAAATGGCATTCTGTTAAATTCATAATGACCGTGAGGAGTTGTAAAGGCTGTTTTATGTTTATCCTCTGGATGCATTTTAATTTGATGAAAACCCGATGCTAAGTCAAATATTGAAAAATATTTCGCTCCACCGAGTTGGTCAAGAATATCCGATATTAAAGGTAAAGGATAAGCATCTCCTATTGTTTTGTCATTTAATTTGCGATAGTCAATTACTAAACGCCATCTTTTATTGCCCTTAGAGTCTTCTTTTTTAGGTACGATCCAAAGAGGTGAGTTGAATGGAGAATTTGATGGTTCTATTGTATTCATTTTCAAAAGATCGTTAATTTGTTTTTCTATTTCTTCTTTTTGATGTGGCGTATGTCTATATTGTCTAGTATTTACGGGTATATTGTCATTAGTTAAAATCCGATGTGTCGAAGTATCTGTTGCACGCAAAGGTTCGCCTGGGATATGAAAAAGGTCAGAGTATTCCTCGATTAAAGAAATTACTGCTTTACGCTCTTCTGAGTAAAGATGATCTAGTCGCAAAAGGTTTATGACCTCACTAGCGCGGTTTCCTCGCGTCCGAGTACTATTTTCTCGCTTTAAGGTATCATCTTTTGCTAAACTAGTGTCCTCGTCTTCGCTCATATCGAAAGGATATAGAGGAATTACGGGCACTTCAATCCTAACATCATTATCCGTTGTGTTGATAGCATATAAATACGCTATTCCGTCTATATTTGTGACTAATGCTTCACCTGCAAAGATACCGTCATGCATATCTAAACGTGGAACGTAACCCTTTTCGAAATCGTTACTAACTCGAATAAACATAAGAGATTTTTGTCTGGCCTGCAGAACAATACTCTCTTTATCTGAAAAAGGAATCTTATCGTTTTTAAGAGTAACGTGTTTCGTTTCGTAGTCAATTTTTCCTCCATTGACATGCATGAATTCTGAACCTATAATACCGACAAAGTTAATTGGAAAATCATCTGGAACTACGTTAAACTGTCCAATCATGTTGCTAATACGTAATTGTACCTGTCCTAGCGTAGTGGGTTTATCTTCTTTGGATATTCCATTTAATTCGTATGTCATTGATTTATTAATTGAATTTTTGTTTAACAATTCACCTATTTTTATTAAATTTAATTGTGATCCAGTGTCAATTAAAAATTTAGCTTCTTTTGATTTGAGATCTTTTGAATGAATTATTACAGAAGGAGAATGATAAATTGTAGATACTGAAGTTAAATTACATTCTGCTGAAAGGGTTCTACGGTTGGATTTAAATGTAGGTAAAGGTTTGGGTGTAAGCGCTGGGTTTATGACTGCCCCATCGCTGCGCCTTGTCGAGGGGACGACGATTCGTTTCCCGCGGGTGTTTCCGAATTTGCGTTCCCGTTATTACTTTGAGCTTGCTTTTTATTGTCATTATAGATTCTCTTTTTACAGTCGCGGATTATGTGACCCTGTTTCTTACAATAGTTGCATGTTAATTTTGCATGGGGATTTGATGCAGTTTGATTATTGCTTCCATTATTTTTCTTCTGCAAGATTTTACAGTCGCTAATTACGTGATTATTCTTTTTACAATAATTACAAAATTTTGTAGTTTGTTCACCCGGATTATTTCCCGTCTTAGGTTTATTTTGGTTATTCTGAAATGATCCCGAGTTATTTCCTTGATTTGTTTGAATTGGGAGACATTCTTTCGAATCTTTATCTTTTGGTTTGAAATAGTATGGAACGCTTACTCTGACTTCTTGAACTTGCTCTAATTTAATAGCTTCTTCCGTTACTTCTAACAAGGTTTTGTAATTACGGAGGGGTAAGAACATAGCAATGTGAGGTTTTAATCCGGCAATGAATTGTTCTACTGCTCTTTCGGTTGCTGAAATTATTTTTGCTTCTTTATTGTCTTCACCACTTACTTCAATTTCTAAAAGCGTTTGTGTAAGATGTCTGCCAATTCTGTAATTGAAGTCTATAACTCTTTCGTCTGGATTTTGAATGAAATTCTGAAATTCTCTAAGCCATACGCCTATTAGTCTTCTTGGTCTAAAATGTAAGTTTAACAATTTGATAAGTTCGTCTACTGTATTTACTTTTGCGTCGCAAACACGTTTTAATGGTTCACCTATACATTTTGAACGAAGTAATTTTACAATGAAACGTTCTCCAAGACTAGGGATGTATTCTTTTGCAAATTCGCAATCGTCTATAAAGTCTGTGAGTGAGTAACCTTCAGATGTACCATTGAATTCTTTTACTGTTTTGAAAAATTCCTTATAGTCTAATCTAGAATTAGAATTAGAATTTGGAATGTTTGTACTTGAAGTATCCATGGGTGGATCCATTGTGATTAGAAATTATAAATTACTTTACCGAAATCTTGATGGATTCGTGTTCTTTGATAAAGATTTGCTGTTCTGATGATTTAGTAGTAGAGATGTCTTCTGATGAGCGATATGACGGGGTCTTGAATTGATGATCTTGAAGTTCTGCTTTTCCGTCGCTTCCCGTCGCTTCCGTTGGATGTCTTTCAATTGTAGGTAGTCGGGAGATTTGTTGTTTTCGTCTTCGAATTGGTATTGATTCACGTTTTTCTTTAAATCTTTGATGTAGATGATACTAGATCGTTTTAAGTTGATGATTTATATAACGAAGTTTTTTGGTGATATTTATGATATTTATGAATTTCCAATGTTTTCTTTTCGTAGATCTTCTTTAATTTTCTGTTATCTTCGATGATTTTTAATTATTTCCGACTGGAAGCGTCCGCTGCCACCAAATTTATTGTTAATAGAGCTGTTACGTCCTGAGTAAAGAATTAAGTTTGCTTAACAATTTGTTGGTCGAGTTAGAATTGAGTACGACCTAAGCCAATACTCCTGGTGAGTCTTATTTAACCAACTCCTTGTAACGACGTAAGAGTCTATAAAGGTAGTTTACCCGTAGGTTCTTTTCCAGCCCCCGCTAATAGCAGGTGAAATAATTAAACACTCTGTGATGTTATTTTCATAACATTAACAGTGATTTATTTAGCACAGTTTGTTGATGATAGTTTTACAGGTATTGTTTATATCGTAATTATTCACTATTGCACAGTATTGGTAATTAGAACTGAGTAGTTATTCACTATTATATAATATTGGAAATTGGAATTGAGTAGAAAATGGAAGTTTTCCATTCACTATGAAATTATCACCAAACACTTTTAAATCTTGAGAAATTGAGTTCGATGTCTGAATATTAGAACGATCTTAGTTGTCTGAGAGTTAGTAATGAAGTGAAAGATTTGAAGGGAGGAAGATCTCTTCTCCCGGCTTCGCGAGGGAGGAGTCTTCGATTTTGGGAGGGAAAGCGTGGTTTTTTCCCATTGGAAAAAAGGTCATTTCCGTAAAACGCTAAAACTATGGTTGGTCGGAAAAATCTATACACGAGACGATTGGGTCTAAAGTCCCAAGCGTCGAGATGCTGTAAGGGCGGGAAAAATCGCGCGCTTGCTGTCTGTCTTTTTCTAATAGGGTAGTTCTTCTCTCTCTGATTCTCAGTGTTTGGTTATAGCTTTTCAAGAGTCTTAAGATTTATGGTTTCCTCAATAAAGTTGTTTATTTTAACCTAAAGATTTCTAAATTCTAGTTTTGAGAATTGCCAGATGTGGTCGTGAGAAACTATAGAAATTGTTTGAAGTGAAAGATGTATGCTTCTAATAAGTGAAAATGAAAAAATTATATATGAAATTATAATGATAATGACGTTAACATTACTCCGGTGTTATCGACTGAATGAATGATAGGACGTAACAGCCAATCGGACCGCTGGGTGGCTATCTGTGTCTCTTGCTGGAAAGCAACCTGTCAGAAATTTCATGACAGCAACATACAATGGAAAATGCATCTGAAGTCAAATTTCCTATCGTTAAAAATAACTTGAGAAATATTAAAAAATCGATAATTCCCACTTTAATATTATAGTATGCTTCATCGATGACACAGAGCGCAATAAATTTTCTTTCGGATCAAGACTTCGTGTACACGTAGATAAGGGTTCAAAGCATACTTTTCCGTAAAAAACCAAAAATCGATTTTTTGAAAATTTTTGTTCCAAATTTCAGTATCCCCTACCCTTAACAGATCCTGAGATTTCCTAGAAAGAATTTTTGGCGCAACAATGTTTTAAAACTCGTTAAAAATTGAAAACGCGCTATATTGAAGATAACTTTTTTCCTGTTCGTTTCAGCAAAAAATGTTTTATACGAAAGTTGTTCGACTCGTTGTTCTCTACAAAATCGGTCTTGGTGAAAATTGCGTAGGATTGTTAGTTTAGCCGTTAATTGCAAAATAGCGCGGAGATCGATCGTTGTGGTTTTTGCCAGTGAGTCTGTGAAAAATCGCGGGATTGTTCTGAAACTTACGCAACATGTGGATGAATCTATTGCCAAGAGATCTGTCCAAGAACGAGCTGGATAGAACGTTTAGTTTAGCAACAATCGGCGATCTCCGAAAATCCGGAGATCCTCGATATCTTCTGACGAAGCAGTCTCACAGGGTACAAAAAATCAGGGTTCTAGTTTTTAGCTTGGTCTTTCAGAATATGAAAAAAAAATCCAAAATTCGGGCCGTAAAAGTGCGATTTTTGGCAAAATAAAATTTGGGCTTATAAACAAATGGAATAACTCTGCAAAAAGACGAGCCAGCGCCAATATTCAAAAAAATTCAGATGAAACTTTACAAGACGAAAATGTTAAGACTCAAATCATTGCTTAATCTTAATCACAACCGAAGATACAGCCGCTTGAACCTTTTAATTAGTCACCAGTGTTCGAATTAATATTTACGGCCAAATGGAGTTCGAGCATGATTTGTAAACCTTCAGCTATGATTTCAAAACTGTCCCATACCCCTAGAAGCTCTTATCTCATCGCAAGAACTAATTGAATACAGTCGCGCGGGTGCGCGAGAGCTGGCCCGCCGGGTACGAACCGTCGCACCGCGGGGTGGGGAGCGCTCGACCAATCACGCTCGGCGCCGCGCCGCATAGTTAATAAATGCAATAACTCCCGTAAAAATCGTGCTACAGACTTGATTTTTTCAACTGGGCTACTTTTATCTCACCAATCCGGCGGTGCTGGAAAAAGTGACGATTATTGATCAACTTACCCACCAACTATTGTTTCACCTGAACCACGCCGGGAATGTGGGTGTAAATGACGTAATGTTATCAGAGTGAAGGTACCATAAATAAATTTGAATTGTTTTCCAACTATATTCATCAGGGCATAACACAAATGGGCCCACCATTTTATTAATTACATTTATCAAGTTATTCAAGATCCTATACTTGAATTACACATTTCAATATTGGCTTCAGTCTACTTTATTTTACCCTAATTATCGTAATCAGCTCATACTCCTATCGTTTCCTTTTTTTTTTATGCAGGAACAGAAATATCCTTATCGGAATCTTTTTTTTTCTTTAATTTACTGTGTAAAGTCACGTCAGTCTCATTCCAGTCGTCACCGATGAACTCTAATAATTCATCATCGACTCCATCGTCACATAAAATTATTTGTGGCTCCTCAACATTATTGCCATTTTGCCCGTTGCACTTCCTACATAACACCGTACACTTTGGACCAACTCTTCTGCACGTGTACGGTGTTATGTAGGAAGTGCAACGGGCAAAATTGCAATAATGTTGAGGAGCCACAAATAATTTTAAGTGATGATGGAGTCGATGATGAATTATGAAAGTTCATCGGTGACGACTGGAATGAGACTGACGTGACTTTACACAGTAAATTAAAGAAAAAAAAAGATTCCGATAAGGATATTTCTGTTCCTGCATCAAAAAAAAAAAAGGAAACAATAGGAGTATGAGCGGATTATGATAATTAGGGTGAAATAAAGTAGACTGAAGCCAATATTAAAATGTGTAATTCAAGTATAGGATCTTGAATAACTTGATAAATGTAATTAATAAAATAGTGGGCCCATTTATGTTATGCCCTGATGAATATAGTTGGAAAACAATTCAAATTTATTTATGGTACCTTCACTCTGATAACATTATGTCATTCACACCCACATTCCCG
This sequence comes from Ametastegia equiseti, assembly GCA_963989295.1. Classification (NCBI taxonomy): domain Eukaryota; kingdom Metazoa; phylum Arthropoda; class Insecta; order Hymenoptera; family Tenthredinidae; genus Ametastegia; species Ametastegia equiseti. The sequence goes on from OZ022389.1 coordinate 26,909,698, forward strand.
GCGTGGTTCAGGTGAAACGATAGTTGGTGGGTAAGTTGATCAATAATCGTCACTTTTTCCAGCACCGTCGGATTGGTGAGACAAAAGTAGCCCAGTTATAAAAAATTAAGTCTGTAGCACGATTTTCACGGGAGTTATTGCATTTATTAACTATGCGGCGCGGCGCCGAGCGTGATTGGTCAAGCGCTCCCCACCCCGCGGTGCGACGGTTCGTACCCGGCGGGCCAGCTCTCGCGCACCCGCGCGACTGTATTCAATTAGTTCTTGCGATGAGATAAGAGCTTCTAGGGGTATGGGACAGTTTTGAAATCATAGCTGAAGGTTTACAGATCATGCTCAAACTTCATTTGGCCGTAAATATTAATTAGAACACTGGTGACTAATTAGAAGGTTCAAGCGGCTGTATCTTCGGTTGTAATTAAGATTAAGCAATGATTTTAGTCTTAAAATTTTCGTCTTGTAAAGTTTTATCTGAATTTTCTTGAATATTGGCGCTGGTTCGTCTTTTTGCAGAGTTATTTCATTTGTTTATAAGCCCAAATTTTATTTTGCCAAAAATCGCACTTTCATGGCCCGAATTTTGGATTTTTTTTTCATGTTCTGAAAGATCAAGCTAAAAACTAGAACCCTGATTTTTTTGTACCCTGTGAGACTGCTTCGTCAGAAGATATCGAGGATCTCCGGATTTTCGGAGATCGCTGATTGTTGCTGAATTAAACGTTCTAGCCAGCTCGTTCTTGGACAGATCTCTTGGCAATAGATTCATCTCCATGTTGCATAAGTTTCAAAACGATCCCGCGATCACTCACAGAGTTACTTGCAAAAACCACAACGATCGATCTCCGCGCTAATTTGCAATTAACGGCTAAACTAACAATCCTACGCTATTTTCACCAGGACCGATTTTGTAGAGAGCAACGAAACGAACAACTTCCGTATTAAACATTTTTCGCTAAAACGAACAGGGAAAAAGTTATCTTCAATATAGCGCGTTTTCAATTTTTAACGATTTTGAAAACATTGTTGTGCCAAAAATTTTTTCTAGGAAATCTCAGGATCTGTTAATCGACATTCAAAGAACCTCTCAAAAAATTTTCGTAGCACACATATTCTTGAATAGAAGCCAAGTACATTCCGACTGGACTAGTATTATATGTAACTTTGGTCCGTCTCGTCTACTAAATTCACATGGTTGTATAGTAATAGCGTTTTCCACCGCCTGCACTGAGTGCACACTGGCTTGTCAGAGGGCACTCATTCGGTGCGAATCGACCCCGACGCGAGTGCGGTGAGAGCGTAAATTTCTGAGTGGAACACGTAAGGTGTTGGAGCGGATTTGGATTCAAATTTTCAACAGTTTATGGTCCAACCCCCTAGCTGCCTTGCGTAACTGCGGCGTCGACGACATCAGGCAGTAAACGATGGATTCTCAATCTCAAAGCGATACCAAAGATCAAAGAGAAGCGGATTTAATGGAGTTTAATTTCCTTGTGAATGATAAGTTGATTCAGCTATGTGTTGCAACTTTCCGGGCGTTCTAAAGCAGAGCTTTTGACGAACGGTCGAGCTGTTGTGGGTTTTTTGCATTAAATTTATATTTAAGGCTCCTAGTTGAATTTAAATAAACTTGTGATTCAATTCTGTAAATATTAGGTAGGTCACGGACTCGGGCTACGTGGGTAGTCAGAGCCGTCTTTTGGAAATCAGAACCGGATACAAAATTAATTATATCAGGCCTGTCTAGGTGAAGGTTTTTTATTTGAGGATAGGTTTCGGTACTCGGGCTACGTGAGTAGTCAGAGATGTCTTTTTGGAATCAGAACCGGATACAAAATTAATTATATCAGGCCTGTCTAGGTAAAGGTTTTTCGTTTCAGGAAAGAATAGGTTTCGGAACTCGGATAAAACGTTTAAGCTCTATCAGAGTCGTCTCACCTCCTTCAGAACAGGGAGATCTTTCGATCACCGTGCCTGTCAATCAGACTCGTGTGTTATAAGGTAGTTAACAATGTCAGATATGGATTGCAATGATAGCTCAATCGATACTGCCAATTGTGCGCCTTAACCGACCAGAGCTGTCTCTAAGGGATTAATAGGATTTAATTGAAATCAATGAGACTTGAAACCCGATGATTTAGTATAAGTAATAATTAACAAAAATAAAGTTTATTCAAAAAGAAATGGTATTTCGTCAGTGACGCAGTCTTTTACAAAATAATGTCGCTAAGTAGCGTAATTCCCTGAGGGCGAAAACAATAATAAAAAAAAAAATGACTTAAGATAAATTATATCCTAGCTTTTTGTTTCTTTAAACAAAATGTTATATTAAACTGGAATCAGCGATCTTAAATCTAAGTTTTCTATAATAGAAGGATTTTACTCCTGAAGTATTTTATTTTGCACAAGGCTATGTTTTGTTTTGAGGTTATGTCTGAGTTTTAGTCAACTGCCGCTTTGGCTAGATGCTTACTTTTTCGATTTGAAGTTTAGAACAATTACTGCTTTAGCTAATTGCCTGAGATTGATTTTTTATGAGTTGAAATAGTACAAATGCTGCTTTAGCTAATTGCCTGAGGTTTGATTTTTGTGAATTGAAATAGTACAAATGCTGCTTTAGCTAATTGCCTGAGGTTGAGATATTTTTCAAAGAATAAATCTAATGCTGCTATAGCTAAGAGAATTTAGAGGTTAAGAGTCAGTCAGTTGCCCCACAGCTGCTAGCTGGTTGAGGTCTGTATCTGCTAGCGCACGCCGTTGCGCTCTCCCTTTTATAGTTAGCCGTAGCGCGCGTTTAAGTTGCGCTCTAGCGAGAGCGCAGCTTCCTCTTGGTGAAGTAGCCTCGAACCGTCACGTGATCGGTTCAGATCTGGCGGGACCGGAATTCACGTGACTCCATGTTGCGTTGATCACGTGCGAGTAGTCAGACGCTTCAATATGTCCGCTCTGACGTCATACGAGTCATGTGACACGTTACAGTGTACACAAATCGGATAGCGACTTGTGCCAGAAATTAGCAAGTAAGTGATGCATACAACTATTTTTTGAGGTTATCCACAATCATGAGTGCCTTTGTAAAATACGTGAACAGTCAGTCATTGTTGAAAAAGGATGAGAATCACAAAACGGTCAAAGGAGAAACAGAGTTACATACGAAGTTGTATACATACAGCTAATGATGTTTTTAATTTTCAGATGACGATCTGTATACCTTTCAGTATATACATATGCTTGGTGAACGTAGAGAAATTTCTGTTGGTGGACCAGTCTGCGAGGTCCAACGGATTACCGTAGATGAGTGAGTTGCTAGTTTCTTGTAAGTATTTTACAAAAATTGATATCCAAATTCATTGTAAGAATAATATTAACAAGATATGCTACCGTGCCTCGATACCGAATATTCTAGATGGATATTAACTACCCAAATTATCACATATACACACATTGATTATTTCACTTCTTGATTTACAATAACTACTGACATTTCAGGGAGCTACCAGTATTGGCCGATGTGGAACATTTCCCTGACATAGAAGCGACACAGCTGTGCCTTGATGCCAAGTAATGAAAAAGAACATCAATTACCCCAATGCCCATGTATAAGCACTCTCGTTAATAATTTTTTGATTGTAACTGCTATTGATGTTTCAGAGAGCTACCAGTGTTGACCGAGGCATCGCACGTCGATGACACTTTTGAGTCTCACAATCAGTCAAACGCAATTCTCTTGCAGAAAGATACGCCGGTTTTTCCCAAATCAAGTGAATCAACTACTACGAGTAACTGCATCGACACAAAGAAAAAAGTTTCAGCACCAGGGGGGCGAATCTGTAACTCTGTCCATAACTTATGGACGTCTATAAGTTTTTTCCCCGCGGCTACGCCAGTGCATTGCCCCGCTAGCACCCGCCCACCTCCGCAGCAGCCTATGCGCTTTGTTTACGGGTAGCAACCGTCGGAGGTAGCCAATCAATTTACGGACAAGGAACAATTGAACCCAAAGAAAGTCCGGCTCCGTGATAGCGCTAACTTGAATTCGCGCGTTACCGAATCGAGTTTCTAGCGCCTGCCGGGTTGAAACTTATAGACGTCCATAACTACAACGAGGGGTATCGAGACTTATAGACATCCATAACTGCTTGACTTTTTGGACGTGTATCTCACGCGAAAAAAGTTGCAGCTGCTGAAAAATACGGAGTAAAAATATCTAAATACCTCAGGATTTGACGTTGAATTTCTCATATGTCATATATTATGTGTATTTCAAATGGCATTATCGAGTGAAAAAACGGAATATGTTCGCTATACACTGTCATTACGGCGGGCGCTTTCGTATCGGTAGCGCTAGCGAGTGATCGCTGCAGTTATGGATGTCTATAAGTCTCGATACCGCTCGTTGTAGTTATAGACATCCATAAGTTTCGACCCGGCAGGCGCTAGAAACTCGATTCGGTAACGCGCGAATTCAAGTTAGCGCTATCACGGAGCCGGACTTTCCTTGGGTTTAATTGTTCCTTGTCCATAAATTGATTGGCTGGCTCCGATGGTTGCTACCCGTAAACAAAGCGTATAGGCTGCTGCGGAGGTGGGCGGGTGCTAGCAGGGCAATGCACTGGCGTAGCCTCGGGGAAAAAACTTATAGACGTCCATAAGTTATGGACAGAGTTACAGAATCGCCCCCCTGGTGAGTACAGATGAAATAACAAATTCAGTACATTACGTGGTAGTCATAGTATGCAAAATGATTGATAGTAGGATAATTTCTTGAGTTTCATGTGTATGATTGTAGCGCTGTGGAACGATAGGGAGACTTCATTTCTTTTGGACAAGTACGATGCATACGTTTCCCATGTCGGCCCCATGAAGAAATTTAAAACAAAAAAGTTTTGTGGAAAAAAATTTCCGAAGATTTGCTTGAAAAATTCAGCATCACACGGGATTATATTCAAGTGAAAAATAGATATGAAACATGTCTCAAAAGAAAGAAGACTGCTGTCGAACATAATTCTAAGTCGGGCAATACACGCGAAGAGGTTCCATTCGAAGAAGAGCTGTCCAGAATTGCAGTAAATGATGATAGTATTAAACCAGAGGTACTGTGTAGCGCCAGGAAGATGAAGTATCTTATTAAAGTACCGCCCAATAAAAATCCCTTGCCGAAGAAAAAAAATATGCAAGAACTTGCAGAAGAATTGCACAACCAAAGAGAAGAAGCCAAAGAACGAAGACACTAAGAGAGGCTAAACCTAATTACTGCTCTTCTGAGAAAAAATGCAGACTAAGCTGAACTGATTTTCAAGGCAGAAAATATTTCTTTATACACATATCATTATTTTCTACAACGAGACTTTCGTAACCATAAAACGGTATTACATTAGAATTGTATACCTATACATTTTTATACTTTTACTTTATATTGAATAGATACGACTCCTTCGTAGTACATAGTCATATTACTTTTAAGTCATAACTAATAAGTCATGTAACTTTTTGTGTATCTCATAATGAATGTAAGACAGGTCCTCTCAAGGACGTAACTAGAAAATATCGCTGATATTACGTACGGTCATATCCTAGCCCGTGTAGAAATTGGTCCCGGAATCTGGTCGGGTTCCCGGCCAGTTGCCCCTACTTCAAGTCGGCGGCTGGTCGGGACAACTAGTCGAGTACCCGACCAGTAGTGTCACGGTCCATTAGTCGGGGGCCTGGGCAGTCCCAACGATTTATCTTAGTCAGAATCTGGTGAGATACTAGTGTGGAATAAGTGGAATTTTCTTGAATTTTATATTCGGGGGTGAATGAATGGTAACTATAATTATAATTAAAATGATTTTTATACAACCATGTGAATTTAGCAGACGAGACGGACCAAAGTTACATATAATATGCAACTGTATCTAATCCGGAGAACGATTCTTCCTCTTGATAAAGTTATCAAGAGCGTACAGACTCCGGATTGATCGAAAAAAACGTGAAAGAAATTGATTTTGTGAGAATCAAGTAAAAATTCCCTCAGCCCGGGTTTGAACCGGGACCTCCGCATCTGTACTGCGGCGCCTTGTCCAATTAGACCACCGAGGGACTGAAGGAATCTTTACTCGAATCTCACTTTGTATTGTGTTGACATATTCATAGTCTCAATGTCAGTGTTTGTATGTGATGACTCTATCGTCCGTTGACTTACTATACAACCATGTGAATTTAGCAGACTTTTTAGCAGAGGGAATTTTTACTTGATTCTCACAAAATCAATTTCTTTCACGTTTTTTTCAATCAATCCGGAGTCTGTACGCTCTTGATAACTTTATCAAGAGGAAGAATCGTTCTCCGGATTAGATACAGTTGCATATTATGTGTTACTTTGGTCCGTCTCGTCTGCTAAATTCACATGGTTGTATAGTAAGTCAACGGACGATAGAGTCATCACATACTAAAATGATTTTTATTTTCGTTATGTATTATATTGCATCCCGATATGATACATCCGGACAAAATAGGCCTCTATAGAAATTTATAGGTTTAACAACTCTTTGAATTTAATTTTTTTTCAAACTTTTGACTTTGAACTCCACCTTTTTCAGTCGTGAAATGTTATTTAAATAATTGTAAACGCGCCTTTCCCATATGAGGGTTTCTTCGTCAAACGGGCCACCCGTTTAATCCGAGGTCTCCGAAAATTCTGTAAAAGTTTCTACGCGTTATTGGGGATGAGAAAAAATTTTTGGAATTTTTCAGATTTTTTGGACATTGCATTCCGAAAATCATTTTTTCAATCATTTTCACGTAGCGTAAGAACTAAGCGCCGGAGCGAAAAATTGTTGCAATGAAATTTGTATGTCTTTTTCTCAGCTTTTCGGTAAAATTGGAAGAAAAAAAATTCCGACCCATTTGAACCCCTTTTTCCCCAAAAAACGTTCGGAAATGTGCATTTTCCAAATTTGGACAGTTTTTTCTTTCCTGAAAAAAATGTCAAAGAAGGGTATTTATGCGAGAGTTTTAGGAAAAAAATTTTGGAGTGGAGACTTGAATGCTCTCCCAGAAAAAAATTATTACATAGATGTTATGAATTCTCGGAATTGAATAAAAGCTACTCAATAATTTTTTTCTGGGAGAGTATCAAAGTCTCCACTCCAAATTTTTTTTCCCAAAACTCTTTTATGAACACCCTTCTTCGACATTTTTTTCATGAAAAAAAAAACTGTCCAAATTTGGAAAAAGCACATTTCCAAGCGTTTTTTGGGGAAAAGGGGGTTCAAATGGGTCGGAATTTTTTTTCTTCCAATTTTACCGTAAAGCTGAAAAAAAGACGTATAAATTTCATTGCAACAATTTTTCGCTCCGGCGCTTATTTCTCACGCTACGTGAAAATGACTGAAAAAAATGATTTTTGGAAAGCAATGACCAAAAAATCTGAAAAAATTCCCAAAATTTTTTCTCATCCCCAATAACGTGTAGAAAATTTTACAGAATTTTCGGAGACCTAGGATTAAACGGGTGGCCCGTTTGCCGAAGAAACCCTCATATGTATATGTGGTGCTTATTCTTTTCCGGTATAACCTTTATATAATAGTATATATTAATATATACATCTTATACATACACATTATATATCACTATCATAGATATTATATTACTCTATTATATCATATAAAATATTATTATAGGAACTTAGGAACGTAGCTGACTGGATTGACTGCATCATATTATGCCGAAGATTGTAATGCAATTATTTATGTTTCGAACATATAGGATTGAAGTTATTTCTTTAAGGTTCAGATTCAGTCTTGAAGGTAAACTTATAGTATATAAAATATCATTATAGGTACTCAAGACATTAGGTTTAGGTTTAGGACTAAGGTTTAGATTCAGTCTTGACGGTCTATCCGACGAGGCGGGGTTGGCGCGCGAAGCGCGCAGGGGCGGAGCCCCTAGTTATGATTAATATTATATTGCCGTTATTCATGTTTTTAACTCATGTAGCATGGGATTTATCCGTCCCAATTTGATTCGCTACCGTCACATTCTGGAGGAACGCTGTGTGAAGACTTAGTTCTCTCTTTTCTTTCACCGCCCCAATCCTTAGCATTTGACAACACATTTCCCAATACTATGCCAAAGGTATTGTCCGTAATATTGTTGCCTGTAATCGAATCGTGATGCGTCTGCGAAATAACACCTAAGAAGAAAGAGAGGCTCTAATAAACATGCGATGAAAAAAGGGAACAGATGGAGCTTCCCATCTGTCATACGAAATCTATGAACTAAATTGATGCTTTACAAAAAGCAACCCCGGTTGTTCTGTAATTGTGTAGATTCTACTTTGACGTTTACTTAGTACGTGATCATACAACGTGGTGCCTCTCAGTACAATCTTGTTGGGCATTTTTTTAAGTGCTGTGCAATTCATAGCCATGTTTTTAGACAAATATTTCCTCATTATATTTGCAACGGTTCTCGAAGTAGTGTAATTTCGGTCAAAATACTTGGTTAAGGATGCCATCTGAAAATAATACATAAGAGGATCTCTGCATAGTTCTATCGAATCAAAATTATGAGGAACGTATTTATATCACGTGGTCACTTACAAATTCCTTTCCAAAGCCTTCGTGGTTTAATAGTTTTGAATCGAAATCATTAAATTCCTCTCCGTTCTTGATTGGTAAAACTATATTCTTTTTGATGATAAAATCGTCAGTAAGTTTCTGCACGATCTGAACTCTTTTTTGAGCTTGCAGTATTTCTACCTGATCTTCTCGCATGTACGTTATGTCGATTTTGATTTGTTGCAGGTCATGATATATCTCCCAGAGAAGTCTAGAATCTGAAAAGTAACAACCCAGATAACAAAATGTTCGCAGTGTGCGCGCATGGGGGAGGCACGCGTGCCGATTTTTTCGCATGACGTGTCATCAAGTGATCACACAGCTGTGTCCGCCTATGGTTTACATGGGTGTCGCACGTCGTGCGAGGCGCACGCGTGATAGCATGATGCGACCACGTAGTGTGAGCGTACTGAGGGTTCATAAATTCGTTGATTCGGAAATTGTTAAGCTGTGGTTGAATAAAAAACGATGAATTTCATACTAACTTTTATTTTTTACAGATATAAACAGATAAATAAACTCAATATATATAAACACTTATATATATATATATATCAAATATAATATCAAATATAAACTTTGGCGAAAATATATGATCTACTAAAACTTAGAACGGTATGATACCTTGTCAACAATTTTATACTATATTATTCAAACAGTCTTATTGATTAGGTTGCTTAGTACAATAATTTTTTTAATTCTTATATTGCTTAGCCTAAGACTAATAGAATAACTACAATATGCATTGAGATAAAAAAAGTCATTCCATCAAACAATAATGTCCTTTCACGGGCGTTTAAATACATATTGCGTCTGTACAACACAATATTTCCTGAATCAGCCGGATCGAAATTTGTTCTTTCAAAGAAGTGTTCGATTATATCCACAATGTGAGTTTCGAGGAGACTCAATATTTATTTGAACGGCCGTGAAAGGACATTTGTTTGATGGAATGACTTTTTTTCTCTCAGTGCTAATAACTGTTATTCTTAGCAGATATACAGGATGGTCGATTTTAATCGCCCTAGGCGAGGATAAAGAGGATACACAAAATGTTTCATTCCTAACTGGGAGGGGGGGGGGGGGGGGGGGGGGGAGATGATGATGATATGTGTTGAGTTGTGGATTCTGCCACTTCCAAGATTTCAATAGTGACCTCCGATTTTAGATACGGAACACACATTCTGGATACGGGCAGCTAATAGCGAGATCAAAGACCAATTCCGAAAACGGAAAGCAAACAAAAATGCATTTTTTTTGTACTTAATTTTGTTTCACGATTTGTTGTTTATAATTTTTTCTCACTTTTCTGAATTTGTCTCTGAATCAGCTATTGGCTTGGTCCACGAAAAATTAAAAATATTAGAATTGAGAAAGAACAACAACAAAAAAAACGACAAAATTTAAAAGAACGATTAAAAAAAAAAAAAATTCTTTGCTTTCCATATTTGAATTAGTCTTTGATCTCGCTATTAGCTCCTCATATCTAAAACATGTTTTTCATATCTAAAATCCGATGATACTACCGAAATCTCGGATGTGGCGTGAATCCACAAGTCAACACATATATATCATCATCATCATCTTTCCCCCCCGAAACCCTTCAAGTTTTGTATCAAGCTTTTATTATTTTTTTTCAGACGTATTCACCTTGGGCGATTAAAATGGACCACCCTGTATGAACAGAAGTAAACTCAAACTATAAATACTTTGGCACAAATATGAAGGGTCCAGTGCCAGAGTAGCCTAACCCGCATTGTCGATAAGGCCCATTTTAAATTCACTGATGATAGTGAAGACGAGCCTTATCAACAATGTAGGTATTAGGCTACTCTGGCACTGAATCCTTCATGTGTAATCTACAATAACTTAAAACAGTCTGCCCTGTGGCAACGATCTTACGAATAGCACATTCTCTAAGCTGCAGTCTTATCGATTGAGTTACTCAATTGCTATGAATCTTCTAGCTTTGAGTGATCAGGAACAACATAATCGGCTTAAAATTTATAGTTGGAATAACAACATAAAAGATTTCAGTAACATAACTAAGGATATTATCTATTTCTATTGATGGTTGCTAATTAATATCAATGTTCCCAAATACCAACATTGTTTTACTTAAAGAACTAATTGTCAAATCTTAAAGCTAAGAGAGATCAAGTTGGTAGCAGGCTAAAAATTACCACTACAACCATAAGCATAGACTTTGTGCTGTTTATCCGAATCCAAACACGTATGAACAGTTTTGAGATTTGTAGTGGTAGTTTAGTATTAATTGTCGCATTACGTCTCGTCATCTGCCAGTAGTCCAGCATCAGCGTCATCGTCCACCATTTCTCGTTCAATGTGGTCCAAATTTTCGATCTCTGAATCATCGTCGTTTTCGTCTTCGGAGTCCGTTAACTGGTTTAAACGCATCTTCTTCACCGAGTTGCGGTACCTCTGCTTTGTAGCTCGCATGATTTCCTGCATCTCATATTTGAATTCTAGTTTAGTAACGGGAGCACCACGTAGTCTGGTGGTTTGCGCTAAAGTTTTCACTACCTCTGATAGAAGAAAGAGAAGAGAATATTATTTTCGTGCGAATGTCCGGTTTCATATAGTATTTGTGTTATCGATATCTTATCACGAAGTACCATTCAAGTTTGAATTATCTTTATATACCACATTTTGGAATGTGAGTCAACTATTTTGAAATGACTCGCATATGGTAATTGTTGCATAACTTTAGACAATTTTTTTTCAATTGATAAAAAAAGAGACTTACGAAACAAAACGTTAGAAACTGCTAGTGTTACCAAACCGTTCATGAGTCTTTGATTCGTTCCAATGGTACTGACAGACTAACTCGTCAGTCATCGTTTCCTTCAGAGCGCAGCTAAGATATTCTCGCACTTTAAAACCACCCAAGAGAAGAAGATGCTCATACTGAAATATTATCGTAATGGATTTCGAAAAATTCAACTGTGATGAACAAAAATACTGTTGAAAAAAAAAGCTTGGCATTGCCATCATATCAACGTTATTATTTTAAAATGCCTCAAAAATGCTCACCAGTTGATTTCGTATTCTCAAACTTTCAGGGTTGTCATTGTCGAGCTCTCGGAATTTCGCAACTGTGTTCAGGGGAAAACCTTCAAGAGGTTTATACAAATTATCTTGTAATTTAGCCTGTCCCATATTGCTGCTTACTGTATTGTGAGCGATTATTTTTTTATTTTGTTCTATCAGTACCGCGTTTTGCTTTTCTATGTTCCTGCACGAAGAATGAATAAAAATGAATATGGAATTTTGAACGAGAGTTATCTAACGTTGTTTGGTATTTCAGTTACTTCAATGTTTTCTCCATTCCAGTCCAGTGCGGCTCATTAGAAGTAGTGTTGCCGGGCCTTTCTTCTGCCACATTTGCCACTAAATGTAGCTGATTTGTTCGATTCAAATGCTCAGCCTCTACCATTGCTATCCGTGCAGGAAGTTCAGGATTTTCATCCGTTGAAATTGTTGAATTGGGGTTGATTAAATTCAATGTTAAGGAAGAAGCAGTAGCAGAGTCTGCAAGTAGCGACTTGTTGGTGGAATTTGGTTTTGAGGGCTTTGCGAAGTTTTCTGTGGCCAGTGTATGTGAGGGTACCCTTACGGAACTAGTTCGATGAAGTGATTCGTACTCTACGGCTTGCTTACTGAAAAAATATAAAGAAATCAGATTATTCAAATTAGGGTTGATTAATAATAACCTGATAGCGATCTGGAATGACAGAAGTCATTCGACCTGAGAAAAATTTGACAGAACGGGTGATTTACTTACAAATTGTCCATAGTAGCGGCCTTGAGGGTGGACACAGAACATGATGGTTCCTTGCCACGTGGTACACAAAAATTTGATTGCCTTTTGACTTCATACATCTTTTTCGATTGTTCTGCGATTTTTATCAATCGATTTACTTCATTTGCCACAGTTTTTTTACCCACAGACTTCTTTCGCGCGTGAGCATCATCTGATGATGTGGTTTCAATTTTTGATGGACGTTTGATCACTCTGCCACTGACGCTGGACACTTTCAAGACTTTGGATCTAGCCAACTTCTTCAATTCCTTCAAATTATTGCCTCCCATGTCAGACATCATTCTAATAAATCAAGAATAAAAAACATTGCATGGTGTTAGTATGGCAGCTATTCAATAATTGTTGTAACAAGAGCTGATTGGAAATTGAGCCCCAGCTGGACAAGAATTGAAATTAATTTGTATGATTCCCAATGTTTTCAAATTATTCAATACGGTTGCCTAATCCGGTCACATGGATTTCACGAATGAGGCTGTAGAAATTAGTCGCAGATGTTGAAACGACGTAGTCCGTTGAAATGAAACGTGAGCGATTGAATTTCATGGTACTTGGTATAACACTGTTGTGAGACTTGGTGTCATTATCGAACAGGGCTGATCACTTACGAGAAATGACGATTCCGATAAAAACAATACGGAAATATGGAACTCTGAGTAATGCAGTACATGAACAAGAAAATATATGCTGAATAACCATGTTTCGAAAATTTTGTTCTGAAGTTTCATTTAATTGGAATGAAAAATGACTGATTATATTTCTATCATAACGAAGTAAGATTCACTTACATCGTCGTATTCTGCGCTAATTGATCAATAAACATTTGCGGCTTCTTTCTCTTGCATCTAATGTTCAGGAAATACTACTGGTGTCAATAAAGTAACGCAAGTCCATTCATTCTCAACTAGTAGTTCCTCCTCTCCCTCAATAGAACTCCATCTTGGCATCCTATAACTTTTGCTTCTCACGAGATTCAAGTTGACTGCATGGAGACTTTGTGATAGATTAGTGCAATGATATACACCTACAACGCTTGATGGTACTCCAACGTTATATATCGCGGTTGCGGATCGGAATTTTTGAACAATCAAAAAAACATCTTCTTCAAATCGAATAATATTTTTGATGAGGCAGATTTGTGAATCCTGGAGAACGCAACAGCTGTCACGCAAGCTGGTAGCAAAGGTGCATTTATCAATTTGGAGCTTGCGAAACTGTTGGCAAAGATGAGGAGGAATAGCTGCCGGAAGAGGGCCCTCGGCATGAACTTGTGATAGACGGAGAGAATTGTTATTGCCCATTGGTGCAAGGATGAAATCGTTCTGTTCTTGCATTCTCTTATAAACTTGTGGCAGTTTCAGATGTGGTTTTCGAACATATTTCCGTAATCGTGGCATATTATTTTCAAAACAGAACGCACTAAACGTTTCCAACCCACCCAATTCTTGAACATCGGCTACTATATGTAACAGACCATGCACATTATAGGATAGAAACTGCTGCGCATACAGTTGCTCACACAGTGTTACATAACTTTCCATAGCCTCTTGGCGAAAAGGGAACATTTCTTGTGGAGTTTCTTCCGAAACGAGAAGGCGTATGACACTGTGGAGTATCATAAAATGATTGTAAAGATCATCAGGGAAGACATTTTTCAGAACAGCTGGAGCAGTATACAATAAAAGCTGCCTCCATTCAGTAGCTTTGAAACAGTGTAACATGGTTATTTCATTAGGACGACGATTGAACTCTGAGGGACAATACATCTGAAGTAATATCATCCTAGAATCAATAATATTCAATTTTCGACCACTTAGTCTACGATGTCCGAACTTTCCTTCGACGTTTGCTTGTATTACTTTTTTGACATTTCCCAGCCAAAGTAAATGCAGTGATTCAAATGGTACGCGTGTCACCAATCCTAATAATACAGCCAATGGGCTTCTACCCTTATGGTGGTCTTCATCTACGAGATTTTCGTACTCTGCGTTAGTTCTTAGAGGGTATCTGGTACCTTCGAAAATCATAGTTCCCCTGAAACCCGGTAGAGTACAACGGTGACCTTCGACTTTACACTTCGAGCATGCATTTGCAGAGGTGTGACCATAATGGTTTGGAGCGAATGCTCTCGCGGGTGCGTCAGCAATAAAAGAACGTATGATCACAGGAAGTCGTTTATTTCCGATGGAAATCCCACCTTCTTCACGCACATCAATGATTTCTTGGACTAGTTGTTCGTAAAACTCAAACGGATTTGATGGTTTGTGCCTGCCTTGAAATATACCTGCAATGATTGGCCTTTTATCTCTGATGTTAAAAATCCGATATTGATGTGGCCAAAATTGGTCCATGCCCTTGTCCACCTTAGCACCGTCCGTGCTCAAATCAATTTCAATATGTTCTGGTAGCATATTTTCAGGAATACCTTCCAATCTGTTGACAAGAGTTGATCGAAAACCGATGTGTAGATATTTTCCACCTGCAATTTGTTGCACTAATGTACTTGCAACAATAGTGGGAGTGCCCAATAACGTTCGCGGATCCTTGGGTAATGAAATCATGTTGAAAGGAAACTCTCTCAATATTTTCAGCAGCAATTTGCCTTGTTTGTGCTTTATATCGGCTGATAAGAATGCATTTTTCAGTATTCTTCGCTGTGAATCCCCAAGATTCTGTTCAACATCAGGATCCTGGTTCTCGTCACCTGAAGTACCTGATTCACTCGTGTCTCCTTCTCGATTCTCTACAGAAACGTCACCGTCGGATACTCCGCTTTCTTCGTCGCTGTCGTCTTCGTTAGAACTCACAGTGGCAGAACTCACAGAGTCTTCGTCATCATCAGATGATTGTGCGTCTTCCGAATTTTGAGAATCGTTACCGAGCTCAATCGGATGAGGAATTGGTATTTCTTCACCGTCCAATCTTTCGTGTATGGTAGAATTAGAATCGTCAGAATCATGCGTATCACTCTCAGTGTCATGTCTTGCATAGCGATTTAAAGACAAGCGTCTTCGCTTTTGCCTCTCGCTGAGAAGGGAACTTTTTTTATTCCTTTTATCCATTCTGTTCCTCCACTTCTTTACTGCTTAACGCTGTCCAGATTCATAATATAAAAATTGTTGAGAGAATATTTAGCAATATTTGTAGTATGCACTAATATACGAGTACATACATATAGTTTCATACGACCAATAGGTCAGAAATGTTTGATTCATGTGTAAATTCCTAATGACGAACCATACAGTCAAGTCAAAGTCCTAATATATTCAATAATTTCATCGAGCACTCTTTTAGTAACAAGGAGAGTATCAGGCCTCCGAATCAAAGATTCTACTCAAACTTGTGGAGGTGTTTTCTTGGCCATAATATAGAACCCCCAATGTGTAGTTCCATCTAATTGGCCCTCATTCCCAACCCGTACCCAAAAATAATATTTTAGCTGTCTATACCTGTGTAATGTATGTTTCCCAGCGTGCTCACTCAAATTTCTATACTGTTATACTATAATCTAGTAAATCAAAGTCATTCTGACGGAAGAGAACAAAATATTGTCACCCGCGTCCAACGTTAATCTACTGCTGGATATTACTATTCGGTGGGGCTTGCCAAGAGAATCAGGGCCCATTCCATGGAACTACGCATAAGGGACTCTATAATATTTCGGACCGAGAAAACACCTCTGCAAGTTTGAGTAGAATCTGTAATCCGGCGGAGACCTGATACTCTCCTTGATGGTGACGAATCTAAAAATATATGATTCGCATGCATATAAGTTTATTTCGGTGGTGTATGCATGATAATGATCAGGTATGACACCTTCGGATATTATTATAGATAATGAAATTCATGGAATAATCGCTTCAGATCCGATGTATTTCGGTGTATACTCTTTTGGGAAGGATAACGGCAATAAAACGTCGAAATACCGACAAAGTCATGAAAAACAAAGGGCGATAGCCAGACAAATACGTCATATCTTAGACGACTGATATTGTTGTAATGCATTCATATTTTAAATTATTATAAACGGATAAAACGCCGTAGTTTGTGAATTTGGAAGTTTCAATCTCGATTGAGAATTGCTACCACGTGGAAAAATTGAGGTTATGAGACCAGATTGTGTGATTATTAATACTCATTATGTGTATATATTAGACTGTGCCAAAAAAAACGATTATTTTTTTTTTTTCGGTCCCATGTGAAAATTTTGTTGAGAGTCACGAAAAAAAAATGGTGTCAAAACTTGAACCCTCTATCTTCATTTTTCAGTTAGCGCTCGCAAAAATAAGAATTTTCGCGAAAAAAAGTTTTTTTTGGCTTATTTTTTGATTATAGACAATTAATTATACTAAATATGAAAAATCCCATGGTATGTTTTTGTAGGAAATTAAATTCTCTACAAAGATTACTCTTTGCCAAATTTCAAAAGTCAACACTGTTCTCTTGAGAGCCAATTGAATTTCAATTTGTTCTATAATTTTTATTTTTATTTATTCATGATCACTTATTAAACAACTTTTTAACCAAAAGAACTCACTAATTTGATTTTTCTAGGAATATTTATGATTCAAAAAATAGTTTTTATGCTTAGTTGATCTTCATATGAGACGTTAAGTGATAAAAATAATTCTAGTAACGAGAATAATTTAGATAAAAAAATTAACCTTTTTATAATTTTTCTATTTATAAGTCTCATCGGGTTATTGATTGATAACTTGGTAAAAGTAGTGTTAATGTTTAAGAAAATTTACGTAAAATAAAAAAATCATATGCTGAATATATAACAATTTTTATTCAGACTCTTTACAAATTTTCAAGAGCTTACGTCTTATATTACGCACATTAATTTCGTTTGCTACAATTGGGATACTTTTTACGATGTTCAGCAACAACTTGTAATAAAAACTGCCTTTGTTCTTCATCATAGGTGAGGGTATCATTATATTTAATCAATATAATGATATTTTTAATAAATATATTTTTAATGATATATTTAATAAATATAATGATACCCTCACTTATGATGAAGAACAAAGGCAGTTTTTATTACAAGTTGTTGCTGAACATCGTAAAAAATATCCCAATTGTAGCAAACGAAATTTATGTGCGTAATATAAGACATAAGCTCTTGAAAATTTGTAAAGAGTATGAATAAAAATTGTTTCATATTCAGCATATGATTTTTTTATTTTACGTAAATTTTTTTAAACATTAACACTACTTTTACCAAGTTATGAATCAATAACCCGGTGAGACTTATAAATAGAAAAATTATAAAAAGGTTAATTTTTTTATCTAAATTATTCTTGTTACTAGAATTATTTTTATCACTTAACGTCTCATATGAAGATCAACTAAGCATAAAAACTATTTTTTGAATCATAAATATTCCTAGAAAAATCAAATTAGTGAGTTCTTTTGGTTAAAAAGTTGTTTAATAAGTGATCATGAATAAATAAAAATAAAAATTATAGAACAAATTGAAATTCAATTGGCTCTCAAGAGAACGGTGTTGACTTTTGAAATTTGGCAAAGAGTAATCTTTGTAGAGAATTTAATTTCCTACAAAACTATACCATGGGATTTTTCATATTTAGTATAATTAATTGTCTATAATAAAAAAATAAGCCAAAAAAAACTTTTTTTCGCGAAAATTCTTATTTTTGCGAGCGCTAACTGAAAAATGAAGATAGAGGGTTCAAGTTTTGACACAATTTTTTTTTCGTGACTCTCAACAAAATTTTCACATGGGACCGAAAAAAAAAATAATCGTTTTTTTTGGCACAGTCTAGTATATATACTTACCATACATATAGTTTCTGTGATCGCAGAAGCGTGTGATTGCAGGAGAATAATACCCTGACGTTGTAACAATAGTAGCCCACCAAACCAATAATTGTAAAAGATATAACAAATGAGGCATGAAATCGTTTACATGCCGTCATTCAATAAAATGTCGACGCGGGCTAGTGGCTAGTCAAGTGAACGTTGCACTCGACCGGTAGTGTGCGTCACGGTCGTTACCGCGCGGGATTTGAAACATTATTCGATTTACAAATTCCATATTTATTCTTTCCACATCTTACGTATACATACATTGGAATGTATGAGGATTTCCCAATTTCGGAATATGCCCCTTACTTATTTATTTATTTAGTTTTTTCATTTTGCTAAATTTACGGAAATGCTGTTTTTTTTTTTTTAAATAACATACAACAATTTTGGGAAATGCAAATTTTGAGTCAATGCTCACATGGGGGGGAGGGGGAGAGGGGGGGGGGGGGGGCAACCGGGCTACCTCCCTTCTACGTATATATATTACGTAAAAAGTGCGGTTACATGGAAATTTTCATGGAAAGTCGAATTTTTATCGCATTTTACACAATTCAAAGAAAACTGCGCGCAGAGTGCCTGCACCCTATGCCACGCACAGTCCAAACACGTCGTGCCTGCAAGCGTGACGGCACACTGCGGCAACTGTGTCTGCACTGTGGTATCTCACATGTTGTGCGCGCCAAAATAATGCGTATTCGCTCGCACGGCGTGACCCGCATGCCGTGCGGGTAACGTGCCTCGCACAGTTGTTATCTGGGTGTAAGCAGATATGAGCTGGAATATCCTCTACGAGAGGCCCCGCAGCATGACTTCGTGACAGACGTATGATATTATTTTCTGCTGGCGCAAAAGCCACATCGTTCGTTTCTTGCAGCCTCTTATAGATTTGTGCAAGTTTCTGACCTGGTTTACGAATTAATCTTCGCAGTTCTTGCATATTGTTTTCAAAGCAGAATGCGCTGTATGTTTCAAAACTACCCAGCACTTCGACATCAGCGACAATATGCAGTAGACAATGTACATTATACGACAAAAACTGCTGTCCGTAAAGCTGCTCGCACACCATTACGTAAGTTTCCGGAGCTTCTTGACAGAAGGCATACATCTCACGTGGTGTTTCTTCGGAAATCAGAAGATGGAAAACGGCGTGGAGTATCATAAAATGATTATAATAATCAGGTTCGAAGACATTTTTCACAACAGATGGAGCGGTATACAACAGGAATTGTCTGAATTCTGTGCCTTTGAAATTGTGATACATAGTCAATTCATTCGATCGTCGATTGAACTCCGAAGGGCAGTACTTTCTGAGCAATACCATTCTTGAGTTAAGAATATTCAATTTTCTACCATTCAGTCGTTGATGTCCGTACTTTCCTTCCACCTTCGCAGATAATACTTTTTTCACGTTTCCCAGCCACGCTAAGTGCAGACCTTCAAATGGAACACGTGTGATCAATCCTAACAGCTCAACCAATGGACGATGAGATTACGATATTCTTCGTCAGTCCTTAGTTGGTGTCTGATACCTTCGAAGACCATGGTTCCCATGAAGCCAGGTACGGTGCAACGGTGACCTTCAACTTTACATTTAGAGCACGCATTCGACGCCATGTGCCCGTAATGGTTTAAAACAAATGCTCGCGCAGGTGCGTCAGCGATGAAGCTGCGCACGCTCAAAGGAAGTCGTTGATTTCCTATGCGAATTCCGCCCTGATCACGTACTTCAATGATTTCTTGAACCAATTGTTCATAGAAATCGAATGGGTTAGACGGTTTATGTTTGCCCTGGAATATGCCCGCAAAAATGGGTTTTTTATCTGAGATATTGGAGGTTCGATATTGGTGGGGCCAAAACTGATCCTTGCCCTTATCCACAGCAGCACCGTCTGTACTCAAGTCAATTACTATACGGTTCGGCAGCATATTTGCTGGTAAGCTTTCCAATTTTTTTATAAGTGTTGATTTGAAGCCGATATGAAGATATTCGCCGCCGGCAATTTGTTGAATAAATGTCCTCGCAACAGTAGTGGGAGTCCGGAATAATGTCCTGGCGTCCGTAGGTAGAGAAATCAAGTTGAACGGGAATCGTCGCAATGTTTCTAGTAGCAAATTGCCCTGCTTGTGGTTTATATTAGCCGCAAGGAAGGCATTCTTCAGTATTCTTTTCTGCAAATTTGCAGGATCTCGTTGAACATCAATAACGGCGCCATCATCATCGGAGGAGGAGCCAGATTCACTCATGTCATGGCCCTCGTCTACATTCTCAGCTGGATTATCAGCATCAAATATTTCTTGTTGTTGTTCGTCTTCCTCTCCGATTTCTCCAGCTTCATCTTCCCCACTGTCCTCCTCGTGAGAGCTCTCAGTATCACAGTAATTATCAGAAGAGTGTGCTTCATCGGAATTGCGTAAAATTTGCGATATGTCACTGTCTGATCGTTCATTCGAGCAAGAACTGGTATTTTCGGTATCATGTACATCATCCTCCAAGCCACGTGTTACAGTACGGAATTTAGTCAATCGTCTTCTCTTTTGTCTAACACTAATATCCAAAAAATTCTTATTTCTTTGGTCCATATTTTATCTCGTAGCTTCCTTCATCTACCAGTGTGTCAATTGAACATGAAAGTAATGTTAATAACACTATCAGTTATGTAGAATTTTACTCCAATATAAAACATCTATGCTGTACGAGATTCTGCGAGTTGCGACACAAGAACCAGACGTGACATGAAATCCCTTCAGCTAGTCAAATATGTAAAAATCAATAACAGCTGGAACCTGGAAACATCCAAGGTAAACGATTCATAATATGTGGAGACACCTTTTCTTTGCTATGAGCTCAATTCTCGCTGATGATTTCCAGAGACCTCAGCATGCTTCGGAATAATCCCTGTGATAATGGAAAAAGCTACAATGAATTGAGCTAATA
Source organism: Ametastegia equiseti (assembly GCA_963989295.1). Lineage (NCBI taxonomy): Eukaryota > Metazoa > Arthropoda > Insecta > Hymenoptera > Tenthredinidae > Ametastegia > Ametastegia equiseti. The sequence continues at coordinate 26,930,909 of OZ022389.1, forward strand.
TCCCATTTCTAACTTTAGGCTAGCTAATTATTGTATCCAGGTATTTGACACGGACCTTTTTCAAAATTGAATGTAGCCTTAAGACGGCCGGCTGAGCCCAGCCGAAACGAGAGTAGGAAACACAGCGTTTATAATTATCTGCATTGACCTTCTCCGACAAATATTGTCTAACGAACCACAAATGGCAATATCCAACTGTGAGTACTGGAAAAAAAACGTCTCGGTGGAATTGAGGAGAATCGTATAAGGGGAAATATACACCTTTGAATTTCGAAAAAATCAGCTCTGGATATTCGCGTTTTTGGAACACTAGGAGTCTCATCTATCTGGTATAAAAGCATTGTGTGAAAATTCAGAAAAATACCCAAATTACAGCCATTTGAGGGACGCATACATCTGTAAATGAATTATCTTTGAAAATCTGATGTGCACCAAAAAATGTTTTCAGGTACTCAAGTTTGATCAAAGAAGTTCAGTATGCTTCTGAAGCCTTATTAAATGGTAGTTGGGTTTTATAAGCCATCGCCTCTCGATATATGACATACAGCGAAGAAAAAATGACTTATCGTAAGGATCGAGGTGGATCGCTGCTGAGATTCAAGATTTTTTGGTCTATCATAGTCCAGAAAGCTCATTTTCAGAGTGTAAATGAAGTACTTTCCAAAGATTAGTTTTCTGGATCATTACAGAGCCAAAAATTGAGACAGTGATCCATCTGGATCCCTGCAGAGTGATTTTCGCTTCGCTGCGTATCATATTGAGAGGCAATGGCTTATAAATCCAACTTGCACCTAATTCATTGGGTCTCCAAGAATACTGAACTTCTGTAATAAAACTAGTTGGCATAAATGAATGTCACAGTAGTGTGACAGTATCCAAAGTCCTCGTCGCAGTATAAAAGTTTGAAAATCAATTACTGAAAATTCACTATTTTGACCGGTTGTCGTAAATAATAAAATCCATCGTTGGACCGATCTTCAAATCTTTGGTCCTCAATTGTTCATAAGAGATGGCTCTACAGAATTAACGTAGAACTTTTTGATAAACTAATTTTCAACCGCGATATTGGAAAAATAAGCCAAAAAAATTTGAAAATTCGGAAAAAAAAATGGAAACAATTGTATAACTCAAGTAATCTTTGCACTATCAAAGAGTTCTCCGTTCATTTTAAAGAGGCAGAGGATTTTATTATGTACGACAACTAAGTAATTCTATATTTTTCTATCTTCAGCGCAACCACGATTAGACTAAAGAGTAATACATGATGTAAAATATGGATAATGGAGGTCAAACCCTCCTCTAACATGATGATTTTTTTCAATTCATTCAAGTGTTCAAAAGTTGCAGAAAAAAAAATGTTTTCGAGAATTTCAACCCATTTAAAGGTGTATACACCCCCTCAAAGAAAACAGTAAGCCAAAGTCAAATGATATCGATCGAATGTGATGGATTTTTCAGGAAAACGCATGAAAATTAATGATTGCGAACAGAAATAACAAACAGAACAAATTTATAAAACAAAATATTTTTAAATCAATGGAATAAATACAAGAAAAACAGCTATTTGCACTTCCGAATGAGGAGAGACGATCATCTGTGAGCGAATCATTTTTGAATAATTTTTAGAGAACATCGACAATGCCTTTTGTTCGCAGGCCTGAAAATTGATAAAAGAATAACAGTTTGAGAAAGAAATCTGAGATACATCATGAGTTCTATTGAGAGTCACGACACGATATCGTATAAAAATCATCCATGATATCAAAAATAGTGAGAGAAAATCATTGGTCGAGTTGGCATGGAATACCTCATAGGCATATATGCTCGACCTGCCAGTATTTGCACAGAATCAGCTGTCAATTATTTCATTGTCAGGTAGCAAGGAATGCGAAGCTTGAATTTCTGATACAATTTGAGTAGTGAATAAAGACTACGATATTGTTTCATGATCGGAATTGCCATTTTTCTCTGCGATGTAATACTCATAGGTTATGTTAACACATTCTCACGCTTCAAGGTGTTGTATAAATTATACTTACCACGAGTTACGAATTTCACAGCCCTGAGGTACCAGAAAAGCACTAACTTCACTTGAAATAATTATATTGCACAAATATCGTGAACAAACGTCAATGACACTATTTCAATCGAGCAGCGTGGCGTCAAGCTCACGGTGTAAGAAGAATAGGTGGTCCCACTCGCCTTCTGGAGGTGATCATATTTTTTGTTCGTACGAGCGGCCGCCGCCAGACGGCGTCTGTGCTGAAAATCCGAAGGTAAACAATATGGCGGCTTGCGCTTGGTTGTCACCTGTTGTCACCGGGTTTGTTGACTTCGTACCACGGTTCGTAAATATACATATGATTACTCCAAAAATGATTTCATAATTCATAACCCATCATGGTGAAATCGTGCTGCATTCCGGATTGCAACAGTCGTCAGGAAAATTCAGCGCTATTTAGTGTTCCTAAATCGGAAATTTGTTTCAATGCGTGGAGTCGAGTGGTAGCGGTTACAGGACTTGTGTTGCAGAAAACCCATTTTATTTGTGAACGACATTTTTTAAAATCCCAGGTCGAGGATGAAAAAATTATCAAAAATAATGAAGGAAAAATAATATTCCAGGTATGTTACTCTTTATAATAATCATTGATTTGCTGACACGAATATCTGTTTTCAATGCATCCTACTGGGCGAAATGTTATGTTTTTCAGAGGCAACTCAAAAAAAAAAAGATTATTACAAGATGCTGTGCCATCACTTTTTGGCGAACGTATTATATATTCGGTCGAGTCTAAAGGTGATTATCTATAACTGAATGTTACACGTATGTATATTTATACAAACGTATGGCTTGATAATTATTATACTTGAGAAACAGAGAACACTGATGGAGATGCAGCTAATGGAGATGAAATACCTGTTCTTGATGATGTTGGCATTGACGAAAATGTTGATCTTGAAAGATATGTTGGAAAAGTCGATACTGTTGATGCCAATATACGTTCTCAACTTGACAGCATAGGTGATAAGAATAATTACTAATGCATGGAATCACACACATGCGTTATTTGTATGAATATGGGATAGATAACTAAAGATAATCATTATATTATTTAAATAGATCATAATAATGGACGTTTTGATGAAAGCGATACCATTGCTGTCAACGATGATGAGATTGCATCAAGTGCTGAACTGCCATTAGAGAGAAACGGAGATATGAGAAGAGAAGTTTCAGAAGGTTAATTCTCATGGCATGTGTCTATTATTGGATTATGGAAACCATAAAGACTAGTGATTTTATTTACAAATCCTTTTTACAAATCCTTTTTTTGATAAACAATAAATCTAACTGAAATTTCGAAAATACTATAGATTTGTTTTGTACCGAAGAGGCACTCCTGTTTTCTTCTATCTGTAATGGGACAATGAAACTGGACCTACCCAATCAGAGTTGGGGCAGCACAGCACAGCGAGCTCCTGACAAAGTCTTGTTCCATGAAAGTGGCAAATTGCAGAAAAACCACAATATTCCTTGGTTTCGAAAACAGGTTTGATGTTACACGATGTATTGAAGTAATTCACCCGACAATAATTGAATCCTGCATGTTTTGGATCATATCGTAATTCTCTATCTGATTGATAAAACTAAATTTCTCACAGATTGTCTGGAACGACGACTGTACCATGGATGTTTACCTTCTTGGTAAATATTTCCTTTCATGGACGAACATACGCACGTTGTCAGATGTGCAAGACGCAATACAAAAAATTGACAAAATCACGGTTTGTGTTGGAGGTCCTCGCACATCGGAATACAGAAATGTCACTCCCAGATGTGCATATAAAGATTGCACTGGCCATTGGAGGCATAACAAATGCACTTTGGAAATAAATAATGGGATCATTTGTAAGCATTGCGCGAATCTGGACAATACACTGGGTCAACATTTGCGAATGAAACGAAAGAGCGTCATACAGCACATTCCTTTATCACCGTCAAAAAAGAAGAAGTTGGAGATTGTGAGGAAGGCAGCCCATGTTCAAAGCCGAACTATTTTGAGAAACAGGCGAAAATTACAACACGTAAAAGGAGAGGTTGGAAGTCTATTAACTCAATTAGCAGACATTGAAACCAAAACACTCGACGACCATTTAAATAAATTATGTCTACCTGAATCCCAGGTAAGGTAATATTCATGTATACGTGTACCCATCCGGTGGTCCTCCTTCCTGTGTCGGGATCGATTTTCAGTCTCTGTAAGGCTAAAAGTAGGATTTTCAGTGTCTGTAAATCGGTCTCTGCGCAATCAACAAGTTAGCCGGAATGGGCAAAGGTAGATGAATATTATCGAACACCTCTACATTCCTCTGAAGCTGGTTGTTCATTAGTGTCAAAACGACGCTAAAAATAAGCGTCAAAAGCCTCGGACCAATCAGGTACCTTCATTTACATGACATCAGACACTAAGCGGCCGATGATTGGGTTGACGCTTGTTTTAAGCATCAATTTGTCGCTAATGAAGAGCTAGCTTAATTGTTGAATTAACTTTCATTTAATTGTGATGTTCCCTAGCAAGTCAGCAACCGCTAAATGGGCTCGCTCTGAGTTTTCCAACTGTTTATTACAAACCGGCCATCATAATTTTTGCGTAAAAATAGCAGTGTTGTTGATCGCGTTAAACGGAACAACGAAACCTTCATACAGAAGCATATTAGGTTCTAAAATTGCACATAAAGATCATAAATAATGACACGATGGGTAAAATTGAAATTCCCTTCCGTCAATCAACTTTCAAATTGAGTGGCCCCCTTCCGCTAAGTAGGCGAACATCTCAGAGTATGCCGAGTTGACTGCTTACTCTCTAGAAAATACCTTGCTACAATTGTACATACATAAAATCAATTGATTGTTGAACAAAAACATATACAATACTTATACAATATTTAAAATATCACAACGCCAGATATTTAAATTTGACTAGAAGCGATCATGAATGTTTCACTCTTACATCAATTGTGCAAAACATACACAATTATACACCCTATATAATTTATTTAATTTTTTTTGTGTAACCCACAGATATTACTGATCAAAGAATGTGCATCAGTCAGTAAATGTAAAACTCCAAATGGAAGAAAATATACTCATCAATGGGTACTGCTTTGTTGGTTAGTACGTATCCGAAGTCCTGCAGCATATAACTTCCTGCGGGAGAATAGCATTTTACCCCTACCATCGAAGAGTACCATTCACAGATATTTAAGTAATGTTAATCTCGACTGTGGTTTTGATAAGGATTTCTTCAAGAGTTTTCGTGAAAAACTGAATACACTACCTACAGCTGCACGCCACGGAGTCCTACTTTTTGATGAAATGTTGGTTAGAAAAAGCATTTCTGTAAATACTAAGACACTGACATTTGAGGGGCTGTCAACTGGGAAGAGTGACGAAACTGAACCTACGATGAATGATTTAGCTGATCACGCGTTAGTTTTTATGTTCTCATCCTTGCAAGCCAATTTTCAGCCACCTTTGCCAGCAAAAATGCTACCAAGGGAACACTTCTTGCCAGTCTGGTGCTTCAGGCAATAATTGAAATTGAAAAGGCAGGTGGCTACGTTGATGGCATGATTTGTGATGGAGGTAGCAATAATAGGAAAATGTGGACAGAGTTTGGTGTCACTGGGAAAATCGGAAATGTCACGCATTATTTAGAAAATCCATGTCAGAATGATAGAAAGATTTATGTTTTTTCTGATACCCCGCATCTAATCAAGTGCATTAGAAATAGGCTTCTTACAAATGATCTGGAGGTTTGTAAATAAAAAAAGTGGTTCTATCAAGATTCAACAAGACTCAATACTCACTCTCAAATCATCATTGGAACAAATCAGTTTTTTGCATAATGCATATTCATAATACCATATTCTTTTACCCATTCAGGTCGATAGCCAATTAGTGAGCTGGAGATTTTACAAGGCTTTATACGAACAGGATTGTAAGGATTTGGTGAACCGGAGAGTTTGCCCAAAGCTAACAATCAATCACATAGCACCATCAGATACCGCAAAAATGCGTGTATTCCTCGCTACACAAGTAAAATAATAATTGATAATCATCAAATAATGAGAAAAACCATAATCATGTACAAAACCAGTTCATAATTATAACCAACAGGTATTCAGTAATAGTGTTGCTGATGGGCTTGAATTAAAAAAAAAAAGGAATGTAGGCTTATTTCAAAACTGTGACGGCACAATTGAATTCACCAGAATTATTAATGACCTGTTCGATTCTCTGAATAGAAAGTATCCCGCTGAAGGAATTAGACAAAACGGAAAAGACATAAAGGTAATTCGAACATGAGATGCGCACCGATGGTTATTGAATTGCAAGTATAACATCCATTGTTGCAGATTTTAGAACAATCACTCAAATGGATCGATAACTGGGAGAATCAGTTATTACATAGAAAAATTAATAAAACGCAATTTTTAACACAAACTACAGCAGAGGGTTTACGGGTGACGATTCATTCAACATTGCAATTGTGTACTATTTTATTGTACTACTATTGTATTGTGTTTTAACAGCCAAAGTTAATCAAGATCGTCTGGAGGTACTTCATTGATATTTTATTAAAAAATATTTTATTTCTGCCAGTACAGCAAATTTACAATAGTGTTCCCACAGTATTAGATCGTATATATTACAATAATTATCTACTTGTTCATGATATCACATATGTGAGATATGTATCATCAAAATTGTTTAACAATATTGGTTTCAACAAGTAGTTGACTAAATCGTGTTATATATGTGCTGAAACAATTTTATTTCTTTCAACTTCAATACTTGGTATCAGTTGGCGATAAATTATTTGATTATATCTTGATTTTTATAGCAATTTTTTGGAATAATAAGGCAAGCTGGAGGCCAAAATGATCATCCGACGTTACCTACATTCTTGCAATTATTCAAATTACTATCAATCTACAAATTAATCAAACCGCCGAAATTCGGGAATTGTAGGATTCGTGACATCGAAGCCTCACCTGCAATTACAATCGAAAATTTTGATTGGATATTCAAGCCACCTACCACTTACAAGACACAACACATAGATAATCTAATACGCGACCTAGACCACAGAATTGAAACTAGAGAATTTGAGTTTGAAGACGTCTTTCTTTGTGAACACAATTATGCTTCGGGAACTGTGATCGATTGTATAATTTACTATGTCTCTGGTTTCTTATGTCGAAAGATGATGAAACACACATCATGTGATACATGTAAAAAAGCTTTCGAATCTAGTACTAATAATACAAGTTTACCCGAAGCCGAATTAGTCAATCTGAAAAATAGGGGAGGCTTGATTTACACAAATTCATGTGTTTATAATTTGCTGCGTACAGCAGAAACTTACTTTGCTACACATATCACAGATGAAGTCAACAACGTGTATGAATTAACAATACAGGATGTAATAACTCATTATAAAATCATCTTTCCTTGTGAAAACCATAAGGAAACTATAATCGCTGAATGTCTACACTATTATGTGACCATGAGAATGAGACAATGGGCAAAAGTAAAGACTAATGATCTCACCAAAGCAAGTAAGGAAAAAAGAAAACAGGCAAAATTGATGAAAGTGTAGGCGTACTGAGTAGAAGTATATGTATGATTAAGGAGAAGTTAATTACTCTTACGCAATAATAGCATAGTCAAGGTCTCAAGGATACGTTAATAACATAGGTGCTGGCACCTTCTGTTTTATTTTTAATAATTTTATGTTTTCAATCAATAAAGTCATTTATCGAGCTGTATTCTTGCGTCTTGTTTCTGTCCCTTTAGGTTCTTTCTCTATATTCCATTTTTTTTATGATGTTTCGTATCGAATAGGTATAATATTTTAGTATTTCAAATTATGTTGTAAGATTTTCATTACAGTTTCACTTACACTTTGTTGATTAGTTGACGTAATTATAAAAAAAAATTGGGGCTATTCCCACGGGTTTTATTTCTACTGGTTTGTAACATCTGTTTAACTTTTTTACACCCTGCTTTTTCAGCAACTGTAGCAACGTGATATCACAATAATTTTTTTTTTTTTCCATCAGGTACCGACTCTTGTCGATGTCCCTAATATATCACAATAATCATCCTTCTTACACCGTGTCACGAACATAATCAAAAAGCCGCCATGATTGTTTACTTTAGGATTTTCAGCACAGACGCCGCCTGGTGGCGGCCACTTGTACAAACAAAAAATATGATCACTTGCCACAATGGTCGGGGATGGGTAGTGGGACCACCTATTCTTCTTACACCGTGGTCAAGCTGAATAACGTGGGTGCGAATGGGCGGGAAACAGCTACACGCTGTACTCGTCGCGCATCGTCTAGCGCGCGCATTTTGAAATAGTTTTGTTGCATTAAACAACACCAAAATAATTCGTGTAAACATTATTATGTTTCCGTTCTTAAGTAATTCATCCACAACATGTTCAATTATGAAATCCATCAATTTCTTTTCGAGTTATATGATCGATTAAAACATTTTTTCAAAAATATAGTTCGAACTGTACGAATAACTTGAAGCCGTCACTTTAAGATCGAATTCAAAATCTAGCTAATCAGTTCTGAGTTCAAACAAACCCTGTCGATTGAGGTGCGGTTCTTCTCGATATACAGTCCCGCAAAACGTGAATTCCAGAGAAAATTTTCAATATATTTCTTGATGGGAGAAACAGCCGAACAGAATTGCCGGACCATAAGTACCTTATAGAGGATATATATCCTGAAAATATTATTTTGCATAATGATATTTACAAATAGTTATTACTGAATTGATGGAAAAAAAGAACATTGTTTGAGGAAATTAATGCGTATGAATTTTTTTGAATTTTGTCAAATTATTTAAAATTGCGGTTCAATTGGTTCATTTCGTCTAAAAAAACGCAATTTTAGACAATTAGACGAAATTCGGAAAAAATTTATACGTTTTCAGAAAAATGAACAAATCATTTGCATCTGACAAAAAAGTTGGGTTGGCGGGAAATTCCTTGAACAATTTTCTTCTCCCATCAATTATTGTTGTTGACTATTTATGAATATTATTATGCGAAATCAATCTTTTCAGGATTCTTATTCCACATACTTGGCTTTTTAAAGAATTCTTTACCGTCAACAAGTATTCTGAAATTTCTCTCAACTTCGTGCTTGGCAGGACTGTACCGAAAGAACCATACGTCAAGACCGCATAATAATTCATCTGACATTTATAGTGACCATGCGACATACACATCATCGATTCTGAAAAACTCCCCGTTTGTATAGATAATTCTCTAAGGCACAAATGCCACCGCCACAGTGACCGAAATCTTTCAAGTTTCATCAACCATCGAATGTTATCAGAGTGGCAGGTAACATTTCGAAATCTGTCGTCATATGCCTGCATAACGTGCCTCGCATAAGTGCTGGCCAAAAGTCAGCATTTCGGGACACACGGCGTGTGAGCACACCGTGCGATGACATGCCTCGCACGAGTTTCATCTGATGCTGGGAAAAACGCAGCTTTTTGACACGCATAGCGTGCGGGGCACGTCGTGCGGATGACGTGCCTCGCACGATTGTTATCTCGGAGTATAATTCTACTGATCCTTTTTTTTTATTCTCCTTGCCATTCTGAAACAGCAGGTATCCATGTGGTGTCTGAACCAAATTTACAAATAACTAAACATATTGAAGCAATTGATATTTCACGTAAATGCATAAAAGTGAAATTGGACAGTGATAACTCCAAATATATTATCATGCGTCTATTGCATTGAATGCTCCATTTCTGAAACATGATCATGTGATTACTTGTCTTTTGCTTTTCACGATTGTATAGCACTCGCAATCGTCTCATGTAAAGTCGAAGCCAAATAAAAAATTTCCAAAATGTCTTCCCCATTTGCTGTGGCTTATTTCAAAAATGACTGCACGTATTCTGAGATCCCAACTGCATGGATTATGCACGCTACCAATATTGCGGTAAGTTTGTCGATAGAAAAATAAATTTCCAAAATATATAAAATCATATCTACAGTTTTGTATGTACCGAGTGTTATTGAAGACACGCCGCAGTAACTCCGGTCTCGGATCGTCAGGCCGGTAAAACAGGGCCCCGAAATTATCGGCTGTTCACAGCTTGGCTATTATGCATAGGCTGATCCACGCGTGGAGTTCAATAGCGTCGCACAATGGCGCGCGACTATCGTTGGTGAATTTGTCATGCAATTATTGATAAATACTATGACGCTTGCGAAATGTGTTTCGTCAATCGACTTCGCTTGCAGAGATCGAGTCTGATGTGCATTTAGACAGATGAGTAGATAAAATCGTATTCAATTAACACAGCTATTTCATACTCACAAAATCATGTACTTCATTCAACGTGAATTGTTGCGTGGTACTTGACGCAATTTCGAGGTTATGTTCTACACAAGTGCATTGTCAAGTGTTAATTAAAGACAATTTTACTTACTCATCCGTCGAAATGTGGATCAGACTCGATCCCTGCGAGCGTAGTCAATTCACAATAGTACATTTCGTTACGACTAGGGATAGGCTTTTTCATCACTCTAACCTCAAAATCGCAACTTCGTCGCGATTTTCCGGCTCTCGTGATGAAAAATAATGTCCGTCACTTGTACGGAAAGGCTTTTCGACGAATCTCGTTACAACCCTCGCCTTCGACTCGGGCCGTAAACCTCTCGTTTCGCCAAAAAAGCCTTTCCGTAATCATAACAAAATGTACTATTTTGGCAAAACGAGAGGTTGACGGCGCGGGCCAGAGGCGACTAGGCGAGAGCTGAAATGCGATTCGTCAAGAAACATTTCCGTACTAGTGACGGACATTTTTTTCATCGCGAGATTTAGGAAAAAACACATTTCGCAAGCGTATAGTATTTACCAATAATTATTGTATCACAAATTCACCAACGATGGTCGAGCGCCACTGTGCGACGCCATTGAACTCCACGCGTGGATCGCCTATGCATAATATAATACTCTGTTTTGAAGAAAACCACTATATCCCTGACCATCTACATACATCCAACCTACATACATTCGCCTCAGTAATACCATAAGGTTGTAAGCGCGAAAAACTTTTTTTTTTCGGAAGTGCCCACAAGATTTCATACGGCGTAAAGAAAATTTTTCATTACTCTAACCTCAAAACCGCAACTTGGTCGCGATTTTCCGGCTTTCGTGATGAAAAATATTTTTTTGGATCAACTAATGTGTGCTTGATTATTTTCTCGAACAAAAACTAATTTATTCGATTTGAATAAATATGATAAATCCTACAACATTTTTTTCTCAGTGTCGCATTAGTGATGCGAAATCGAGGAGGCTAGGAAGGTTGTGTGGACAAAAGTTATAAATTTTGATAATTGTACAGCGATCGATATAGCTGTATACTTCACTGAAGACGGCTCATTTCGCTTATATCATACGAGGTATTCGTTTTAGTCTCCTCATGTATGTATGATTCAAATGTTATAACATTGTCCCTGATTATGCACGTGGATGCAATATCGTTTTCCCGTGAGAATATAATGACCGTCCGATGACGGCAGTGGTACGAACAAGTAATGGTTCAATGCTGGAAATCTGCAAACTACCATCACTGGCCCAGCAATGGTAAGGTGAATGCAGAAGTATCTACCCGTCACGTAGCCGGTACTGTTTCGGTACATCAGTGCCGGCAAGCCTTCATCGGCCCGGCTGCCGGCCATTGTGACACTATGGCACCGGGCCAATGAAGGCCGGCCGATGTCGGCCCGGCATCTCATTGTTCGGCATGCCGATATTTAGCCAGTAAAGGTCCGACGATGTGTGTTTGCTGGGACATCTAACGATGATGCCTCAACAGGACGTGGTAAACGACTCAGGATTAAGTCATCGCAACCAATAAATCATCCTGAGAATGATGATCTAGATACTGATGGTATGGTAAATGGAATTTAATTTGGGTACTGTAATCAAGTTTAGCAGGTTATTTTTCTAACTCATTATGGACAAAAAGAAACGTACGTATTTTGTTTTACCGCTAGATGATATCAAGAGGCTCGGTAGAGCCTCGCGCCAAGTACATGAAAAAAATTTTGTTTTTTTGTACGCGCGAGCTCGCTCGACCGAGCCTTATTACCCGAACGGGAGTTACTCTAACCTGTACCGCGAACTGTCATCTTTGTTTTCCTACGCCTCGGTATATACACGAATCGAAACTAATTAATTCTTAGATGTAGGCATGAAAACCTTTCTTTAGAGCCCAATTTCGATTGAATCGGTGTCCGGGTTGCTGAGATATGATTTCACACGTATTCAGAATACCCCGTTTCATCATATAAAATAATTCTTGTCCTCCTTCAGACTAAGTTTTCAAACCGATGGGCAAAAGATAACCGAAAGGAAAAGTCAAAACCAGAGTTGTATAGGGTGGGTATAGGTACGAGAGTCAATTTGCAGATGGCGCTAGCTTAACACTTGAGCGATATGATTGGCTGGAGGCGCTGGATCCAACAGAAAGGGCCAATCATCTCGCTCAGTGTCAAGCACCGTGTCGCAGAGTGCTCATACGAAGCAGGCCTTGTCTTACTGAGATTGTGAACACCCGCCATTTTAGAAATTAGGATCGAGAATCGATGACCAAGATAGATGTCAGTTTCGTTCGTTCGGGGATATAGAATTTTCATTTTTTTGCTTTGATTTTCTACTTCGTTACTTCTCACACTGTTGAATTAATTTATCTACGTTTGAACCAAATGAATGAGTTGCAGCAGATCGGGTTGGTCTCCCATAAAATGACGGAGCTCTCAATGTTGCAATTGGAGGTTAGACTATCGTGTTGATGACAGAGGTTATTCAACTCGTCAATTCACATTTAATAAGTAAATTCATGATGATATTATAACATAACAGTTTTTAGCGGATAATTTCACGATTAGGTTTATCCACGTGACACAAGACTTTCTCAGACAGGTTTCTTATATTCACATAAACAAACATTGCTAACTGTCAGATGATCATTAAAATGATCTAAATCTTATTCAGTTATTCGTTGTTAGGAGGCTCGGTAGAGCCTCGCGCCAAGTACATTAATTCATTTTTTCGTCGTAGATTCAGCGTATTTTCATTTCTAATTCATTAGCTAGTCGCTGCGTGACAAATCTGACGCGAGAAAATGCTAGAGTTGCAAAATATCAGGATACTCACCGATAGAGTGATCTGATACAAGAAATGGCAAGAAGTCAGATCAATCGAGCAGATTACAGGTGTTGGACCGCAACAAATTCTATTTCAGGCTCTACGTTAAGCTTGGCCGAATAGGCTGGATTCTATACAGGGTGGGTGGTTTTAATCGATCCAGGCTGATATCTCGAAAACTAGAGGAGATACAAGAAAAAGTTTGGTACAAAACTTGAAAGGTTCCGAGGGGGAAAGATAATGCTGACATGCGTTGATTTTTGGATTGCCCCACTTCCGAGATTTTTTAACTACTTCGTGATTTTTGATAGGGAACACGTATTTTCATCATGACTGGTTAATAGCAAGTTCAACGACGAACTCAAAAACGGAAAATAAAAAAATTCCAAAAAATTTTCAAAAATTTCGAAAATTCGTGTAAAAACTTCAACACGTTCAAAAGGCTCATAAAATTGCTCAAACAGCTTCAAATGTGCAATACTGAAGCAGTTTCTTTCGAAATGAAGCATTAATCCCCAAAGTTTGAGGAAACCACGAATCACATTGTCGAGGCGATCAAGCGTCAAACTTTAAATTTTCGGGATTGATGCTTTATTTTGGCAAAAAGTGGTTGGGTATTGCACTTTCTGGACATTTTTGAGATATTCTAAAGGCCTTCCAAAAATGTGGGAGTCTTTGGAAAATTTTTTTAAATTTTTGAACATTTTTCGAGAATTTTGAAGTTACGTCTTTGAGTTCGTCTTTGAACCTGCTATCAGCCAGTCATGGGGAAAATACGTGTTCCCTATCAAAAATCACGAAGTAGTTGAAAAATCTCGGAAGTGGCGCAATCTACGAATCAACGCATATCAGCATTATCTTCCCCTCTCGGAACCCATCAAGTTTCGTATGCAACTTTTTCTTGTATCTCCTCTAGTTTTCGAGATATCAGCCTGGATCGATTAAAACCACCCACCCTGTATATTTCGATATCTTCCGCTTGGACCCGAGTTGTAAGTCAACGCTAGACTCTGATGCTCCATGTTACATTATCTTCGTATTGGAGTCCGTCGGAGTAAGGGAGACTCTATTTTATACTCCACGTCGACGAAGTGAATCGGATGATGCTGAAAATGAATGACTTCCCTACGCGCGCATATATATTCATTAAGAATTTGGTGATTATGTATTTGGCATATTATTCATGATTGCAAAATTGCAAGGAACACAGTAAAACGAAACCTTCGGTCTGGAAAAACTCCTGAAAATTGAATCAATTTAAGTTTGTTTCGCTTCTTTTTTCCTAGTTTCCAAGGGTCGACATTGCGGCCCATGACGTAACTTGAAACAATTGACGTAACTTGAAACAATTGACGCTTTATTTAGGACTTGAGTCAAAATGTTTTTTGACGTAACTCAGAACGACACAACTCAAGGACTGCCTGTACATGTCATATACTTTATAGTCTTCGAGTGCGGTGAAGTTTGATAGGCTCTATTCTATACTCTACGTTGACACAGTATGTTTAGACTTGAACTTGATAAAGTCTATTTTATATTCTAGACGTCGATGGAGGACGTTGGAGTAAGGGAGACTCTATTTTATACTCCACGTCGACAAAGAGGATTGGACGATGCTGAAAATAAATCACTTCCTTAATCTCTTATCGTTAGCCTATTCATGGTGGAATTCAAATTTATTACTACTATCATTACTATTGAGAGATTTTGGATGGTACAAAGCAGTACAAACCAACCAAGCAAGCGTAGCGATTACATTATCTTCGTATCGTCTAGTCAGGACAAAATTGTGAGCGGACAGTCTACGTTGGACTCCGTTTAGCAATTTATATGTCGACGCAGTGTCTTAGACTTCGATAAACTTCAATCCACGTGATACATTAATATAGTACATTGAATTTCGCTGAATTATAGGTAGTCCTTGTGCTTATGGCTGCATGTCGACTACGAGGTGACGTAACTTGTAACGATTTACGTTCTATCGGAAAATGGTGAAAAAATGTTCTTTAACGTAACTCAAAACGATTTAACTCAAGGACTGCCTGTACACTTCATACTTTATAGTGACCGAGGGCGGTAAAAATTGATAAGCCCTATTTGATACTCTACGTCGATACAGTATGTTTGAACTTGAACTCGAAGAAGTCTTTTTCATATTTTAGACGTCGATGCAGTACGTTGAAGTGAAAGAGACTCTATTTTACACTCTAGGTCGATAAAGTGAATTCGACGATGCTTAAAATGAATGACTTCCCTAATTTCTTATCGTTAGCCTATTCGTCGTGAAATTAAAATTCATTATTAATGTCATTAGTATCGAGAGATCTTGGATGGTTGAGAAAGAAAGAAACTAGCAGTTGACTGAACAGCTAAACAAAGAGCTAAACAATCGAGTGAGCGTAGCGAGCGAGCACAATTATTAGCTGATTAAGCAAAATTATACAAAAAGGACTGATATCCCCAACAAAGCACCTCTGGTGCAAAAACCTTCCGCCAAGTACATTAATGTGTAGATCCCTCGACCAAAAAATAAAAAACGTTGTGCTCGTTCGCTCGCTCACTCGATTGGTAAATGATTGTGCTCGTTCGCTCGCTGCGCTCGCTCACTCGGTTGGTTTATGATTGTCAACATATAAAAGTAGTGAAATCAGATACAACTGCCAAGTACCTGTATCATACTACTTAACCACAAAATAAAAAACGTTTTACTCGTTCGCTCGCTACGCTCGCTCACTCGCTTGGTGAACGATTGTGCTCGTTCGCTCGCTGCGCTCGCTCACTCGATTAGTTTGTCATTATGCGTTGTGAAAACAATTTGAATAAAAAAATTGAAGATCATCACATTCTTGAACAAACATTCATAACAAAGAATTGATTTCAAAAAAATTGAAAAAAAAATTTGGAGTCCGTGGTACTTGGCGGGCCTTTCATAGAAACAGACTGTGAAGTCCACATTGTAAACCATTTCAATGTCCCTCAATAATTTTTTACTCATTGGCCTGCCAACGTACCACGGACTCCAAATTTTTTTTTTCAATTTTTTTGAAATCAATTCTTCGTTATGAATGTTTGTTCCAGAATGTGATGATCTTCAATTTTTTCATTCAAATTGTTTTCACAACGCATAATGACAAACTAATCGAGTGAGCGAGCGAACGAGCACAATCGTTCACCAAATGAGTGAGCGAGCGTAGCGAGCGAACGAGCACAACGTTTTTTATTTTGTGGTTAAGTAGTATGATACAGGTACTTGGCAGTTGTATCTGATTTCACTACTTTTATATGTTGACAATCATAAACCAACCGAGTGAGCGAGCGCAGCGAGCGAACGAGCACAACCATTCACCAATCGAGTGAGCGAGCGTAGCGATCGAACGAGCACAACGCTTTTTATTTTTTGGTCGAGGGATCTACACATTAATGTACTTGGCAAAAGGTTTTTGCACCAGAGATAGTTATTAACGATTAACGATAGGGTGTATATAGGAGCATTTTAAACAAATTTTGGCTCGTCAATAAATTGTACTAACGTTCATTGCGGGTAATTACTGCCACATACTTTGAGCAGAGTTCGATATGTTTTTGAAATAAGTTACAAGTCTTACATTCCCGCTAATTAAAATGTGATTCTTGTTCGATTTTGTACTACTCAGCCAGCTTCGATGATACGGAATCGCCTATGGAACTAATCTATGCAAAATTGAGTTATCTATGAAAAATTCAGCAATTTATAAGTCATCTGACAAGAAGAGTATCAGGCTTCCGGATTACAAATTCCAGTCAAACTTGCAAAGGTGTTTTCGTGGCCCACAATATAGAGCCCCTGATGCGTAAATTCATCTAATGTCTCCTCATTTTCTTGGCGAGCCCCACCCAATAGTAATATTCATCGGTAGATCAATATTCGACGGGGTTGAAAATATTTTGTTCTTCTTCATTGGATTGTCTTTGCTTTACTAGAATATAATATAACAGTGCACAACTATGAGTAAGCACGCTGGAAAACATAGACAGGTACAGATGGTGCAAAATAGATTACTTTTGGGTGCGCGCTAGCAAATTAAATGACATAATGGGATTGGGATTTAGTTTATAAATATTATTCATATAAACTAGAAGTTCTATTCTATATTTATCCATAATGATAAAAGAATGTGTGAAGACTTGAACGATTTCAACTCAGACGGTCGTAAGCGCGAAAAAAAAAAATTTCAGATTTTTCAGTGGCAAAGTGTTTCACATGCAATCTAAAACTCTTCAGGCATATTCGCAGAAGATTTTTTGTTTTTTTGGCGCTTACGACCTGCTTTTAGTCACGCAATATTTAGAACAGAAAGATACTTTTCGACTTTCCTTTCCATTTTGAGCGACTCTCGAGAATTCATCATCTTCGGCGAAGAGTTCCCAATCTTTTCCAACCTCTTCCATTCAATTCCTCCAATTTTCAACTCTTGAAACAACGTTTTTCGATTTTTTCGTGTCTTCTCCGAGTTTTTCGCAATATACAGAGAATGAAGATGTGATGGATCTAACTCAAAAATGCTTGTCTCAGATTCAAAAAAATACGACAAAAAGGTAACATTACTGTCAACATTTCCTCAGGATTTAGGATTTTTTGGCTGATAATTAGGACAATGGTGAAAAAAGACTAAAAACCGCGGAAAACCAATGCTTTTCTAATGGGAAAAAGTAAGGCTTCATAGGGGTGGGTAAATATTCAGGAAAAAAATCCAAAAAAATCCAACATTGTTTTTGAATTATTTAGAACCAATTTGGGGGGTAAGACCATTAAAATTCGGTTTTGCCCTTCTTAAGGACAGGTCTAATGTATGTATTCTGTATCCGACGTCAATTATACGTAGCTTGTTTAGGCGAATCCTGATTCATTGTCAGCCAATCAATCCCGAAAAATTGTGGGAAGAATTCAAAGATGAAATGTCAGAAGAGAAATTCATCACGTTACGTACGAGTAAAATTGGGGTAATCCTATTGTCGAAGGGTAAAAGTTTTGCAGATGTTACGTACTGACGCACAGTAACTTCATTTCCGAATTTCACCTTACTCCACGTAGCGAAATTTCGTAATTATCTGTACCTAAAATGAGAGCAAAAAATTCCAAAGCTATGGAATTTCTCTCATCAAATAATAATGCCTATTCCTTGTATTCTATAGTTCAATATTTGATTTCTATCAAGTACGCATTTCCATTCAGTACTTGGAGAAGTCGCTAATGCCTCGCTAGCTGTAAATCTACACCTAAGTATGTACATACCAGGCAGTACCGAGAGACAACGGACTCTAAGACTGCTGACCCAGCGCCTAGGTTCCGTTCGAACAAACTTTTTCTAAGAGAAGACCCAAAATTCACCAATTAGGACTATCACCCGTCATACCTGCGTACTGATGAACCACACCTATATTTAGGACATAAATTATAAGGATGAATGTGAGTGATTGGCAATCTAAAATAAGCATTGTGAAATTATATTGTTAACACGAACGGACTATAGCGAAGTTGGAATCCACATAACGCTCATTTCCCTCCGCGGTAAAAACAAAAACTGCTGACTCCGGCAGGACTCAAGCTTGCACCTCATTGGCTAATTAACTCGCGCATTGATACACAAAATTGCATCGGTGGCCTCTTGGACGATTCAAACCAAGAAGCCGCGTTCTTTCTTCCGTCAAGTCGCAAAGTGCGTGGTTGTATTGGCCTAGTTAGCATTCAATCAAGATAGAATCGGTGATCGAAGACTTCATTGTGACGGCCCGAAATTCTTGAGCTTCTCGTTAAATACTATTACTTTTTGTTCATCAAGTCGCGAGGTGCGCGGGCAAATAGTCGGTTAGCACCATCCAAGCTAGAGTCAGTCTCCGAATATCTTAATTGTGCCGGTCTGAAAGCCTTGGGCTAATCGTTAACTTGAGCAGAGTTGGGTTGGAAAATCTTCATTGTGACCACCCCCTCAAAGACTCAATAAATAAACTCATCTTGAATTGCTCGATCGTTGAGATCGATAGTGTTAATAGTAACTTTAGATTCTTCGAAACAACCCATTATCGTAATTTTAGTTCATTTCAATCAGTTCTGTTGGACTTGAAATTAAGTTTCATTCAAAATCATCGTATAAATTGAATGCAAGCTTGAGGACTAATCATCCGAAGTGAATCGAAGGCAGACCATCGTCCACTACACCTCCGTTTCCGAACAGCTGAGATACCGGCGGCAGAACGGCAGAAGCCTGACAATCCCGACACGTAGTCTCGAGCTTCGCTACAGTCCTGTTTTACAAGCTAAGTTTACCTGTGTGGTTATTTTGAATCTTTCCAATACCAAATCAGCATCATTGATCTAGTACTGCATTGTCATTTCAAATCTTCGATAGTCAAACGATCTCAATCTGTTCAAACACACAAACACATACTCTGCACCTGAAACACATCACTACACTTGACAACAGCTACAGAGTCATCCCAAGCTACTGCCTAGTACTTATTTGGTTACGTTCAGAATTTATTTCATTTGTTCTTTTCTTCATGATCTCTACTGGCATCGGGATACGTAAGCCGCTAGAGATAACACATTTCATTCTACCCAATTTGACAGAATATAGTCTCTTTTTACCTAACAATTATCATTTCAATCATTTATCACCTTTTTCTTTATATCCTGTGACGTAGCTCCCGTCGTAACCCTCGACCCAGCCGGAGTACTAGGGAGGAGGGAGGAACCAGTACACTATTATTTATAGTAAGGACCTGAGATAGCTAGATTATAATGTGCGAACCGATTCTAAAGCAATCCGAGTCCTGGATTGCCGCCGGCGCAGCTCAGTACCGCGGAGAGGGGCTGGATTAACTGAGGATTGACGGACTCAGGCAAATAATTACTCGAATGGGTGTGGTGTAAACAAAAATAACAAAATTTATTAAGCAATCGGTGGGGTATATCCCCTCGAGTTCGGGGTGGATCAGCGTCGTGTAAAGGCGACCTGCCACCCGTAAATGGCGAAATTAAGAAAGCAACACGGTAAAATTCAAACGAGATAACCAAAAATATGAACAATATGAAAGAAACAATAATAAGAGGGCCCTGCGGGTGAAAGGGAAAAAGCTAAGGTCTCTGGGGACAGAAACCCGCCCCAGGGTCGGGTCGGGTGGTTATTAGACCACCCCCTAACCGAAATTCTATTTACAATTTGTTCCACCCGTTAGAATGGACCTGATGGGTCTGACTCCTTACATCTAACTTAACTCTAACTCTGCGTTTGTTTGATACCACCCGTGTGTCCTCGAATGACCTGACTGACTCGACACAACAACCGAACGAACACTACCAGACTCGAAAGTGAGATAGATGACCGCTTTGGACTCTAACCGTCTCGCTTGCACTTATGGCCGAGCGTATATGCTCCGCGAGGGAATGACAAAACGTACTGAAAGCTCGAATTTCACCCCACGTAGGGAATCAAAAAGCAAACGGAAAACACCCCCTCGAAAGTGGGACACTGGCCACGGCCTACCGACTCGGGATTCGGCAAGAACTGACCCAACAAAATGGAAATAAAAGCCGTCGTGGCCGTGCGGGCGAACCGGAATGGTAAACCGCGACTAACGGGCTTCCAATTCAAAAATGGGCTAAAAAAGCTGACGCTTACCCTGCTCAGTCTCCTCAAAAGTCCCCCCTGGGGTGGATGTCCGTAGACAGACCCTCCAGGGTCACAGAAATTAACTTAGCTTCCCGCACAGGGTTCCGAAAATATCCAAAAATGCCCGAAGGCCTGAACCAAACGCAATTGAACGTACCCGGGCCCGTGCGAGCACGAGGCCGGGCGAACGCAGAGTGTCTGATACCAAAATGGCCGCCGCTAGGGCGCGCTATCGATTATCGATTATCGGAGATCTAGGTGCGTCAGGGTGCGTAGGACTGCGTAGTCAGCCGCGCGTACTGGCGGGATTTTCGAATCCCTCTCGTGGCCTTCAGGTGAGGACGTGGCTCTTTCCGTTCTTCGCGTCGGCGGGAATCTCCTCCACCGACTGGTCCCCCGGTGCTTTTCCGTCCTTGGCCACACGTAAGGTCCGTCCTGGGTCCTTCCAGGGTTTCCGTGAGATCTACCCCATCGGGGTCTTGAAGATGGGTTAGTATCGCCCCGCTCAGGTTTTTGGAAATGGAACGAGAAATATCAGAAAGTTGGTCTCAGGTCAGAGTCGACCACGGTCACCCTTCGGAGTCAAATAAGCCTCGGGGCTACTAAAATCTTCCCTGCGGGGATTCTTATCTATTTCCCTGCGTAAATATGCCGCCTTCGGGTTCAGGAGTCTTATGTAACGCTACAAATCCATTTGCAACGTTACAATCCTTAATTATTCAATTTTTCTATCAAGTTTAGGCCTCAATATACTGTAACATATCAGCCGAACCCAAGCGCGACTGACCGGCGACCAGCGCTACGCGCACACTGGCCACCAGACCCACCAGCCAGAGTCACGGGATTGGAGCGCGTCAGGAACGAAAACTGATTGGCTCGGGCCAGAACACCCGAAAACACAAAGACCGCGTGCTTTCAACGCACCAGCAGCAGTCGTTGCATAGCGCACGGTCTGGCTCATCAAATAAAATCGTCAGATAGGTTGGAGCAAGAGGCCCACTATCTTAAAAACTCGAAAGAGCAGTCGATGCACAGCGCTCGCTGACTCCCCTTTGTTAGATTAGTAGGATCACTTTGTTTTGCACGGCGGTGAGAAGCCTTCTCTCACCTAACCGAACTTAGATTCATATTTCTTCAAATAAATGTAAAATTCAGCCAAAGCGGCGTAATTGTTAAACATAAAAATTTCGACGTAAAAATCTTTAAAAAGCCTACTTCATGACTGTAGATGATAGGTAAATTCAGAAATTAGAGTCCAAATTGTAGAAAGCAAAGCGCTTCTAACTAAAAACTTACTCTCTGCCTTGATCTCAAAAAATTAGAAAAAAAACTCACTTAGAAGTTTAAGTTTAGAATACTAGAAATAAATGTAGTTCAATTGCGTAAAATTGATTCAAACGAAAAGATCTTTTCACAAATTGATATTTTTAAGAATAACTTTTGTTAAAAAAACCTCACATTTCATGACTCGAGTTGAATTCAGTTGATTAGTAGTTAAATAACCATCACCTATCAAACCTAACCTCTATGCAGTACTAGTAGTCTATCTGCTCGGATCTGCTCTTATTACCTTTCAATGCAGTCTTAGTTGGTATATCCGCTCGGATCTGTGCCTCCTTAAATGCAGTACTAGTAGTCTATCTACTCGGATCTGTGAATTCCTACCTAATGCAGTACTAGTAGTCTATCTACTCGGATCTGTGAATTCCTACCCGCAAGTGCAGTATTGGTGAACCAGACACCCAGATCTGCCAAAACCTCAATTTCCACCTAAAAGGCTAGGTTAGAATATTGTCTAAGCGCAGTTCTCATATTATCAAAAAAAAAAATAAATAAATAAATAAATAAATAAACAATCAAGAACTTGAACTCACAACGAAGCGAGATCCCGACGATCTGAAGATCTGGGAAAACCCGCAAAGTTGCAATACACTCAGAAAAATTTATAGTTGCCGTAACAATAATTTGACAATAAATATGGGTGAAATAAAGGCACAACGATAGTTTTTTCGTTGGGGGAACAGATATAATTATCGTTCAGTGAACTATAAAAAATGATGCTCCTAACGATATGGTTTACTATCCAGACATTGTTACCGTAACGATCATCAGTTTACGATAAAATTTTTGTTGAAAATACTATGTCATATTAGTTCATGCAAAAGAAGTATGTTGTTCGCCTAACGATTCCCTATATTTGGGACATGTATCAACAATATAGTTCCGGAGATTTTTGTCTAATGTTCATTTAGCCATATCCATCTAGTTCACAGAACCATACCATGTGATACGCGGAAGAATAAAAGATAGGCCTTGGAATGATATGCTCGTTCATCTTGATAATACTTTTCTGTACTGCTCACTATAAAAAAATGGGTCCCAGAACATTTTCATAACGTTCACTTGGCAACAACGGTTCAGTTCAGAGAACCATATCGTGTGATTTACTTGAGGAAAAAAAATAGTCCCTGGAACCATATGTTCGTCCATCTTGACGATACTTTTGTGCACTGCCAACTATACAAAAATGGGTCCCAGAATTGTTTCTTAACGTTCATTGGACCACAACGGTTTAGTTCAGAGAACCATATTGTGTGATATGCTCAAGGATGAAAAATAGTCCTTAGAACCCAGATGCTCGTCCGTTTTAACGATACTTGTGTGCACTGCCAACTATAACAAATGGCTCCCGGAATTTTGTCATAAAGTTCACTGGGCCACAACGGTTTAGTTCGGAAAACTATATCGTGCAATATGCCTAAACATAAACAAATAGTTCCCGGAGACACATGCTCGTCTATTTTGACGACACTTTTCTGTACTGCCAACTCTAATAATATGGTTCCCGAGATGTTTGTGTAATGTTCGATTAGCCATAACAGTCTAGTTCAGAGAACTATGCCATTGTGATACGCCAAAGGATGAAAGATAGTTCCCGGAACCATGTGCTTATCAATTTTCACAATAGCCTTCTGCACTGTCAACCATAAAGGAGAGTGGGCACTGGGCAGGTAACCTACTCGGTTTGTTACGGTTACTCTAAACATTCGTATACAGGGTGTAACAGATTTCGCGAAGAATATTTTACACGGTTATTCCTTGCAAAAAATGGGATCGAAATGTCCCAAGCCATTTTCCTGTAAAATGCATAGTTTCTGAGTAATAATTACATAAATATCAGTAAACCAGGCCGTGACTAGCGCTCGCCGGCCTACAGTACTTGGCGGCGATCGCTGCCGTGAATCTTGATGTTTCAGAGTCATTCTATTTTCAGTCCCACCCCTCATCTCTACTAATGGTGAGTACCTATTTACATTTATTCGGAGATAAAATGGTGAGATTCAAATATAAGTATCGTTGAAGGTAAGATACGCATGGCACTCATTGTCCACCAGTCTTCGAATGCGGTAAGGTAAAATTATAGACTCTGCTATTCACTGAAGGTCTGATTTCGAAGTAGAATTCGGGTTATTGAGGAGATAGAAACTGTTGTTATTGGTAAGGAATGACCACGCAGGATATGTATATATATACACGACAATAGTATTT
This sequence comes from Ametastegia equiseti, assembly GCA_963989295.1. NCBI lineage: Eukaryota > Metazoa > Arthropoda > Insecta > Hymenoptera > Tenthredinidae > Ametastegia > Ametastegia equiseti. The sequence continues at coordinate 26,955,379 of OZ022389.1, forward strand.
ATTTCGAATCATATACATCGATACAGCGGTTCGGCAACATATCTGACCATGCGTGAAGCGCTCTAGATTCACACAGGTTGACACAGAGAAGAGCACCAAACAGTTTACCCGCTAAAAGTGACTCTAGCAACACCTTGGGTCACATGACCCTGGAATATAAGGCGCGAGTTCAAAATGGACTTCGTCCTTTCAACACCACCCCTCGAAGTCATGAGCTCGACACCTCAATGGTCGTAGACATTGATCATGCCCATATTGATAAGGCATTCGCGATGTTTCGCTCCACTGAGTCCCTTCGTCAACACGTCCGCTGGCATCTCCTCCGTGGGCAAGTGCTGGAGGTCAATTAGTCCTTTCTCGACGGCATCTCGAACGAAGTGGTGTCGCACGTCAATGTGCTTGGTTCGCGAGTGGTAACCATCATTTTCTGCCAACGACTTTGCGCCTAGGTTATCGTTGAACAATGTGACGCAATCAGTCGACATGTTCACGTTGTTCAAAATGCCTTGGAGGTACATGGCTTCCTTGGTTGCTTCTGTCAAGGCCATGTACTCAGCTTCTGTGCTGGAGAGGGCGACGGTTCGCTGTTTACGGGCCTCCCAACATATCGCAGCACCAGCTAACATAAACGCGTAACCGGAATACGATCGGCGATCGAGGGTGTTCGCTGCCCAATCTGCATCAACTACACCAAACAACGGTAACCCAGTCTTTTGATATACTAGTCCGTACTCTAGAGTACCTTTCAAATAACGGAGCACTCTTTTCGCCGCTTTCCAGTGTTCAGCGTTGTAGTTGTTATTGAACTGGCTTAGAGAATTCACCGTAAACGCGATATCCGGTCTGGTCGTCACTGATAAGTACATTAACGCACCGATTAGACTCTGATACGGATACTGTCTCATTTCGGTTTCATTCGCGTTTACTGGTTTTGACAGTTTGTAGCCCGATTCCGTTGGTGTCGATACCGGTTTACAGTCTTTCATCCCGAACCGTTCTAAAATTGCTTCGGTATAACGACGTTGTTTTAAGTACACTTGCAGCTGATTGTCGCGTGAAAATTCGATCCCGAGACACTGGTTGACCTTACCGAGATCTTTCATTTCGAACGATTCCGATAGCGACTGTTTTATTTCGCGTAGCCATTTCGGGTCGTTTGTCGCAATTAACATATCGTCCACGTAAACCGCGATTAACATTATGCGGTTTTTGTCCCGTGACACGAACATGCACGGGTCTTGTGGCATTGCCTCTAACCCCAGCTTACGTAGTTTATTCACCAGTTTACGATGCCACTGTAAGCCCGATTGGCGTAACCCGTACAGCGCCTTTTTCAACAGGCACACGCTGTCATTGTTCGCGTTAAGTTCACTGTACCAGCGATCAGCTGTTTTTCTCACAACACTTTCTCGCGCGATTTTGTCACTCGAACCGACTTGTTCACTCGATTTTATTTTATTTATCACTTCCCGTAATTGTTCCGGCACTTCCATGTACACGTCTTCCTCAAGTTCGCCGTTCAGGTACGCGGCGATAACATCCATCTGGTGGATTTCCAACTCGAGTTCTGCCGCCAATGCAGCCAGGAGACGAATTGAAGTTGACCTTACGACAGGTGAGTAGGTTTCATGGAAGTCCTCCCCTGGTCGTTGGGAGCAGCCCTTAGCAACGAGTCGCACCTTTTTCTTTTCGGTGATTCCGTTGTTTTTTGTGCAAAACACAAATCTGCTACCGATCACTTTGCGGTTCTTTGGTCGCGTAACTATCTGCCACGTACCGTTCCGAATCTGCGCTAAGTATTCGTCTTCCAAGGCGATGCTCCAGGCCTCGGCTTCTTCCGTTTCTTTGGCTTGCTGCCACGTGACTGGATCCTTTGTCATTGTTAAATTCGCATATTCTGCAAAAACTTCTTCTTCTTCAGGCCCTTGCTGTCCTTCGCGTACATCCTCTCCGTCGCTGCTGCTCTCGCTGTCCTGGATTTCGACGCTTGCAGGCTGGTAAACTTTTCGTGGCCTACCAGCTGATCCAGAGCGTACTATCCTCGGACGTCCCCTTCCGCGTTTGGAAGGTTGAAGCAGCGATTCCCACGAAATTGGCGCTTTCCGTTTATTTTGACGCTCAGGTTCGGCCGGAATTTCTTCGGATGTCCCCTGATGTACCTTCGGATCCTCTTGATTATTAACTTCTACTGATATTTGACCATCGTCTTCTTTGTTGTCGAATATCTCTTGGTATTCGTCCTTGAACGCAGATTCGCCCAAGAATTTCACGTCCCGAGTCACGATGATTCTTCTGGTCTTCGGTGAATAGACGCGATAGGCTTTTGACTCCGTTGAATAACCCATAAAGATGCCCTGTTCCGCTCGTGAGTCAAATTTGCCCTTGTTTGGGCGTTTATCTAACGCGTAGACCTTTGATCCGAATACCTGCATGTAGAGCAATGTGGGAGTTTTCCCCGTCCACATTTTGTACGGTATTTGCCCTTCCAACGCAGACGTTGGGCAACGGTTCCGCACGTAACACGCAGTGTTGATCGCTTCGGCCCAAAAAACTGGAGGAACTCCTGACTGACGCATCATACATCGAGCCATCTCAAGCAATGTCCTATTTTTCCTCTCAGCTACACCGTTTTGTTGCGGCGTATAGGGCACCGTAAAACGTCTTTGTATTCCCTGAGTTTTGAGGAAATCATTGAACTCACCATTGAAGTATTCTTTTCCGTTGTCCGATTGGAGAGCTTTTATTTGCTTGCCTGTGAATTTCTCAACTGCAGCTTTGAACTCCTTGAAAACACTCAAAACCTCGGATTTTTATTTTTACGAAATACACTTCGCACCAACGCGATTTATCGTCTATAAATGTCACGAAAAATCTAGACCCTTTATGAGACGAGCTTCTTATTGGTCCACATACATCAGTGTGAATGATGTCTAGCAAATCTTCCGTACGTTCTTCATCCCTTTTCGGGAACGGAGCACGTGTTAGTTTTTCACTGATGCACACTTCACACTCCGACAGCTTCGCGTCACTTTTGAAATTAAGTCCGTGCACCAGGCCGTTTTTGGCCATTTTCTTTAAATCATGTTCATTCAAATGACCTAACTTTTCGTGCCATTTGTCTATTTCACTTTTGTCTTTGTTCTCCACAACGTTGACGCACTCTTTGCTCTTTCTCACGTAGTATAGGTTACCTACACGGTCCGCGCGGATTAACAGGTTGTCGTGTTTGTCAATCACGATCGCGTCTCTCTCTCGAAACCGCACTTCGAGACCCCGATCTGTCATTTTCGACACTGACAGTAAGTTCGTACGTAGGTCCGATACGTAAAATACCTTTTCGATATTTATTACTCTCTCTCGATCACCCGTGTCTACCGGTAGACGTACACTTCCCGATCCAGTTATCCTGGTACTTTCGCTGTTGGCTAAGTTCAATTCGGTATCAAGCGGTTTGAAATTCGCGAACATTTCTTTCACGTTACACATATGCCCGGTAGATCCACTGTCAATACACCACTCGGTACCGTTTCCGCGACTGTACATGACCTCTTCGGTAGTACTTAACATTACATCTTCTTCGGGCGCTCCCGAAGAACACACCGATCTATTATCTTTGTCCTCAACTTGTCGCGCACTTTGTTTTGGTTTGGACGGATACCTTGAACGACAGTATCTTGCTATGTGACCAATGCCCCGGCAACGGAAACACTCGGGTTTACTTTGCTGCCCTTCAGGTCTCACGTTCTTATCATTTTGAGGAGCCCGTGTGTATTGGTGTCTGTTGTTCTTCACATACATGGCACCTTGACCAGTATTGGTCTCTCTCGACTTGCGCGCCTCGTACTCCTCGACGATTTTCACTTTCAAAATTTCAGGGTTGGGTAAATCGTCACGTGATTCAACGGCGATGCGAAACGTATCGTACGACTCTGGCAAACTATACAGCAATAGGATTGACAGTAACTCGTCAATTACTATCAAACCAATTTCTCTTAATTTTTTCACTGCGTCGAAAAATTCCGTCATGTGCATCCTCAAGTCGTCGTTCTCCTGCATGCGGGTCAGCACCAGCTTTTTCAGCAACGTAGCTTTACGCGCCGGTCCACTGGATTGATATAACGACTCCAGCTTTCGCCATATCGCTGCCGATGTTTCCATGCCATCAACAGTCCTCACTTCAGACGCACTTATTGCTAGTACAATGTCCGCCTGGGCTTTATTGTCATTTTTCACCCACTGCTCGATCAACGCCTGATCACTCGTCGGCCTTGCCTCGGTGCCGTTAACATACCCCCACAAATCGTTTTTGATAAGTATTGCTCTCATGTGGATTTTCCACGTATCGTAATTGTCCGCGGTTAGCGGGTCAATTCGTATCGACGCACTGGACATCTTCACTTTGATTTCTCGAAAGTAATTTCTCGGGAAATTCTTCCTTTTACACACACGCTTTTAGCGTTCAAACTCTTATGCAGTTCTCTTGCGGTGGTCTTCTCACCGGTTTTCGCATCACGCGGTCACTCTCGCACTGGTTTTTCACTCGCGTGCTTTTTACCGATCCCGATACGCGATCCTGGGCCCATAACCTGTTGTTATTGGTCATTCCTTACCAATAACAACAGAAACTTTAATCGATTTCAATCGAAATAATTTGATCATTTGAGTATATTATAGGAACACAGCAGATATACAAACAAGATTAACATCAACAGTATTAGACTTATGTATAAGGACGGCTCGGTAAAAAATAGTTACAAAGGTTTGCAGTAATATAACATAGTACATCCGAAAGCTTTAATACAACCGCACGGCTACTGGAGTACCACGAGTGCCCTCAAATACGTTCATCCCAAAGGTTCTGTCACGACAAAAACTCCAAGGTGGTTTGATTTCTGTATGATCATAGAGCTCAAAAAGGCCCGAGTTGGAATCCTAAATAGTGCCATTAGTGAATGCGGCCAATTTTCTAATTTTTACTGCAATTTCGTAAAAATAAATGAAACATATATATATGTACATATGTTGTACGTTGTATGTACGTACTACTAATCCTGTTTTCTTGGTACTTTTTTTTGCCTTAAGGCCTTACTGGGCCACTTTTTTCTCAACCTCTCCAATGTTCTTTCAAAATCCGCCAGTTTGAAATATTAGTCAAAAGGAACATCTATGTTTTTTTTTTTAGATTTTTTTTAGGCATTCGTTCAGGATTTTTAATTTTCCATTACGAACATCTTAAACAATATTCACCGAACAAAAAGAAAACACAAGAATAAAAACTTTGTCATTTTTTCCGTTTTTCCGAAAAAAAATCAAAATCATAATTTTTCTGCATTGAGAAAATTGAAATCTGGCAAAAAATAAGAATACAATTTTGTTCAAACCCAACAACACACTTTCGATTTCGGCACGAATTTTACAGGATGTCTGCCATTGGGTAAAGAGTCTGCGAAAAAAATTCCAGAATGGTACCTGCAATGGTTTCGATGAAAAAAAATAAAAACTGCGAAATCCCAATGCCCATATATGCGGTTATGAGATTTGACCGGGTTTTTATTTTTTATTTTTTTTCATCGTAACTATTGCAGGAAGTTTTTTTCGCAGACTCTTTACCCAATGACAGACATTCTGTGAAATTTATGCCGAAATCGAAAGTGTGTTATGGGGTTTGAAAAAAATTGTATTCTTATTTTTTGCTCTGGCTTTCAATTTTCTCAATGCAGAAAAATTATGATTTTGATTTTTTTTTCGAAAAAGCGGAAAAAATGAAAAAGTATTTATTCTTGTGTTTCCTTTTTGTTCGGTGAATATTGTTTGAGATGTTCGTAATGGAAAATTGAAAATCCTGAACGAACGCCTGGAAAAAATCTAAAAATAAAAAACATAGACGTTCCTGTTGACTAATATTTCAAACTGAGGAAAAACATTGGAGAGGTTGAGAAAAAAAAGTGGCCCAGTTGATAAAGAATGCCTCACATACATGCCATTTATTTTTATGAAGTTGGAGTGAAAATCAGAAGAATGGTCGAATTGAAAAGTGGCACTAGTTAGGATATCAACTCGGGCGTTTTTGAGTTCTATGGACGTACAAAAATCAAACCACCTCAAAGTTTTCGTTCTGACAGAACCTTTGGGTTGAACTTGTTTAAAGGTACCTGTGGTAATACTTTGTAACGTGGCAGCTCACTGCCAGTTATTTGCCTCCTCCAACGCCGCGGAACGTACCCTGCCCTCCCCGCCCCGCCTGAGTCCAGGCCGGTCGACCGGACCGCTAGAAGACGGACCACGTGGTCGGACCGGACTTCGGACTCGGGCCAGCCGCCCGGTTCCCCGCGACCCCTTCCCCGCCCGACCTGTTTTTGCCGGTAAATCGCGCACCTGGCGACGATTTGCCTGACCTAATTACCGGAAAAGAAGAGCAATCCATCTTGTTCTTGACACGTTTACGCGAGAGACAAGTGCCTACGACCCGTGCGTTCGAAATTGCTTTTTGGAGACCCCATAGCGTTGATATTTCAGCCGCATTTCACTCCGTGAAACCCCTAGACCCGTGTGTGCCTAATCGTAGCTTTTTGAGCAATCCAAAACCCCCGAGTGCGAGTGTGTGCCCCAAAGAACATTGCCACCTCCCTTGGATTATTGTTGCCCGGCCACGACAAGGTAGGAGATTTATATTTTCCATTCTTTCGCCTGGACCAGCCTTGCCGGTTCCTCGGGGAGGAAAACCAACGTCGGGGACGTCTCAGGAAACGTATTCCAGGCTGAGAATTTTCCCCCTTTAGTCATTAGAATTGCTTGTGCTCATTGCATGCCCGCTTGGCTTCCCCGCTGTCCCCTCGCCCTGCCTTCCTACCTCCCCTCGCCCCGCGCCCGTCTGGTCAGGGAGCTGCCGAACCGTGACGCACACGAGTACGAGACTTTAGGTGTGCTCGCCTCAACACTACTCTGGCCGCGCCTGACGGTGTGCGAGCTAGCGTTACCCCCACCCTCGCTCCGCGCGAGACTTGCCGTTCGCCCACTTCTAACGGGCTATCTCTTTCCTGCGTGTCCTCGCTCGCTCTCTCCCGAGACCGAGCCGCACCAGCTGATCGCGCTGCCCGGCCGATCACTCAGCCGGAGAGTGACGTACTCGCCCCGCGCCCCCTCCCTCTAGCCCCTTTCATATCGCCGGATTTTGTTTGCTGTAATTATTGGGAAATATACTATTTATTATTACCAACGCCCGTGTGTCTTCAATCTACGCCCCCACGTTCCCCTCTACCATATCCTGAGCCCCGGCATCCCCTCAACCTTCCCCCTATCCCGATTTTCCCACCTTCCCTTCGCGGCAACGCGACGAGTGGTTCGCGTAACGGACCTGGCGCCCAACTTTCCCCTTTTCAGACCATCCTACCAGTGTGACGTTGGAAGAAGCGTCCAGGTTTGATAGCATTGCCGACCCGAGTCGACCAAGGACTCGGGAGAGCGTGTTACAACTTATACATATAAAACATGAACAATAAAATATCAGCCCGACAGCAATCATTTCAACGCTGTCTTCATACTTATTCGAACACGTACAGTGTGTTTCTCATGTCACATAAAAACTATCACAGACACAAATAATATAAAAATCAAACTTGTAATAATGAAAAGCTATTCATTATGAGGAAACAGGAACTCACTCCCTAGTACAAGTATACGCTATCTGTATTTGCAATAAATTGCATCTTAATCGTATGGTAACAGCACCTAAAGCTAAAGAGATATCATGAAAAAGGTTGGGATACATATGTATATATGTACGTATCTATGTGTCACACTTTGAATTAGAGACATAAAGTGAAAAGAACACAAATAAGAAAATAAACTACCTACATATGATCATCACAGATTCGTTATGAAGAATATCGAAACTACTAATTATAAGTATAGAAATGTAGGACTCGTAATCAATTCGAGTTGTATGTGAGATAAAAGTTCAAATCATAGGCTCAAAATAACGGAATATACAGCTCGCCATCAGAAAAAACAGTGACGCTTGTCAAATCGTACTTTAAAATGTCTTCTAACGACAGAAATTCATACAGTTTAGTAGGTTTCAGATGATACGCTTGGAGGTGGTCATTCTGCCCTAAAGTTTCGAAAATCCTGACGATGATGGCAAAATGTTGTTTTTCCATTTCTTTCAAGATAGGCTCTTTTTTTGCAAAATACGTTAGTGACAGTCCCAAAAACTGGGAACTCTTTATGACGCAAGAACACAACAGTGCCTGTCTGATATAATTTGCTGTTAATGCTAGCGTACTTGATTTGTCTGTATTCTAGGGTTACTATTGATCTACTGACATTGCTGGTGAAAGGTATTTCCTTATCCCTACCCTCCTTAACATTTTTGAATTTGATAAGATCTTTGCAAAAGTTACTAGTTACAAACTGATGGCTTAGCTGAAGTTGACTTTTACGTGCTAAAGTGAAACATAAATTTTTACGATTACAGGTAATCTCAGCATATTGTTTATATAAACGATGTTTAGCCTCAAAACGCATTGCCCATAGGTTATGCAATGGGCCAACTGTTTTTATAATACGTGGGTAATGGATCATGTTGTGGTGCTTTGGTTTGAGGCAATTTCCAAAAAGCTCTGTGTAAAGAAGATGATGTTCTTCAACCAACGAGGCCAGATAATCGCATGAGTCATGCGAAACAGACGATTGCAAACATATAACTAAGATCTGACGTAGTAATATATAAAGCTGCCAGTGTCTGTTACCTTCTGGGATCAAATCGCCAAAAAGAAGGCCTGCGTAAATTAGGAAACATAGCATCTCGGCAGCAGACATTTTCAGATGGCCTTTCTTCAAGTGTTCTGCTGAGATCATCGGTGGTTGATTACGACCGACAGGGTACTTGAAGTATTTCAATTTGAAATTTAATATATCCAAAGTGAATAATTTCTCAACGTAAACTAAATGTTTCAATACAGGGCCTATATCATAAGCTCCCACACCCCCTAACATGTCGTGCATCATATCTGCACAATAATTTTCTGCTGCATGAAAATCTTTAACTTGGTTAAACACTGAATTTTCGTGTATTTCTGTTCTTCGGAAGTCATTTAATGAGACGTCAGCCTCATAGTTGGAAATGGTCCTGATAGAACTCGTGTTTTCAATACATAATTTAGTGGAGTCCAGTTTAGTGGTTTTACAGAAACGACAACAATAGTTTACATTAAAACTTTCAACGTACCCTAAAATGCTATTCAGACCGAGATTATCCCCAATGATCATTGCCAACTTAAAAATGATCGTATGAGTTTCATCACCGATATCTATTTGAATGCCATCCGTACCTAGATGATTCAACTCTTGTATAATGCGAGCATATATTTTGTCTTTGCTAAAAAGTCTTGCGTCTTCACTATGATATATTCGAAAAAGAAAGATACTACTCAATCGTGATGCGTACTCAGGTGGAATGCATGGTATGGAAAGATATATTCCCGACATTTTGTAAATTGTTGAATGGGACCCGAGTGGATTCCCTGTTTCAAAATCGTCTTCGTACAAGAAAACTGGAAGAACAAGCGTACGTTGTAGCATTTTTACCATTTCTGGTATTTTCCTGTCAAAAAATGATGTCTGTATGATGTTTGATGTATGATCTCCACATTCTGATTTTAAAAGTGCTACATAATTTTTAACGGTATTGAAAACACCCGGTATCTCGAAAAACTTTTTGAACACTGTTCGAATCGGTACAAACTGGCCTGTAAACTTTTTATTTTCCAACAATCCTAAGCTGTTTCTATCTTCGTGGTACCCAAAGATTACGCTCTCAGGATTAATGTAACAATCACCAGAAGTGAGCACTTTCAGCCTTTTATGTTCAGTATCTAAGTCGGTAAAAACAGATTGTAATTCTTCGAATTGTTGGTGAATTCGTTCTTGAACAAGCCCTTCAGTTGATTGCAAAGCCAGATTTTTCAAAGATATTAGTGTTTCACAATTAAGAAACTCATTGAACTTTTCGATAATGCGTTGAACTTGGCTTCGAGAGAGTGTTGGATCAGAATAAAAAGATGATACCATATCTAAAGCAAATGCCAATAAATGAGGATTCTGTGACTTTGGTGAAGGTACATTCTCTTCAGAGACGAGATATGAATCTGGAGTAGTTTTCACAGTTTGCGGATTATGAGAATAATGCTCTTGCAACTCGATTGATGTAGATAATTTATTTTCAGAGTTACTACTGTACGCTGAGATCTTACGACTTTGATTGATTTTAGATTTTGTAAGTTCAACTGTGTTATCGTGAATTGAATAATGTCTTCGCAATGAATGAAGATCATTAAATGACCGCGTACACGAATGTTCCGGGCATTGATATACTAATTCGGCATTCAACCCATGTATATATTTAACGTGATTTTTGTAATCTTTACTTTTGATGCAGTCTGAACAGTAGGAGCATTTGACGAGCATTTTTAGACTAGAATACAACGAGACTAGTTAGAAAATTTATTTAAAGCGAAGTACGATGTGTGTCTATATCTCCTATATTTCTACTGAACCAAGACGAGTCACTGAAATGAGACTAGTTGGAAAATCGTCTCAAACCAAAGCACCATTTGAATCTTAAATAGGAATATAAATATTTACAGATATAACTACCCCTATATCATCCTAAACGGAAAGATCGGATTCAGGCAAATTATTGATAGCCTGGTCCGCAGATCCCTTAATGCGCTCAAGATCACTCAAAACGGAACTTACACTCACAAAGTTGCGGGTGTTCTCCTTGATTCCGTATGCGGCTATTTGCAAAAAAGTCCACACGGCCTCGCTTTGTGCTGGATATTTTGCGTTCAATGCGTAGAATGTTTTGAAGCAAGTATCCACCGCAGCTGTTACGAGACTGAACTTGTATCTCACGTCGTCAATACATACATAAGCTGCATCCACCTTGTTAGGCGATCCAACCACGACTACTATTGGCTGACACGTCAGATCGTAAGACTTCATTAGATTCTGTCGTCCAAGCATCACCTTCTCCATATCAGCCATAGTCTGAAATGATTGAACAAATTGAGATCAGATTTCCAACATTATCTATTTCACGAATCAATGTGCTTTGCCTTGGAGTGAAGATTAGTTGCCAGTTTCAAAAAACTGTCTGGCGTAAAAATCTTCCTTTCAATGAGAACAAAAAAAACAAATGGATCTGATAAGGACGAACTAGGTTGTTTATGTCGAGTCAATTGAATACACGTTAATGAAATCAACTGTCTCTAAAAGAATCGGTCATGACAAATGTACGTATGCTTACATTGATCCAAAGGATGAACCCATCTGATTGTTCTTGCTTCGATGGTTTCCATTTTTTCTTTGAACCAGTTTTGACGAAGCCAGGTCGAAACAAGTAGGGTAACAGGCGTAGTGCGAGTACCTCTGTAGGGACTTGTTCTATATCGAACATTGAGAAATATACACAGATTAAAAGATGCATTGAGTAATTTGCTTTTATGAGATTGAAGTTTATAACGAGACGAATCAAGATAATAGTCATAAAAATAACCCTGTACTTCAGGACTAAATTGATGCACGTCACTGAAGTTCTGATCGATCAGGCTTGATTGAATCCGAATGGAAATGCGATTCTCCGTTGCTTTGGCTTCGCACCTCAAGGGTTCATTGGACTTCGTAGGTTTACCCACGGCACTGAATGAAAATATTTCAGCGTAGAATGTTTCTGATTCAAGTGGTCTTTTCAATTTTGCATATTTATTGGGATTCGATCAAGCTTGATTGATCAGAACTTCAGTTATACATAATGATGCGACGTCTGATTAGATATCTGAATTAAGGTAGATACCAAAAAAGGTCTCAGATTTTTTTGAATAATATATTGTTGCGTCAATGTTACGAATTTCAACTAAATTTCCCATCACTCATATCACATAGTCAACTGCAAAATTTGTCAACCTTTGTCTTGTAATAGATGGTCACTGATGGATGATTTTTCTGCAATACGGATGATGTTGCTTGAGAGATCTGGCCAAGTTTTGCAAAAAATATTTGGATCTGCCAGTGCCAATATCTCGAGATCAATCTGTAACTGTGTCAGAGAAGTATCTATCAGAACTAAGTCAATGAATCAACAGTAAAATCAATGAAATTCAAAATTTAATTTTCAGTATCCACAATTTTGGTAGTTAATTTTATGTACCAGGGTTGATCCTATGGGGGCCTTTAGCATCAAGTATTGTTCGAAGTAAAGATCAATTGCAGCGATGTTTTTACGTCGAAGAGGAAACGTTTTTCGCCATAAAGTTTTTATGGTAGTCTCATCGTCCAGCGATGTGCACTGAAGTTTCAGGAGATCATCGGTAAAGTCTACGTGCTCTTGTTCAGCTTCGTCGCTTTTGGGCGTTGATGATAAAGTTTTTTTTATTTTACGTTTGATATTAGTATATTTGTCCCACAGTTTGCCTTTCGCTGTTTGCTTGTCTGGCCCACCTTTATATCCAGTAAAATAGATTCCGACTTTTTCATACTTGAATACTGTTACAATTTCATGGGACCAGAACTTGAAATCTTCCGTTTTAATCCTATAGAACACGTGCACCATTATTATGAATCTTCCTAATATATGTTTGGAACACGTACATGGGACGTTCCATACCATTCTAGTCAAGATTAGACATTTTGATATTATTTATTTAATTATTTATTTTTTGTCTGTCTTTTTCCAGAACACGCTCTTGGAACTTGGCTTCTGGTGACTTGAAAAATAGGCTTAATTTCAATAAATGATTGATCATTCTTCCGATTTGAAAAATCCTGCGTTTAGGGATACTAATTTTATTGCATCTTGGATATGGATGGTTGATAAAATCTAATAATAATTGAGGTCAGTTTCTCCAAGAGTATTATCAGTCATAAAGATACGGAGCAAATCTAGAGCATCAACGGAACATCCCATATACATATGGGGCTTTCCATCCACTTTCGCCCACGTTTGACCGCGATATTTTTTGTTTTGCGTAATTTTTGAATATGTAGTAGTACTATATCGAAAGATCATTTTTTGATTTTTTTCAATTTTTTTTGGAAAACCGTTATTTTTTTATAAATAATACAAACTTCGACAAGAATACATCCTTCAAAAATTCTGAAAAAAATCATCAATATTCTACGTTCGAAACTTGATTTTTTGACACCCGTCCGATCGTGGACGGTCGAGATCTTCTATTTTTCTGACCAATTTCAAAATTGAAAAATCGTTTTTCAATTCTCAAAAGTATCCTTCTGGCCTCGTAGCATTTATTTTTGATGAAAAAAAATACAATCCGAGAAATGTTTTCACCAGCCCGACGATCCCCAACGAACAAGACTAACGATTTATGAAAAAAAAATAATAGCCATGTGAAGTCCACGGGAAAATTTCAATTTTTCAAATTTTTTTATTTTTACCATAAATCGTTAGTCTTGTTCGTTGGGGATCGTCAGGCTGGTGGAAACATTTGTCGGATTGTATTTTTTTTCATCAAAAATAAATGCTATGAGGCCAGAAAGATACTTTTGAGAATTGAAAAACGATTTTTCAATTTTGAAATTGGTTGGAAAAATAGAAGATCTCGACCGTCCACGATCGGACGGGTGTCAAAAAATCAAGTTTCGAACGTAGAATATTGATGATTTTTTTCAGAATTTTTGAAGGATGTATTCTTGTCGAAGTTTGTATTATTCATAAAAAAATAACGGTTTTTCAAAAAAATTTGAAAAAAATCAAAAAACGATCTTTCGATATTGCAACTTTGCGGGTTTTCCCCGATCTTCAGATCGTCGGGATCTCGCTTCGTTGTGAGTTCAAGTTCTTGATTGTTTATTTATTTATTTATTTTTTTTGATAAAATGAGAACTGCGCTTAGACAATATTCTAACCTAGCCTTTTAGGTGGAAATTGAGGTTTTGGCAGATCTGGGTGTCTGGTTCACCAATACTGCACTTGCGGGGAGGAATTCACAGATCCGAGTAGATAGACTACTAGTACTGCATTAGGTAGGAATTTACAGATCCGAGTAGATAGACTACTAGTACTGCATTTAAGGAGGCACAGATCCGAGCGGATATACCAACTAAGACTGCATTGAAAGGTAAGAAGAGCAGATCCGAGCAGATAGACTACTAGTACTGCATAGAGGTTAGGTTTGATAGGTGATGGTTATTTAACTACTAATCAACTGAATTCATGAAATAAGAGTCAGAACAGGAAACGTGTTTTAACTTAATTAGTATTTAATTAAACCAAAATGTATGATTAACCAAACTTTAACAATGTTGAAATGCGATAACAAAATAAATGGTGACTAACTCGAGTCATGAAAATGTGAGGTTGTTTTAACAAAAGTTATTCTTAAAAAATATCAATTTGTGAAAAGATCTTTTCGTTTGAATCAATTTTACGCAATTGAACTACATTTATTTCTAGTATTCTAAACTTAAACTTCTAAGTGAGTTTTTTTTTTTTTCTAATTTTTCGAGATCAAGGCAGAGAGTAAGTTTTTAGTTAGAAGCGCTTTGCTTTCTACAATTTGGACTCTAATTTCTGAATTTACCTATCATCTACAGTCGTGAAGTAGGCTTTTTAAAGACTTTTACGTCGAAATTTTTATGTTTAACAATTACGCCGCTTTGGCTAAGTTTTACATTTATCTAAAAGGATTTGAATCTAAGTTCGGTTAGGTGAGAGAAGGCTTCTCACCGCCGTGCAAAACAAAGTGATCCTACTAATCTAACAAAGGGGAGTCAGCGAGCGCTGTGCATCGACTGCTCTTTCGAGTTTTTAAGATAGTGGGCCTCTTGCTCCAACCTATCTGAAGATTTTATTTGATGAGCCAGACCGTGCACTATGCAACGACTGCTCTCGGTGCGTTGAAAGCACGCGGTCTTTGTGTTTTCGGGTGTTCTGGCTCGAGCCAATCAGTTGTCGTTCCTGACGCGCTCCAATCCCGTGACTCTGGCTGGTGGGTCTGGTGGCCTGTGTGCGCGTAGCGCTGGTCGCCGGTCAGTCGCGCTTGGGTTCGGCTGATATGTTACAATATAGTACTACAACATATTTAAAAATTACGCTAAACGAAAAATATCGAGGTCAAACGTGGGCGAAAGTGGATGGAAAGCCCCATATACAAATACATGTACATATATATACAATATACATATACATATAGTGGCTACTAATAGTCAAAACATTCCTTCATTTTGTTTGATGAAATTATAATTTTCCCTGAATAACAATTCGAATTGATAATACCAATATGGATAGCTCATTAATGAAGCTCCTGATGAATCAGTATATCCAAACAAGTGTTCACAATTAATTGATTGGTGATGTGTATATTCTGCGTACCGCGACTCGATTTCCTTGACCGAATGGAAAACCTGTGACTTTTCCCTGGCTTTGCTAACCACTTTTCAATTCCTTCAAATTTTTGAGGATTTCCAGGTATCCCTGCCGACCAGTAGCCACCATGATAATACGTGTATATATTATATATATATATGTATACTCATGAACAATTAGAAGAAACCAACATACTTTAGATTCCGATTTAGCAACTCTTCTACGATTACTGTAGATAACTGGTTTCTCTCAGATGGTTCCAGATGCGTTAGAGCTAATAAATATCGGCCAGTAACTGACCCTTGTAAGAGACGTCGAAGCTTCTGCAATCAACGCAAGGAATTTAAATACACTTGCTTGTGAGTAAGTAAATTTTGATACATTATCTGTCACATAGAATGTCAAAATTTGTCTAACCTGGCCAGGAATGATTTCTGCCGCGGAGTTGTGAGATTGTATAGAACTGACACAGCTTGATACAGACGAAGTGTCGTCTCGGCTAGATTCAGTTAGTGACTAAAAAAAATGTATATGTTTCAATATGTTGAAAAACTAGATTCGAGTTCAGATATGAACTTAGTTCTTCCTAAGGAGCAGTAATGGTAAAATTATAACGGTAACATCTATGGAATGATGTGATATTTTCAATCATATGTATTTCAATAGTACGGAGGAAAAAAATTGAATGAAAATTTATGAAAACGTAACAGTTTGAAAACCACATTATTATGACATCACCCATGCTACTCGCAAATTCGACTCACTCTATATCATAGACATCACATCAATACTTGGAAAGGAATTGCATAAAAACTTCTATTTACAATGATAAACAGTTAGTTGTTTCTGAAATTCTGAATCCTTCAACAACTAAATTGGGATATTGTGGACTTTGAAATTCTTTGATATTTAGATGTTATTTCTTACCAACAGTCGATTGTTTGCTAACAAAAATGTTTCCCTTTTCCGGATAAAAGTGAATCGTGGGCCAATTTCAGATATAAGTTCTGATGGTGCAGTATCAGGGATGGTTAAAAAAGAATCCTGGTCAACTTTTTCACCTGTAGATAGGGCATAATTACATAAATTACGGGGTATCCCATTTGGTAATAATTTTCGGGAGAGGTTCACTATGTTGTGATTCAGAGTTGCTAAATAGACGAAGCAGGTCTGTTTCACTCAAATCAAAAAATGATGCACGTATTTTGTTGTTTTTGAACCTTTCAAGTGATGAAATGAACAATTTTGTTCGCTTAGTTTGTTGCGTTGACGTTAACATCTTCAACCTTACACCGATGGTTCTGCGGAATAACCAGCTATTTCAGAAATGGCTTGAAAAAGCAGCTAACTCAAATTTTTCTTGAAAAAGTAGCGATCTTAAAAGTCACTCAAATAACTGGCTTGCGAGCGACTCTGAAACGACTCTGTAGTTCCATGGCAAGTCAATAGCGCTACAGAGCGGTTCCAGAGTCGCTGACGAGATACACGATTATTCGAGTCACTTTTGAAAAAAATCAACCACAATAAAGACGACGAGACAATTGATTTTAAACAATAATGATGCTCAAAAATTATCAATACATTGTTTAAACAAAACATTGTTTAACAAATTTTTAGAGAATGTTGTTTTTTGTCGTGTGAAATAAATTCGTTGATTTATCTGAAAACACGAATTTTTGGAAAAACTTTTCGTTTTGAAATTTTTTATTCTGAAAAAT
Organism: Ametastegia equiseti; assembly: GCA_963989295.1. Classification (NCBI taxonomy): domain Eukaryota; kingdom Metazoa; phylum Arthropoda; class Insecta; order Hymenoptera; family Tenthredinidae; genus Ametastegia; species Ametastegia equiseti. The sequence goes on from OZ022389.1 coordinate 26,972,485, forward strand.
GAAGGAAAAATCGGGAATTTTGAATATGTTCAACTAGAAACGTATATTACAGTCAAGATTCGCAAATACAGCCTCTACAAATTTTCGAAAACGGAAATTTCAAAATGCTAAGAAAATTCTTCAAAAATTCATGTGTATTTAAAAAATGAACGAATTTATTTCACACGACAAAAAAATTTTTTTTCTAAAAATGTGTTGGACAATGTTTTGTTTGAACAATTTGTCGATAATTTTCGGGCATTATTATTGTATAGAATCAATTTTCTCGTCGTCTTTATTGTGGTTGATTGTTTTCAGATTTTTATCTCATCATAAAGTATGCAATATTGTTGGCGAAATTCACTTCTGGTTTAGCAAAATTTGGGATTCTGAATTACCGTGTCATTGCGAGGTAACCGCGAACGCTGACCAAACTATAGTTCGGCCAACACGCGCTTACGTTGCGTACGTGAGCTGCTCGCTGCTCGCGGCTGTCAACTCGATTCGTTCGCGCGGCCTCGGCGAAGGCGCCGGACGAATCGAGTTCAAGTCACTCGCAGCGAGCAGCTCACATACGTAACGTAAGCGCGTGTTGGCCGAACTATAGTTCGGTCAGCGTTCGGTTATCTCGCGATGACACGGTATACTATGGCACGGCCGTTTGACTTTTTAATAGCTCGAAAAAAATATAGTCCAGTGTATTTCGTACATCGTAAAAATTATTAGAACTTATGTACCAACATAATGCTATTGAGGCAGATTAAATTCTCTATGGTGTATAGGTTTCATTTAGAATTTCTATTGTCTTGTGAGATCATTTTAAATCATTGAATTATTATTATGTCACAACATAATTTAAATTCTTTCGATTATTATGATGTCGTGACATCATATCAATTCCAAATTATTTTTATGCCACGACATAAAAATAGTTCGCTGAATTAAAATTATGTTGCGACATAATAATAGAATGAATAAAAATTATTCATTATGTTGTAGCATAATTTTGATTCATTGAATTATTATTATGTCCTGACATAATTTTAATTCATTCAATTATTATGTCGCGACATAATTTTAATTTATTCGATTATTACCATTGTTGATATATCGCGACCTAATTCGAATCCGTCGATTTGCGATCTATTCGATTTCGATTGCAAAGTTACGAAATCGTGGCAACACTGATCCTGAGTAACAACAATAGGCGTGAAAGAACACCGTTCAAGCTCGGTCGTATATGATTCGCACTCGTGTTTTGGATAACTCAAAAAAGTCTTCGCATCCGCCATTCTTGTGACAATCAATTAGGTCGCGATGTATTGATAATGATAATAATCGAATGAATAAAAATTATGTCACGACATAATAATAATCGAATGAATTAAAATTATGTTGTGACATAAAAATAATGCGATGAATAAAAATTATGATCATGCCCAATAAGAACAAGTTCGTCGAATAAACGTTTAAAAATGGACACAACCCTACGTTTAGAATGCTCCAGAAATTACCGTTTATAAAACTGAAAAATGTCCGCGTGATATACGAAAATATTAACGTTTACCCAATACACTTTAAATACGTAGAATGTAGTCGTATAATCTATGGTCGATCACCTACATTCAGAATGCTCTAGAAATTACCGTTTATAAAACTGAAAAATGTCCGCGTGATATACGAAAATATTAACGTTTACCCATTACACTTTAAATACGTAGAATATAGTCGGATAATCTATGGTCGATTCTGTCAGAACAAAGACCACGCTACGTATGCGTATATTCAACCATGTACGTATCTGAATATCAAATGTATTTGACACATTTGTTTGGTTGGTTTATGAACGTAGAAAATAGTGATAGTGCTGAAATTTGCAATTTTTCCTATAATTAATAAAAATGCAATTATACGTTTTTAATTTGTAGTCGATACTATAGCTCAGTATACGACTACATCAGAGAAGTATTCAAAAATTTTATGAACTGACTAAGCATACAGCAGAATATAATTAATTCTTGTGTAGTTAATCAATTCATGAACGATAGTTGTAAACGCGACAGCGTCATTGAACATACATCCGCTGACGTATGGGGTTATCTTGAAATCGCGGAGTGTTTTTACTCGCAGGAGGACTATAGTGGGATCGCCGCCTAGTGGCGGTTTCATGAGACGTATTCAAACGTTTTTAAAACGTGTTTTTGTTCAACGGGTACCTTTTCTGACTTTCGCTCACTAAAACGTCCCGTTTTTCGAATTTGATGGTGATTAATGACGTCAAACCTACCATCTGATATGAGACCGAATAAACGTGGATGATCGGTATACCGATCACTATAATCTTATGATGTTCAAAAATCGTTTCGTGAGGTTCGGATACAGGAAAAATAGTTTTCCATTGAAATTTGTGTTTCCGTTATTCATCGGTATTTTGGACGTATTTTCGACCGGTTTAAATCCAGATGGCATAAACGTATATAATTGATGTGTAGATGACTACTTTGCGATGTTCAAGGATCGTTTAGTCAAGTTTGGGAACGTATTTCACTCGTTGTTTGAATACTAGAAAAATCGTTCATCATTCAAGTTTATGTTTCCGTTTTAGTCAGGTATTTTTTACGTATATTTGACCGACTTAAATGCGGATAGCGTAAACGTCTATAATCGGTGTGCAGATAACTACTCTGCGACGTTCAAAGATCGTTCAGTGAAGTTCGGAATATATGCCATGCATGTAGAAACGTGTCTTACTCGCTGTGTGGATACCGGGAAAATCGTTCATCATTTCAGTTTATGTTTCCGTTTTAATCAGGTATTTTTTACGTACAGGGTGATTCAGATTGAAGGCACCACCGGCACTGTCGGATTCCTCTCGAAAAAATAAGACGAAAATCAAGAGTGACATTTTTTTTTTAATTGCCCGGTTTTCGAGTAATAGCCGTTCAAAGTTCGACCAATCCTTGCGCATCTTTAAAATCATCTCCCGGTCGCGCGCGGAAAGTCGGACCGAGCGTGGCACGTCATCACCGATATACCCATCGCGCGGCAGCGTGCTACCTAACAAACGACGACCAACTGTGGGGCCGAGAGCCGATCCTTTCATTAAAAAAGTCATTGTAACGGAAGCTGTCACCGCTTTTCCGCGATGCCCATTGGCTGTCGCGTGCACGCCGTGCCGCTTTCACAGCGCGACGGAAGTGCCTGCATTCATATTCTTATTTTGTTTGATTGAATCGCATATGCAATGCGTACGTATATGTATTTATGCTCAATATACTTCTATACAAGCGTGCAGTCATACTTAAATTCATTTCATCTTTCATGTAATTTGATCTTTAGGTGCCTAACCTTTCGATTTGTCAGAGTTCTAGCCTTTTTTGAAGTGAAAGTCATCTTCATTTTTCAGGTGCGATACGTTGACGTCCGTACGGTTAAATGGAAGTCAGAGATTAATTTTATCAAGTACGCAATTTCTTCTTCCGTTGGCTAGCCTTTCAAATTTAAAGAATTTTCACTTGAGTTTGTCATTGATTATTCTGTAGCAGAATCTTTTTATATTTTCATATATTTGTCTGTCTGTCCGTCCGTCCGCTCACCCGTTCGCCCGTCCGTCCGTTCGCCCATTCGCCCGTTCGTCCGCCCGTTCGCCCGTCCGTCCGTTCGTCCGTCCGTCCGCCCGCTCGCCCGTTCGCCCGTCCGTCCGTCCGTCCGTCCGGGGACGGACGGGCGAACGGGCGGACGGACGGACGAACGGACGGACGGGCGAACGGGCGGACGAACGGACGGGCGAACGGGCGGACGGACGGACGGACGGACGGACGGACGGACGGACGGACGGACGGACGGACGGACGGACGGACGGACGGGCGAATGGGCGAACGGACGGACGGGCGAACGGGCGAGCGGACGGACGGACAGACAGACAAATATATGAAAATATAAAAAGATTCTGCTACAGAATAATCAATGACAAACTCAAGCGAAAATTCTTTAAATTTGAAAGGCTAGCCAACGGAAGAAGAAATTGCGTACTTGGTAAAATTAATCTCTGACTTCCATTTAACCGTACGGACGTCAACGTATCGCACCTGAAAAATGAAGATGACTTTTACTTCAAAAAAGGCTAGAACTCTGACAAATCGAAAGGTTAGGCACCTAAAGATCAAATTACATGAAAGATGTAATGAATTTAGGTATGACTGCAAAGTATGACCCCACAGTCGGTCGTCGTTTGTTAGGTAGCACGCTGCCGCGCGGTGATGACGTGCCACGCTCAGTCCGACTTTCCGCGCGCGACCGGGAGATGATTTTAAAGATGCGCAAGGATTGGTCGAACTTTGAACGGCTATTACTCGAAAACCGGGCAATTAAAAAAAAAATGTCACTTTCGATTTTCGTCTTATTTTTTCGAGAGGAATCCGACAGTGCCCGGTGGTGCCCCCAATCTGAATCACCCTGTATATTTGACCGACTCAAATGCGGATAGCGTGAACGTATATGTATAATCGGTGTGCAGATGACTACTCTGCGACGTTCGAAGATCGTTCAGTGAAGTTCGGAATATATGCCATGCATGTAGAAACGTGTCTCACTCGTTGTGTGGATACCGGAGAAAACGTTTATCATACCAGTTTATGTTTTCGTTTGAATTCGGTATCTTTTACGTATTTTCGACCGGCTTGAATCCGGATGGCATAAACGCATATAATTGATGTGTAGATGACTACTTTGCGATGTTCAAGGATCGTTTAGTGAAGTTTGGAAACGTGTCTTACTCGTTGTTTGAATACTAGAAAAATCGTGCATCATTCAAGATTATGTTTCCGTTTTAATCAGGTATTTCTTATGCATATTTGACCGACTCAAATGCGGATAGCGTAAACGTATATAATCGGTGTGCAGATGACTACTCTGCGACGTTCAAAGATCGTTCAGTGAAGTTCGGAATATATGCCATGCATGTAGGAACGTGTCTCACTCGTTGTGTGGATATCGGGAAAATCGTTTATCATTCCAGTATATGTTTTCGTTTTAATCAGGTATTTTTTACGTATATTTGACCGACTCGAATGCGGATAGCGTAAACGTATATAATCGGTGTGCAGATGACTACTCTGTGACGTTCAAAGATCGTTCAGTGAAGTTCGGAATATATGCCATGCATGTAGGAACGTGTCTCACTCGTTGTGTGGATACCGGGAAAATCGTTTATCATTCCAGTATATGTTTTCGTTTTAATCAGGTATTTTTTACGTATATTTGACCGACTCGAATGCGGATAGCGTAAACGTGTATAATCGGTGTGCAGATGACTACTCTGCGACGTTCAAAGATCGTTCAGTGAAGTTCGGAATATATGCCATGCATGTAAAAACGTGTCTCACTCGTTGTGTGGATACCGGGAAAATCGTTTATCATTCCAGTTTTCGTTTTCGTTTGAATTCGGTATCTTCTACGTATATTTGACCAACTTGAATCCGCATAGCGTAAACGTATATACTCGGTGTAGAGGTAACTATTCTGTGACGTTCAAGAAGCGTGTGCTGAAGTTGGGATCATATCCCACGCACACAAACGTGTATAATTCGCTGTGGAAATGTCAGGAGAATCGTCTAGAATTTACGTTTAGTTGGTCGTTTTTAATACGTATTTCCGACGTATATTCGACTGTTCTAAATCCGGATACCATAAACGTTGGAGAATTGTATTTTTCTGACATATTTGATGCGTCTAATAAACGGTTAGATATCAAATATGTGAAATTAACGTAGATCGAAAACGTAGTTTCAACGCACACTTCAAAGACGTATTTGGAAAACGTGTATTTTTTCTACCTATACCAATTTTATACCAATGAAACGTATATTAGACGTTTAATCGACGAACCTGTTCTTATTGGGTGTCGTGGCATAATTTGAATAGTTCAATATTATGCCACAACAGAAAAAAAATTATTTTAATTTATGCTCACACATAATAATAATAGACCGGCAATCCTATTCTTCGCCATGCTATTTTGCTATTTAGCATTAATTTTATGTAAAGACATAATTTTTAATAATTTTTTTTCATGCCGTGACATAATGCTTGCTATTAAAAAATAAAACGGCGTGCCATAGTATACGGTATAGTGTAATGGCCGTATACTTGGATTGTAAGATAGAGGCTAACTGGAAGTCGTATACTTAGTTATGTTATTTTCTCATTCTAAATACAAAAGAACAACCCGCAGCTTACAAGAAAGGTTACCTTAGCGTATCCTCGAAACATATGGGTTTATTATTTGATATTTTGTACACCCAGGGACATTGATTCTGTCGCGCCTTATGCATGCAACCGGAGTGACAATTGAAAAATCGGTTGGCAATAGCGGCGGTAATGTAGAGAGCAGCTGACTCTACTGCGCTAGGCCATTGACTGTCAACGGTGAGGCTACGCGAGCGAAGCTCGTGGTCGCCGCGATTCGCAATCATTATTTATCATTTATTATTTATGAATTATTATTTCGGCAATTTGAGTTTCCGGACGTATAATTTGAGGTCATTCGTCCAGTTACCGGACTGATAGACGCGTCGTTTTTTTTTATAATTTCACAGCTCATGGATAAAAAGAAATCATCGAAAATGGTCAATAGTTGGGACAGCGTCAGCAACTGGTAATTCGCTCAACCACAAGACCATACTCTCGCGTGCCCGCCTTCCTCTACTAGAAGCACCAGATTCCCACCATGACATTTCATATTTAAGGTTATGTGGATCGAGGGTATCATTGCGAATCGCGGCGACCACGAGCTTCGCTCGCGTAGTCTCGCCGTTGACAGTCAATGGCCTAGCGCAGTGGAGTCGGCTGCTCTCTAATTACCGCCACTATTGCCAACCGATTTTTCAATTGTCACTCCGGTTGCATGCATAAGGCGCGACAGAATCAATGTCCCTGGGTGTACATGGGCTGAAATAAGAACAAACGCAAAAAATGACCCGCTGCGTTTACAGAGGTGAAACTAAATAAAGTTCTTCTTACGTTGTGCGCATGTAACTCGAAAACTATCAATAAGGGAGATTCTGAATCGTAGAAATATCTGTCTTATCACGCTTCATAAATCTGTACAGAGATTAAATCTCTAGAACGAAATCACAATTTCAAAAGAGGGGAAAAAAATGAGATATGGAAACAAATTTGCAACAGAGCAGCTAATTCCGTGCGTGTATTCTTATTTCGGCCCTCTTTACAAAGTAGCGAAAAATCACTCCATGTTTCGAGGATACACCGCAACGTAACATCGAGTCTGATAATACGCAGCAATAAGTAACGCTAAAAATTGAACGGAACATGAAGTCATTCTCGAAGGCCGATTTTCCGGATTATTTGTTTTATTTATTTTCATACCTATTAATTCGATAGAGAAAGTTGGTTATTAATTGTTCAGAAAATTCATAAAAGAAAATATATGTATATGGGACTTTCCATTCATAATTTTTCAGCTCATATAGCGAAGTAAATAAGTAAATACAAGTAAATTCTCCCTTATGTGACGCTTACGATTTGAACTTGTGTTAAATTTGGGTTTAAAAATTTCTAAATTCCAAATTAGGTGATCAAAAGATAAAAAAAAAAAAATGTGGCCCACGTTTTCCTTAACGGGTGGGTGTTTTGTCATTCATTTGATTTTTGAGAATTTTTTCAGATTTTCAAAGATGGTCATTCGAAATCGACTTTAAATATCTATAAAAAAAATAAACCACTTGATAAAAAAAATTTGAGAAGAATTCAGGCCGCGTTTTTTACCGAGGAGAATGTTACTGGTCGAGTTAAGCTGGAAAGCCCCATATTTACTAACTGTGCATAATGTATATATAATGGTTGAAAACGCCAATTACGAACAACGGTTCGTGCGTCATTATTCGCGATTGTTTTGCAATTAACATATGTTATCTATGGTGAAAAGTCATTCCCCAAATTTTTTCAGATTTTTTTGAAGCTTATTGACGCCGTTATTTTATGGGATATTTCACGACTTTTTCATTTTTTTTTTTTTTTTTCATCAGTTTTTCGTGACTTTCCCTGCCTATGAAAAAAATGAATAAAAATATGTTTTCTTCGCGAAAAAACCTCAGCTTCTCGATAAAAATATTGTTTTTCACTTTCATAGCTCCCAAAATAGGTAAAATTCATTTTTTAACCAAAAAACACGTTTTTTTCGTGTTGCGCATTTTCTGAGAATTTTTTCAATATGATTTTCGAAAAGGTGAGAAAATTTCACAAAGAATATGTGAAAATCAGAGTGAGTTCTCTGAAATTTCTCTCCGAATGATAAAAAAAACAACAATAAATAATGTTGAAACATGGATTTATAATTTTTCTTATTTCGAAACGCTGAGATTTATTCGAGAAGCTGAGGTTTTTGCACGAAGAAAACATATTTTTATTTATTTATTTCATAGGCAGGGAGTCACGAAAAATTGATGAAAAAAAAAAACAAAAATGAAAAAGTCGTGAAATACCCCATAAAATAACGGCGTCAATAAGCTTAAAAAAATCTTTAAAAATTTGGGGAATGACTTTCCACCATAGACAACAACATATGTTAATTGCAAAACAATCGCGAATAGTGACAAAAGATTAAAGGAAGTAGCTTTACGCATAATCGAGTGGCTGTATGAGTCCCGCAGAATTCACACAAAAATTTCCTAGTTTACAACGGGGTTGAAATAGGTTCGGTCCGAAGATTAAAAGTTAGTGATCTCGACTGTTATAAATTATGCGAATCATTTTTATTCAAGGATATCTGAGTATCTATCTGATAAGGCACTGTGCTCTATTCAAGTTTTTAAAAACTATAGGCGGATAACACTCAACAATTACAACAATTACACAAGCTTTCTGCTCAAGCAAGGCTTTGAAATAACCGATTTTTCATGATCGAAGCTTACAGATCGAGCGACAGTAACGTGACGATAAAATAGTTGGGTAAAAGCTTTGAAAGGAAAAAGAAGCAGAAGAACGATAAAATAGAAAACATTTAGCTTCCTCAACACCAGGCACTCGAGTAACTTCTGCCATGGCGTCCATCAGTCAAGCTCGTACCAAAGCCACGCGGAGGATACGCCGGTCGCGGACCGCGGTCGTCGGCAGTGCCGGTAGCGCGAGCGGTGCAACGTGAGCGCAACCATGCATGTGCGTCTCCCGACCTCGCAGCCAATCAGGCGCGCCGTTTCCATGACAACGAGCCTAACAACGTCACGCGCATGAGCCAACGCGTGGCTATCACGTTCAAATCTGCAGGCGCGGGCCCAACGTATAGAGCACGCATTAATCTGTTATGTTCCACGAGCAATATACCTATATGGATGATCTTTCGCTGTAAATTTCCACTGCTATGGGTTTTTTAGCATTCTGTCTATAATTCTCTCTAAATCTTGTACAAGTATTTTGATTACTCATTTTATGTAATCAACTGAAACATGCTTGCATTAAAACTAATGACACATAAGAGAATCAATTACCTAGATCATCTAAAAGGTGATAGAATTTTGAGATCATTTATCCAATTTATATATATTCATTCCGGGTTTCACGAACGACAAATAAATTTTATTCGTCGAATAAAAATCTATCGGTCGAAAACAAACGACTACACAATGTAAAATTGCTATCCTTATAATGCCGGGTTTCGCCAACAATGAACAACTCTTATTCGTCGAATAAAATTTATGTGACGAATTAGGATAGCAATTTTATATTGTGTAGTCGTTTGTTTTCGACCGATAGATTTTTATTTGTCGAATAAAAGTTATTCGTCGTTGGTGAAACCCGGCATCATTCGACGGATAAATTTTATTCGACGGATACAAGTTATTATTTCATGCCCGGTTTTACAATTAACTCTCATCGAATAAGCATAGCAACTCACATTTCATTTTCATTATTCGACGCACGTATGTATGTATAATGTATACATAGGTATACATCTAGGTATAATGTATCGTCGACTGGGAGGAGGGTGTCTCGGCTTATGAAAAACAACAATCGCTTCTCGAACATTTCACGCCGAAGCCGAAACGCCTTCTTTCTCCCTGCCGGCTATATGAATACATTGTATACACACATATATATGTATGTATGCTCAAGTGTGTACAAATAATATATTTTTCTGGCCGTTATGAGCGAGGTTATGAGGTGTAATCAAAATAGGTAATATTATTTATTGATGTACGTAATTACAATGTATTTATATCCACCACTGATTAGTATACAGAGATCAGTGATATCCACAGAGTCATACAGGGTGGTCCATTTTAATAGCCCCAGGCGAATATCTCGGAAAATAAAAATGATACAAAAAAACGTTTGATACAAAACTTGAAGGTTTTTAAAGGAAAGAGATGATGGTGATATGTGTTGACTTGTGGATTCTTCCACTTCCGAAATTTTGCTAGTAACTTCATACTTTAGATAGGGAACACATATTTTGGATTTCAGTAGCTAGGTACTAGCGAGACCAAAGACTAATTCAAATACGGAGAGCAAAATAAAATTCAAGTTTTTTTCTGGATTTTTTCTCCATTTTGATTCTTTTTATAATTTTGTTTGTTCAACTTTTTTCACGTTTGTGAGCTTCTCTCCAAGCTCGCTATTGGCTTGATCGATAGAAAATGAAAAAATTGAAAGAAAAACAAAAATTTTAGTAAAACAAAAATTGTGAAAAAAAATTAGAACGAAAATTTGACTTTTTTTATTTGCTTACTGTATTCGAATTAGTCTTTGATCTCGCGTATTCATTAGTTGTTGCCAGGCCATTAACAATTATAACTGTTACCAATTATGTGTACGAGGTGTATTATCTCAATTGTCGAGATTGAGAATGAGAATAATCGACGCAAAGCCGCGTTCCTTCAGTCAATAAACAAGTATAAAGATTTCGTATACAAGTAGAGAAAATACAATGTCTCGGTGCATGACAAAGATTCTGCCAGTTGTTTATTGACTGACAGAACGCGGCTCTGCGTCAATTCTTCTCATTCTCATTCCCGATACTTGAGATGATACCGGGACCTCGTACACATAGATACATATATACGCATGATGTATATGGGGTAGTCCACATGAACGTGACACAGAGTTTGACCCTGACCCTCCCCGATTCGGCCGCTGATTTTTTCCCGTATTCTACCCTGAACAACACACACTTTCTAATTTTTAGATTTTTTATACTTGCCATTCAGAGCAGCGATTTTTTCAAGTTTTTTCGTTAATCCTATTTTATCTCGACAGCCTTACATTTTATCGCGAAGTCATAACGGACAAAAAGTTTTGTTTTCGCTTGATTTCCACATCGGTATTTTTCCACAAATTTTCATGTGGTGAAATTTGAATTCGTATATGAAACTGGCAAGCTAGCGATGAACCGACTGGAGCGCCTGCTTGCGGATTGTTCAGGCGCTCCGGCAGTTCGCGATTTAGGGCGAAGACGGGTGGCTGGTCCACGAAGGAAAGAGAATTAATAAAATGTTATAATAGGCTCCAAATGAGCGTGAAGTGATTTTTTTTTGTTGAAACCCAACCTTACCATAATACCTCCACAGTTATCAGAAGTGGGATGATCATCACGGCCGCGCGGGCGAAAATCTAAAATTGGTGATCGGTTGAAAATCGAAACGAAGGCGAATCGAATCGGGAAGAACGCCGCCATTAGCTATGTGTGCGGAAGTGTTCTAGGAAATTCGTATTCGCGATAACATACTTTCGGAGCACAGGGTTCCCAGAGGAAAAAGGCGAGTTGAGTCGCGAGAAAACAGGCGTGCGTGTGTCGCGGAAACGTGCTGTTGTGAAACTTTTTCGGGAAGGAAGTGGACGAAAGGTGCGTGTTTCGAAATGGAAGGTGAAGACGAAATCGGACGGTTGGGTGAAGAACGCCATTTTCGTGACGTGGCAAGAGTGTTACCGGACTTTGACCCGGTGAAGCATGATCTAACCGTAACACAATGGCTAGACAAAATTGAGGAATATGGAACATTATACATGTGAGATGAGTTAGCGATAAAACATTACGCGCTGTCCAAACTTGCGGGAGTTGCTAGGACATAGAGGGACAGTTTGCCTCGAGGAGACCGCACGTGGCTTCAGTGGAAGGACCTGCTGAAGAAAAATTTTCCAGATGATGAGAGCTGTATGACACGACGGCTAAGTGCGCAGGCTTATAAAAGGAAATCAGGTCAGAATATTGTCGAATATTTTTATGAAAAGCTCGCAAAGTGCAATAAAGCGGGTATGGATGATCGCGAGGCGATCGACTGGATTGTTGATGGCCTTGGCAATATTCGATTTCGAGATTATTTGGGTCCACTTAGTAAATATAACTGTCCGAGCGAATTGCCTCCAGACCTTAAAAGTGGTAGTGTACACATTCGTGAGGCTTACACAGGTAAACCAGAGCGAAATACAACCGGAGCACGGGCTGCTGAGCAGAAATGCTTTGCTTGTAAACAAACCGGGCATACAGCTAGAAACTGCCCGAAAGCAAAGAAGGACGCAACATGTTTCAAGTGTGGGAAACAAGGACACTATGCGAGAACGTGCGAAGCAAAGGAGTCAGCTGACTCGAGTCAAAACAAGGCAGGGACATCGACACAATCAGGGTCGAAAGACAGTAGGCAAGTTATGCATGTCAGCGGCAACTCACATCTGAAATACTTTAAGGATGCACTAGTTAACGACCGACCAGTGAAATGTTACGTAGATCTGGGTAGCAGTGTCAATGCTATACGCCAGGACGTAGCCGATAAAATTGGTGTGACATATTATGAAACTGCACTGAAACCCTTCATAGGTTATGGACAAGGACAAGTGCAGCCAGTTGGAGTGCTTACAGCAAGAGTGTCTATTGAAGGTGTGGAGATTAAGACAGAAGTGCATGTGGTGCCAAATGACAGTCAAGGCATTCCTCTTCTCATCGGACATCCCTATACGGAGAATCCGGGAGTAGTGATACTGAGCACGGCTGATGAGCTGAGAGTGGCGCCGACCCTGGAGAAATTGATCGAGGATGTACCTTACAAGAAGGAGAAAACAACACTATGGGCAAGTGAGAGCCAAGTCATACCTAATAATTACTTAGGACATGTCGTTGTTGCGGGAGAGTTGGCCAATGAAGAGCTGTGCATCGAGGGAGGTCTGCGAGAGAAGGGACCGGTAGTTCCAAGGTGCATAGTAACGACGGATGATGCGGGGCGAACGACTCTTCCAATTCTGAACGTGTCCGGAGAGGTGTTGACAATCAAACAAGGAGAAACGATTACTCGCGGAGAAATTTGCGAGGGAGAAGAATACGAGCGAGAAGTAAACAATGAAACAGTGGTGTTAGACCATGTTGACACTGACCTAGAGGGCCAGGAGGCCCGTCAGCTGATGGAACTGTTGAACGATTATAAGGACCTGAGTGCGAAGACGGTCAAGCAGATGGGATGCACCAACAAAACATCACTGAAGATTGAGCTGAACAGCGATAGACCGGTGTACCACAGGCCTTATCGTCTTTCATACCACGAGCGTCAGCAGTTGAAAGATTTAGTGAGTGATCTGAAGGCAGCAGATGTGATTGAGGACAGTGTGTCGCCTTTTGCGAGTCCAGTTCTGCTTGTTAAAAAAAAGAGTGGTGATATGCGGATGTGTATTGATTATAGGGCTATTAATAAAATAACCGTGAAGGACAAATACCCATTACCACTTATAGACGATCAATTAGACCGTTTGCATGGTCAAGAGTACTTTAAAAATCTAGATCTTTTCAGCGGATGTTATCAAATTCCTGTGGAACAGGAATCGAGAGAGAAAACAGCGTTTGTAACGCCTGATGGACATTATCAGTTTAAGCGGATGCCTTTTGGCTTATGTAATGCACCAGCAAAGTTTCAGCGACTAATAAATGTTATTCTGGGTAGCTTACGGTATGATATAGCCATGGCATATTTAGACGATGTTATAATACCAAGTGTAACCGTTGAAGAGGGAATGGAACGATTGAGACGAGTGTTTGATGTGTTCAGGGAAGCAGGGCTGACCATTAATTTAAAGAAATGTCACTTTTTCAAAAAGCAAATTGAATATTTAGGCTTCAGTATATCGAAACGCGGTATTGAACCAGGAAGCAGCAAAATACAAAGCGTAGACGCTTTTCCTGAGCCAAGGGACGTCCGAGGTGTGCGAAGCTTCCTTGGGCTCGCTAGTTACTTTAGGAGATATGTTAGAGGGTTTGCAGTCATCGCGAAACCCCTCAACGATTTGTTGACTAAAAACGCGATATTCAAATGGGAGAAAAATCAGGAGGAAGCGTTTCGTGAGCTTAAAACGCGACTAATGTCGAAGCCAGTGTTAGCTATGTATAAACCAGATGCACCGACAGAGGTTCACACAGACGCGAGTAGTCTCGGGATAGGAGGAGTACTGCTACAGAAAGATTTGCACAACAAGCTGCATCCAGTCTCGTATTATAGTAGAAAAACTACCAGTGATGAAGCGAAGTATCATTCATATGAGTTAGAGGCATTAGCAATTGTATGTGCTCTGGAAAAATTTAGAGTTTACTTGATAGGCATACAATTCACGATCCGTACCGATTGTAATAGCCTTAAGTTGCTAGAAAATAAGCGAGACTTGAGTCCGAGAATTGGAAGGTGGTTCGTGCGATTAGCTGAATTTAATTATACAATAGAATATCAAAAAGGAGAGAATAATCAGGTAGCCGACGCGCTAAGCCGAAATCCGGTATAGGCGCAAGCGAAGAAACTGAAGTGGTGGGACTACCGATTTTGGGTATACACATGACAACTGACTGGATAGCCGCCCTGCAGCGGGGAGATCCAGAAATTTTGCGGGTTAGAGATGAATTAGAACAGGGCAATCAAGAGGTGCATGGAAAGTTTACCATGTACAACGCGCGCGTCTATAGAGTAACAAACGGGAAATGGAGACTTTACGTGCCAAGAGACTTGAGATACGAAGTAATATCAGAAATACACCGTACTTTAGCCCATCTGGGTATTGAAAAAACTTTGGCAAAGGCGGCCGAAACATATTATTTCCCAAATATGCGTGAATTTGTCACTGAGTATATAAATAGATGCGTTAATTGCCTTTATCATAAAGTACCGACAGGGAAGAAGCCAGGCTTCTTGCACCCGTTAGACAAGGGCAACACACCATTTCAAAGTGTGCACATAGATCACTTAGGGCCTTTGGTCACTACGGCAGTCGGTAGAAAATATGTAGTAGCGTTAATTGATGGTTTTAGCAAGTATGTTGTATTGAAAGCCGTGAGAGATGTGGGTGTAGAATCGACACTACAATTTGTCAGAGAGTTTATGGCGCATTATGGCAAGCCAGATCGCATAATCACAGATAGAGGGGCAGCTTTCACAGCCCATGCATTTGAGCGATTCTGTGAGGAAAACAACATTTCTCACGTCAAAGTGGCGGCTGGTGCGCCGCGTGCTAATGGCCAAATCGAACGTATAAATAGCATAATTTTAAGTTGTTTAGCAGCGTCAACTCAGGACATACATTGCGAGGACTGGGATGAGCGGTTGTACGGGTTACAATGGGCCATCAATAGTAGTCAGCATAGAGTAACAAAACGTACGCCATTTGAAATAGTATTCAATTACAAAACTAACGCGTGGACCGAAAGTCCACTCAGGAGAGAAGTACGAGAGCTGAACGAAGAATTGGGGTCCGAGATAGAGGGTACAGACGTATCCGCTCTTCTCGAGAAAAATAAGGAAGTGCTCAAGAAGCAGTTCGATAAAAATAGGAAAGCTCCTAGGGATTATCAGTTAGGCGATTTAGTTTTAGTCCGATCGGAGGCGCCTGCCACTGGGGAAAGTCGCAAGTTAGCGCCTAAATATCGTGGTCCGTACGAAATAACAAAAATATTAGGGAACGATCGCTACATCGTAACCGATGTTGAGGGAGAGAGCCAGTCCCAGCGTAAATATAGCGGTGTACTTGCAGCCGATCGCCTCAAGTACGTATCTACAGCCAAGGACTATCGCGAACGACCGGCTACGCGCTCCCGAACAGAATTAGTAGATAAGAATTAGGATTTCTAGAAGTTAAGTGCAAAATTAATTGTTTGATTATGTTGTGGATTTGTTACTGATTTGGTTGATCGTTATGAATAATGTCTTGATGAATGAAATTGTGAATAAGATACTGATGTATATGCGTGTATAATGGAGCGTTAAATTTGAAAATTAGAAATACCGACGAGGAAATCAAGCGGAAACAAAACGTTTTGTCCTTCATGACTTCGCGATAAAATGTAAGGCCGTCGAGCTAAAATAGGATTAACGAAAAAACTTGAAAAAATCGCTGCGCCGCGTCTGAACGGCAAGTAGAAAAAATCTCTAAAAATTAGAAAGTGTATCTTTTTCAGGGTAGAATACGGGAGAAATTATCGACCAAATCGGGGAGGGTCAGGGTCAAACTCTGTTCACGCTCATTTGGACTACCCCATATATAATATATAATATACAGGGTGTCGTAAAATTCGCGCATCTTGTGCAGTGTCGTGTAGTTCGCAAAACACTGGAACGGATGCTGCGCTTGAAAAAAGTCCGCAAGTGCTTCGTTTTTGCTCACAAGTAAAAATGGCACGCACCATAAGGGGGAAATAACTTGTTGAAATAACGTGTCAATAGCTCGTGAAATATTAAAAAATAACCTAGGAATAACTATAATAATGAAAAATAACGGAAATAACTGAAATAATGAAAATTTACGGTGAAATAACCTTGCAGAAATTAATTCGAAATAAAAATATTAATTAGAAGTAGAAAAATTAATTTGAAATGCAAAAAAAATGATGTTGAAATAAATGAAATAATTTGTGAAGGAAAAAAAAATGATAATTTGGAATAAATGTAATAATTTGAATTACTTTACAGAAAAAAAAAAAAAATTAATAATGTGTCAGTAAAATCTTGAGTTATTTCCCGCTCGATGCACAAAGCCTTATATAAAGCATAGGCGCGAGCATAGGTGTACAACATAAGCAGAAAAAAAGCATATAATATGTCAACCCGATCGGCCAGTGTGCCGAGAGGATCACGCTACATTGTTGTCGGTCTCATTCCTGTACATAGTTGGATGATAGTGTGGTTTTCCCTCGGGTTTTCCACTGAATTTTCGAACCGAGTGATGATTGGTGCATACTCTCCTTGCTCGAGAGTAAAAAGTACACACTTGCGGACTTTTTTGCGAGAGCAACTTTCGTTTGAGTATTTTGTGAACCACACGACGCTCTGCGTAAAATGTACGAATTTCGCAACACTCAGAATATAGAATATGTAAAAGTTAACACGATCATAGCCAACTCGTCACACTACAGGTTTTCGTCTGTTTATTACAAACTGACTATTCCTACCGAATAACGTTAGTATGAAACAAATCAAATGTTTTGAATTAATTTCATCATGTCGAAGATTTTATCCTCATCATTATGACATTAATAATGCCGAAATTATAGGCTACAATTTATTACCATAACGGATTCTACGTACATACTTATCATGTGTAATTTTTATTGAGGATGTATCGTACGTACCTCTTCAACCAAAAGTAACTTTCACCAACAATATTGCATACTTTATAATGAGATAAAAATCTGAAAACAATCAACCACAATAAAGACAACGAGAAAATTGATTCTATACAATAATAATGTCCGAAAATTATCGACAAATTGTTTAAACAAAACATTGTCCAACACATTTTTAGAAAAAAATTTTTTTGTCGTGTGAAATAAATTCGTTCATTTTTTAAATACACATGAATTTTTGAAGAATTTTCTTAGCATTTTGAAATTTCCGTTTTCGAACATTTGTAAAGGCTGTATTTGCGAATCTATTCGTTTAATGCCCCGGAAACTTCTCAACTGCAATATATACAACGTTTTCAGAAAAAAATATCCAAAATTCACGATTTTTCTTACATTTTTTAAAACAACAAAATTTTGAAAAACGCGGATTTCAAAATGGTACAAAAATTCTGAAAAAATTTGTGTGTGCCTATTTAGAAAAATCAACGAATTCATTTCCTACTTGAAAAAAAAATACATTTTCAACAAATTTGTTAATCAATGGTTTAAACAATTTACTGATAATTTTTTGGCATTATTATTGTATAGAATCAATTTTCTCGTCGTCTTTATTGTGGTTAATCTTTTTCAGATTTTTATCTCATTATAAAGTATGCAATATTGTTGGCGAAATTCACTTTTGGTTTATACGACCAATACAGCCTTGAGGATCTTTCATGATGAGATAAAAATCGGAAAAAATTCAACCACAATAAAGACGATAAGAAAATTAATTTTGAATAATAATAATGCCCAAAAATTATCAATAAGTTGTTTAAACAAAACATTATTCAATAAATTTACGGTGAATGTTTTTTTTTTTTTTTTTTGTTATGTGAAATGAATTCGTTGATTTTTCTAACTACACATGCATTTTTTCCAAATTTTCTCATTGTTTTGAAATTTCGGTTGGAAAGGTACAGCCTACATCCCAATATGTTTTCCGTTGTATCAATAATCATGTGTATAATGGTAAAGACTGTCCTAGGCCTCGGGACCACTGATCACCTATTGTAGCGATAACCGAACTCAGACCTTGATTGAACGATGTTTTGCGTTGTCTCCACGATCAGTGGCAATCACAACCTTGTAGTATTGTCGCGATAACAGTGTCAAAACGTCGACTCAACTATGCTTCACGTTGTCCCCATGATCAGTGAATCCATGGCGACCACAACCCGGTAGTAGGGTAGCGATAACAATGTCGAAACGTCGACCCAACTATGATTCACATTGTCCCCAAGATCAGAGAATCTATGGCGACCACAACCCTGTGGTATTGTCGCGTTAACAAGGTCGAAACGTCGATCAAACTATGTTTTGCGTTGTCCCCATGATCAGTGAATCTTGGGCGATCACAACGCTACAGCTCGGTACCACCAAGCATTAGCATTGTCGGGACAACCGAGTTAAGACGTAAATCCAACTATGTTTTCCGTTGTGTCTATGATCCGTGCATGTACAGTAATGACAACCGCATACATCGCTTCGGTAACAATGCTGCGTAGTTCGGAAGAATAGAGTGAAAGTTAATGACAAACAGAATCAGATTGTTCCGAAAATATTGTTACGTTGATTATGAATCGTAGGGTTTACTACACTATAAATTATAGTAACGGCAATTTTATACGTATCGTTGAAATTTTTACCAAATATATTGTTGCGGCTGCTATATTTATTGTTAAATCTAGTATTGTTAACGATAACTTTATTTGTATAGTACAGGTTACAATAAAAGCGTCGCGTCTACTATAAATATCGTTCTAAGAACGATAAAAATTTCACAATGCTGTATAGTTGTCTCGACTCATACTTTTTTTCTCAGTGTAGTTAACTCATTACGTAGGGATCTGTATAGAACCAGCAGCAAACGATCCTCTATTACCGGCTCACTGCGAAGTGAGTCTCTTTCATTTTATTATTTAGGTTTGTTCCGCGTGACTCAATCTCAATCATCAACCGCTCGGATGCGTACATCTTTATCCGCGATTATCTCTCACTGTAGACATCGATAGATAGAGAGTTAGTGGCAACAATTGATTCACACGTGACACAGATTTTCATGAAATGGAACAATATACATATAGATGCTGTTGAAATAAATAGTGAACTACCAGAACTGTGCAAGGATGTAGCAGACCAACGATACTAAACGTAGATAGGAGCGGGTCCATGTCATTTCACTCGAAAAAAAACACTTAAATCGCGGATCTCTGTGCCCTGCGAGGAATCTTCAGTACTGTTACGGATTGTGTACCACTATCCTCACAGTAAGATGCGAGCTGTCAAGCAATCGGCCAGGAACTCTCAAATGTCAGATATATCAATTGTCTGGCCGGTTGCTGAGGGACATTCCTTTATTTTATAAACAGTCTTATTTAGACCTCGACAGTCGACGCGTCTTTTAAATAAACTTCCCTATATTTCACGCAATTCTCGCTTTCTTTTTTCTCAAATATAACCCCACGAGCTCAGCTAATAAATATCAATTAGCTCTTTTATTACAGTACTATGAAAAGAAAAATAAAAGTTCACGGATTTCGAAAAATTTTCAAAAATGGCGGAGTTACGGGTGTTTGGATTTTTTTGCACTGCTCGGTTTGAAAATTCATATCTCCGAAACCATTGATCGCAGCCGAATGATCTTGGACTCATTTTATTCGCAAAAGAAAGAGCTACTGTTAAAAAAATATGTTCTGAAAAAAAAAAATTTCTTCAAGTTTTTTTCGTCAATTTTTTCCGAAATTCGGCCGCCATTTTCAGAGGGCACGGTAAATTTCATGAAAACAATTTTTTTCATATAGCTGGATCCTTCCCCTTTGAATTCGTGAAAAAAATGTATGGAGACCATACTAGGTCCGGAGAGAAAAATTAAAACGTCCCGCCGTGCGTCGCCGCGCGTGCCGTTCCACGGTGGGGCTGCTCCAGCAGGCTCGCTGTTTCACGTAGCCGTTGGATTTCATTCAATGTGTTGTACGAGGCGTTTGGGTCTTCTGCTTGATGATTTATTTTTACCCCGTCCTACCCGCGGAAATCGTCGTTAGATAGGTGGTTCAATAACAACTGCCAAAATACCTGATATTGGGTTATATTTGTACAACGTAAGGTTGTTTTATTAGTGGTGCCGCCGTAATGGACTTGAAATAATGTACAATGTAGTTTATAATGTGCCGCCGTAACGGACTTGAAATAACGCTTTGGCGTCTTATGGTGTTTCTTTGAACACAAATTGAGTTGTCGCCTTGGCGATTTGTTACTAACTAACTCTTCTCGCGTCTGTTTCCTTTAGTTCGGTTACATAGAAGCTCTCTGAGGGGGTGGCATTACTCGTGATTGGTCATGAAAGACAGTTAGGCCATCCTCCTTTTTAGGGGGTGACTTCGAACTACTTCACATGACCATCGCCTTTGCCGTCCTCACGACTTCCGCATAACCGACTTTCTCTTTTTACAGACGTGTGCTGTTTTGCCTCAACTAAAAAAGCCAACCCTGGCGACCACCCGTAGCGGGTAGTCTTTTTCAGAGATTGGCTCATAACTTTGGAATAGGATATTTTCTACAAACAAAGTCTTTAAGCTAAAAATTAACCTAGTGTAATACAAACAACAAACAAGATATCAGTATTATTCTCTAGCTAAATAACGTGGCTTGGCACGTAACACAATGTTTCGCTATTTTTCAGGGCTATCCTCTCTCGGAAAATGGTTATTCAACTACTTTAGACTTCCAGAATATGTCTATGGGTTATTTTCGCTTGGAATTATACCTGTTCCGAAAATTCCAGCACGGTTATTGTTTGTTGAACACACCTGTGCTGCAATCAACGTTCTGGTTCCATTCCAATAGGTTTGTGCAATATAATGACTGTGGCTCTTTTGTAATTCTCTCGTAACTTTGCAGAGAAGAGCTAGTAGTTATGCTTCGTGAAATGGAAATTATCGATTTCTGCAAAATTTTGGTGACTTCGGAAAGGGCCAATGTTTTGAGTGAAATTGCGCACGGTAGCGCTTCGTTGGACACGCAAGTTGAATATTAATTCCTAAGTTTTACATGATCAAAATTTTCTGATGCGGAAAATAATTTCGTTTTCATAAATTCATCAGAAATTGGAATGACTGCATGTAATTTCAGAATGCCTCGAACCATCAAAGCTTCATCGACTCAATTTTGTGAAATAGCTTCGTCTGCTGTATGTTCTGCAGCAGGCAGAAGATATGCTCCTGAAATAAGAGCATCCCCGATTATACAAAAATCCAGCGGTGTTTGAATCGGATCTGAATTACCAATCAATTGTAAACTCGCCAGACAGTTCCATCTACCCCATCGCATGGCCCTTTGCCCCCACATGGAAAAAGAGAGCACCTGCATAAACTTGATTTCGATCTTATATCTATTTAATTACGTTTCATCATCATATTCATATGAGAATGAATATCTTCGCAGATTTCGGAATTCCGGATTGACTCTCGAGTAAAAAAAAAATAATAATAATGATAGTTCAGTCACTATAATATGAAACAAAAACAAATTGAAATTCGAATTACAAATTCTTCTATTTTTATTCTTAATTCGCAAGTACGATTCGCCAATTAATGACACGTATAACTATTCATATATACGCAAGCATATATACATAACATATATTACTTACATGCGTAAACGAATTTTTTTGATTACCCACGCCATTTAGATTTATGGATAGTTCACTGAAGAAAAAAAAAAACAATCACGTAATCGCCTGTAAGCACATATTTCTGAAAATCAACATGTCTGCCATTGTATATAAAATACAACCGATCACACCGTTGACAAAGAAAAGTTACAGAATAAAGATGTAACGACATACATTGCATATAGGTCACTTATATGAAGCTGCGAATAAAAGATATATCATAATTATATATTTTACTCGTATACCCAAAATATGTATCACATATTGAAAATATATATGAAGAAATTATAAGTGAAGTATATTTAGTTTATAAAATGCATATATTCACTGAAGTAAGTGGTCACATATATGATGAAAAGTTGACAGTATATGTATACACAGTATATAAAAAAGTTATAAATTTTATGTATACAATATACATACTTTCAGACATATATGTTGGTTATATTAATGCGCATATATATTTTTCAATGTGGGCCATGTGATGTAGCCAAAAAATGCCACTCAGCTTGACATCCAGAGGGTTCAAAATAATGCGTGATGTTAATGAAATTCTTTTCATTTTTATACTGGGAAACTGCTCCATCTGAGAAAAACTTCTTTTTTAATAGTAATTGAATCTTGAAACTTCTCGTTCATAAAGTCAATCAATTTTTTTTTCTTCGATAAATCAACTGCAATCGTATTATGTTTCAGACACTTCGGAATTATTACAAAACTGAAATGGTTCAACTTTCCCTCGCTGTGACTTTCATAATAAATTACGATTGGATGGATCTCTAGTTGAACCCTTGAGTAGAATCTTCTACAACAAACGCATGATTGTCCGAGTGATTGTCAGCGAAATCGCACACGACTAGAAATTCACTAACTTTCACGGTTTTTTTCATCTCCTGCCAATAACTGATTTGCTGCTTGTCAATGAAATCATGTGCTGGAAATTAATATCCGTACTGGAATTTTCGGAACAGGTATAATTCCAAGCGAAAATAACCAGTAGACATATTCTGGGAGTCTAAAGTAGTTGAATAACTATTTTCCGAGAGAGGATAGCCCTGGAAAATGGCGAAACATTGAATGAAATCCAACGGCTACGTGAAACAGCGAGCCTGCCGGAGCAGCGCCACCGTGGAACGGCACGCGCGGCGACGCACGGCCAGACGTTTTAATTTCTTCCTCCGGACCTAGTATGGTCTCCATAAATTTTTTCTAACGAATTCAAAGGAGAAGGATCCAGCTATCTAAAAAAAATTGTTTTTATGAAATTTACCGTGCCCTTCGGAAATGGCGGCCGAATTTCGGAAAAAAATGACGAAAAAAACTTGAAGAAATTTATTGTTTCTTGAACATATTTTTTTCACAGCAGCTCTTTCTTTTGTGAATAAAATGAGTCCAAGATCATTTGGCTGCGTTCAATGGTTTCGGAGATATGAATTTTCAAACCAAGTAGTGCAAAAAAATTCAAACACCCGTAACTCCGCCATTTTTGAAAATTTTTCGAAATCCGTGAAATTTTTTATTTTTTTTCCATAGTACTATATAAAGATTCCTCAAAGGGCGCAAAGATCCGCGATTTGAGTGTTTTTTTTTTTTTTTTGAGTGAAATGACATGGACCCGCTCATAGCAAAGATTTAAGCGAACCGAATTTTTTTCTCACAATAATGGTCCTGGAGGTTCGGGAGGAATCTTACGTTTATATTTGTTCATGGCATTCACCGGAATCGCAGCTATTTTGTTACCTTACGGTAGAACGGTTCACAAGACTTTTGGACTACCTGTACCTCTTTACGCAGATTCATCTTCTGATATTAAACTTCGGTCAAAAGACTTAGACAATTCGGAAAACGTTGTGTACTATACTTATACTACTATAATTCGCACGAGGGAAGTCAGAATCAAAACTCGAAACTGGATTAATTTTATGGTGACGTTCGTTTACTCACTCGATCGTCATTAAGTTGACGTAGTTCGGATAGCCGATTTTCAAAACAGACAGGACAGCCAAACACGTACTTTGATAGATGAGTATTTATCAATCCAACATAATTACGTTTGTTTAAGGATCACCAATTTATGTGACAGTGACGTCCTCGGACGACATCATCTTACTTGACGAACCAAAGATGTCGTTAGCAAACCTGCTGCGAGGAACCAAGGTGTTATCCAAAAAGCGGAGTTTGACAACAAAGAACAGTCAACTACAAGTGGGATCAATGTCGTGTTCAGCATCCATCACAGAGAAAAAAAAAGAAACGGACTAAATTAAAGAAAGCTTTTGTCATATTCTGTGTGGCTAGCTTGGAACAAAGATATACGACCGTTTATCCATATTTTAAGATGGATTTTGACTCTGGAAACGTTAATAAAAAAAAAAGATGGAAGGAATTCAGTTACATCGTACAGTAATCATTGAGTAGTAATTGTTACGTACTAGCGCACTTTAACTTCATTTTCAAATCCCTTCACTCCACGTAGCAGAATTTTGTAACATTGCAATTCATTTTAAGGGGACCAGTACAGCTTAAGAAATTTTTAAAAAACCCTTTCTTTTCGCACTTAACGCTACGTCAGAGTCATACCTATCTCTGAAAAAATCGTCGTTGACTAATTCGGAAAAATGACAGAGTTAGTGCTCGAAAATCATAATTCTGAAATTGTTGAAAAATTGAGTTTTTTTTATGTTGAACGCTCCAACTGGATCATATCTATCCATAAAAAAATTGTCGTTGACGAATTGGGTATAATAACACCGTTATCGATCCAAAATTATCACTAAGAAAATCGATTTTTCGTTTTCTGCGTGAAGCGCTACGTCGGGGTCATCTTTATCTTTGAACGCGCGGAAATCGTCACTGCACTCCAGTGACCAGGCGCAAGTGGTGCTGCTGCTTTTTTTCATGACGCTCACATGTTGTACAAACCGCTAGTCGTCAACGTTCCGGCAATTTAAAGTTTTTCTGAATGTAATCAGTCCAAATTTAACTTTTTAGTACTGAAAAATTGGAAATTTATTGTGCTAAATCTGTATCACTGTCATTTGCTGGTGTCCACATCCAGAGATAGTGTCTCAGGATATTCGCAGAATTTCTCTACATAACCTTAAAGTAAGTATACAAATTGTATAAGTGATAGACGAAATAAGCATTTTATTCGCTCATCATTGATAAGCTTTCAATATGCTGTTAGTTCATAGATTTTATGTAGAAAAAACCGGTGTGCAAATAATAGAAATTATGGAACGGAGGGAGCAGAGTTCCAGGGGAGGCGTAGAAGGGTCAATTGGCTATTCAAAAAAAAGGGCGAAGATCTCTCACTGCTCTCAACCGAATGAGAAAGAAGCTTCCAATATTTCAACGGTCTTCGAAACAAAAAAATTACTGGAGAGTACAGAGCTGACCATTTTGCGGGCTATTGATTATTTCACATCGAAACGTTTTGCAATCTCTTTGGGTGAATCTGCGCTGCGAAGAATGTGGTGGGTCGATAGTTATGACCGAAGTGAGCTTGGAAGGTCTGGGAGGCACGTACTCTAACGTAGTCTAACTGAGAACTCTGAAGAGTAGCCTGACAATCAACAATACACGTAGTGCATTTGGAATGAATAGGCGTGCCATATTAGCACTACGTTGTATCGGTCAAGGCTTGAAGAGTTTGAGACATCACCGAATAGAATAACGCACTTCGAACAAGCTCAACAACGGGCAGCGGACAGTAGTCGCGAAGCTCGAATCGCTGTCAGAAAACTGCAACTTGCTGACAATGAAACTGCGGCTAGAGAAGGACTTTCATACATGGCGAGAACAGAGAAGGATGGTGTGTTTCAGATATCAAAATTAGAATTCAAAGAAAGCCAAAAATGATAAAAATAATTTGTTGACGTTGAAATTTTTTTCAATTTTTGATTCTAAACAACTTTGATCTGAAACATTCTTTGACATTGTGAGGTTTTCTAATAGTAAATTCCAACTTTCTGGTAAAATTTTCGAATTTGTTTATCTCGGAACTGTATTTTGGGCGCCTGTCGTAAGGTTTTTGGAGCACCTTTGGTCCGATTAAAGTCGTTGAGGGCTCATTTTGTTCAGAAACAAAATCCTCATCATATGAACGAGGGAATTTTGGAATGTTTCTTTGTTGGCCAAGTTGTTTGCAAATTAGTGACCCGAATTTTGGAAATTTTGGATAATTGACTGTAACTTTTGACATGGTTATTTTTATCCAGATCCCCGCGTTCAAAAAATGTAGAACTGCTGTCCGAAGAAGATGAGACGTCGGAAAGTTTGATTGGACCAACGGTGTGCCAAAAACCTTACGACACAGATTTTTTGTCAAAAATTTTTTATGATGTGAAATGAACTTTGGTTGAACAATGAATGAATTCTGGAGTACTCCAAATTTTTCAAACCAAGCTGTACTGGTCCCCTTAATTCATATTCCAAGTTCAGTATATTTCATTTCATGCAGACATTCCTTTTCTCAAGCGCGCATTTCCGACTCTACGTTGGTGAAGTCATGTCCCGAGCGATAAGCGTAAGTTTGAACCTGGGTACCGAGTCCCGCGGACTGGGACCACTGTCCCAGCACATAAGGTACATTCAAATAAACTTTCTCTCTCTGGGAAAGACCAAATTTCCCTGTAACGATTATCACCCATCACACCTGTGTAGCGATAAACTGCATCTCTAGTTAAGACACACGTTATAAGAATAAATGCGAGTGATTGACAACCTAAAATAAGCTCTGTAAAAATATATTGTTAACACGAATGGACTGTGTCGAGGCTTCGCGACCGCACAGCGCTGAGTTTCGTTCGATGCGAAAACTAAAACTGCTGAGCCCAGCTAGACTCAAACTTGCACCTCATTGGCTAGTTAACTCGCGCATTAATACAATAATGCAGCGACTGCAGCCTCCTGGATGATTTTATCCAAAACGTCGCGTCTTTCTTCCGTCAAGTCGCGAAGTGCGTGGTTGTATTGGCCCGGTTAGCATTCAATCAAGCTAGAGTCGGTGATCGAAGATCTTCATTGCGACGACCCGAAAGTCTTGAGCTTCTCGTTGATTACTATTACTTTTGTCCATCAAGTCGCGAGGTGCGCGGGCAAATAGTCGGTTAGCACCTTCCAAGCTAGAGTCAGTCTCCGAAAATCTTAATTGTGACAGTCTAGAAACCTTGGGCTATTCGTTAACTGAGCACAGTTGGGTTGGAAGATCTTCATTGTGACCGTCCCAAAGACTCATATGGGGCATTCCACGTCAGACGGGCCACTTTTTCAGTTGTATTTTTTGAATTCCATGAAAATTTTTTGGTGTCTTCAGAAGGTCCCAAAAACATGTTCTGAACAGTTTTCAACGTGAAAACTCAAAATTTCACAAAGCTACGCTTTATTTTGGAATCGGCGAATCTCCACGTTTTTTTGTTTTCAAACAATTCTGTCGCAGTGGAACGGGAGTGAAAAAATCGGTGGACACATGTACTCTCAAGGATTTTTTCCGTACTTTCGTTTTAAAATATCGGCTTTATTCCAAACAAAGCGCGACATGGTATAAATGCAGCTCAAAAATTTCAATCACACTTTTTTCAAAAATTGGTCCGATTAAAAAATTTTGAAAAATTCCTTAAAAAACGTCTAATTCCTTCAAGTTCATTCCCCTGAATCGGCATTATGGGCTGAGCATGGGTTCTATGTGAAAATCTCGTTTTTATTCCGTTGCGTCATGGAAAGTCACCGGACCTTCATTTGATTGAACTCCGGAATCCTATTGTCCTTCGAAGGAATGTCATTAAGGACGATTATTATTATTGAGAATTATATTACTTATCGAATTTTAATTTTTTTGGTTTTATTTTTTTTTTTTTTTTTAATTTATATTTTTCTTCCAATTGTTTTTTCCTCACAGAGAGGCCCGTACAGAGCTCGTACAGACCCCAAACGAGATAATGAATGGGGTAAAGGAGAAAACAATTGCAAGCAAAATATAAATTGAAAAAAAAAACCGAAAATAAAAAATAATGAATAAATATAAATCAAAACACAAACCAAAAATGAAAAATAAAACCAAAAAAATGAAAATTCGACGAGTGATATAATTCTCGATAATATTACTCGTCCTGAATGACATTCCTTCGAAGGAAAATATGTTTTCGGAGTTTAATTGAATGAAGGTCCGGTGACTTTTCATGACGTAGCGGAATGAAAACGAGATTTCCACATAGAACCCATCCGAAACCCATAATTCCCATTCAGGTGAATAACCTCAAATGAATTAGACGTTTTTAAAGAATTTTTCAAAATTTTTTAATCGGGCCGAAATTTGAAAAAAATCATGATTAAAATTTCAAACTGCATTTTCACGATGTTGTGCTTTGTTCAGAATAAAGCCGATATTTTTGAACGATAGTACGGAAAAAATCCTCGAGAATAAATGTATCCACCGATTTTTTCACTTCCGTTTCAGTGCGACAGAATTATTTGAAAACAAAAAACGTGGAAAATCGCCGATTCCGAAAATAAAGCGTAGCTTTGTGAAATTCTGAGTTTTGACGTTGAAAACTGTTCAGAACATGGTTTCGCGACCTTCTGAAGACACCAAAAATTTTTCATTCAATTCAAAAAATACAACTGAAAAAGTGGCCCGCCTGACGTGGAATGCCCCATATATGCTTGTAAGTCTTATATATGGGGCATTCCATGCCAACTCACCGAACCCGTGACCCTGACCATTTTAGATTCTCCTGATTCTTTTTTATATGATCGACCCTCCTCCAGAAACCACAAAAAAATTCTGAAATTTTTTTTTTTTTCATAAGTTTTTTTTATCCGTTATTTAGGCTATCTCAAAAACGCCATTTTCAATTTTTTTGATTTTTTGCACATTCATTGCTTGATGTGAAACAATGATTTTAAGCCTAAAACGGGAATGTGATTCCGGTTTTTTCTATTTTTCCAGAGGGATTCAAATATTTTATTATAATAATTTTGACGCAAATTTCACCATTTTTTCGTTCCGGCGCTTCCTGTCAGAATTTCGGAAAGATAAATAATAATAGGCGATGAGTCCCTTCCAAAACAATTCATATTTATTCATAATAAAACAGTAATTGTTATTATTAACAATTAATTGTTGTTCATCATTAATTTTATTTTTTCGTAATGAAATATTCATTGTTTTTGAAGATGCTTATCGCCTATTGTTATTTATCTTCCGGAAATTCTGACAGGAAGCGCTGGAACCAAAAAATGGTAAAATTTGCGTAAAATTGTGGTAATAAAATATTTGAATTTCTCTGGAAAAATAGAAAAAGCTAGAATCACATTCCCGTTTTAGGCTTAAAATCATCGTTTCACAACAGAATGACTGTGCAAAAAAATCAAAAAATTAAAAATGGCGTTGTTGAGACAGCCTGAAAAACAGATAAAAACAAAAATTCAAAAAAAAACTTTTTCAAAATTTTTTCGCGGTTTCTGGAGGAGGGTCGATCATATGAAAAATAATCAGCAAAATCTAAAATGGTCAGGGTCACGGGTTCGGTGAGATGGCATGGAATGCCCCATATATAAATACATGTACCGGCCGTTATAACGACCGCTCAACTCTCGGGCCTCTCGACACAACGCTGGCGACCCCCTACATATGCATAAGTGTGTCCGGATTTTTACAGATGCAACAATCAGCTCACTTTTCAGGGGTTGACAGTGGTTCTTGCGCCCCTCTATGAGTTGTATGCGACGCTCAGCCACGATTGTACCCGCGCGCTGCGCGCGCGAGCGCAACGTACCTGCGCCGTCAAAACGAAAACTATCATAGATGGGTTAGAACACCCAGTTGTGGTTCCAGCGGCCAAATATTTTTTTCAGCATTCTAACCTCAAAATCGCAACTTCGTCGCGATTTCTCGGCTCTCATGATGAAAAATAATGTCCGAAACTTGTACGTAAAGGCTTTCTGACGAAACTCGTTACAGCACTCGCCTTCGGCTCGTGCCGTAGACCTCTCGTTTCGTCAAAAAAGCCTTTCCGAAATCGTATCGAAATGTACTATAGGGACCCAAAGTGCGTATGAAGCATGGTCGGTCGTCACAACAACCGTAGCATATGAAATGTGAAAACGACCGGTCGTCATAGCAACCACGGGTCGTCACAACAACCGATGCATACGAGAAAAGTCTCTACTTTCTAGAACCCCGGTCGCGGAAGAAGCCAATAGATATTTGTATACCCATAGATATATTCACACGTGCAAAAGCATAGTGAACAAAGGGAAGAATATGCTTTAACGGTTAAACAGAGAGAGACCAGATCGTATTATAACTCACAGACACGGACACCACACCTTGAAACACATTCCCACACAGGTATAGGAACAAATACGTCCCGGTACCGTTGGTTTAATCTTATTTTCGTGTTCTCATAGTTCTGTATCCATTGTCTGATAACCAGAATATAGTCTCCTTTTACCTAATAATGAATTCAATCATTCATCACCTTATCACATTACTCATTAGTTTATATCAGCTAAGTTTAGGCCTCGCCCCTTTTGATTATTACGTAGAGAACTGTATAGAACTAGCAGCAGACGATCCCATATTACCGATCTTACTCAGAAGTGGGTCTATTTATTTTATCATTCAGGTTTGTTACGCGTGAACTCAATCTCACCATATACCGCTCGGGTGCGTTCGTTCCGATCCGCGGTTACTCTGTACAAAGGATAATAGTTGATCGGGAACAATTAATATCGATTGATTCCCACGTAACATAATCAATTCGCTACAAATGTGTGAAGAGGGTTACTTTTTTCACATTTCATGCAACAACAAATTCCTACATTATCAACAAAAGTTGAGATTCCGGACACATTTATATTTATCGTGGAAGTCATAGATGCCGTGAAGGTTTGTAGATTCGATCGATTTTCAACCAATCAAAACGTCCCATACTTTGAACTGCACGAAGTACGCGTATATCTCCTGGATCTTCGTTCTATCGTATACATCCACGAATCCTCATGGTTAGACCAGATAAATTCGGAGTATCAGATCCTCAGTTGAATAAAAAGGAAAAAACTCAATTGAATACAGAATACGAGAATACTTCGCCCGCGCGGAGCGCGGGCCTCGATTCGGCTAGTTGTGTTAAATAGAAGGCATTCTGTGGAATAGTGTCTGAGGAACAAAAACATTCGCAGCCCATCAATCATCGCGTTTCGAATACGCGTATAATATCGCAAAATTATGTTTACACGATCCAACCTTCTACTCACCTTTCGGCTCATGTCTGCCCAACCCATATAGCGGCCTTCGACGTTGTATTTTCCATCGTTGGTATGATATCGTACGTTATGAAGTATTCATCGTAATGGCTTCTAAAAATATGGACTCTTACTGTAAAGGAGATGACAGTTATTGGCGGTATAATATTAATATCGTATGATATACGTCCAGAATTTTGTTTACTCATACAACCATCCGTTTGTCCAGGCCACTTTTATACCTCAATAATTGCAATCCTTCCGCAATTTGAATACGTCTAAAGTACATGGAAAAAACAACTCCAAGCGCGTATACACAGCTGTTATGAGATTTCACAGGGTTTTTTTTTCGCCGTAACCATTGCAGGTGCCATTCTGAAAATTTTTTCGCAGACTCTTAACCCAAGGGCAGACATCCTGTAAAATTTGTACCGAAATCGAAAGTGTGTTATTAGGATTATAAAAATCTTATCCTCATTCTTTGGCGAAAATTCAATTTTCTTAATGCCGAAAAATTATGATTTGGATTTTTTCCGATAAAGCGGAAGAAATAAAAAAGTTTTTACTCCTAGTTTTTTTTTTTTTTTTTTTTTTTTTTTTTTATCTATGATGAATATTTTTAGAGATACAGTGTTCGTAATGAAAAATTGAATATCCTGAACGGACGCCTGGAAAAATCTTCAAAAAAATCACAGACATTTCTTTTGGCTTATATTTCAAACTGATGGATTTTCAAAAAAATTGGAGAGGTTGGATATAAATGGGCCAGCCAATGGAGAATGCTTCATACGTAAAACAAGTTTGCTGACGAATATACGTCTGTCTGTCTGTCTATCAAGAGTAAATGATGGACCTGAAAAATTGCCGTATCCCATTCAATTTGAATGATTGCTTCTACCGAGAAAAATCGACTTTTAATTCTGTTATTTAATTTTCTTCGGGGAGATTAAGAAATGATGTGAAATCGCGTGGATTGAGGCACAACACAAGAATATACGAATGAATTCCAGTAAATCGAGGCACATGATAGTATTGTAACATATCAGCCGACCAAGGCTGCGCGCGCGTTGCGTTAATTTTCATCCTGATGACTCCATTCAACTATATTAGCCTGCGGATTACGTTGAAATAATATTCTGTCATGATGTAAACCTTTATGAGTATAATTTTTGCCCACTGAATGTACGCATGACAACAGTGATTTAAATAAAATTTCTTTTCATTGTTTTATTAAAATCACAACGGTTGGTTTAATTTCAAAAGTATCAATGAGATAGTTTTCTACAAACTTACAGAGACTTACTTCTATAAATCTAGTTAAATCGGTAGTATAAATGTGACTTCTTAGTTTGTAACTGGGATTGTTTATAGCTTTTCAGATTGTTTTCAATCATGCCTGGCACCAGGTGCACAGTAGCTGTCTGTAAAAATAGTCGTGCAGAAACGAACAATGGACCTGCAATAATATCCTACCATAAATTTCCTATTGATCCACAACTGCGAAAAGAATGACATAGATACCGTCGCACTGGAGAGTGGAATCCAAATCGTTGCCACGTATGTTCCATACATTGCAGAAAAGATGATTTCGAAATGGACGTGAAAAATCTGGTGGTGGGTTTGCCACAGAGGAACATATTAAAAGAATAGTGTACCATCGCAGCATTTAGGATTGACATTACTTCAAGAGTCTGATTCATCAATGAAGTGTTGGTGGAAAAAGTATAACCTGTGATGACCGTACCAAGTACCTCTGAGCCTCGAAATTCTGCTATAGATCATGATACAGATGCAAATTTACAATCCGTTGGTGAAACAAGGAACGAAGATAACGATCAAACTGATGCTCTGAGAGAAAAAATTAAAAAACTAGAAGCTGAGAATGAAAAGTTGCAATAGCAAATAACATCCCAGAAACTTCTTGCGAGATCGAGAATAAAATGTTTACAAAATCAAAACCAATACTTGAAATCGAAGGAGCATTCCGAAAAGGAATTAAATTTGAACATAAAACCAGTTCTGTCCTCTGTTCCCACCCCTAATCAGCTTGACATTATACTTGGTAAAAAAAAACGAGTCAATTGGAGTACAGAAGAAATCGCAACTGCTTTTACCCTGAGATATTTTAGTAAGCGATCCTACATCATATGAGATCGACCTTGCATCACCCGCTGCCTGGACTATCAACCTCACAGGCATACGCTTCAAAGATGAATATGAGGCAAGGATTATTGGACGACCCTTCCCTTTCTTAAACGAGTCATGACCTCGAAAGATGTTGAATTTATTGGAATCCTCGCACTTCCATCCAGTGTTGGGCGTAATCAATTACTTTTGGTAATTAATTACTTTCTTAATACTAAATACATAAGTATTTAGTATCGAACATTTTTTTAATTACAAAATACAAATTTATTTTGTATCAAAAAATCTCCTGAATACAAAATACAAATGTATTTAGTATCGGAAATTCTTCTAAATACAGAATACAAATGTATTAAGTATCGAAAAATCTCCTAAATACAAAATAGAAATGGGGTATTCCAGCCCAACCGGGACAGCTTTTGACCCTCACCCCTCTCGATTTAAAAAAAAATTTTTTTTTGATATTCGGTAGACTGAAAGGAGTGCTTGTGATTTATTTCAAATTTTTATCTCATTTCGTTTTCGATTAACATATTTTCGAAAATTCGCAATTCCCGATAATCGTCAAACGTTTAAACGCCTTTATCTCTGAATCTATCGGTCGGATTACAAAATGTGAGTATATGAAATTCATCGAAAAGAAGTGTACTTTTCGAAAAAAATATTTTTGGATCATTGTGCCTCGTCCATCTTAGTGAAATCTTCGTTTAAACATGGAAAATCGATTTTTCTCAAAGTATGACACAATTCAAAATTTTCAAAAAATTCTCAAAAATACTTCGAGAAAAGACAAAAATTTTAAGCTATGGCTGATCGTGGGCCTTGGCTGCTTTCTATTTTTAACAGAATTTTAATCGATTATTTTGAATTTTGTCTCAAATTTTTGATCGAATTTTAATTGATTCAATTCAAAATTTAATTGAAATTGTGTTGAAAATTGAGGAAAAATGAAAAAAAAAATCAATTTTCAACAGAATTTTGATTGGTTTAATTCAATTTGTTTTTCAATTTTCAATAGAATTTTAATTAATTCAATTAAAATTTCGATTAAAATTCTGTTAAAAATAGAAGGCAGCCGAGGCTCACGATCAGCCATAGCTTAAAATTTTTGTCTTTTCTCTATTGAGGCAGCGATCCATCTGGATCCCTGCGTAGAGTGATTTTCTCTTTGCTGCGTATCATGTTGAGAAGCGATGGCTTGTAAATCCAACTTGCACCTGATTTATTGGGTCTCCAAGAATACTGAACTTCTGTAATAAAACTAGTTAGCATAAACTAATGTCACAGTAGCGTGACAGTATCCAAAGTCATCGCCGCAGTATAGAAGTTTGAAAATCAATTACTGAAAAATCATTATTTTGACCGATTGTCATAAATAATAAAATTCATCGTTCGACCGATCTTCAAATCTTTGGTCCTCAATTATTCATAAGAGATAGCTCTATGGAATGAACGTAGAACTTTATGATAAACTCATTTTCAACCGAGATATTGGAAAAATAAACCAAAAAAATTTGAAAATGCGAAAAAAAATGGAAACAATTGTATAACTCAAGTAATCTTTGCACTATCAAAGAGTTCTCCGTTCATTTTAAAGAGGCATCGCTTACAGCCAATTGAGGACCAAAAATTTGAAGATCGGTTTAACGATAGATTTTATTATGTACGACAACTAAGTAATTCTATATTTTTCTTTCTTCAGCGCAACCACAGCTATTAGACTAAAGAGTAATACATGATGTAAAATATGGATAATGGAGGTCAAACCCTCCTCTAACATGATGATTTTTTTCAATTCATTCAAGTGTTCAAAAGTTGCAGAAAAAAAAATTGTTTTTGAGAATTTCAACCCATTTAAAGGTGTATATTAGGCTGGTTTAAAAAAATCGACTATTTTTCAATTTTCAAATTTCGCACTGAAATATCTTCAGGGTACCAACAAATGACGCCCGTGAAAATCGGAGCTCTTAATTTTATTATTTAGAGGTCGCGCATCGAGAATTTCTATTTCCCATTCAAATAACACGGGAAATTTTTTTGTTTTTTTCATAATTTTCTAGCTCATAAACTAATCAACAGATTCTTATGCGCGATACATATTTTTATCGGAAATCAGGCGTTCTATAAAAAATGTCCCTGATCTTTTTCGATAATCCAACGAGTTCAGAAGTTATCCAAAGTCACAGTTAAATTTATGTCATAATTGCATTTTTTACTTCAATTTTAGGCAAATTTATTAAAGTTATTATCAAATATAAAAAAAAAACATTCAAAAAATCAGAATTATGATCATCCTAACACAAGCTGAAAACCATTTCAAACATTTAAAGAGTCCCGAGGGACTTTACCCAATAGACAGTGTCAGTTAATCAATTATTGATGCACGCATAATCTTTTTTCATCCTTGATATCAAAATATTAGCATTGACGCGGTTATTTGACAGCTATTATCAACTATTATTAAATTCGCAAACATGGGATGGCCAACCTGCGAAAAACAGACGAAAAAATTGGTGTGCCTTGAGTTGGATGTGACTGACTGCTAACTTTCAAGATAATCTCGGAATTCCGTACCGTTTCGACCTGAGTTCAAACCTTGACCTCTTAAATTTTGCTCGCAATTCTTTATATGATTGTTCCTACTTCGAGAAGCACTTGTTTTTTCCAGATTTTTTCTACTCGCTTCCAATTTTCTAGAATTTTCGAAAACGGTCATATTGATCGACACAATTTGAAATTTCTGAAAAATTCAGAAAAATCGTCTGTCAAATGTCAAAATTTTCAAGCTTACAGTCGGAGTGGGGACATTCTCCCTTCTTACTGTTTTCAAGCTTTATCCGAAAAAAAAAAACATTTGAAAAATCAGCACCAGGAGTCATTTTACTAGATGGTTACTTGAATATTTCCGAATGTCACACCGGAATTTTCTAAAGAATTTTCAGATTTTTCGCAAGAAGTTTTTCGGATTTTTAATTTTTTTTTTTTTTTTTTTGTAATTTTTGAAAATTTTTTGTTTATTGAAAAAAAAAATTTTTGGGTCCAAAAAATCCGGTTTGGCATATAAAAATGTTTCAGCAACCATCCACAGTAAAATAACTCCCGCTTCCAGGTTTTTCAACGTCTTTTTCCGAAAAATGCTTGAAAACAGTATGAAGGGAAAATTTGCCCACTCTGGCTGTAAGCCGAAAAATTTTGGTATCTGGCTCACGATTTTTCAGAATTTTTTCAGAATTTTGAATTGTGTCGATCAATATGACGGTTTCCGAAAATCCTAAAAATTCAAAACGAGTCGAAAAAATCTGGAAAAAAACGAGTGCTTTTCAAAGTAGGAACAATCATGTCAAAATCGCGGGCGAATTCGGAAAAGTCAAGGGTAAAACTCAGGTCGAATCGGTATGGAAATCCCCATATACATCATATTACACCATGTTAAGTACGCATACAGTTAGTTATAATATTATAATTACTGTAATTAACTATCGATTCGACTGACCCGGTATTAGTTCAATTATTACAGTATTAATTGATTCGCGATCAAATAAATTATCATTTTCGTTTAAAATAATCCATCACTAATCAATTACTAGTCAGTCGATGACGAAGATATATATATGTGTCCATAAATAAAAAGGAACAAAATCTAAAAGGTCATGTACTTATACCTCGTTTAATTCCGAGATTATCTTGAAAGTTAGCAGTCAGTCACATCCAACTCAAGGCACACCAATTTTTTCGTCTGTGTTACGTGGGAATCAATCAATATTAATTGCTCCTCGATCAACTGTTATCCTTCGTACAGAATAACCGCGGATCGGAACAAACGCACCCGAGCGGTATATGGTGAGATTGAGCTCACGCGCAACAAACCTAAATAAAAGAATAAATAGACCTACTTCTCAGTAGATCGGTAATACGGGATCGTCTGTCGCTAGTTCTATACAGATCTCTACGTAATCACCAAAAGGGGTGAGGCCTGAACTTAGCTGGTATAAACCAATGAGGAATGTGATAAGGTGATGAATGATTATATTAATAATTAGGTAAAAGGAGACTATATTCTGGTTATCGGACAATGAATACAAAATTATAAGAAAAAGAAAATAATATAGCACCGACGGTACCGGAATGTATTTGTTCCTGTACCTGCGTGCGAATGTGTTACGAGGTGTAGAGTATGTGTCTGTGAGTTATAATTTTATCTGGCCTCTCTCTCTGGTTAAGGAGTATTCTTCACCTTGCCTACTATGCTCTTGCACGTGTGAATATATATAAGTATGTATATATGTATGAGGTTTACAAGTATTTGTGAATGATATGCACTCCTCGTGCACCTACGCATATAGATATATGTATGCGTCCTCTCGTTGGCGGTAAGGTGTCAAGAGATCAGTTATCAAGTTAATATTCGTGCCCACTAATAAATATGGACACATATATGTATATCTGTAGGCGCCCTGACTACTGACTAATTGATTCAGGTATTAAGCTGTTGCTTCGAAACTAGAATATTTCCTAACTTTGATATCGCTATTCGAATTTTGAAACGCGCCTGTGTCACTTATTTGAAATATGAAACAGCTACAAAATATAGCAATACATGTAGTGCGGACGATTAAAAGATTCGGAAAGTTGTGCAGATAAACTTAGCTTTTTGAAGGGACTGTGCTGACGCTCGAGACCACGTGTTGGATCGCGGAGCTCGTGCTGCTTGCCTGCGTTACCCCGGCTGATCCGCTATCAGGTGGAAGACGAGTGGAAGATGGTTCTGGATTGGTGTCGATTCCCGAACTCGCAAAGTCTATGGTCCTCAAACTCGCACCTCGTTGCACGTTACGTTTTGATCACAGAATTTAGAGTCTAATTTCAAAAGAGCCGAAAATTGTATTGGTAGAAAGAATAATGAAAGAGTTGAGGGCTGGATTTTTGAAGATTACTAATACTATCGATCACAATGATCGAGCGTGAATCTGGAGTTTAAGTCTATGTATTTATGAGTCTTTGGGATGGATTCAATGAAGATTTTCCACCTCAACTCTGCTCAGTTAACGAAAAGCTCAAGAATTTCGGGCCGTCACAATGAAGTTTTTCGAGCACCGACTCTATCTTGATTGAATGCTAGCCGGGCCAGTACGACCACGCGCCTCGCGACTTGACGGAAGAAAAGGCACGACTTCTTGGATAAAATCATCCAGGAAGCCGCAGTCGCTGCATGTTGTCTTAATGCGCGAGTTAGTTAGCCAATGAGGTGCGAGTTTGAGTCTAGCTGGGCTCAGCAGTTTTAGTTTTCGGATCGGCGGAATCTCGGCGCTGTGCGATCGCGAAGCCTCAGCACAGTCCATTCGTATTAACGATATATTTTACAGAGCTTATTTTAAGTTGTCAATTTCCCAGAGAGAGAGTTTATTCGAATGTACGCTATGTGCTGGGACAGCGGTCCCAGGTTTAAACTTACGCTTATCGCTCGGGACGTGACTTCACCAAGGTAGGAGCGGAAATGCTCGCTTGAGAAAAGGAATATCTACATGAAATGAAATATACTGGATTTGGAATTATTATGAATTCAATGTTACAAAATTTTGCTACGTGGAGTGAAGGGATTTGAAAATGAAGTTAAAGTACGCCAGTACGTAACATCTGTTTTTCGCAGGTTGGCCATCCCATGTTTGCGAATAGAAACTGTTACA
This sequence comes from Ametastegia equiseti, assembly GCA_963989295.1. Taxonomy (NCBI): domain Eukaryota; kingdom Metazoa; phylum Arthropoda; class Insecta; order Hymenoptera; family Tenthredinidae; genus Ametastegia; species Ametastegia equiseti. The sequence continues at coordinate 27,011,846 of OZ022389.1, forward strand.
CTAGTATCGCCTTCATCACGGTGTCAATAGGCGTCCTGCAAAGCGGGCATGGCCGACCAGTCAACCGAGCGTGACAACGTAGACAGGTGCACAAATGCGTGCATGGCATATGGGTATAGGTATACGGCCGTTTCGGTCATGCACACGCAGCAGGACCCCCTAGGGCGCTCGACTTCATCTTGGACCCTCGCTGCCACTTCCGGACCTACAAGACATTGGTGACATAGGATAAGCAAACATGGGTGCGGTGACGTAAAAACGTTGTATGTATCATTATTGAATTTTCTGATGCCATCGATTATCTAAAAACACAACGAAGAACTTTGCATTCAAGCCCGGAATGAAGGATTTTCGGATAAACTGACAATGTTGATTATACCGGCACACATCAAAAAAGTGGTTCGGTCTGCGGACGCCACGAAGTCTATCCCTATGTTTTTTGAGAAGTTGAATCCAAATCCGAAGTCAGAAATGCTCTATCACCCACAGTCTTCGATAGCCCAACAATAGCTATAGTTGAATGTCGACAAGAGAAACTGACAATAATAGTTCAAAAAAAGTACGAAACCCATTGGACATAGGTCATTTGAGGAAACAAAATACGATACAAATGTAAAAAATGGTTTCAAGGTAACATTTTACGATTAAAGATAACAGAATTGCGCTGATGAAATCGAGATTTGAATCATCTCTTATTTTCTGGAATGTTCATATGAAAGAACCAGGCAACCCGAACCAGTATCAAATTGGGATTCAGCTCGCTAAAATACATAAAGATTAGGCTTGATCTAGACTGAACTAATTTTTTCCATAAATTGCTGATACCTATTATGCAGCTTTTCTATCATTTTCCATTATCTCATCCCAGGATTTACCCGAGAACTGTGGGTGATGGAGCAACTCTGACTTCGGAATCGGATTCAACGCGTCAAAATTCATAGATTGAGTAGATTCAGAGATACACTAGTGACATTCTCAGACTCGACCCCTTGTTTATTTCTGTGTGCCAGTGTTATTTATACGTACCCGCTAAAGTGAATAACACCGAGGTCGACAGATATATATGGGGTATTCCAGCTCATCTCAACCAGCGAACGGCACTTACCTCTCCGATATATTTTCTTTTTTTTACATTTGGTAATACTAACAGAAAGAAGACAATTCTGCGAATTGGAGTTCCTGATCTCAAATTTTCAAAGAGAGACGAGAGCTGCAAAATTTTGCTCCAAAATTTTTCTCGAATTTATTCCTCGCAAACTATTGATCTAGGAAGAAAAAGTTCTGTACAAAAAACCTGCGGTATGCTGTCAATTTTGAAGAGAAATTCAGTCGATAATTTTTCATTCATTGTTTGACCTACTTTTGCTCGATTTGAATCAAAAATTTCAATATTCTCAAAGATTGCCGTTTTCGATTTCCTTGATTTTTTTGGTCGAAATTCTAAGTCTTCAAATAGAAGAATTTTGAAACCTTAACCTAGTTGTCTGGACATCAACTTTCAGAGTTATGAATTTTCGAAATTTTTATTTTCTAATTTTTACTCATTTTTCTAATTTTTTTTTTTTTTCTCTTTCCCAATTTGATTTTCTCGTATCACACAATACACCTATTTATCAAAGATACAACGAGAGAATTCATAAAAATAGTACAATCGCCAGCGCACCAGCGTGAAGAATAATTCAAGAACGGTAATGTTTTTCCGAATTTTGTATTTTAGCGAGAAAAAATTACAGAAATAATTTCCGGAAGTAGGTACTAGAAAAAAGTGAAAATTGTATACGAATTGTATACATACAATGGGGCATTCCACGTCAAACTTGCATCCCATGTAGGTACCTCGCCCCCTCAGATTTTGAAATTTTTTTGGTATGATATAGGTTGCTAATGACCCAAGGGGCCTTTCAATTTTTTTTAGATTTTTTCAACGATCAGTCAAATTTGAAAAAGAATCAAAAAGCCAATTCCGAAAACGACATTTTTAAAAATCTGTATACGAATTGTATGAATATTGTGTTTTTCAAAAAAGTTTACTTTTGAAAATTTACCTAACCCGAAAATGTTTGAAAACCATAAATGAAACTTAAATAAAAAATAAATAATGTATACAATTCGTATACTGCAACTTTCCGGACGTCTTCAAGCAAAGCTTTTGGCGTTCGGCCGAGCTGTTGTGGGTTTTTTGCATTAAATTTATATTTTTAAGGCTCCTGTTTGCTATTCCCCTGGACTAAACTTTTCTGAATTCGATAATTTTTGGAGGGATACGGACTCGAGCTAAGCTAATAGTTAGAGCCGTCTTTTTAGGAGCAGAACCGGATATAAACTTAATTATATCAGGTCTGAATAGGTTAAGGTTGAAGTGAGGAAAAAAGAATAGGTTTCCGAACTCGGATAAAGCCTGGAAGGTTTCAACAGAGTCGTCTCACCGCCTACAGAGCAGGGTAACCTTTAGTTGACCGTGCCTGTCTATCAGACTCGTGTGTATTTGAGGTTATGCTCAATTCAGATACGGATTGCAATTAAAGCTCAATCAGTACTGGCTATTGTGCGCCTTAATCCACCAGAGCTGTCTCTAAGGATTAAGTCGGGATCAGTGAAATTAAATTGACAACAGTAAATTGAATTTCAATACAAAAAAAATAAACAGTTATTATTCAAATTAAACAGTGAAATGGTAATTTCTCGGTGACACGGTCTTTAACATAAATTGTGTTTTAACACTTTATCCTGTGCCGGATGGCTTAACAATAATAAAGAATGCCTGTTGGCAAAATAAAGGAAGTTACTCAATTATCTCAATTATAACTAATAAATTTTGTTTTGTCTTAATTCTAATTTTGATTTGGTTTTGTGGCTCAAGGCTCTGTTTTCTGAATTTGAATAAACAAAGTACAAATGCTGTTTTAGCTAATTGCCTAATGCTTTTTCCTGTGTGTTTTGTGAGATCAATCACTGCTTTAGTAGATTGTCTTAGTTTTACGAATTTTAAGAAATAAATGCAATTTTAGCAAGATATTCTAATTTTATGTTATTTTAAGAAGAGTTCAAATGCTGTTCTAGCTAGGTGAAATTGAATTTATGAGTCAGTCAGTCGCCCACAGCCGTTAGCTGGTCGAGTCTCTGATCTGCTGCTTAGCGCTGCGCTGTTCAGCCTTTTATAGTCCTAGTTTCGTTGTCCCCCGTTGCCCCCCAGCGGGTGCGCGGTGGTCTTTGCGGCGTTTAGCCTCGAACCGTCACGTGGTCTTACATAGTATTTGGCGCGACAGGATGTCCGCGCGCTCCATGTGCGTAGATCTCGTGCGCAGCCAGCTGATGGCTCGATGGGTCACGTGATACGTTACAATACAATTTTCACTTCTTTTTACTACCTACTTCCGGAAATTATTTTTGTAATTTTTTCTCGCTGAAATATAAAATTCGGAAGAACATTACAGTTCTTGAATTAATCTTCACGCTGGTGCGCTGGTGGTTGTACGATTTTTGTGAATTCTCTCATTGTATCTTTGATGAATAGGTGTGATGTGTGGTACGAGGGAATCAAATTGGGAAAAAGAAAAAAAAAAAATTAGAAAAATTAGTAAAAATTAGAAAATGAAAATTTCGAAAATTCATAACTCTGGAAGTTGATGTCCAGACAACTTGGTTAAGGTCTCAAAATACTTTTATTTGAAAGTAGAATTTTGACCAACAAAATCAAGAAAATCGAAAACGGCAATCTTTGAGAAAATTGAAATTTTTGATTTGAATCGAGCAAAAGTAGGTCAAACAATGAATGAAAAATTTTCGACTAGATTTCTCTTCAAAATTGACAGCATAACGCAAGTTTTTGTGTAGAATTTTTTCTTCCTAGATCAATAGTTTGCGAGGAATAAATTCGAGAAAAATTTTGGAGCAAAATTTTGCACCTCTCGTCTCTCTTTGAAAATTTCAGATCAGAAACTCCAATTTGCAGAATTGTCTACTTTTTGTTAGTACTACCAAATGTGAAAAAAGAAAAAATATCGGAGAGGTAAGTGCCGTTCGCTGGTTGAGATGAGCTGGAATGCCCCATATACATTATACATGCATACTTATAAAACTGATTGTATCGAGATCTTCGATTTTTTGTTCTCTTTTTATAGTTAATTTTGCATCAAGGGAGTAAAATTTCACACCCGCGTGTGATCGCCGTGCACGAGGGTCGGCGAAGCCGACCCGAGTGATTACGGCATCACACAAGGGTGTGAAGTATTACGCCCGTGTTGCGAATGACATTTTTCGATGCAGTTTGCGTAAAATTTGATTTTATCCCAGCAAAACAATGCGTAAAATCGAATTTTACGCACACGTGTGTCGCAAAAGTCATTTTCCGTGCTTGCCGAAACGTGTGGGATGTTCGCTCTGAGATTCAATCACGCATCAACAAAGAACTCGAATCCGTGCGTGCTATATTGTCTAATGTTTTAATAAACATAAATTAACCATCTGTATCTACTCCTCACTTTCGGCTCGATCCGTCACAGAGCTTGGAGAGGATGGTGCTCCGGACCAGTACGTCTCGTCGGATGAATCCGTGTTCGCATCCGAATCTGTAAAAGAGAATGGAATGTGCAGAGCAATGAGTGTATGAGAAATGTACTAATTTTCTGCTTTATACGAATGAGTTAGTTGGTATATTCCATTGTGGAATTTGAAAACTACTATCTTACGTTGATTGTCTTCATGGTGCAATACTCCAGCTGGCTGCCGGCGGCCAGGTCCGCGTACGGGTTGAGAACTCCCGCGCGACCTCCCGGCCCGCCCTCGCCCTCGTCCGTGACGTGGAGTTCTTTGCTGTTGAGCTCTGGCTCCTCTTCCCCGCTGTCTCAGAGTACGGACTGCTCTAGCAGGTGGAGGTGTGGCAGGTCCAGCATGGGCAGGACTAACCGATCTATGGGGGCTACTTGGCCCATCGTCGGAGAGTAAATCAATTGCATCTGCATTGTCAGGTACACCCGTATTTTGGAGAACTTGGTGACGATTTCCTTGAATCTCTGCACGAGCAGCTGTTATCAATCAGAATCCGTGAGTATTTATACTCCCAAATTATTGCAATTTTCTCAATCTTATTTATTTTCTTCATTCATCAATATTCATCAAAAGTCCAAATACCTGCTTCACCATCAAGAACGGCCGGGTCATCAATGACATCTTCGTCGAAGTTCTCATCTGACGGCAAAAAACACTGTGCGAAGTTGGTGCGGGAGCAAGAATAATCGCTAGTATTGGCTGTAGATCGCTACCAAGTTTTAAGAAATAAGTGCTGCTCTATTACGCAAAGCTAAGAGGATTAAAAAAGGCACTGATCCCCCCCCCCATAGGTAGCTGACTGGCTTGAGTATACCACTGCTTGAAACGGCGAGATCAGGTATATAGGTAATTGAAGGTGTTCACTCCAGTAATATTCAATTCCCGAGGGATTGAGTCGTTTGTTAGGCACAGTTTTACATGTTAGTCACTTGACGAATCGATAAATTGACGCAGATGCGCAAAATGAAAAAATCAGCTCTATGATGAACATTACTCTAGTTTCGCCTTCACTAAGAAGGAGTCATTACCACTTCAGGGTCACAGATTTTTTTCGAACTTCCAGGAGTGTTTCCTGGTACCGAAACATGAGATGCTTGCTAGGTAACTCTCCGGATCCATCAAGCTCTGTGAGTTTAAAGATTCTTAGTCTTGCCAAGACCATTTCCGGGCTCATTTAAGGGTCACGAGCTGCTCAGACTGATTTGAACTAGCATATAACGATTATGATCCAATAGTAAGATTCTTTTGAGCTTCATCGAATGCTGATTTGCTTTTCTATCATTCTCATACAATCCAACAATTCCACTACCTCACACTCACAGATTAGCTATTTTGAACTTTCTATGCCTAGTAATAAGGATTTCTTGGCATGTTAACTCACATTTTCATCATAAAATATCATATTTAAGTAAAGAAGAGTTATTTATGAGAAAATGTCTAAAGTATTGTAGCCTGCGTCGAATATATGGGGTGTTCCGCGTGAAGTGGGACAGATTTTTGCCGCAGGGTCACGGAATTTGGTGAAAATACAGATTTGGGTTCTTTGTCACCATATAAATTGCCACGACGAGTTGTAGATGTTTGGAAAACTTTTTACCACAAATATGGCACTGGTAATCATTTAGAAAAATATTTTCAACTCCATATATCGCAGCGATGCATGAACGAAAACATGACTTATGATAGTGCACTTTACTCGCAAAAACGCGCACTTTCCAACTATGTGACAATCGAAATTCATCTGAAATTTTCAAGACTTCAAAACTCAAAAACCGTTCAGTTCTACCAGAAGGGTCTAATGGATTTGGTTGCAATTTTGGCTGACATTACTTCAAACCAAAACAAAAATAATCACGAAAGTTTCAGCTTGCCCTTATTCCTTGTTTTTTTGAAATCGCATGAACTCAACAAAATTTGTTGAAAAACATCCCAATCGCAGCATGCGACCAATGAATTTGATAATCAATTCCGCTACTCTTTGGAAACGCAGTCCATATCGTTCCTTTGCGTTCGTATAGTGCCCTTGAGAAGGTTGATTTTCTCTATTTTGATTTTTTTCGTCATACAGTCATTTGGTCTTTTCAAAACTACATGGCCGAAAAAATCAAAACTGAAAAATGAACCGCCCCATTCCAGGCTACTATACGAACGCAAAGGAATGATGTGCACTGTTTTTTTGAAGAGTAGCAGAATTGATTATTAAATTCATTGGTTGCATGCTGCGGTTGGGATTTTTTTCAATTAATTTTGTTTAGTTAATTCAATTTCAAAATTCAGTCCGTCAAAATTGCAACCAAATCCATTGGTCGACCCTTCTGGTAGAAATACACGTTTTTCGAATTTCAAATTCTCTTCTTCTGAATTGATTTTGTTTAGTAACATCTTTTGGTACCAGGAAACACTCCCAGAAGTTTGAGCAAAATCTGTGAACCGGAGGTGGTGTTGACTTCATGTGAGAGGCATTGCGATCGTGCTTGAGAGATACGCAGCTAGTTTTTACTGCATACCTTGTACTTCACCTAACTCGAAAATTTGGGCCTCGTGATGACGGTTTAGGGACTGCATGAACTGTTCGAGCGGTAGCCTAAGAAAATATGAAAATTTGTTTTAAATGAATCATGAAAACAAAATTTCGCGTCAATAGGTATTGTGTACAATGGCTCATTGTCACCTTCCAGTCTGCAAATCATTTTTCCTCACACCTGCTCGGAAAAGGGCTCTTTTCGTACCTGTATGGCGGGTGCAAAGTGGCTCTTTTCCGCCCAGAAGGCGAAAAAGTCTCATGAGCGGGCGGGAAAGTTCTTTAGCGGGCGGGAAAGTACTTCAGCGGGCGGGAAAGTAGTTCAGCGGGCGGGATCAAAGTAGTTCAGCGGGCGGGAAAGTACTTTTCCTAACGGCGTGCGGAAAACACTACTTTCGCGCACGCATTTCCGTGCGGAAAACACCACTTTCCCGCACGCTTCATTTGCGTGCGCGAAAGTTACTGCCGCGCACGGAAATGAAGCGCCTGGAACAGTAGTGTGTTCCACATGGAAATGCGTCCACGAAAATAGTGTCTTCCGCACCACGCTGTTAGGAAAAATAGTATACGCAACACGTGTGGAATAGGTATATCTCGCACTCATGTGATTGTCACCCTCGCTTCGCTCGGGCGACAACCCTCACACTCGTGCGAGAATCACCTACTTTCCACACTAGTTGCGTAATGTACTATTTCCTAAGTAAGTGTGCAAAATTCGTTTTCGCGCACCCAAATTAGTGTGCAAAATAGTACATTCCTGTACTAGTGCAAACGCGACTACTTTCCCGCATTAGTGCGCAAAATACCACTTTCCTGCACTAGTGTGCAAAATACCACTTTCCCGCACTACTTTCCCGCACTAGTGCGCAAAACCACTTTCCCGCACTGCTTTCCCGCAAAATCTCATTTTGCGCACTCAGTCAGGAAATAGTACATTACGATACGAGTAGGGAAAGGCTTTTTTGACGAAACGAGAGGTTTACGGCACGAGCCGAAGGCGAGTGCTGTAACGAGTTTCGTCAAAAAGCCTTTACGTACGAGTGACGATCAATATTTTTCATCGTGAGAGCCGTGAAATCGCGACGAAGTTGCGATTTTGGGGTTTGAATGATGAAATAGTACATTTCGTTACGACTACGGAAGGGCTTTTTTGGCGAAACGAGAGGTTTACGGCACGAGCCGAAGGCGAGGGCTGTAACGAGGTTTGTCAAAAAGCCCTTACGTACGAGTGACGGACATTATTTTTCATCATGAGAGCCGCGAAATCGCGACGAAGTTGCGATTTTGAGGTTAGAATTAGGAAAAATAGTATACGCAACTCGTGCGCAAGGCGATTCCCGCACTCGTCTTGACTGTCGCCCTCGCTGCGCTCGGGCGACAAAATCGACTCGTGCGGGAATCACCTATTTTGCGCACTTGTTGCGTAATATACTATTCTCACCCGCTCATAAGACTTTCCAGCCGCCGTAGATTTCCTCGTGCCAACGAGCGATAATAATTTTCCTCGCATGTGTGAGGAAAAGTATCGTGTGTATCACGGGCGGATAGGCGATCCCTCACTCATGCGTTTACAGCTCTCGTCTTGGCTCGCGCGATATTCACCCTCGTAGAAGGGTGTTCGCAGCCCTCGCCTCCAGCTCGTGCTGCAAACCTCACCCTCCTACTCGTGCGAATGCTGCGCTCGCCTACGACTCGTGCTGCAACCTCCGCACTCGTGGACGGGAATCGCCTACTTTGCGCCCTAGATACACAATATACTACTGCGCCTCCAGAATGCGCCGATCTCTTCGCCGGTTCTCACGTAACCAGGTTCGTCTTACTTGGGTACCCGCCAGCAGTCTACGGTGATTAGTCTCTTGCTGGATGACCAGCTTACGGAGATTGCCTGAAAATCATGTAAGTAATGTAATGGGAATTTCGAAGCGTTCAAGTACAGTATAGGTAAAAGAAATGAATGCACTCACAAAAAAATTGCCATAAATTTGGATGTGGTCCACCTAGTTTTTGACGCGCCGCGGCATGAAAGCTCTCCACAATATTGTTAGTGCGCAGAGGACAGCCGTGCACAATAACTTCATCAGAAAGCGGGGTCCAAGTACTCCGGAGGTAGAAAGTGAAGCGCAACATCGCGGGAAACTCTTCACCGATGTCATCTGCTCGTTCCTGGATTATCTGGAGTCCTTCCTCAAATCTATCAGCTGGCGCTAATGGGAGCGTTTTGGCCATTTTGAGGACCATCTTCGGCGCATTACTCAGGCCTAGTTTTTTCCATCTTCGTAGAATGGCCTGAAAATATTTAGAAAAAATTATAACGCGAGGAATCTCGAAAGCATACACCGAATAATGTATTGGGAAGCTGCAATATTTTCATCAGAGATGAAAGCTCAATTACTTGGTTATAGTGGAACCAGCAGCCTTGAATCCGTGCATTGGCGAAATTACTTCGCGCTGCTGACATCGCTGCGCGCTCGTGGTCTCCGACTACATACCTCACGCATTCGGAGAGTTCAGGTATCAGCTCACGAACCATTGACCACAAGGTGCGGTATACGGCATAAGTCCGAGCCTCGCACAGCGCAAATATAGTCGCTATCCCCTATTGAACGGGAAGTATATTGAAATGGCATTGATAGGGAGGGGGGTTGCACAATGGATGAAGTAAATTTCTGAAAATTTGATTCTTAGGGTTACTCGAGAATGAGTTAAGAAAATTGATTGCTAGTTTCCAAGCTACCAGTGTCCGAATGAATAAGGTTCCGAGATGATACGTTGAAAGTGTGCGCGGGAACGCCCGATTTGAATTGCCTGCCTGCCCATGATGTCACAGAGTATTCCTCTGTGATCATGAAGCATCCCTTTTTCCTGGAAATTTTATAATATTAATGAATGAGGTAACTTCCGTACTGGCATTATAATATTCTAGCATTGCTGTCTTGTACAATTAACGTCCAAACTACCCTAACAAACGTTCCATCGAAAATAAGGCTAATCCTACGACTAATACTACTACCACTCACCGTATCCATATAGTATATACCGTATGTGAATCGTATATAACTGCATCATAGGTGGAATGCGCGGTACCACCTAAACACAATGAAGATTACTTTTTAATACGCATATATCACTCCGTGTTGAGCCTCCTGTGGGGCTCACCTGAGAAGTCTTCCTATATATACAGGGTGAATTCCTATCGTCCGGCCACTAAGAGGAGAGTTGAGGTGGCTACGGGTCCAGAATCGTCAATTGTTTGTTGTTTTCAACGAATCAAATCGGCAGAACTCACTGAAAAAATTGACAATTCGGGTTCGTGGCCGCCTCAACGCACCTCTTAGTGGCCGGACGATAGGAATTCACCCTGTATATATTGTTACGTTGGGCAAATTCCACCCTTTAATTTCTCACACTCGGTCTAGTAGGCTCACAAGATAAAAGACATGTGCTGTTTACAGTTGAACTTTCAGTTGCTGCGTCAACGAATATTATTGTATAAACAGTCCTGCTCGAGACATTAAACTGAGCACTTTGCCTATTCCGAATATAGCCAATTTGTTGATCCAATTTACTAGTGTCTTTCATTTGGCCTTATTTCGCTCAGGGATTTACTGCCTTCCCTTTTCCTGTAGCCTTTCCGGCTACAATATATATAATCACGGGTTCGTGCGAAAATTGTTGCACGATATCATATGCAGCCGTCACGTATGTTAATTGAGCCTAAAATTGTCCTGCTGTTCCGTAAGTTTTTAATCTAATAGTTTCATGAAACGTATACAGCAGGGTGTCCGTGATTTACCAACTTGGTTTATTTTTTTTGCAACGCCCCCTCAATTTTTAGTTCATGACGAAAAAGAAAATATCAGGCCCATATTAGCCCTTAATATTCATATTAAACCGTGCCACAAAGACGATACATTTCCCAATTAAATAACATGGGGTTTCGGCACGTTTTACATTTAATTTTTTTTCTCCCGAGCAAGTTAATATACAGCAATGAAAGACACATATTTTGATAGTGTTACGTGTTCCAACCCTCACACTCCTGATCATACCACCCTCACCTCATATCATTTCATCCTAGACACAACAACCCAGCCGTGTGCCTGCAGCTGCAGTCACACGGTCTCCTTATCAGAGGATGTGCTGACCATCATTCCAAGTAACTCATCCATCCTATGGTCTTCGCACATCCCTACCCAAAGACCTGACACCTCTCCTTTTCTTCTCCAAGCACGCTCATCTCGAATAGACAACGGACTCTCCTATTCGATTTTGTCAGAGACGGAACTCACGAGACTGCCCCGCAGTTATATTGTCATATCATTATCCCGTATTTTAAAAAGTCAATATTTAATGTTCGCTAGAACAATTTCGATTCGGAAGACACAGAACTCTCTTACGCTAACACTGTTGTTCATCCGTTAATTGACAAATCAATAAACAAAGACAGTTTCACACATTATACTTGTGCTTCACGTTTATTCAACATCCTTCATCCAGGTTGCCGATCCACGCGTAATACAAGGGCGGACCTATTCGTACTTCTATACTATAACAATAGGAAATTAAACGCTCTATGAAAAAGCTCTACTATGATTTTTCGATAAATTCACTGGTTTGAAAATTATTCAAGGTTGAAGTTGAACCTAAAGTAATTTTTTAGATTTTTTTACTTTGCCAGCAAAATTATCATTATTTTTATAAAAGTGAATTGTTCATTGTGAAAAATATGTGATTTTAATTGCATTATTGAAAGAGTAGAAATCATTGAAAAGAGATGAGAAAATTTATTGACATGAGATTCCGATAGATTCAAAATTTTTTATTACATTGCACGAATCTGGTATTAGTTTGACTCAATTCTAGTATGATTACTTTTTTTCACATAATCTAGTTATTGCTGTGAAATTCTACAAAATTTTTATACAATTTTTCTAAAACTTTAGTCGGGGATGAGAGGGTTGAAAATTGTCAAACACCTACGAGTGGTCGATGATGCTGCAGCTAGAGAGCTGTCAAATTGACTGAAGAATCATACTCTAGCTAAGCACGGAGTTCAGAAACAATATATTATTCGAATTGTATAAGTGAGTATAAAAAAAAATGTCCAAATGCCACCAAAGAATGTTTGATAAAATAAATGATGGTAATCAATATGTTGAAGAATTAATTCAATCTGTCACATTTTTCCTGATAAATTGCAAAAATTTGAACTTAACCAAGTTGCCAGTCACATTATTTTTCGGTTATCTGAATCTTTCACAATAATGTCACCTATAATATAGTATAATTAGGTATTTTTCACAATGAATAATTTACTTTTATAAAAAGTGCCGAAACCCCATGTCATTGAAATGGGAAATGTATCGTCTTTGTGGCACGGTTGAATATGAATATTAAGGGCTAATATGGGCCTGATATTTGTTTTTTACGTCATGAACTAAAAATTTAGGGTGCGGTGCCGAAAAAATAAACCAAGTTGGTAAATAACGGACACCCTAGTATACAGGGTGTAACAAAACTCGCGGACCATCTTTACATGGTCGGATTCCTTGCATAAAGTCAAAAATACGATTTTTTACGAAAATTTCCTTCGACGCTTGAGTTTTCATTCGATTTACCGGTTCGGAAAAAGTTGACAACAGCTATAACTATATTCTGCTACAGTTTCTGTATAGATGATCCCTGATTGGTGTGTCCTCATATCAGCTAATGAAGCTACATCTCTAAGTCTCTAAATCAGACGAATTCAAAAATGTATACTTTTAATGTTTGTCATGCGTGGTTGCCGAGTTTTTGGTATCGTTTGCTCGAACGTTAATTTTGCCCGCTGTCAGCTTGGTACGTTAGCGAACTTGACGGGGTGTTATTTCTTCTTTCTTTTTCCTTACTATAATTTTTATTAACCTATTCTGCAATGAGCTTATGCTAACCATAACGTATTGTGATATTGGCCATCTATTCATACTGCATGTCAATGTCAATGTATGTCAATCATACAGTTATGCGGAGTTCCGTCGGAGGGTCCAGGTCTGCATTAACGTTAACGGAAACGTTGTCGAACATCTTTTGAGACGTTAAGCAACTCGGTGATGAATAATCATTGATGAAAATAAATGTAAAAATAGGTTATTAAGAATTATAGTAAGGAAAAAGAAAGAAGAAATAACACCCCGTCAAGTTCGCTAACGTACCAAGCTGACAGCGGGCAAAATTAACGTTCGAGCAAACGATACCAAAAACTCGGCAACTACGCATGACAAACATTAAAAGTATACATTTTCAAATTCGTCATAAAGTCCGCTTTAAACTTTGTCCTGGTAAAAAAATTGGATTCCATGTGAAAAAAGTGAGTTCGGTTCGATTTCTCAAAAGTGGCGCCATCTACAATAACGCCGATAATTCGAACTTGTGTCCCCCTCTGAACCGTACAACTCTTGTCTGAAACTTTTTCTCATAGCTCGTATAGTTTAGGAGATATTCGAGTCGTCCCTTTAAAATGGGCCACCCTGTATATACTATAGGTAATGCAAAATTATTTTTATCTAAAGCCGCGCCTATTATTCTTATTTGAATCTTGCCCCAATTTGTCGATGGTCATTTTTCGCGAATAGGATTTTCCGTTTCGACGAATAGTGGACAAATCGGTCAATTTAATCATTTATCCGTAGGAAAGATCACATTCATAAACATGGATTTTCAGATGATCTACATTATATCGGGTGAATAGACATTCAACAGACTGATTCCTAGACAGAACTTTAATCAAATGATTAGCTTATGACATTCACGAAACAAAAGGATAGATCATATCAGCAGCCAATCCACGCGTCGCATTTGCTAAATTGAGAGTCAACAAATTTTTGAATATAGGGGCTTTCCACGTCAGGTGGGCCACTTTTTCAGTTGTATTTTTTGAATTTCATGAAAATTTTTTGGTGTCTCCAGAAGGTCCCAAAAACACGTTCTGAACAGTTTTCAACGTCAAAACATGAAATTTCACAAAGCTACGCTATATTTTGAAATCGGCGATTTTCCACGTTTTTTTGTTTTCAAATAATTTTGTCGCAGTGGAACGGGAGTGACAAAATAGGTGGATACATGTGGTCTCAAGGATTTTTTCCGTACTTTCGTTTAAAAATATCGGCTTTATTCCAAACAAAACGCAACATCGTGAAAATGCGGTTTCAAAATTTCAATCACACTTTTTAAAAAAATCGGTCCGATTTAGAAATGTTGAAAAATTCTTAAAAAACGTCTAATTCCTTCAAGTTTATTCCCCTAAATAGGTTTCCGGAGTTTAATCGAATGAAGGTTCGGTGACTTTTGATGACGTAGCGGAATAAAAACGAGATTTTCACATGGAACCCATCCTCAGCCCATAATGCCGATTTAGGGGAATAAACTTGAAGGAATTAGACGTTTTTTGATAATTTTTCAAAATTTTTGAATCGGACTGTTTTTCGAAAAAAGTGTGATTGTAATTTTGAAACCGCATTTTCACGATGTTGCGCTTTGTTTAGAATAAAGCCGATATTTTTAAGCGAAAGCACGGAAAAATCCTTGAGAATTCATGTATCCACCTATTTTTTCACTCCCGTTCCACTGCAACAGAATTATTTGGAAACAAAAAAACGTGGAAAATCGCCGATTCCAAAATACAGCGTAGCTTTGTGAAATTTTATGATTTGACGTTGAAAACTGTTCAGAACATGTTTTTGGGACCTTCTAAAGACACCAAAAAATTTTCATGAAATTCAACAAATACAAATGAAAAAGTGGCCCGCCTGACGTGGAAAGCCCCTAGAGTATTTCTTGTCCTGAAATGTATTTTCGAAATACTATTTTGTATTTTGTATCTAAATACGCGTTCACGAATGTATTTTGTATCTTGTAGTCAAATACAGTCTCGAACGGTATCTTGTATTTTGTATTTCATTTCAACTGTATTTTGCCCAGCCCTGTCAGACCCTTGAGAAGATCGACATTCATTCTATCCAGAATAGGTATGACAATAGCGGTTCTGAATGAGATTGAAGTTCGTGACGTTACCGCTCGCGTTAACGCAACAAAATAATGTGTAAAAAATTCGTTATTTCGTGACCTGAACGGTTTGAAAACACCAAAATACATCGTATAATATTCCAAATGAGTAAAACACACGTGTACTCGTAAATTTCACAAATCTAACAACATTTGAATCATAACTCATAAAATGGTGAACTTCTTCAAAAATTCTGTTACGTTCACGTTACGAACTTCAACTTAATGGTTCCGAGATAGCATGAGAAATAATTTAAAACATGGGACGGCTCGACACAGAATCGAAAAGGCTACTGTGATAATTAGGGTGAGACGTACCATAAAACAAAAACTAAGAAATGAATAATAGTCGGAATGATTCACTGGCCGACAATAGCCTCAATTCAGGCAACCGAAACAATGATACCAAAAAAATATAGGTGGAGACCAATACAAAGTAGAGTACCAAAAAAATGTAATAAAACGTCCTTCAACCTATAGTATAGGTCCTATACCATTGGGACGTAGAATGCAGACATTTGGCTGTCACATACCATATATCTCAGTAAACAAAAATCGTAAAGCCTGTGGATATGATTCATTTTCGAGCTTGTTCTATTCCCCGACGGATGGGCCATAGACAATTATTGTGTGGAAATGAGAAGAAAACTTATCCACGAATATATGTGAAAAAACGCAGTTTTTGCACTTTTATGTTCATAGCCTAACTTCGACAGGTGGCCATTAGCTCAAAGTGGCTGTGAAAAATATGTCAAAAATCGTGCTTAGTCTGTAAAGCTTCTTAAGGTGGTGCCTCAGTCGATTTGGCCCCGCCCTCCCTCCCCCTCCCCTGTTGTTGATTGTCAAGTGTGGACATGGCTCACTATTTCGACTATTATCAAAGCCTACGCTTCACTGACACAAATATGATAGGGCATGCGCCGTGTAATATGAAATACCGAACATATGTATGCGAAAATATGTTGATTTTAGGCAACGATGAAGTCTCAATTTGTATTCTCGCAAAACGTTGACACTAGCGATTTTGAGAGTCGCGCGTTGCCATCTTTAATTCCGTCATCCCGTCACTGTCTGCAAGGCTGCGTTCATTCAGCGAGCGGTCACGTCGCAGTTGGTGGCGATAAACTGAACTTATTTATCGCCACCAATCACGACGTGAGTTTCGCGAGCTGAGCTCCGTCTCGCGGAGAATGACGAACTAAGAGAAATAATAATGGCCTCGCGCTATTCTCGAAATCGCTAGTTGTCAAAGCTATACGAGAATACAAATTGGGACTTCATCGTTGCCTAAAATCAACATATTTTCGCATTCATATGTTCGGTATTTCATATTACATGGCGCATGCCCTATCATATTTGTGTCAGTGAACCGTAGGCTTTGATAATAGTCGAAATAGTGAGCCATGTCCACACTTGACAATCAACAACAGGGGAGGGGGAGGGAGGGCGGGGCCAAATCGACTGAGGCACCACCTTAAGTACGTTGCCGTTTCGATTTTGGAGAAATTTGCAAAATTATCGCCAGAGCAGTGATCAATAGCCTAAGTGGTGATTTCGAAGACGGGTAACAATAGAGTCATGCACAATGCGAGGGAGTAGGGTACCAATCAGAAATTAGGGGGTAGAGTTTGGGAATGGAAAGTTAAAAAATGAGGGATTTCTTGAAATGACAGCTACGAGACACTTGGAGAAAGAGGATCATAAAATTGAGCAATATTGGGAGGACGGGGTTTTCCGTGATGAGGCATAGATTGGAAGGAACGGTTTATGATGGGTTAGAGGATTAGGATTTTTCATTACGAAAACTTATTTTTAACACGGAGATACAATGAAATCGTAAGATCTAGAGACTGATGATAAAATTGAATAGATGGTTTGGTACATTACACCTCCCCGCTTAAATGAAAGATGAGGGTTAATTCTATAGACATTAATACTTATCTTTAAGGATGCTACGGTTATGATTACGTTGATATAAACATCTTAAGATTTGAACTCAGAGGTAAATTAAAATAGAGATACAGATTGCGTAACATATATATGTATATCTGAAGGTTGAGGTTTTCCTATTGATATCTCGATTTCTCAGTATTTTATTGGTTATCATGGATATTGGACTTAACTTATGGTTAGCTATACTAAATTATCTAAGTTTACATCGGTTACGGGAATTTGATTTAACTTAGGTAGGATATTCACATTGGTCTTATTTCTAATACATCAATTATTGTACATTGAGATTATGGTGTCGCTTGGTTAAAAAATGATTATTTTTTATTTGGATGTTGATGTGTGCGCATGTTGTAACCTATTTGGGTGCACTACCATTCTTTTGTTTTTCATCATGATTTTTAAGTTTACTGGGGAATTGACTTTGATTATGGTATAAGGACCTGTGTAATTGGGGGTCAACTTCCTAGTTTTCGTAAAATGCTCTGTTAGAAGATAAACTTTGTCTCCAATTTTACATTCGATGTTGTGAGTTCGTCTGTCGTAGTATTCTTTGTTCTTTTCTTTCGAGTGTATTATGTTGTTTCTAGCGATTTCGTGTGATTTCTGTAGCTTTAGTACTAAGTCGTCGATGTAATTGTCGTATGTGTATTTGAATTCTGGTTCTTTCGTCAGTGCGGTTGGGATTTCGGCTTTGTGACCAAAGATCAGTTCGTAGGGTGTGAAGTTAGTGGTCGAATGTGTTGTCGTATTATACGAAAACATGGCGAAGCTTAGCCATTTGTCCCAGTCTGTTTGGTCTGATTTTATATAGTGTTTTAGATAGTCAGCTAAAGTAGCATGGCTTCTTTCTAGAGCGCCATTTGTTTGAGGGTGATATGCCGTGGTCTGTACTTGTTTGATTTTGAAAAGTTTAGCGTCATCCTTCAGTAAGGTTGACGTAAAATCTTTTTTCTAATTCTAACCTCAAAATCGCAACTTCGTCGTGATTTTGCGGCTCTCATGATGAAAAATAATGTCCATCACTCGTACGTAAGGGCTTTTTGACGAACCTCGTTACAGCCCTCGCCTTCGGCTCGGGCCGTAAACCTCTCGTTTCGCCAAAAAAAAGCCCTTCCGTAGTCGTAACGAAATGTACTATTTCATAATTCTAACCTCAAAATCGCAACTTCGTCGCGATTTCACGGCTCTCACGATGAAAAATAATGATCGTCACTCGTACGTAAAGGCTTTTTGACGAAACTCGTTACAGCACTCGCCTTCGGCTCGTGCCGTAAACCTCTCGTTTCGTCAAATAAGCCTTTCCGTACTCGTATCGTAATGTACTATTTCCTAACGGCGTGCGGAAAACACTACTTTCGCGCATGCATTTCCGTGCGGAAAACACCACTTTCCCGCACGCTTCATTTCCGTGCGCGATAGTAACTTTCCGTGCGCGAAAGTAACTTTGGCGCACGGAAATGAAGCGCCTGGAACAGTCGTGTGTTCCACATGGAAATACGTCCACGAAAATAGTGTCTTCCGCACCACGCTGTTAGGAAAAATAGTATACGCAACACGTGTGAAATAGGTATATCTAGAATCACCTACTTTCCACACGTGTATCGTAATGTACTAATTCCTTGATCTGTGAGTATGGATTTAGGTATTCCGAATTTGCATGTGAACTCTGTGGTTAACTTGTCGGCGATAGTGATAGCTTCATGATTTGGAATAGCGTATGCTTGTGAGAATTTGGTAAGGTCGTCTTATACCGTTAGAGCGTATTTGTTTCCGTTTTCTGTAAGCGTCAGCGGTCCAACTATGTCTAGGAATATTCTTTCAAAAGGACTGGAAGAGGTTGAACTGATCTGCATAGGTTTGTGATTTTTTCTGCGAACGAGTTTGTTTGATTGACACGATTTGCATGTTTTCATACAATCGGCGATATCTTTCTTCATTGTTCTCCAGGCAGAATTCCGTTTGATCCTTTTATAAGTCCGATGGAAGCCTGAGTGTCCAGCGGTAGGTGAACCGTGATATTCGTTCAAGCTTTTAGATATTTGTTCAGGATTTGGTTCGACTATTGTATTTAGACAGATTTTCACGTGAATATCCGTGCCTTTGAGTATGTATTGTAACATTGTTCTTAGTTTTTCCCATTTTAATCGATCGAATCCGACGCCTATTCTTGGGATGCTGATCGATGACTTTTTATGCTTGATTAAGAGGTTCTTTAATGTTAGTAGTACCGTGAAAATGTCTTCGTAAGTAGTTTAATCCCAATAATTTTCTTTGACTACGAAGTAGAATATTAGGTTATTTTCGTTCTTTAAACTTACGACGCACAATGGGACAGAACTACCCAAAACGCGCGCATATTACAAAATAAAAAAAAAAACGCAATTTTATTTTTCCTGTCACTCTAGCTATTGAGAGATGTCATAATCACAGACAAGTCAGTGGTAAACTATGAAAAAAAATTCCTTCATCGTGTTTGAGTAGGCTGAACTTGCCTTTCCTTAGTGAAGAATTTCTCACCCTCAGACTAATCTTGGTTCAAAAACGTATAACTTGACTAATTCTTCATGTATCAACTTTATTTTGGTCTTGAATTCTTCCATACATCCCAATCTTTATTTTCGTTTTTCATCAACTCAAATCAGGCAATTCTTGGCGCAGTTATCGGCGGTTGAATTTGGGCATTTTTGTTTGTTTTTTTCCTCATCATTATTATACATAACTTTTGTTTCTCTCCCGATCTCTCTCTGAATCTTGATGCAGATTCAAGTACTATCTTTCCCGAACATAATGCAAAAAAAATTGACTGCGTAGGATTGTGGGTTCCGATTTGGCAATTGTTTTACTTGGCAGGTGCGCGTTTTTTTTTTCCTTAATTATTCGGATGGATTCAGGGTGTCTAACGCTGTCGGGACAAAAAATTTCCGAACTTAACAGATGTGTTCAATCGCTTTTTTTCAACTCCTGACCCCTACATCACACACCTGAGGTCTTCAGCAATGAAACGGGAGGTAGTAAGGGCAATCCTGATCATTCACAAAGATTGTGCAGAAAATCGTAATGGGTAATTGTCATGTCAAATTCCATGTCAAATCGTCAAGTGGTTGGAATCGACCCCCTCCGATTTGGATGAATTTTGGTGGAGTGTTTCCTCTCATCATAAAATGAAGCTGTGCCAAAGGAAAGAAATTTAAAAAATTTTATACAAAAGTTACGCAAAATTCAAAATTTTACTGTTTTTCCAGTTTTTCAAGTTTATTTTTCTAATATCTTGGAAACTACTGTATCTTTCGAAAAATCCGTTGGTACATTCAAGGAGTATACTTGAAGGTATAAAAAAAATTTTTTTTCGAAAAAAAAGTTTGAAAATGATCAAAGTTGGAAAATTAAAAATTTTTTTCGAAAAAAAATTTTGAAAATGATCAAAATTAGAGAATTAAAAATTTTTGAAAATCGTAAAAATCAAAGTTCGCCATTAAATTTCGGGCTCAAAATTTTTTATGTTATACTTCTGACATATCTGAAGAAATCCTGAAATTTTCAGGAGGGTGTTTTTTTTTAATTGAAAAATATGAATTTTTGAATTTTGGCGAAAACAATTTTTCAATTTTTTTAACTTTCTGGTAAAGTACAATCAGTAAAACACACAATTATTTAATTTTGAGCAATAAATACTCTTTTTCATTCTAATGGAATGCAATAATCGAGATATGTGCAAATAGATTATATATTTATCATTTTATTCATCTGCCTCTAAATTAAAAGGCAAATTATTTTTTGTTTTGTTTTTAAAATAAAAGGTACAAGGCGTTGGTTTAAACCAATGTTGCCAAAAATACAAATCATGTAAGATGTGTCACCCTGCGCCACCTGTGTATTTAAATCTACAACTAAAATCTTCATTATCAATAGAGTCCATAAGAGAACTTACTAGAGGGCTCTAGTGATTTATCTCGTGATTATAATTATTATTATTGTACCGATCAGAGAATTGGTTATTTATTTATCTGCAATACAAAATTGCTGAGTTCGTTTGGAAATATAAGTGTCTGAAAAAATCTAATCGAAATAACAGTTCATCATGGATCAGAATAAGTGTTCAATTGGAATATTTAGTAAAGAAATGTGTAGTGACGGCAATTTAATTGATTGCAACGATTTTTCAGACGGTGATCGTATCTCTCTGAATGCCAGAAGTGGTACCGTTGTCGATTCCATTTGCGCTAAACATGATGAACAACTTCGTCTAAATTACGTCTTGAATCAAAAAGTATGTGTCGATCCGTATAAAATTCATAATATTCAAGTACGTAAATCATTAAAAGTGGTCTCTCTTGAATTATATAATCGGTGTAAGACTAGTTTTCCTTTCATCTTTCCTGGAACTAAACTATGCATAACCTGTCAAAAAAAAATCTATAGTGATTTGAAAGAACACCAGGAAATTAATTCAGAGCCATTTACGCAAGTCTTTGAAGGTGACAGAAGTGGATTGGTTGAAGATATTTCTGAAAATTTAGACCGCGATTCTACTGAAATTTCTATTACAGCCGACCAAGAGAAAGCCCCAGTAGTCATTCAAAGCTCACTCGCACTGCAGGATAAAATGTCATCTAGTTTATCTGAAAAACTGCATTTATCGAATAGTACAACTTCCACATCTGAAGTTTACAGCTCAACGAGTGAAACTTTCACTCCAGAAGATATTCATATAGGACGCCTTAATGCTATATTTCTGAAATATTAAAATTATCTCCAATCAAAAAGAAAGATTCAGACAGATCAAAAACTTATGTTCAGAAAAAATTTCATGACATGAAATCCAAGTTACAATTATGCTTCGAACGTGCTACGGAAATGTTTGAGACAACTAAGGACAATAATTCGATTATTGACGATAACGCAGAGCTAACTGGAAGAGAAATAGTCGGACAATTAAAAAAGAAATTTGAAAATACCAGTCAATTGAGTGTCAAATCGCAAATTTTAACTGTTCTTCCATCAAGTTGGCCGATAGAAAAAATTGCAAATACTTTTGGAGCATCTTCTTACATGGTCAGAAAAGTAAAACAAAAAGTAAAACAAGATGGCATTCTTTTTATTCCTGATCAAAACAAAGGTCATCCTTTGTTGAAGACTACAGAAGAAAAAGTTCAAGAATTTTTCAGAACCCAAGATATCAGTAGAGAATTACCCGGAAAAAAAGATTATAAATCTGTGTGTGAGAATGGTCAACGAGTGCAGAAGCAAAAACGTTTGGTTTTAGGTAACCTTGCTGAAATTTATCAATTGTTTCGAGAGAAATACCCATTTGAAAAAATAGGTTTCTCAAAATTTGCAAGTTTAAGACCACCCGAATGTGTTCTCGCAGGTGCATCAGGCACTCACGTTGTTTGCGTTTGTCTGATTCATGAAAATTTTAAACTTCCATTCCACGGTGCACAACTAGATAAACTAAAACTCCAAAATGATAGTCAACCATTATCATCGTATCGAGACTGTCTGAAAATGGTAATTTGTCAAGAACCCACGAATAACTGTTATTTTGGTGCCTGCACTCATTGTCCTGGCTCGACAAAATTGAGAAGTATTTTAGAAAATCTTTTCGGCGACAACTTTTTGGATGAAATCAGATGTAATCAACGGACTCAAGTCGATCGATGTTCTTTAGAGACTGTTATTAAATCAACTGACGATTATGTCGATTTTTTTATAGAATCAATTCCAAAAGTACTCCAGCATGATTTCATAGCTAAAAAACAGGCTGAATACTTCCAAACTGTGAAAAATGAACCTAAAATTGGAGAAGTTCTTGTTGTTGCTGATTTTTCCGAAAACTATTCGTTTTTACTACAAAATAGTGTTCAAGGAGTATATTGGAATAATACACAAGCGACAATTCATCCGTTTGCTTGTTATTATAGATCGATTGATGGGGATGAGAGTAAAGTTGTACCTCTTAATTTAATAATAATATCAGATAGTTTGACGCATAACACTACTGCTGTATACAGTTTCCAAGAGGTATTAACGTCGTTCCTTAAAATCAAGATTCCAAGTATTGCTAGAATCATTTATTTCTCGGACGGTGCAGCAGCTCAATACAAAAATCGGTACAATTTAGTGAACTTGCTTCATCATGAAGAAGATTTAAAAATACCAGCCGAATGGCATTATTATGCAACATCTCATGGGAAAGGTCCAAGTGATGGTTTGGGTGGATTTATCAAGCGATTTGTTAGTCGAGTTAATCTCCAAAAAACAGCTGATCAGCAAATACAAACACCCGAAGACATGTGTAAATACGCCAAAGACAACCTTCCAGGAATAAATTGTCACTTCGTTTCTAACCAGCAAATTCTGCAGGCTGAAAAAAAACTCCGTAAAAGATTTAACGATGCTTTACCAGTACAAGGAATACGTAGTTGTCATGCTACGATTCCTATTTCAAGAAATGTGATAAAAATCAAAACTTTATCATCATCACGAGAAGGAAAAGATTTTTATTTGAAAAATACCGATGTATATGAGATCATTGATGAAACGCCAATAAGCACCAGGTAGACAGATTAGAGCTTTGAGTTTTTTTATCTTATGAACATTAATCTTTTATTTAAGAACTAATATAATTTTGTTTTTTTTTAGATTGAGAAAAAGGACTGCGACATCAACATCAGGAAAAGGAATGAAAAAAAAACGTTGTACTTTATGAAATACCATAAGCTTACTTACTTTTTAAAGTACCATAACTTTCAGCCTCAAACATCGTCCAAAATAAAAAAATAATATTAAAACAAGCTGGCACATATCTCGATTATTGCATTCCATCAGAATGAAAAAGGGTATTTATCGCTCAAAATTGAATAATTGTGTGTTTTACTGATTGTACTTTACCAGAAAGTTAAAAAAATTGAAAAAATTGTTTTCGCCAAAATTCAAAAATTCATATTTTTCAATTAAAAAAAAACACCCTCCTGAAAATTTCAGGATTTCTTTAGATATGTCAGAAGTATACCATAAAAAATTTTGAGCCCAAAATTTAATGGCGAACTTTGATTTTTACGATTTTCAAAAATTTTAAATTTTCTAATTCTGATCATTTTCAAAATTTTTTTTCGAAAAAAATTTTTTTTTATACCTTCAAGTATCCTCCTTAAATGTACCAACGGATTTTTCGAAAGATACAGTAGTTTCCAAGATATTAGAAAAATAAACTTGAACAACTGGAAAAACAGTAAAATTTTGAATTTTGCGTAACTTTTGTATGAAACTTTTTTAATTTTTTTCCTTCGGCACAGCTTCATTGTATAATGAGAGGAAACACTCCACCAAAATTCATCCAAATCGGAGGGGGTCGATTCCAACCACTTGACGATTTGACATGGAATTACCCTAATACAATCCAAGAAGAACAGCTGAGCGAAGAAGAAGAGATTGGAAGTAAGGACGAAGACATTTGAACAATATGGGAAAAAATTATTGAATAGCCAGCAATAAGAAAGTCTGGAATAATTGATTTTTCGTTCACTTTGAATATCATAAATAGAAATTCTGAATATGTTGTTTTTCTCATCCTTGTAATAACGAAATTATAGTTATAATTCATATAGCTTTTTCATCTTGTAATCAATTGGATATTATTTATATTATACATTGATTATATACTGTACATACATCATTTATGATGAAAACACATCGAATCGGGTCCACCGCAAAGTCCCGGACGCGAAATGTCCCGGACGACTGAACGTCCCGGACGCGAAAAGTCCCGGCCGTGCCTTGTCCCGGACGGCAAAAGTCCCGGACGGCACTTTACAGAGCCTCGTCAACGCTGTTGGGTCCGACTTTATTTTACGATGCAGCTTTAGCAGAAATTTTTCAGTGTAGCTTAATATCAGGCACGCACGCTAGAGCGAGACTTCCAGATGATTATTTTCGAGTAAATATTTCACCATACGTCTAAATGCCAATATACCCCACACACGGGTATACTAGGGTTCGGAAAATAATCACATTCGACTTTTCTCGTTTTTTACTGCTTACTCGTTAAAAGCTTTCGGATTTTATTCAGTCTATTATTATACTATGTATATCAGAGATATCGTGGTTGATTTTCTTGTCCGATTCTCGTACAATAATTTGACTTGAAGAATTACATTCAACAAAAATTTATGGAAAATTAAATAATTAAAAAACTTGAAAAATTATACAAAAAAGAAAACATTCAACAAAACAATGTATCGTATAACTCGTGAGTGGGTCTCGAAAACAATTCCCCGATGCTAAAAAAGACGGTACTCAAAAATTTCTGAATTACAGGCTGTAGAATAAATGGATGCAACAAGATAAATGTAATGTTGAGTCTCACTTTCGTCATTCCAAAAAAATAATGCACTTTCCAGGGAGGTTGGACGTTCTGATTTTTCATGATTGATCTGAGTTTTATATCATGAATGGAGTTGTTGCGTCCGGACCTAGCGTACGTATTTCTACTCCTTACCTTTGAATTTTTATAATTTCCCACCTCCTAATTTTTTGATTATTTCTGTTTATTTTCCATTGAATTCGGTTGAAATTATACGAAATTACGATGAAAAGATGATACAAGCCTTTCAGGATAAAAATAATGTAATTTTTCCAAAAGTCGAATCTGTTGGCAGCGGCTACTCCGTGAAATATGATTGTAGATGCTGGAAAAATTTGTACATACTAACTAATATAACTATGGTACTACCAAATGACCGGATTGCGGAATTTTCCGGCGCACTTCAGAGATGGAAAAATCGGAATGTTTGCGGAAAAATCCTGTGCCAATATGAATGGGCGAAAAAATCCTGTGCCAATATGAATGGGCGACAAAATCCTGTGCCAATATGAATGGGCGAAAAAACGGGTTGACAGGCATCCTAAACCATTAAGGTAGAGAGCTCAAATTTCACCTAGATTATTATTTCATTCCAAACCGACCTACTCAGGTTTCAACCGAAATCAATGGAAAATAATCAGAAATAATTAAAGATATTAGTAGGTGGAAAAAGTAGGTTCGGACGCAACAACTCCATTCATGATATAAAACTTAATTCAATCACGAAAAATCAGAACGTCCAACCTTCCTGGAAAGTGCATTATTTTTTCGGAATGACGAAAGTGAGACTAAACATTACATTTATCTTGTTGCATCCATTTATTCTACAGCCTGTAATTCAGAAATTTTTGAGTACCGTCTTTTTTAGCATCGGGAAATCGTTTTCGAGACCCACTCACGAGTTATACGATACATTGTTTTGTTGAATGTTTTTTTTTTTTTTGTATAATTTTCCAAGTTTTTTAATTATTTATTTCTTACAAATTTTTGTTAAATATAATTCTTCAAGTCAAATTTTTGTACGAGAATCGGACAAGAAAATCAACCACGATATCTCTGATATAGTATAATAATAGACTGAATAAAATCTGAAAGCTTTTAACGAGTAAGCAGTAAAAAACGAGAAAAGTCGAATGTAATTATTTTCCGAACCCTAGTATACCCGTGTGTGGGGTATATTGGCATTTAGACGTATTGTGAAATATTTACTCGAAAATAATCATCTGGAAGTCTCGCTATAGCGTGCGTGCCGGATATTAAGCTACACTGAAAAATTTCTGCTAAAGCTGCATCGCAAAATAAAGTCGTCCCAACAGCGTTGACGAGGCTGTGAAAAGTGCCGTCCGGGACTTTTCCCGGCCGGGACAAAGTACGGCCGGGACTTTTGCCGTCCGGGACAAGGCACGGCCGGGACATTTCTCATCCAGGACAAAGTACGGCCGGGACTTGTGCCGTCCGGGACGTTTAGTCGTCCGGGACATTTCGCGTCCGGGACTTTGCGGTGGACCCCGGCCAGACATAATAATTATTCAAATAATGAAATGTTTTATAATATCCTACGTGACCAAGTTGTTCATGAGTTGATTTTACCAATAAATTCACTAAATTATCAGGAATTTCTATTTCCCAATTGTCCTTACCCAATAAGAACAGGTTCGTCGATTAAACGTCTAATATACGTTTGATTGGTATAAAATTGGTATAGGTAGAAAAAATAAACGTTTTCCAAATACGTATTTGAAGTGTGCGTTGAAACTACGTTTTCGATCTACGTTAATTTCACATATTTGATATGTAACCGTTCATTAGACGCATCAAATATGTCAGAAAAATCCAATTCTCCAACGTTTATGGTATCCAGATTTAGAACAGTCGAATATACGTCGGAAATACGTAATCAAAACGACCAACTAAACGTAAATTCTAGACGATTCTCCTGGCATTTCCACAGCGAATTATACACGTTTGTGTGCGTGGGATATGATCCCAACTTCAGCACACGCTTCTTGAACGTCACAGAATAGTTACCTCTACACCAAGTATATACGTTTACGCTATGCGGATTCAAGTTGGTCAAATATACGTAGAAGATACCGAATTCAAACGAAAACGAAAACTGGAATGATAAACGATTTTCCCGGTATCCACACAACGAGTGAGACACGTTTCTACATGCATGGCATATATTCCGAACTTCACTGAACGATCTTTGAACGTCGCAGAGTAGTCATCTGCACACCGATTATACACGTTTACGCTATCCGCATTTGAGTCGGTCAAATATGCGTAAAAAATACCTGATTGAAACGGAAACATAATCTTGAATGATGCACGATTTTTCTAGGATTCAAACAACGAGTAAGACACGTTTCCAAACTTCACTAAACGATCCTTGAACGTCGCAAAGTAGTCATCTACACATCAATTATATGCGTTTATGCCATCCGGATTCAAGCCGGTCGAAAATACGTAAAAGATACCGAATTCAAACGAAAACATAAACTGGTATGATAAACGATTTTTCCGGTATCCACACAACGAGTGAGACACGTTTCTACATGCATGGCATATATTCCGAACTTCACTGAACGATCTTTGAACGTCGCAGAGTAGTCATCTGCACACCGATTATAGACGTTTACGCTATCCGCATTTAAGTCGGTCAAATATACGTAAAAAATACCGGACTAAAACGGAAACATAAACTTGAATGATGCACGATTTTTCTAGTATTCAAACAACGAGTGAAATACGTTTCCAAACTTCACTAAACGATCCTTGAACGTCGCAAAGTAGTCATCTACACATCAATTATATACGTTTATGCCATCCGGATTTGAACCGGTCGAAAATACGTCCAAAATACCAATGAATAACGGAAACACAAATTTCAATGGTAAACTATTTTTCCTGTATCCGAACCTCACGAAACGATCTTTGAACATCATAAGATTATAGTGATCGGTATACCGATCATCCACGTTTATTCGGTCTTATATCAGATGGTAGGTTTGACGTCATTAATCACCATCAAATTCGAAAAACGGGACGTTTTAGTAAGCGAAAGTCAGAAAAGGTGCCCGTTGAACAAAAACACGTTTTAAAAACGTTCTAATACGTTTCATGAAACCGCCACTAGGCGGCGATCCCACTATAGTCCTCCCGCGAGTAAAAACACTCCGCGATTTCAAGATAACCCCATACGTCAGCGGATGTATGTACAATGACGCTGTCGCGTTTACAACTATCGTTCATGAATTGAATAACGACGCAAGAATTAATGATATTCTGCTGTATGCTTAGTCAGTTCATAAAATTTTTGAATACTTCTCTGATGTAGTCGTATACTGAGCTATAGTATCGACTATAAATTAAAAACGTATAATTGCATTTTTATTAATTATAGGAAAAATTGCGAATTTCAGCACTATCACTATTTTCTACGTTCATAAACCAACCAAACAAATTTGTTAAATACATTTGATATTCAGATACGTACATGGTTTAATATACGCATACGTAGCGTGGTCTTTGTTCTGACAGAATCGACCATAGATTATACGACTACATTCTACGTATTTAAAGTGTATTGGGTAAACGTTAATATTTTCGTATATCACGCGGACATTTTTCAGTTTTATAAACGGTAATTTCTGGAGCATTCTGAATGTAGGTGATCGACCATAGATTACACGACTACATTCTACGTATTTAAAGTGTATTGGGTAAACGTTAATATTTTCGTATATCACGCGGACATTTTTCAGTTTTATAAACGGTAATTTCTGGAGCATTCTAAACGTAGGGTTGTGTCCATTTTTAAACGTTTATTCGACGAACTTGTTCTTATTGGGTATCATTACGTTTTGAAAATAAAATACCTTGATGCAATCGAAATTTTAAATCGTCCTGATTGTTTTTACATTGTTTTATATATTTTTGAATTCTAGGTTCCTGTTGTTGTTGTTGTTGTTGCTTTAATGTTTTAAATTCATCAAGTAAATTTTTGTCCATAATTAAGATCAATTCTAATACCTTATAAGCTCTTCCTTGATTTTCTACTATCCCACAATCATTTAAAGCTGATACTACTAATTGGTTTGGTGTTTCGAGACTTGTTTTACCATCAATATTTCTACTAAATAAATCTGCTACTATGTTATCCATTCCTTTACAATGTTTGACTTGAAAATCATATTGCTGTAATAATAAACTCCAGCGAATCAAACGTGAATTATGATAAGTACTGTTATTTAAAAAAGTCAGTGCCTTATGGTCAGTTATTATTTCAAACTTATTACCAAACAAATAGATTCTAAATTTTGTGACAGAATATACAATGGCTAATAATTCTTTTTCAGTAGTAGTATAATTCATCTCTGTTTTGGTTAAACACCGACTCACTAATGATATAACTCTATGATGGTCATTCGAATCAATTTGATATAATATGCCACTTTTTCCAAGGTCACTCGCATCAGTCTGTACTTTAAAATCTACTCCTGGTAACACATGTTTTAATTGAATACTATTTACTAAATTGTTTTTGAAATCTTGAAAAGCTACTTTGTGTTTTTCTGTCCAATTCCAATATGTCTCTTGTTTCAATAATTCACGAAATGGATCAATATAATTCGAATATTTAACACTGAAGGCACGATGATAATTACAGACTCCTAAAAAGCTTTGTAACTGTTTTCTATTTTTTGGTTCAGGACAATCACTTATAATTTTTAATTTATCGGGATTTGGTAAAACCCCGTTTGATGAAAGCACAAATCCCAAAAATGGTACCTCTTGTCTACAAAACAATGATTCACTTAACCTTAGTGTGAAATTAAATTTTTCTAACCGCTCAAAAACTAAATCTAAATGTTCTATGTGTTGTTCAAATGTCGAAGAAGCAATTAATAAATCATCTACATAAGGAGTTAAGAAAGACTTGAACTTATTTTCAAATGCCATATTTAATGCTCTAATAAATCCGCTACCTGCAGTTTTAAGACCGAACGGTACTCTGCAAAACCAATATAAAGTTTGTCCGTGTAAAAATGCGGTATATGGTCTGGAAGATTTTTCTAATGGTATTTGATAATATCCTTGAGTTAAATCTGTAGTCGTCATATAATTTACTCCTTCATATTTTTGTAACAATTCACTAATCGGTGGCGGTGATTCATTATCTGATTCTATTATTTGATTTAAGAAACATGCATCCAAGCAAATACGAACTCTCCCGTCTTTCTTCATTACTATCCTTAATGGATTACAACACGGACTTACAAGTAAACCTATCGAGGTGTCCCCCTCCGATTTGATTGAACCTCAGATATGTTGTAGAGCGTCGAAAAATTAGCGACACATATTTTTTCTATCTGCCGATAAGCACCCTTAGGGGGTGAAAACTGCCTCCGAAAGTCACCCCGGAAAATCGTTTTTTGGTAATATCTCAGGAACGAATCGGAATTTTCCTGTGAAACAAACGGCAAATTATTTCTCACAAGGCGATGCCTATGTGGCCATTGATTTCACCCTCCAAAATCGCACCCCCGGTTTTTTATGCAGAATAATGTGAGTTTTCGGAAAGTTTCGCTCCCATGAAAGTTACGAAAATCGACAGATTTAATTGAAATCAGGTTTCATACACGTGAAACAATAAACTGAAGTTGACGTGTCCGAGGGTTTCTGAGATGGAGGGTCCGGGGGTGAGCAGCCCCCTCAAAAATTGTTACACTACACGACTTATGCCATTTCATTTACTTTAGCAGCATAACTGTGATGATCTATCCAGGCTCCTCCCCCAAACCGAAATTGAGTATACTGTGTACCGGAGGGTGGATAGCACCCCTAAAAACCACCCTTGGATCCCGATTTTTTTTTTTTTTTTTTTTTAATTCCTCGAAAAGAGTTCTGGGTTTATCGATACAATCAATACCAATTATTATGCGGTTTCTGATATCTGCATTGCTTCAAACGTTGCTAGTGGAGGCTCGATCACATTCATTGGGTTCACTTTCATTGTGACCAATTCACCGTAACTTATCAATTATTTTCACTTCCGCGGGAAAAATATTGTATAGAAGATCGTACGACTTTTACAAATGCCGAGTACCTATTGTCGCGTACAAATGTCGCAGTTGCCTTTTGCATTGTGATCGTATGCCAGATATCATATGAAAAAACATATTCATACGTCCAGCAATCTGAAAAAAGTTTATCTTGTCTAAATATATACCGCTTTTTTTTATGTCGCTGGACTTGAAAGTGCCGTATATGCATCAGATATTTCACGCAAATTCAACCAGTGTTAAACCGAGACGGTTTTGAAACTATTTAATGTTTTTTTTAGTATCTCACTTGGTGACAATTATGTCTGTATCGGTATTTGAGAATTTTCTATTGACCCGTTTATTTGTTATCAATCTTCAAAATTGAATGAGCAAGCCCATCCCCAAGAATCTGAAAAAATAAGGATGGTTTTTGAAGGAATAAAAAAAACTGCGGTCCAAAGGTGGTTCTTAGGGGTGCTATCCACCCTCCGGTACACAGTATACTCAATTTCGGTTTGGGGGAGGAGCCTGGATAGATCATCACAGTTATGCTGCTATAGTAAACGAAATGGCATAAGTCGTGTAGCGCAACAATTTTTGAGGGGGCTGCTCACCCCCGGACCCTCCATCTCGGAAACCCTCGGACACGTCAACTTCAGTTTATTGTTTCACGTGTATGAAACCTGATTTCAATTAAATCTGTCGATTTTTGTAACTTTCGTGGGAGCGAAACTTTCCGAAAACTCACATTATTCTGCATAAAAAACCGGGGGTGCGACTTTGGAGGGTGAAATCAATGGCCACGTAGGCGTCGCCTTGGGAGGAATAATTTGCCGTTTGTTTCACAGGAAACTTCCGATTCGTTACCAAGTTATTACCAAAAAACGATTTTCCAGGGTGACTTTCGGAGGCAGTTTTCACCCCCTAAGGGTGCTTCTCGGCAGATAAAAAAAAATATGTGTCGCTAATTTTTCGACGCTCTACAACATATCTGAGTTTCAATCAAATCGGAGGGGGACACCTCGATAGGTTTACTTGTTAGAGATCTTTCAATAATACCGGCTTTTAACATTTCTTCTATTTCCTGATCTACAACTTCACTCATTTTAATTGGTATCGGATATGACCGTCTAACAAAAACCTTATTTTGAACCAAATTTATCCTGTGTTCGTATACATTTGTACATCCTGCATAACTCGAGAATAATTTTTCATGACGTTTCAACAAATCTACTAACATCTGTTTCTGCTCCGCATTGAGCATCGTAAGGCTAGCCGCGATCAATTGAATCTCTTCAAAAAAATGTTGACCTTCTCCTTTTTCGAATACTACATTTACATCTCTAATTATGTCACTATCGTCGGAAGCAATCATATTTAAATTATCATTTTTATCCACAATTACATAATTATTATTTGAATAATCCAATTTTGGTTTTTCAATTATATTATTACTTTTGCTATTCATATCAATATAAAACAAATCATTCAAATTCAAATTTTCATAAATATCTTCATCAACATATTCAACATTATTCATATCATTATTCATTACTTTACGTTTCTCACTATCGATATTATTATCAGCCTCAATGACCTTGTCAATCATAACTTCGTTATCACATGTCATTTGATCATCATTTTCAATCATATTTACATTTCTTAAATTTTGTGCTTTTTCAATATATTCATCAATTTCGCTACTTTCATCAATTTCATTAATTTTCATAATTTTAATATACGACATATCTTTTGTGGAAATAAATCTCAATTTTTCTGAAGGAACTCCATCGTACAACACTCTCAATGAAACAATTTTAACATCGTCAATAGTTAACGTTTTCGTTCCATAATCAATTATTACTCGGTTATATAAAAGCCAGTCATTGCCAAATATTACACCACTAGATAAATACGGAATTACAAGAAAGGCAGTTGATATGACACGACCGTGAATCACAATATCAACCAAAATCTGTTTACGAACAAGTGTAAATTTTTAGCCTATAGCACCCAGAATCCGCAAGTTACTCACGGGCAATTCCTCAAATAACTCCAAACTCACAATATTATTATATAAATCTTCTGAAATAGCAGTTACCTGACTACCAGTATCAATTAAACCTAACATTGATTTTCCAAACATACTAAATTTAAGATATGGACTTTTTTCTATAATACCATTTTTTTTATTTGTACCTTCATCAGACTCCTGTACTATATCATTTTTCAGGTCATCAATAAAATCATAAAAATTACTACACGAAGATGGACCTGTTATTTTCGCATCGTTTACCAGTTTAAAGTTTGTGCTCGATTAGAACCATTTATTTGATTATTTTGATAA
This sequence comes from Ametastegia equiseti, assembly GCA_963989295.1. Classification (NCBI taxonomy): domain Eukaryota; kingdom Metazoa; phylum Arthropoda; class Insecta; order Hymenoptera; family Tenthredinidae; genus Ametastegia; species Ametastegia equiseti. Next base: position 27,045,667 of record OZ022389.1, read on the forward strand.
CTAAAATTTGGTGGTGGATTTCTTATATCAGGCAAAACAAATACCGAATTATTTCTGTTAGCGCTTGAATAACTTGCTTGATTATTTCGATAACCTTGGCTTTGGTCACTGTATCTATCATAACTCATTTCAATATTCCTAACCTGATTATTGCTGTTATTTTGGAATTTTTTTCGATCTTTTTCTCTCTCTTCAAAAACTGAATCTAAATGTGAAAGTGTATGTTCAATTCGTTTACTGTCAGAAAAATCCATTGACACTAACGCATCTCTAGCTTTATAAGGCAACTGTTGTATTATAGTACAATTAATTTCATAGACGTCCAATTTAGGAACAAAATATCTTGCTTCTTTAAATTGTTACATATAATACATGTGTAAAGTTCCATCTTGTGACTTATATTTTTTCAAACTCCATCTTGTCTCTGCTCTTACTTGTTTTGGTATAGAATTAAACTCCTCGAGAAAAAGTCGCCTACAATCATCATAATTATGCAAGTGCACAATACACGTATCAATCCACATTTTAGCTTTAGACTTTAATGCAATTCTAGCGACTGCTAATTTATTTGAATCGGTTATATTTTTCAAAATAAAATATCTTTTCAAATCTTCTATAAACTCTAATGGATCTAACGTTTCCTCGTCACTAAATTCGGGTGGTTTCATGTCAATATTATTCTTTTGCAAATGATTGACCTATCCATTTATCAATTCGCTGTTGGGATTATCTGTATTGACTCTATTTTGACTTTGTAATCTATCTATTTGTTCATTCTGTTGCTGAGTTACGATTTTCAAATGCCGTACCTCATCCGCTAACATCTGTTGTTGTTGTTGTGAAATTTGAAGGTCTTCCATTTGCTTTTTCAATGCCAACATACTCTCCATTTCTTTTTTCAAACGCTGTAGTTCCTCCTCCATCGTATTAGTTTTCTTTTTGCCTCGTTTTTTTCCTGAGTCAGTACTGCTTTGTATTAATTTCTTTGGATTCAACCCAGCTTTTGACCTAGTTGTAACAGGTGTAATTTTATTATCAGTCTTTCAATAAATAAATTTAAAATTAACATGAACCATTCACACTAATAAAAATTTGCTAATAATGTTTCCTATACATTTAACCTAAATTTTGATTCAAATCGCTTGCTCGGGCGCCAATTTGTAACGGTTTAATCCCGCTACTACAAGTAAAAGGAAATATATTTATGGTTATAAAATAAAGTCACATGTTATATTTTCGTATCATGCATGTATATATTTTCGTACATGTGTATATTTGTCAAATTTATTATTTATAAAGAATTATTGGCATATTTTATTTCTTTGATATTGTTTTTTTTTTTTGTTTTTCAAAAAGATTCGACATATAATTGATTTGCTAAATGTTCAATGTATATATATATAATATATATATATATATATATATAATTTACTAAAACTCTCATTCACGCGCACACAATCATTCCAACAAACTCTTAAATCATAATTACTTGGCACCTATATATATATATTTTATGTTTAAATTATTCTTATTTAGTTAAATTGGCTCATTGCATATCAAATTGTTTGCTTGTTTTAAATATCTGTCGTTTCTATTTATTTTATATATATATAATTTCTGTCCTCGATGGTATAACATATCATTAGAAAATCACATATAGTGAAAGTTTGTAATAAATATTACTTAGCTTATGGTTATATTTGGTCTGATGATTCTTCATGGTCACCACGTGGCTGATGTTCGGTATTTATATTCGATGTACAATATTTGACCAATATGCGGTTATTTATTAAACCCTTTTTCTGGTTTGAAAGATGTTCGTTTTCGAAGAAAATATATATATGAGGGTTTCTTCGTCAAACGGGCCACCCGTTTAATCCATGGTCTCCGAAAGTTCTGTAAAATTTTCTACACGTTATTGGGGATGAGAAAAGATTTTGGGAATTTTTTCAGATTTTTTGGTCATTGCATTCCAATAGTACTTTTTGTAACAAGGGTGTAAAATGGGATTTCACGCCTCGGGTAGTGATCGCCGCGCACGAGGGCCGGCGAAGCCGGCCCGAGTGTTGCGCGATCATTACGAGGGCGTAAACCCTACGCCCGAGTTGCAAACATCACTTTTTGATGAAATTAAAATAGACTGAAAATTGATAATAGTACTTTCTGAAATAAGAGTAGACTGAAAAATCATAAAATGTATATATTTAAAATTATACATACATTATAATCATAATTTATAAACAAAAATATATAAATTTTTCACTGAAAAATCTGTTCAAAATAAATTTTTATAGTCCTGTTATATTATGTATTCATATCCTCATATAAGAACTTGAAGCTTAATATCAAATAAAAACTTAGAATCCATGTTCTATTGCTTTGCTTCGCAGTTTATACTACTTGTTGAGGCTTGATTTAAGTTACTGAAATTAAAAGTGAAATTGAAGGTATTTTGATTGATTTTGGGTAAGTTACTGTCGTCAGTGTTTGTCTTGGCTTTTTTGTTCGAAGTAACGTCATTATCCAGTGAATCCGTGTTTTGGTTGGAAATTTTACGTTTGTTACTGATGGAGTCCTCAATGTAGCTTTCGGCTACGTTCGTAGATCGCCATCCGCCTAAGCGTTTAAGCGTTGTTATATGTGCTCCTGCATCAGCCAATAACGTAGCAGACGTTCTCCGAAAACTGTGTCCGGTGTACAGCTTGGCATCAGGCAATTCCAAAAATGACGCTATCTCTTGCGGCATGCTCCCGATTTTGTTTTTCCCAATCACTTGGTTTATGCACCTCTCATTTCGGTAACATAGAAAGAAATTCTTTGCGGTTGCTGTAGTTGGTCTCAAATCCATGTATGCTTTGATGATTTCGAAATATCTTCCTTCAACTGTGAATGTTCTTTGAGTGTGTGTTTTGGTGTCAGGAATTGTTACCACGCAAACAGAATCAACGATTTTTACATCGTCTATTGTCAACTTATATAATTCGTCCCTTCGACAAGCACCGGTAATTCCAAGAACCAACGCTACCTATAAACATAGTACATTTTTTATATTTATTTGTATCTTATAACCACAGAAGAGCATTAGGTCGTGAATAATTGATTTTTTCAGATTATTTTATATTCTTACCTTAGTGGAGAGATACACGTTGTTGGGTGCCTCGTTCATAAATTTATTGATATCATCGGTAGATAAAACTTTTGCTTTTTTAGGTCTGTAACCTGTATGATTTGTCTTCAAAAAACTCTGCAGTTTAACGTACTTGCTAATATTGATATTATTTTCAATATTTAGCATCGATCTAAGCATAGAATATTTGGACCACAGAGTTGCAGATTTCAAAGTGCCAGATAATTCATGAAAATATGCCAACAATACTCTTTCATCAAACGATTTTGTTTTTTTTGACTTTTGCCATTTAATGAATTCATCGTAGCATTTCTGATATATATGCCTAGATTTAGCTGGCAGCCCACTTTTCGTAGCAGCATTCGCAGCTTCCAATAATTCCGGCGGAATATATTCTTCATCTGCACTTACTTCGGAATCACTCATTTTGCTGCACACAATCAACTAAACACGTCTTGACAGGCCGGATCAGCACTCAGCACTGAGAAAGCCGAAAATACGGCCACAGAATAATAACCCAATTCGTAGAATATTATTGTGTGATATAGCGGCGATAGGGCAGCTGTAGGACGCGAGAGAGTTCGAGAGTGTTTATGTTTTCGTAGAGTGACCGAATATACCTTGTGTAGCGTAGTTTTACGCGATATCGCTCCGAAGCTACTTGTTTGAGTGAAAAATTATGATTTTTCCAGACTTTCATTTTACGCCCCCGGAGGCGTGAAACTGGCATTTTACGCCCGCAAAACAAGGCGTAAAATGAGCATTTTACGCTCACTGCATCAAAAAAATCATTTTTTTCAATCATTTTCACGTAGCGTGAGAAATAACTTTTACAGAATTTTCGGAGTCCTTGGATTAAACGGGTGGCCCGTTTGACGAAGAAACCCTCATATAATATTTGAAGAATGGTTTGACCAATAAGAGGGTTTCTTCGTCAAACGGGCCACCCGTTTAATCCGAGGTCTCCGAAAATTCTGTTAAAGTTTCTGCACGTTATTGGGGATGAGAAAAAATTTTGGGAATTTTTTCAGATTTTTTGGTCATTGCATTCAAAAAATCATTTTTTCAATCATTTTCACGGAGCGTAAGAAATAAACGCCGGAGCGAAAAATTGTTGAAATGAAATTTGTATGTCTTTTTCTCAGCTTTTCGGTAAAATTGGAAGAAAAAAAATTCCGACCCATTTGAACGCCTTTTTCCCCAAAAAACGTTCGGAAATGTGAATTTTCCAAATTTGGACAGTTTTTTTTTTCTTGAAAAAAATGTCAAAGAAGGGTATTTATGAGAGAGTTTTGAGAAAAAATATTTGGAGTGGAGACTTGAATGCTCTCCCAGAAAAAAATTATTACATACATGTTATGAATTTTCGGAATTGAATAAAAGCTACTCAATAATTTTTTTCTGGGAGAGTATCAAAGTCTCCACTCCAAATTTTTTTTTTCTAAAACTCTTCTATGAATACCCTTCTTCGACATTTTTTTCATGAAAAAAAAAACTGTCCAAATTTGGAAAAAGCACATTTCCAAGCGTTTTTGGGGGAAAAGGGGGTTCAAATGGGTCGGAATTTTTTTTCTTCCAATTTCACTGAAAAGCTGAGAAAAAGACATATAAATTTCATCGCAACAATTTTTCGCTCCGGCGCTTATTTCTCACGCTACGTGAAAATGACTAAAAAAAATGATTTTTGGAATGCAATGACCAAAAAATCTGAAAAAATTCCCAAAATTTTTTCTCATCCCCAATAACGTGTAGAAAATTTCACAGAATTTTCGGAGACCTCAGATTAAACGGGTGGCCCGTTTGACGAAGAAACCCTCATAAGCTGATGTATGAATATGTTACTTGGACGAAATATAAGATTTTATAGAGAAAACAATATGACAGTACGACGATCGGTGCTCAAGTGACCGAGAAACGAATGAGGAAATCCCTCGAATCGCACAAATATGACTACAGGTGTATACAAGGCGATACAATGTCTCACTTATGTTTGACTAGTTAAGTTTGCCAAGCGCGGGGCTGTTTAAATGTCACAAAAGTGATCGAATCGTTTTTTTAATTCGTTCGTAATTGGATCGTCCATTTCGAGATCTTTAGAAATGCAAGTTGCGTAGTTATCGTTTGTTGAGAATATCGATTCGTTAATTTCTTTGACTTTTTCATTGATTATGACGGAGCTTTGTTATTTGTTTGGGAAATCGGCGTAGAAATGATTGACGTCACTGTTGATTGTGTTTATCGCGATATTTGGTTCTAGCTCGGTCGTTTTACGTATGCGGCTTAGAGCGTCTGCGTTAGAGTTTATTTTTCCTGGTTTATACTCGATTTTGTCATCATATTCTTCTAATTCCAAGCGCCAGCGGACCAACCGAGATCCTGGCTCTTTTAAACTGAATAACCACGTTAAGGGTCGATGATCTGTTAGGATTAGGAATTTCCGTCCAAAAAGGTATGGTCTGGGATGGGATTCTGCAACTCTCCGCTAACTCCGCTAACTCCGCAAAGTCCGCTAACTCCGCTAACTCAGCGGAGACCGTTGGTTGGCTAAGAAGCCAACGGTCCGTCCAATCAGAGACCGCTTCGGATTTCGGTGGTGCCTATTTCTTATCGCTTATTTCCCATTACCTTTTTCCTATAGTCCTATTTCCTGTAGCCCACAGTCCAATATTTTGATTCATTTATTCGTATTCTTTCCACCTTTTTATCTCCTGACTTTATTCTTGTGAAATTCATGCATATGTTTCAAGTGACAGGAGCTCTTGCGTTTGTTTATTTGTTGCAATTAGCGGCCGGACAAAGCCCACGGCACCACCGTACAGGGTACCACCGTACACAGCGCCACCGTATAGGCACCACCGAGGCCCGAAGCGGTCTCCGATTGGACGGTCGGTTGGCTTCTTAGCCAACCAACGGTCTCCGCTGAGTTAGCGGAGTTAGCGGAGTTAGCGGAGAGTTACAGATTCCCATCCCTGAAGTGTTTGACAGCCCATACTATGGCTAAAAGTTCACGTTCTATTGTTGAATAATTGGATTCTGCTGAATTGAGAGTTCGACTAGCGTAGGTGCAATAGGAAAATCATGTGAGTCGTGTTTTTGAGATAGTACTGCGCTGATGGCAAAGTTGCTAGCATCAGTCGTCAGAATGAATTCTTTCGTGAAATCGGGGTATCTGAGAATTGGTTCGCTAGTGAGACTTGATTTTAAACTTTCAAATGATTCTTGTTGACAACTTATCCATATAAAGGGTACATCTTTTTTCAAAAGTGACGTTATAGTTTTCGAAATTTTGCTAAAGTTTTCTATAAATCTTCTGTAATAGTTGGCAAGACCTATGAATTATTTTATATCTTTTTCTGACTTGGGGGTAGGAAAATTCTTTACAGCGTCTACCTTCGAAGGATCTGGTTTAACGCCTGTTTCCGTTATTACGTGACCAAGGTACATTACTTCTCGTCGTAGAAATTCGCATTTATCTGGCTGAACTTTGAGGTTGTGCTCGGATAGTCTTTGGAAGATTTCGCGGAGTTTTTTCGAGTGAGTTACTAGTGAGTCTGCTTAAATGACTATGTCATCAAGGTATACAAGACAGCGAATTTCTTGTATTGCGGCTAGAACGGAGTTCATTAGTCGTTGGAATGTTGCAGGAGCGTTTTTGAGACCAAAGGGCATGCGATTGAACTGATAATGACGTAGTGGAGTTGAAAATGCTGTTTTCTTTGCGTCTTTCGGCTCCATTTTGATTTGATGAAATCCCGAAGCAAGATCGAGAGTAGTGAAATACTTTGAATTACCTAACTGATCGAGAATATCAGCGATATTAGGTAACGGGTATGCATCTCCGACCGTGATGTAATTCAGTTTCCGGTAGTCTATGACGACTCGCCATTTAGTTTTACCGGATGCGTCTTGTTTCTTTGGGACTACCCAAAGAGGTGAATTCCATGGGGAAATCGAAGGTTTTATTATCTCGTCTTGAAGCATTTTGTTTATTTGCGTGTTGACTTCTTCTTTATGAATTTCTGGATAACGATAAGTTTTTACAGCGATTTGAGTTTATGTGTTTGTTATTATACCATGAGCGACTGTATCCGTACAGCTCAGTTTATCTCGATTGAGATGATATACGTGATTAAATTCCTCGCAGATTTCAAATAATGACTCGCGCTCTTCTGTGTTCAGGTGATCAACTCTTGAATTTTCGCGCAGTTCTTTTAACCGTTCGGATCTGTGATCGTTTATTTGTGCCTTATTTGTATTTACTGTGGTTGATTTATCGTTTTCGAGATTTAATATCTTTAATACATCGCGTTCGATTGGTTCTAAATGAACTTTGGGTTTTTCTATGTTTTCATTTTTATCAGTAGTATTTATAATGGAGGTTATTGCTTCGAATTTTGAATTAGTTTTGACGATGCTTTGGCAAAGGAAAATTCCCGATTTGATTTCGCGGTTTTCGATTATGCCGTCTTTAATTTCAGGATTTTTCGTTCGGACAGACACAAGTGATTCGGTCCGAGAAGGAATGTCGATAAAATGAATCGGATGATCGTCTACTTTGGTTTCTTCGATTGCGGAATTCTCTGTATGAGTTGATTCTGAGTTCGATTGTTGTTCTTCTGTTTCTTCGATATTTGGTTGTAGTGGTTTCTCGATGTGGATCATAGGAACTGAGCCGTTTCAAAAATGAAGCAAGTTATCAGTATAGTTGACTTTAAGTTTGAGATGCGTAAGGATATCGTTTCCGAGGATTCCTGGAAACTTGATAGGGAAATCGTTTCTGACAACGTAAAAGATGCAAGTGTGTACATGATTGTTGATTTTGAAATTTAGATAGCAGTATCCGACTGATTCGAAAGGTTCTGGGGTGAGACCTCGTATTTTTAATTTTACGTCTTCGTAACCATAAGTGTCTCCTTTTAGGTTAGAGATTTTGATTGAGGATATGTCGGCACCTGTATCTAAGAGTAAATTAACGGTTTGAGTTTTAGTTTCTTTGAATTCTACTGGAATGTATGTCGCTACGCCGTTAATTACAGGGTTGACTCTGCCTCAATGTTGTGGACGTTCCTCGATGTGGCAGCCATCGGGGAGCGACCGAAGTTTAAAGCATTCGCGTTTTGATTTGAGTGAGCGTTCTGAGAATTTAAAAAATGATTTTGTGTTGTCGCGTTTCCATTGTTTTGATTTTGTTGATAGAATTCTCGTCTACTATTGTTGCATTCGCGTTTCTGACAAACGTCTTTTGTGTGACCTATTTTTTTACAGTAGCTGCAGAATTTGGAGTTGTAGTTGGCTGAGTTTTGGGATGCGTGAGGATTTCTGTTCGTCTGTTGGTTGTTTGATTCGAAATGTCTTACGTTTGGTTCTTCTTTTATTTGTTGATTCGAATACTCAGGCATAAAGTTCGATCTGTTTCCGAAATAGCAGTTTATCGTCGTATGTCCCGATTTGTTGCAATTTGAGCAGTGTTTAGTGTCTTTTAGATTCAGATTTTGAAATTTTTGTATTTCCCGTCGGGATTTTTGTTCGTTTTCTTCAGCTATTGCATATTGAATTGCGTCTACTAAGATTGCGGGTTATTGAGATTTTACTATGATGGAAAGATCTTTCTGCAATCCCAACATGAATACTGTGAAAGCTTGATTTTGGAGCAGTTGAACGCATGCAGCACGTTCTACTTCTGTAATGCCCGGTTGCACGAACGTAATTACCCAGCAAGTAAATTTAACCCATCGGATATCTCGCGAAAAACAATGGAACTTGCAATTGTTTTCGTAGGATAACCTACGGGTAAATCTATCCGGCGGTTGAACACGTTCGTGCAACCGGGCATTAGTGTGATATCTAAGCTATTGGTTAGTTTGATCAAGCAATTTTCAATTTTTTGCGAGTATGAAATGACATCTTCGTTATGAGCTTGTTTACAAGAGGATAATTCTAGTTGCCATTGTCCATGTGAACGTTTCTCTGAATAGGTTTCTAGGAGATAGTCTTTTAGAGCAGGCCAGTCGGCAAAAGTTCTATTTCGAATTAGGGCTCGTGCATTCCCTGTTATTTTTGTTTCCATGATTGCGAATAGTATACGTTTTGTGTCTTCGGCTATTAAGGATGTGGCTTTATCGCAATTGTCGCAAAATTCAAATAGCTTAGCTTTAGTTCCGTCGAAAGTTGTCAGCAATTTTTCGGCTAGTTCGATTTTGATATGTGCTTCTGACATTTTGATTTATTTGATTTGAAGGTTCTTTTGAAATAGTGGTTAATTATTTAGATTTGAGTTTTCTGACTTACAGTAAGCAGCTAAGGATTATAAACATAATCGATAGAGGATCGTTCTGCTTCGATCTATTGGCTGAGGTTCTCGTAGACTTGTTGATCGAGGTTCTTGTAGATTTGTTGATCGAGGTTCTTGTAGATTTGTTGATTGAGGTTCTGGATTTCGTCGATTGAGGTTCTGGATTTCGTTGATTGAGGTTCTGGATTTCGTTGATTGAGGTTCTGGATTTCGTTGATTGAGGTTCTGGATTTCGTTGATCCCTGGTAGAAATTTCCTAGTTGTTTCCCTGATACCACAAAGGCCCCGACCGGGCGAAGTCTCGTCGTTCCCGTTCAGGGAAACCTAGCTAGTGCCTAGCTAGGCGCGTGACTACTCAGGAATACTAGAATCCTACTCTTCCACAAGACAAAAGCCTAGCGCGGTCCGAACATGGCGCGCGCTAGTATTTCCTACGCCACTGGCGCGCATCACCAGAGTAACACCTCGCAACGACCCGGACAGGTTATGTTCGTGCCACGTTTTCGTCGTCGAAAATGTATTGCGCAGTTTGAGTAAAAAGTTGTATAAAAAGGTTTTCATATATCTCTCAATGCGATTTTAAACTATAATAAAATGTAATGTACATACATGCATTTTTCAATCTATGTATGTAGCAGCGATGAAGTTTCGGAACCTCTAATTCTTGTTGTCGACGCGGGGTGGCGCTCGCACGCCGCTCGCGTGGGAATAGTGCAAGTTCCAGCATCACGAGCGAAACTCACGTGTACCTCTCCTAAACAATTTGTGCTTCTTTCTAAATTCATCGAACACATCAACGTTAGTGAAAGCCTAAAACAAGAAGTAGCATCCAGGAGCAGGCGGCTTAAAACGCTCACAATTAGAAGAAGATTCTGTGCGAAAAAGACAGAGCAAAGAGCGGCTCGCGTGTTCCTAACCTCACTTTCTATTCAGATCGAAATTCACTTGTTTGATTCATTTTTAACTAGCAGGTTGTGGGAATAATATTGAGACTGTATCATACGAAAACTGTAGGTCTTTCCTCACTACGTATAATCGCCTCATTCAGTCCCTACACCAACCAGATCCAGATATTTCGTGGAGATTAATTCGTGGCTCAGGCAGGGAAAAACTGACCAGGGCCGGGCCAGTTTAACCTGACTAGGGCTTGGATGGGACGAGCGTTACGAGCCTGGCCAGTTACTAGACAGCTTTCCTAGCGAGTGCCTATCTAAGAATTGGAAATGCTAGCGTGTGCCTGGCTGGCGCCCAGGCGCAATTTCTACCAGGGATTGAGTTTCTGGATTTCGTTGATTTTCTTGATTTAGTAGATTTAGTAGATTTTGTGAGTTTCTGGATTTCGTAGAGGTTCTGATTTTCGTAGATGTTCTGGATTTTGTAGATGCTCTGATTTTCGTAGATGTTCTGGATTTTGTAGATGCTCTAATTTTCGTAGATGTTCTGGATTTTGTAGATGCTCTGATTTTCGTAGGTGTTCTGGATTTTGTAGATGCTCTGATTTTCGTAGATGTTCTGGATTTCGTAGATGCTCTGATTTTTGTCGATGTTCTGGATTTTGTAGATGCTCTGATTTTCGTAGATGTTCTGGATTTCGTGGATGCTCTGATTTTCGTAGATGTTCTGGATTTCGTAGATGCTCTGATTTTTGTAGATGTTCTGGATTTTGTAGATGTTCTGAGATTTTCACTTTATCTTGTTCTCGTTGAGATAGCAGCGAGATAGCAGCGAATAAAGCTAGGGTGTAGCTCTGCGTTCTCGGATACGAATTTCACAATATAGGCGACTGCGTGCCTCGTTGATTGTGATTTCGTGTTGCAGGAGGATGATCCTTTACTTCTGACACCAATTTTTTGTAATGGTCTTCGAGGTAAATAACAAGATGTATTAAACTAAAAGCTCGCCCTGCACTTTATTATTTACAGATGAATAATTACAGATCAAAGTAGAAATGAAAAAAATACAGATTGGAACTGAAAAATAAAAAAAAAATTTCAATACTTGAGAATTAATAAAAATGTTGACATTATTTTGTCAAAGTTCAAGATTCGAAAAAACGTTCAAAGTGTGGAAATTCAAACAAAATTTGAAATTTACGGATGTTGGAAATCGCGAAATTTCGAACACTTACAAATGTTGGAAATTGGAAAATTTTTTAATATTTAACAAGTCCAAAAAATTTTTAACATTCAAAAGTTTGAAAATTCCGAGGAAAATTCGCAAAATTTTTCAATATTTAATCATTTTGGCAAAGCTTGTGGCCGATTTAACCGTTAACCGCAGTTAAACGGTTAACCGTTTTGGCCGGTTAGCCGGTTAAGCCATCGGCTAATTAACCAAGTTAACCGTTTTGGCCGGTTAAGCTGGTTAAACCGTACAGCCCTAAAAATTACACGTTACCCGCGCAGGGTCAAATGTGATCGACTCGAAACGATTTATACTTCTGGTGGCTGTTGCTGTTTATAGTTCTCGGAAATTGTGAACCCAACAGAAATATGCATAAAACGGAACGAAGGGCATTTGATGTGGCTTGTTCCATTTCACGAATAATGATTACCCGCAGCCGCATTCTGGGGATGTTTAATAGACCCCTTAGTAGAGAAACATGCTACTCGAGAATTTACCCGAAAAATATACTACCCGAGAATAAGCTTGGAAAGTATACTTCCCAAAAATGTGCTTGGAAATGATTCGACCCGTCGATATGCTCCGAAAATAACCTGAAAAAAAACACACTGTCTTGTACGTCTGAAAATTTTGAAAAGAAAGCCGGGTTAGTAGCATTGTTGCGTGCATTCAAACACACGTATTAGGGTTCCCGTTTTTCACCGATAGTGGTGCCACGGAATAACGCCCATATTTATCTGATGGTTGGGTGGGAGCTCACCCTCTACCTGATCGAAGGTGTCTTCTTTTACTCGGCCGCTGTGGCTGACTAGTAGTGGCCAACGATTGATCAGGCAATGCGGTTTACTGCTTCGCTGCTCGAGTTAGCGCTCTATCGCTTCACTCTCTTTTTTTGTGATCTGACATATGTGTGAGTAGTTAGCCTTCGTCCTTATGCAGATTACTGCCAAAGATGCCATTGAGAGTGAGTAAAATTATTTTTTTAAATCATTCTTGCACTCCTAAATACCAAATCATTTCAGGCTGCAAGAATTGCTGTTTATCTATTAACGGTTTCCCCTTCTCCTCATATAAAAAATCACGAGCGAAATCCGTGAGGTGAAGGGTCAAACCCAGGTTGAAATGGCATGGAATTCCCCATATGCACTAGACTAAACACTATTGAAATCTATCTTACCTATACATCGAACTGATTTATTTTATATATTCTAATATTGATGTTCTGAAACAGGCTGCATTTTCTTCGTTTTACGTTATCCATTTTTTGTTGGTGGAGGCAGTGGTCAGAATTGATTCCGGCGTTTTCTTGATGTAGTGGTAATTACGTGCATTGTGTCATAACTCTTGTTCAGAAATCACTTTTCAACTAGTTATTGAGCTCTACCTAACGACCCACCCACTTCGAGCTCTATTTGTTCGGCATCATGAATAGCAGTATAATCTTTTTCCAAAACTTGAATGAAAAATAAACGGAAATTGTAACCACAATTGACAATAAAGTTTGTCACTATATCTTCAACCTACCGCTTTCGGAGAAGGGTAGTTATCCTCAACACCAAAAAAATGGAAATTCGAGTTTTCACCAGACTTCAATGTTCTGGGGTCTAGAAAATCATCTTCGATCGTTGCCAAGCGGAGATGTGGGTGTGTGATCAATGTTTGGTCCAACAGCAAATCGGCTTTTAATGGATGCGGGTTTTTATTAACCGGAACTCGTTGGATTTCAATTTCGATCGGTTGAGTAGCTTTTGAATTATTCAGAAAGTACAATATGGAGCGAAACAAAGTGTTATTGATGATATCCCGAGAACGGTTCGGAGGAATTTGCTCCAACTCAAATTTGATTCAATTTTTCGATCGACTGATTCATCCTTGTGAGTTAGGAGGAGCAATCATAAACTTTTTACTGACAATAAGTAGTGCACTCAGAAAATCTGGACGAAGATCCGCACCTATATATATTAGAGTGGTCGTTATTTGGGGTCGAAATGAATTTTACCCCTTCCGCCCCCCAAATCAGTTCGAAATACGTAAGAAGTAACGCTGTCATTTTTTCAGATTCTTAAGAAATTGCTTGACCCTTGACCACGGAGGTTGAAGTTTTCCATTTGAAATACACGGGGTTTTCCCGCGTTTGCAGTCACTATTTTACTGTGGGCCCAAATATGTTTGTAAAATCTTGAAATTTTCAGAAAATAGTTGACAAGCATGTTGCTACGTGGAAAAAATTTCCCGAACCCCTACCCTCAAACTGTTGTGTAACATGACCATAATAATTAAATCGATGGACTTACACCAAACGGGCGTAAGCGGCAAAAAAATTTTTTTTTTGCGTATATGCCCGAAACGTTTTATATTGCATGAAGAAGATTTTGCCACTGAAAAAGGAAAATTTTTTTTTTGGCGCTTACGCCCCTATATTATTAGTCCATCGAAATTATAATTTTTTTTTTTCGAATTTTTTTTCTCATTTTCTTTCCCGTTTTTTAATAAATGTACTCACACGAAACCAATTTTCTAAACGAGTTACAAATTCTTGAGTATTGTCTCCTTGTCTGCATTTGGATTATTATTTCGATATTCACTTACAATTTGTAAAATAAACTATTTTTGTTGTTCGTTTCGTGGGAGAATCTCATTGCAATCGATGAACACTGTTCACATTCATAGAAAAGAAAAAATAAAATAAAATTAAAAAAATAATTCAATTATTATGGCCATGTTACACAATATTTTGTGGGTAGGGGTTTGGGAAATTTTTTGTACGTAGCAACATACTTGTCAACTAATTTCTGAGAATTTCAAGATTTTAAAAACATATTCAGGCTTACAGTAAAATAATGACTGCGAACGCGGGAAAACCCCGTGTATTTCAAATGGGAATCTTGAACCCCCGCGGTCAAGGGTCAGGCATTTTTTTTTTTTTTAATCTGAAAAAATTACAGCGTTACTTTTTACGTATTCCGAACCGATTTAGGGGGCAAAAGGGGTAAAATTCATTTTGACCCTAAATAACGACTACCGTAATATATATACACTAGGGTGCTTTTTTTTGCGACTATTCTTTTGTTTTTACTCCCATATCGAAATTTTCTTGGCAACACCCCGAAAAAAATTCTCTGAAAGTTGGAGCTCTTAATATTAATATTAAGTACTCGCCCTCGGTTTTTGAAGATTTCCTATTTAGAATACACGTAACTTAAATTTTTTTTTCTTAAAATTCCTATAGCTCAGATGATCTTCATGCTATCCGAACGTTTGAAGAACTAAATTACTCAGAATTGAATGCTCTACAATAGTGCCCAGTGAAACGGGAATGTAACTTACACGGGTGAGACAGTACAGGTGATTAAAGTCAAAATTTCATAAATTTCTTGTTTTTCCGTTGTTTTTTCATAATTGGCTGAAAATACAGAAAAATTTTAAATGACAAAGTTGTAGCGAATTGAATTTTCTCCAAATAAGGTTTCGGGAACCGATCTCTATCATTGATATTTTTCGAGATAATGAGCTTTTTGTTTTTCACGATTTACGATTTTCATGAATTTGCGGTTCATTATGAGGTTCTGAAAAAAAGGTCCTGAGCACCGGTTCTTAGCACTTTTTTAGAGCATTAAATTCTGAGTAATTTGGTCCTTCAAACGTTCGAATAGCATAACGGACCTCTGAGCTATAAGAATTTTAAGAAAAAAAAATTCAAGTTACGTGTATTTTAAATGGGAAATCTTGAAACGCCGAGGGCGAGTACTTAATATTAATATTAAGGGCTCAAACTTTCAGGGAATTTTTTTTTAGGTGTTTCTAAGAAAATTTCGACATGGGAGTAGAAAAAAAAAAAATAGTCGCTAAAAAAAAGCACCCTCATATACACGTCTATGTATACGTCCAGTTGAGCGTGGTCAGCCGAATGGTTTGATATAGACTGAATCCAAATGAAATCATGCAGGCCAGCGGACGTAATGTTCCAGAATCGTTCGGCGTTGAAATATGTTATTTCCCGTGCAGAATGAGCAGATACGTATGTCATAGTTTACCCCAAAAAAATTATCCCAGCCCGATATCGATTTTTTAAGATTTACAAACGAAAAACGTTTTCCGCCGATATCAGGTACAAAATATTTGAAAAACAGCCGCCAAATTCATAATTCTTGAGCTTTTTCGACGATTCTTGTTTCATGTGATCCGGAATTCCGTACTCTGTCGAGGAAAACGGAAAAATCCCGAAAATTTCGAAAATTGCGGAAAATATCAACGTTTTTTGGAAAATATAAAAACCCACTTTTCTCAAAAAGGCCATTTTTCTCTCTCAAAATTTAATATGGTCTTCGGGGTGATACGGACTACTTACCCCATCAATGGCAACTGGTATATTTTCCTGCTTTCCGAGTAAATGAATATTTTATACTTCAAATTCCTGGACGGCCGAACTTTCACTGTTTCCATGCTATATATACTTGTGGGCTTTGGTTTTTTGAGAAAAAGAAGCCTTTCAGAAGGAAAATAAAGTAGAGATGTGATTTGTTCGATAAAATCGTTTATTTTCCCACAGATGCTTGTTTGAATTCGAATGATTTCATGAATTACATATGGAATTTTCCTTCGTGAAACTTTTACGAAGGAAACGTGCCTTTCCTTCGGTACTTCTTCACTTCTGTTCGCCTCAATCTTACAATTATTCGATCCATGGTAACGTTTTTCGGAACATCAGTAAAATGAATAAAGTTAGAAGGTTCCCGATGAAAAACTCATATTTCAGACCCTTGTATTTCCGAAATAAGTCATTTTTGAAATGCTTGTATCTCCAAAACTGAAACAGATATTCAAGAGTTCAACACGGCGAACGGAAGCTACATTCTTTCCGCTTCGAATAAGCGCACGGAGACCGGATTGGGCGCACTTAGTGATGTATTATGAATCTTTTAGTGCTAACTGGTCATTCGGGGTTTATTCTCCATAACCCCGTGGTAAAAAATACGAAACTTTGAGGCGTTCGCCGAAACAGAAGATATATCCATTGTAAATTTTTTCCTTTAACACACTTTTCAGTTATGCCAAGACGCAACTTTTCCGTGTTATTCGAATACGATCCGCGGGAATTGACGTTTTTCACTCCAGCCGAATACGTATGCTACGACGAAATCAAGTTTTTCGTCTATGTTACGCACACGTTTGAAATAAAAAAATTCTGTTTCGACCATGGACCGAAGATTGAGGTGAACAGAAGTAAAGACGTACCGAAGGGAAAATTCAATATGTCATTTACGAAATCATTCAAATTCAAACAAGCATCTGTGGGAAAATAAATGATTTTATCGAACAAATCACATCTCTACTTAATTTTTCTTCTGAGAGGCTTCTTTTTCGAAAAACCAAAGCCCACAAGTATATGTATAGCATGAAAACAGTGAAAATTCGGCCGTCCAGGAATTCGAAGTATAAAATATTCGATTAAAATATTATTCGGAAAGCAGGAAAATATACCAGTTGCCATTGATAGGGTAAGTAGTCCATATCACCCCGAAGAACATACTAAATTTTGAGAGAAAAAAAAATGGCCTTTTTGAGAAAAGTGAGTTTTTATATTCTCCAAAAAACGTCGATATTTTCCGTGGTTTTCAAAATTTTCGGGATTTTTTTGTTTCCCTCGGCAGAGTACGAAATTCCGGATCACATCAAACAGGAAGCGTCGAAAAAGGCCCAGAATTACGGCTGTTCTTCAAATATTTTGTGCCTCAAATCGGCGAAAAACGTTTTTCGTTTGTAAATCTTAAAAAATCGATATCGGGCTGGGATAATTCTTTTGGTATAAACTATGACATACGTATCCGCTCATTCTGCATGGGAAATAACATATTTCAACGCCGAACGATTCTGGAACATCACGTCCGCTGGTCTGCATGATTTCATTTGGATTCAGTCTATACTAATTGTAAGTAGTTGAACTTCAATTCACTCCCCGTCGGACGTACACGCCTGGGATTGGCCAGTAATCTAGTAAATTCTCAATAGGAAAAAAGCCAAATGAACATATTCTCCCCAAAAACACAGTAATGTCGCTTTAGATGGAAACTGCAGGGATTTTTTTTCACTCCCTCATGCAACTTTCAGATTATTGGTAAAGTTTTCTTCGTTAACATTTCTATTCAAGAAATTACAAATCGCGCGAGTAGTTGACGATGCTACTGGCGTGTAAACAGCAAACGGTGGGTCACGGTAGTGATGGATGTCGATACTTGCGTATGATAAACACATATATGATGCAATCATCAATGGTACTTCCCAGCTAGGCGATAAACAATCCTCGATCAACACAAAAATTAATCATATCAAACATGTATATTTGAAGTCTTCTGACTCGATGGAGTATGTGAAAGCCGGATTATGACGTATCAATCTTCTTTTACTTTATACCAAACCGCTCTGTTTCAAAATGACGAATTGATATTGTTATCAATGATCATAAATGATCTCTCAAATTACTGTTCATTTGATTTCGCTAATATACTTCCCATAACGCGCTCTGAGGTTCCGCATAGTTACGAATTCACTTGTTATTACAAAATGAGCGATAATGGTAACAGTGACCTAATTATAGTCTGATATGTCAGAAAAAACAGACACTCAGGAAAATGAACCAAATAAGTCAGTCGTCCTAAAATAACAACTGACCGGATCATGTTCACCCTTATATTATCTCTGCCAGATGTTCAACAAGCAAATAATGAAGATCCTTGAAGGTTTCCAGCAGCGTGAGTCTAGAATACATGCAGAAATTCACGGTTCGATAGATTAATGGTACCTGCAGTGATGAAATGTCCCCGCATGACACTACACGTTCGCCCGTTTCGTCCGATCGAATATATCCTCATGAAATATGCATAAGTGGTGTATTTGAAAGAAATGCAGGATTAACGAACCTTTTTTACATTTGACGTTGAATAATAACGAGGAATTAGTGTAAGGTGTCACGAAGAGAAGAAAGTTGATTTTAGGGTCGTGAAATTCAAGAGCAAAGACAGATTGATCGCAAAATTATAGGAAAAATAGAAAGCAAGTGGGAACGGTCAGAATAAAAACAACACGTCACTATAATGTACAGAAAACAGCATTCTCATCAGATAAATATACTCCCACTAATCGATGTCAACAACAATTATTATCTGACTTGATCTGACACGAATAAGTACAGCTATTGCTAGTTCTTTGCAGTAAACAATAATTTGTGTGTTCATAACAGTGCGATCACTCAGTGTGAGAACTTGCTCTAAAAAAAGCGTGATGAATATATGTTATGTGGGTTTCGGAACAATCCGTCGACAAATGATTGATTCACTTGCAATTAGCAAATCGATAAATTCCCACTCCAATAGGCGAATTACAATTAAATTTACAATAATACGTGATTCTTTAATTGGACATAATCGCCAAAACTAATACGACGCACCACTTTGTTTTGAAACTTTTTAAAATGTAATGCATATAAAAAATAATGTACATATTAAAGATACAGCTATTACAATTCTTAATCGTTTTCAGCGCCCAAACCCGGACCTAACTTTCGCGGAATATTTCAGAGATACCTTCCTGGGCATCGGATCTATAACGAAATCGTCACCCGGGTATCATTACAAGATAGGAGTCACGTACACTCGGATTGAACAATTCACAAGACTGTAGGGGGCAAATTGAGTTTGATCTATAATTGTTACGTATCACTATAAGCTTCCTGAATGATCTCGACTGAAAGTAGCGGATTGATTTGAGCGGTTATTTCTGTGAGAGTCTTGATTGGCTAGCTGGTCGATTCGACACGTAGGTATGTACAACTCACCAGCTATGTTGAAGAACTGCAGGGTTCCTTTGATCCACCAATAATTAGATATTGATTTCACAATTGGTTGATAATATTCATTATCTAACTCATGTGTTTTGGTTGTTCAGTTGAACATGATTTTCAGAGTTGTGTTTGATAATGGTTCCAAAATTTACACTCACTAAATTCACAACTACAGCTCAACACGCTGTTTTTTTAAATTAGCGTTGAAGTATTTCGATATTGTCAGTATTGTCTCTCATTTGGAAAATAAATGTTAACTTCTAGGTAATTCCGATCAATAAAGCCCAGTGGATACGCAGATGATTCAGTATTCGGTTTTCAATTTCAAAAGTACGCATGTGCTCATAGGTGAGAACTGCCATCAATATTAAAAAAATGTTTGTTCTAACGCATGAATTCTTTGTGACTCAAAAGAATCTGAAAAAGTGAAATCCGATGAGATGCAAAGAACGGATATAGTTTTTCAAAATGGACTTGCTAGGCCAATTTCCAATAGGATTCTGGCAACTTTGAATAACGTCGGTAATAATATAACAACGTTACGATATTATTTAAAAATCTGCTCTGATGATACGTACAAATGTGAATAGAATCGCAATGACAGACTATGATTGATTGCATGGAAAATTGTGTTCGTTTGATCGTATGATAGAGAATGTACTTTTTATAAACCCTCCGTCACACAGGTTATTTTTACTGGCTCCGTTACACAGGTAGGTCGTTGATGGCCAGCCGTCTTCTTTGTTTAATAAGAGCTTGTAAAAAATCTGAAGAAAATTCATGGATAGTCCCCAGTGATTCACATACTCCAATTGGTTTTTTTAGCATCACTTATTCTATGATTTTGTAATAATGATTGAAATTTGAACAATGACTTTAAAAAAAAAAAATGGATATCTACGTAAAAAATTCATATTTTTGCAGTTAATGAACATGAAGAAAAATCATTTGTGGGTTTCAAGGTTTGAATGGTAACCTTTCAGAAAAATGTAGTCTCATCTGCCCCGGTTTCGAAAAGTATATTTATTTGCACACTCGAAAGTGGTGTAATATTTTAGCGTTTCGATCATGGAAAAAATGGAAAAAAAAAATTCGCTTTTGATCTTCAATCAACTTTTTCCGTGTCGTCTTTATCGCAAGAAGCCTAATCATCATATATGTGGGACAGTCCATATCAACTCAGCCACTCCGTATTTTTTTTTGGCCCTAAAAAATTATTCAATATGTGCATTTGCAACATTAATATATTGATGACATTTCGGTAAAGTTTCAGTCCCCCCCCCCCCCCCCCCCCCCTATTGTTGCTTCTCGAAATAATTATTAACCAAGTTTCAATGTTGTGAAAATCATTACTTCTGAACTACTGGTTCGATTTCAACGATTCCAACACGAAAATTTGTATTTTGACTCGCGCTTTTTGAGAAAAAATATGCTGCCATTGGAAAGAACGTCATTGACTACTTTTAGAGATAATTTTTCTATTTTCATTGTTTTGCCACTAAAGGGCCACAGGGGATTGAACCGACTATTTTTTCATCTGAAAGAGGGGGGAAATACGCAACTTCATGTAATTTCTTCAAGATGGAAGAGGGCACCAGTGAAGAGGTAAAAATGATTCATTGTCGATTTCTGTTTATTTTTGGCGTTTTCGACGGGTGGAGGGGAACAGTTTACAATATTACAAATAATTTCCGAAGTCATGAAAGTTTATGGTGGTGAGAAGGAATTGAAAACCAAAAATTTCGCTTTCTTAGGTGTCAGAATTTTTATAACACGAAAGATTATGTCGTGTTTTAAAAATTCTATGATCATTTCTCGTCATTATAAAACTTCACAAGTTCGGAAATTATATGTAATATTGTGAACTGTCCCCCTCCACTCGTCGAAAAAGCCAAAAATACACAAAAATTTACAATAAATCATTCTTACCTCTTCACTGATGCCCTCTTCCATCTTGGAAAAATTACACAAAGTTGCGTATTTTCCCCCTCTATCAGATAAAAAAATAGTCGGTTCAATCCCCTCGGGCCCTTTAGTGGAAAAACAATAAAAATAGAAAAATTATTTCTAAAAGTAGTCAATGACTTCCTTTCCGACGGCAGCATATTTTTTCTCAAAAAGAACAAGTCAAAATACAAATTTTCGTGTTTGAATCGTTGAAATCGAACCACTAGTTCAGAAGTTATGATTTTTACAAGATTAAAACTTAGTTAATAATTAATTCGAGAAGCAACAATAGGGGGGGACTGAAACTTCACCGAAATGTCATAGATATATTGATGTTTGGAATGCACATACTGAATAATTTTTTCGAGACAAAAAAAAAAATACGGGGTGGCTGAGTTGATATGGACTGTCCCATGTAGGTATGAGGATGTCGGCTGCGGAAACAGTAGCGTATTTGCTCTCTGCTCGTTTCCGCCATTATCTGTATTTTGATGCATTATATATTATGTATTCATTAGGGCGGATAAAACAAAAAATTTCTCGGCTACCCTCAAAAATCAAAGATATCGCTGAAATAAAGGTTTCCGTGGAAGGATTCGATTTTTCGAATTTTTTTAGGGGGCGCGCGGGGCCTTCAAAAGTGCCATTTTTAGCGTCAAAATTACGCTTTCGCTGATTAGCGGAAACAGATTCATCCGAAAATTCGGATTTTTTTATATAAGGTGCCCAGGTATCTACTCTTTCAAACCGATATTCACGGACCACTACCAATTGTTCCATATCTTCGGAAAAAATTTTTGAAAATAAAAATTTTCACTATTTTTCGAGTAATTATCGTTGAATTTTGTTTCTTCTCCTTCTGAAACGTTTTTGTATCTCTTCCATCGTTTTTTTCTTGTGAAAATTTCTATCAGTATCGCTTAGAATACGAAAATTGCTGAGAAATAAATTTTTGTTCCGAAAATGTTTATTTTTAATTGATTCATGAATCAGCAATTTTTGCATTGTAAGCGATCCTGATGGAAGGTCTTACAAGAAAAAAACGATGGATGGAATACAAAATCGTTTTAGAAGGAGAAAAATCAAAATTCAACGATAATTACTCGAAAAATAGTGAAAATATTGATTTAAAAAATTTTTTTCCGAAGATATGAAACAATTGGTAGTGGTCCGTGAATATGGGTTTGAAAGAGTAGATGCCTGGGCACCTTATATAAAAAAATCATAATTTTCGGATGAATCCATTTCCGTTGATCAGCGATAACGTAAATTTGACGCTAAAAATGGCAATTTTGAACGTCCCGCGGGCCCCCTAAAAAAATTCAAAAAATCGAATCCTTCCACGGAGACCTTCATTCCAGTAATATTTTTGCTTTTTGAAGGTAGCCGAGAAAATTTTTTTTTTTCCATCCGCCCTAATATTCATAAATGATGCTGTATTCATGTAAGCAGCTTGGAAAAACTTCATTCTATCTATAGGTACTTGTCGTGAATCGATAAAACCTGGAAAATAAGATTGACTTATTGTCGTGAAACACTGATGCCGTCGCACAGGTGGGTCATTTATGGCACACGCTTGACTTTAACCGCTTGCTGTAAGACAACACACTGTTGGATCCCGGTGTCCCATCGCAGCTGAGTCCCCACTGATAACAATTTTTTTCGGGACGCGAGTGCATGCCAAATCCTTTGAGTTTAGCAAATATAGAGTGGAAAATATTGATTCGGTCCTAAATGACCCACCTGTGTGACGAAGGGTTAATTATACTATGATTATCCATCGTCACACAACCATTCTGATTGTGTGAAAAACCCACAGAGCAGAGTTCTAGAAACGTTTGAAAAACCTTCTAACCCTTTAACAATTTCCGAATACTTCTGCAATATTTTGGCAACGTTTTTGTCGCATCACAAATCATTAGGCACGATCGTATAGCGGAGTGCTTATTACATTCGTCATTGCCATAAACGTCAAATTGAAAAAAAAATTTTCTTTCAACATAAAAATCCGTTTCAACACTGACAAAATCGGTTTTTAGCATTTTCAAAAAAATATGTGTGAGTGTGTGTATGTGTGTGTACGCCAAACTTTGTATCCTGAATTTCGGAAGAATAACTTGAGCAATCCGAATGAAATTCGGAGGGAAAATCAACTATTTCGTGAAGATGTTCCGTTACCCTTTCGAAGACTCTTCCACTTCCGATTACGAAATGGCGAGTGTTTAAACATTTGAATGAGTATTACGGCTATCCTCAAGTTTGGAAAAAAACAGCTCAACCAATTCCAACGAAAATTTAGTGAATTAGTATACATCCAATGCAATGAGAACTTGATTTCTGCGTAACCCATCTATGCGCGAATTCACCTTCAACTTTGTACCTTTTAAATGTGTATAAACATAAAATCTCTGTGTAATAATATTGCCTAGCTCGTTCATCTTTCATGTTTAGTGCAAAATAATCCATCAACTTGTCGACCTTTTCTAAGGCAGCTCTAACCGTATACTGTCTTCTTTATCATCGTTGAATACTATGTTTTGTTCATTTTGCAGATGAACCGGTAAACAAATAATTGTATGACTTTTGTGTTGTAAAATTCTTCCTGAAATTCTCCAACTGGCTTCCAAACGTCCTACATAACGAGCTTTACCGTAGTCACGTATTTCATCTTGATCAATAAGAGGGTTATCGTCTAAATTTTCGCTAACCGTAAAAGCAGCTGCATCGTTACCTCTATGCACGTACTTATGAAACGATTTCACCGATCTGATGCTCGACACTACTTCAACGTTATTATGACAATTCCAATCTTGGAAGAGAAGTGACTGCTCGTTCATTGCGATATGATGTAATTTTTCATCGATTTTTGTACCTGAAACTTCCGCAGGGATATATTGATCTACAAATTCGGGAGTGGTGAATTTATGAAGAATCAACTTAACTTTCGACATCAGCTTCGGTAATCAACGATTCAATTTAGTAGAGTCAACTTAGAAGTCAAAATTTGAATTCACTCACAAGTTCAGATCTCAAGGTAGATCTATTCGTCTCTCAACTCAAAAATAGACTGTAAACATGTACGTGATTTTGAAACTTATCTGCAGCGGTCTTCATCTTCTGCGTGGTCCGGACTTCTCTTGATAATCAGAAACGAATCCAATTTTGGATCTTGGCTCTGCGACATCCCACGTCATGTAACGTATTGTCTTACCACATTTCAATCATTCTATAACCTCCTCAAAATTATATCGGTGGCCCGGCAACAAGGCTTTTAGTTATACAGGGAATTTCTGAGGAAAGTAGCCATCCTTACTATAGGCAACCCAAAAGACGACCCGAGATTAATTCCACGCCTTTGGCTGCTACAAAACTGGAATAGGGGATCGGTGAGAGAGTGGACTAGCAGACGGCTCTCTGTCAAACGTCGCGGTTAAAAGTCAGGTTAGGAAAACAATAACATCGGCACCGATATTGGAGAATAAAATGTGAACTGACAAGTGAGTGAGTTGTGAGTTGATTTCGCGAACGCGAATCGGATAATTAATTATCTGTGAAAAAATTACCGTCAGTAAACAGTTGATTCGGGATATCAACCTCGTGTTGTCAAGAAGCAGCCCATTCGTGTATTTGGTAAACCCGCAGTGAACGAATTTTACCAGGTAGGTGAACGAAGGTTTATTTTCGAAATTAGTTGCAGCGAGGCAAGAACTCGTTTTCTGTTGTATCGTTAATTATTTCGCAGGGTTTCCTTCGACGTTGGTGTGAGGCATGGTCATTGGATCTTGAACGACGATCAATCTCGACTCGACTCAACTTTGGCAGATTTTTTGCATTCAACGAGGATAGAAAATCAAAAGACGACACTCGACATTTATTTTCAGCACCTAGATAATCAAAAGGAATTCAAAGTCTCTCGTCGCACGAGTTTCAAAATTCAGAGTTCCAAGTTCTGAATTCAAAAATAAAAATTGGTAACGGCTGATAAATTAATTCGGAGTAATAATTCACTTCGAAGTAGTAGACAATTGAATACTTGGGACTGGGCTGAAGTAAGTTTCTGCGAGTTAGTGAAAAAAAGTACATTCATGCTATTCACAGGTGGGCAGGTACTCAGCTATACTAGCGTAGCGTGGCTCGTTTTCCATTAAAAAAATCTGAAACAACGGATTCCCTCGACCGCAACTGTGAAAAAAATCAACAAATTTCGAGAAACATGAGTTATGAACCCCAGATCAGTCAATCTTCTATCCATCTCTGCACTCCGCACTCTAGGCAAGTGATTGTGAGTGTAGAAGCAGAGCCCGATGCCCGACGAGCAAGTTGAAATGACAAAGACTAGCCAGGTTGAAGACTCGCTCAAGATCTTGGGATCTGCAAGACCTCAGTTTGAAAGATCAGCCGAAAAGCGAAGCGCTAATTTAACAAATCCACTGAAAGTTAGCGGCTTTTGCTTAGAGATGATGAGCTGCGACTCGCCTCCTGCTACACGTTGGAAAACCAGTTGAGACAAGGCGATGATCTACGCTGAACTTGTTCGATAAGTTTACCATAATCGTCTTAGTCGGCGGGTGCGATAGACTGAACCTGCGAGTCTGGTCAGATGAGGACCCACATTTGCTGATCAATGTACGAATCTAGTCTGAGCATAAATTAGAGTTGGACTGAGGACGAAATGAATGATGATTTTGATCACTGTCATCAGAGTTCATTTATTTAATACTTGTCACCCTTATGAGAAGGCTTAATTATTCCACCAACTCGCAGAAACTTACTTCACGCCCAGTCCTAAATATTCAATCGTCTACTACTTCGAACTAAATTATCACTCCGAATCAATTTCTCAGCCATTACCAATTTTGATTTTTGAATTTAGAACTTGGAATTCTGAATTTTGAAACTTGTGCGACAAGAGACTTTGAATTTCCTTCGATTATCTTCGGCCTCAGAATAAATGTCGAGTGTCGTCTTCTGATTTCCTATCCTCGTTGAATGCAAAAAATCTGCCAAAGTTGAGTCGAGTCGAGATTGATCGTCGTTCAAGATCCAATCACCATGCCTCAGACCGACGTCAAAGGAAGCCCTGCGAAATAATCAACGATACAACAGCAAACGAGTTTTTGCCTCGCTGCAAATAATTTTGGAAATAGACCTTCGTTCACCTACCTGGTCAAATTCGTTCACTGCAGTCAATTTACCAAATAGACGAATGAGCTGCTTCTCGACAACACGAAGTTGATATCCCGAATCAACTGTTTACTTGACGGTAATTTTCTCACAGATAATTATCCGATTCGCGTTCGCGAAATCAACTCACAACTCACTCACTTGTCAGTTTACATTTCATTCTCTAATATCGGTGCCGATGTTATTCTCTTCCCAACCTGACTTTGAACCGCGACGTTTGACAGAGAACCGTCTGCTAGTCCACTCTCACCGATCTCCGATTCCAGTTTTGTAGCAGCTAAAAGCGTAGACTCAATCGCGGGTCGTCTTTTGGGTTGCCCATAGTAAGGATGGCTACTATCCTCAGAAATTCCCTGTATATGTATATCGTTCATCCGACGTCCAAGCCAATCTGTATCTCAACCACCCGGTTGCCAGAATAGACGTCAACTTTCACCAGACATTTATTTCAGAGTCATTCATTCCGATTTCCCTTTTGTCCATCCCACTCTTCCGTTAATCATTTATTAGTTTCCTTAGTCCAGTCCGGGCGAGGCAAGATAGAACCCTTTCCTTCCGAATTTTAGGGTTTATATTATCATTAGTACACGGAGAGACTTTTCATAGCAATGAATTCAATAATGGCCAGTATTCTCCGGACACATCTGCATTTTGGTGATATTTTATACAGTTATAGGGAAAGCTGATATTTTGAATAACATGTATTACTATTCAGAAGTGTAACACGTATTGAGCGGATTTTGAGAATCGCCGTATGAAAATAGTAAAAATGTGAGTAGCAAGGAATGACATCCATAATAATAAGCGATGCCAGAAAATATTGAATAATATATTAGGGAAGCCAACATACATTCTTCGTAAATTGTTCGAAACTTGCTAATGTAACTAGGAGTATGTAGCAGATGTGGTACATTGGTACTGACTCCAACCAAACGTGATACAAGTTGAGAACTTGTCTTGCAAAGATTACCAGCGAGAATAGTAGAATCCCACTGTCGCTCATGCCCGCTGAACCGAAGTCCGCATTATAAAGATTTACGTTTCGCAAGTCCACCGATAGATGGTTACAGGCGCCTGAATTTTTCCCACTAGTGCTCGAATGATCTTCGTGCGGAATACAAGGACCAGCGCAAGCCACGTATATATATGTAAATATATGCGTACATGCGATGCCTCCGACCTGAGAGCGAATACTTATAAGCGGCGTTAAAGGTAGGTTGAAGTTAGGTTAGGGTTGAGGTTAGGCTTAAGGAGGAGAGGAAGAGGAGGCGACGAAACATTGTATAACCCTGCGCATCCCCTGTAACAACCGTCGCAAATACAATGATAAACCCTCCGTAACTGTGTACAAATGGAAAAGTGTGTACAGATTGTGAATCGAATAGTAAACTAACAATTCGGCCGTTGTATATTTTTATTTTTCAATTTTCCTTCCTGAAGGGAATGGTAAAATTTGCAAAAATAATACCATATTCTCCAAGTCAGTATAGTAATTTTTTCGATACGGTAGTCACAATTTTACCATACTGACTTGGAAGTGTTGCTCTACATTTCGGGTATACGTGACGTATCACCAGTTACTATCTTCGCTGGTAAAATTGACAACACTTTCGGGAAATACCTCAAGCCTGTTCGGGTTTATTCCTATCGAAACTAGTAATTTTGGGGTTTATCACACAGGTAAGTAATTCTTAATAAAATGCAGATGTATCCGTGATTTGTAAGCAAAATATAGTAAATTCTGGCCAGGATTTTAAGAAACTTTCCTATGAAAAGTCTCTCCGTGTATTATTATTCTTCATGCATATGGCGTGAACCGTACAGTAGCACCGCTCGGCTACAACCTCACGTCACAGCTCCTTCAAAATAGAAAACAAAGCCGTCACATTTGTTTTCATACGAAACAGCAATGATTTTCTACAGAACCAGGAATCGAATTCAAGATACGGGTCGAATGCATACCTGTCCAAATGTTGACTTTCTCCGTAGATGATATAGAATGAAATCTCGATCACGAACTCACTTTTCTTGATCACGAACGATTGATCACAAACGAATGACCTTCTAACCCTCAGATCTGTCAGCCCTTCGCGCTATGATTGACATTGAAAATAATGACAGGCGAGTCAAAGACACAGCAAATGACGCGCGGGAGACGACCAGAAACATCTCGACACGATCTCGAGTCTCGAAACGAACCAACCAATCGGCGCAAGGATAATGCGTCAACAATGGGTGCGAGTTTACGAGTTCGAGCGGTCACGGCTCTTTTAAGATTGAATCGTGTGCACCACGGAGGCAAAAGCTTTTAACGACTCGCGTGTTTGCTATACTCGTCTTTGGCTCGCGCAGAATCAACTCGGAAATGAAAGTTTGAGTTTGAAAGTTAATGCAAATACACGTATATTCCATTGTATCATTTTTGAATTGTAATATATGTGAAAGAATATGACTTGTGTTGCAAAAAAAAAAAAAAATGTAGAAAAACATGATCAAAAAGAAAAACGACGAGTGGGACTCGATCCAGCGATTACGATGCTTGGACGCTAACCACCCTACTGAAAAAGTTCATGTAATATATCATGTTGAAAAGTACGTGATAAATCACATGGTAAATTGTATAAAGTTATGGAAGATATCAGCACACAATTTACCATCTGAATTATTGTGTGCTTTATTTTGTGATTCGTTAAATGATTTATGGTATAGTTTGAATCTACATCATTCATTTCGTGATTTACCATGTGATTTCTCATATGGCCAGGGTTGACCGAAGAGAAAGAAAAAAAACATGAGGACTTCGTGCGGGATCGAACCTACGTCCGTCAGGTCCCGAAGTGGGCTCGCTACGGCCTCGGCCACGCTACTTATTGAATACAATGTATAGTTGGATCAAAATAAAGCTCAGCTCGGTGGAAGGAAATGGAACAAATTCTGGTCGTATGTGGACTTCATGATCCTTAAACTATGGACCTATATTACCAAGCGGCGTAGTCCAGGCGGTAGCAAAACTGCTTCAGGATCTGACGGACGTGGGTTCGATCCCGCACGAAGTCCTCAAAAAATTTGTTTTTTTTATTCGATCAACTCTAATTAGTTGAGAAATTATATGGTAAATCACCAAATAAAGTATGTGGATTGTACCTATACAACAAACCATTTAACAAATCACAAAATATAGTACACAATAATTCACATGGTAAATTGTGCACCGATATCTTCCATAACTTCATACAATTTACCATGTGATTTATCATGTACTTTTCTACATGATATATTACATGAAATTTTTCAGTAGGGCACTCGACCGCCGCCATCTTATACTCATGGCTACAACGAACCGGTATACATACCGGGTGTTAATGAAGAGACGCCTCAGTAACTCTGGTCTCGGATCGTCAGGCCGGTAAAACAGGGCCCTGAAATTATCGGCGGTTCACAGCTCGTTTATTAAGGGGTTTTGAGCACGAGAGTCGAACTCCGAAATACGGCAAAACCAGGAACTACGGCTACGAGCCGGATTGCATGTGTGCGTGCGACACTGGTATATATAGATATATCAGTTGCGTGCTCGGAAGGACGCGTTGTGCATCTATCATTTCGCATCCAGTATTCGGTCTCAGTTTGCCATTTCGGCACTAATCCGATTCGGAGGTTTATCAAAATATTGCTGGGATTGGCAGAAGTGGCGGCTGGTCTGATCGAGGGTGTATTTTGTGCTGGGAACTAATTATAGGTGAAAGCAAGTGCTTCTATCTGTGTGTCTTACATGTGTGAGTAACAGCTGACTTTGCAGCGTCGCGGAAATAAATATAATAAAAATTGGTTTGGTCGTTTTTTGGTCCTAGCTGACCAGCCCGAACTTCCTGACGTATCAAAGATCATTCGGAAAAAGTTTGGAGTTGATCCGTGGTCTTACGAACAAATGAGACCGAATATCGTGAAGCGTTGCTGAAATCAACGAAAACCCGCGTCCCGCCGGTAAAGAAATCATGTGCTGAAAACTCTTTAAGCATAGGCTGATCCACGCGTGGAGTTCAATAGCGTCGCACAATAGCGCTCGACTATCGTTGGTCAATTTCTAATGCAATTATTGATGGATACTATAACGCTTGCGAAATTGCCATTTGTGACGTAGCCAGCTTCTACTCCGCGTCCGGGGCCGGAGTACCTGAGTGCGGGCTGAACTAGTTCACTATTATTTATAGTTGGAGACCTGAGAAAGCAAATCTGGAGGTAATTAGCAAATTCTGAGACAACCCGAGTCCGGGGTTGTCGCCGGCTCAGCACAGTACCGCGGGAAGGGGTCTGGGTGGACTGAGGATTCGCGAACTTGGGCAAATGACAACTCGCATAAGTATGGTGTAAAAGAAAAGTAAAAAAATTTATTGAATTTTTTCGTGTTTTTCGAATCATTTTTTTACTAATCAACACATGACTCTGAAATTCATAGTACGTGTACTTCAAACTTTTTCTCAGAGATTGATGGAAGATTGAGTGGTCTGAGTCACATAGTTTAGCAACAATACGCTACGGCGCGAAATTCGTAGATTGGCTCTTCAGTCTCGACGGCATGGGTCACCACCAGCAAAAAAATCATGGTTCTTCTGCTCGACGCTGAGATTCGAAGAAGAAAACTGGCGGATTGCTCAATCAGAACCAAAGATATCCATATTTCACTTGGGGGCCGTTCAAGTATTACGTAACGCTGTTTTCAGCTATTTTCGACCCCCCCCCCCCCCCCCCCTCCCTCCAATAACGCTCCGTAACGTTCGTAAAGACCCCCCCCCCCCCCCCCCTTGTTACGTAACATCAGGAAAATGAATATTTTCCAAAAAGTGCGTTGAAAATAACGTTTTCATCAGTCGAACCTCAAAATCACAACTCTGTCGCGATTTCTCGGCTTTCGTGATGAAAAATACTGGTCGCTCCTCACGCGTGAAGGCTTTTTGAAAGGCTCAACTCGTTACAGCACTCGCCTTCGGCTGGTGCCGTAAATTTCTGATCGTTTCGCCAAAAAAGCCTTCCCGTAGTGATGCTAAAATGTACTATTTCATCACTCTAACCACAAAATCGCATCTTCGTCGCGATTTCTCGGCTTTTGCAATGAAAAATTATTCTCGTTGCTCGTACGTAATGTACTATTTTTTCATACATGAACGGAACGGAACGGCCGATTTTAGGGGAGCAAACAGTGGCGTTACCGACAGGCTGGGTGGAAAGTCTTTCCTCTCGGGTAGGTAGTCTTTCTTCCCCTAAGGAGCAAAGTCTTTTTTCCCAGTTTTTTCTGCCGTACCGACCATGCAGTGTGGCTCGGTCAGAACGTCACATAACCTAAAATGTAATAGCCGTCTGATCGCAAAATCGGCCTCCGTTCATGTATGAAAAAAAATAGCATGTGCATCACGGAAAGAAAGTAGATGCATCACGGGAAGATGGTTGGTATAAAGATACTTCGTACCAGAATATTCCTTATTTCTTCACAGCTGATAGCTGTTGGATACACATTTTGGGTTTAATAAACCCCCTGGTAGAGAACTGCTGTAATATTCCGTGATGCGTGCAGTTCCTGCACAAGCCGCTAGATGGCGGACTGACAGTGCGTGCAATGACGCGACTGAAGCTTTTCTGCCTTTGTCACCAATTGAACTTTAATGTAACGTAACGCTCGGCTCGACCCGCCCCCCTCCGCCCGTAACGAACAGTAACGATCGACTCGACCCCCCCCCCCCATCCCCCCTAGAGCGTTGAGTAATACTTGAACGGCCCCTTGGTTGCTTGGAAATTTTGTTGGAATTGATATTAAGAAGAAAAAAAAAAATTACCTCGTCATTCCGAAGACTTCAATGAATCGCCATGATTTTTTTCATAATCATACGAGCATCCCTCGTCCCGGCATGAATTAATGAAACCCAGGTCGCCAAACGTGTCGCGCAAGGTCGCCCGGGCGGCGGGGAGTGGGGCGCCTGGCGGCCTCTCCGGCCATGCGGTCTGCTGTTAGTTGCGAAGTTCTTAAGATTTTCCTTGAAATTATCGTAGAACAAACATTTTTTGTTCTCACTATGCTGTTCTTTTCTCACGAGTCCGAAGACGTGGAGTGAATTTTAATTGGACCCCCCCCCCCCCCCTCACCCGTTCACTGCTCGATCCGGCGTCCCACTCGCACGAATCGCTACAAATGAATATTTGTTATGATAACGTGAAAACTACTTTGTATCGCCCATGACTTTGTGTGCCGCCCATATTTACCGACAAATTTACATTGCTACATTTCTGAGAAAAGTAGCCATCCTTACTATAGGCAACCCAAAAGACGACCCGAGATTGAGCCTACGCCTTTGGCTGCTACAAAACTGGAATAGGGGATTGGTGAGAGAGTGGACTAGCAGACGGCTCTCTGTCAAACGTCGCGGTTGAAAGTCAGGTTAGGAAAACAATAACATCGGCACCGATATTGGAGAATGAAATGTAAACTGACAAGTGAGTGAGTTGTGAGTTGATTTCGCGAACGCGAATCGGATAATTATCTGTGAAAAAATTACCGTCAAGTAAACAGTTGATTCGGGATATCAACTTCCTGTTGTCGAGAAGCAGCTCATTCGTGTAGTTGGTAAATCGACTGCAGTGAACGAATTTGACAAGGTAGCTGTGACCTAAGGTTTATTTCCAAAATTATTTGCAGCGAGGCAAGAACTCGTTCGCTGTTGTATCGTTGATTATTTCGCAGGGCTTTCTTCGACGTCGGTCTGAAGCATGGTCATTGGGTCTCGACTCGACTCAACTTTGGCAGATTTTTTGCATTCAACGAGGTTAAGGAATCAGAAGACAACCCTCGACATTTATTCTCAGGCCGTAGATAATCGAGGGAAATTCAAAGTCTCTCGTCGCACGAGTTTCAAAATTCAGAATTCCAAGTTCTAAATTCAAAAATGAAATTGGTAACGGCTGAGAAATTGATTTGGAGTGATAATTTATTTTGAAGTAGTATAAAAAAGTATGAGTATGAAGTAGTAAATAAAGGAACTCTGATGACTGATGACAGATCAAAATCATTATTCATTTCGTCCCTAGACCAACTCCAATTTATGCTCATACTAGATTCGTACATTGATCAGCAAATGTGGGTCCTCGTCTGACCAGACTCACAGGTTCTCTCTATCGCACCCACCGACTAAGACGATTATGGTATGTCATTCCAACTTGCTCGTCGGGCATCGGGCTCCGTTGCTACACTACAATCAGTTGCCTAGAGTGCGGAGTGCAAAGATGGATAGAAGATTGATCGATCTCGGGTTGATAACTCATGTTCCCCGAAATTCGTTAATTTTTTTCACACTCGCCGTCGAGGGAATCCGTCGTTCCAGATTTTTTTTTAATGGAAAACAAGCCACGCTACGCTAGTGTGGCTGAGTCCCTGCCGACCTGTGAGGAGCATAAATGTACTTTTTTCACTAACTCGCAGAAACTTACTTTGTGCCGAGTCCTAAATGTTCAATCGTCTACTACTTCGAAATAAATTATCACTCCGAATCAATTTATCAGCCGTTACCAATTTGGATTTTTTAATTTAGAACTTGGAATTCTGAATTTTGAAACTCGTGCGACGAGAGACTTTGAATTTGCCTCGATTATCTACGGCCTGCGAATAAATGTCGAGTGTTGTCTTCTGATTCCCTATCCTCGTTGAATGCAAAAAATCTGCCAAAGTTGAGTCGAGTCGAGATTCGTCGTTTAGGATCCAATGACCATGCCTCAGACCGACGTCGAAGAAAGCCCTGCGAAATAACCAACGATACAACAGCGAACGAGTTCTTGCCTCGCTGCAAATAATTTTGGAAATAAACCTTAGGTCACAGCTACCTTGTCAAATTCGTTCACTGCAGTCAATTTACCAAATACACGAATGAGCTACTTCTCGACAACACGAAGTTGATATCCCGAATCAACTGTTTACTTGACGGTAAATTCCTCACAGATAATTATCCGATTCGCGTTCGCGAAATTAACTCACAACTCACTCACTTGTCAGTTTACATTTCATTCTTTAATTTCGGTGCCGATGTTATTCTCTTCCTAACCTGACTTTTAACCGCGACGTTCGACAGAGAACCGTCTGCTAGTCCACTCTCACCGATCTCCTATTCCAGTTTTGCAGCAGCTAAAGGTGTAGACTCAATCTCGGGTCGTCTTTTGGGTTGCCCATAGTAAGGATGGCTACTTTCCTCAGAAATTCTCTGTATAAACTCATGGAGATATACTGCTAATGCTAATTGTGGGTAAGGTAGGGCACTGTTGTTATCCCCGTGCCCACTCGTGCCTACTTTTTCGGTATACTAAACTACCCAGGATGAGCCGTCTGTATACATATTCAGTTAAGGGCGCTGGTTTCATGTTATCGTCTGTGCACAGTAATGTAATAATGGTTTAGTCTTCGAACGCTAGGGCCGGATGCGAATGTTATGCTGTCTGCGTGATATGCCAGTGCGAACTGAGCCTGCATCACGTCTGATCTCTCAGTGGCCTGCATATAAGAATATAGATAGAACCCATGTCGCCGCGTCAGGTTGCGGTTGCGTCGATGGCGCCGCGATGGCGACGCGAGCTTGGCCCAAAAAATCCACGTTGATGCGCTGGATTGTGGCCGCGTCAATGCTCAATTGCCGCCGAATGTGGCAGCGTGAGTTTGGCCCGCATGAAACCCATGTGAATGCGCCGGGTTGCAGCAATGTCAATGCTAGGTAGCAAAATATCATGGGCTATCAGCCGGGAAACCACATAAGCAGGACTCATAGTTACCGTAGAGCATCGACATTGAGAACGCATATAAGTTGGCCATGTTACCGCCTCGTTCAAAAGCCAGGTTGAACCCATGTAGCCGCCACCTAGACCTCCAATATTCAGTAGCGATGTGGCCACTCGACACACACGTCACTCACACGTCATGCTAATGCTATGTGGCATTAGTGTGGCGTGTCGGCTGGCCACATAGAATTGTGACCCGGGCAGTTGCTCAGACTGCTAGGCTCCCAAAGATTCTATCGGTATAAAATTGTGTACGGGTTAGTAGAATTAGACCGCTCTGCCAATACGCGGCTATGGTCGTCTATAAATATCCGCGTTGTTTTTCAGCCATTAATTTGCCCTTTCGAATATTCTAATTTATCTGGACGTTTTTGAGGGGTTGCAAATTTTATCATTGGTTCGTTCACAGCCACCATTTACTATGGCCTTTGGTGAAGATTATTTTGATTTTTTTTCATGCAAAGTTCTAGTTCGACACACAAAGGTCCAGCGCACGTCCATTTTGACTTGCACTTCTCGTCTTTGAAATTTAACTACAGTAGAAGCTACATATATGGCCGAAAACGGGGCTGTAGGAGAGGAAAATTTTCGGAAACGGCCATCACTGGAGCGCCCCCTCCGCGCAGTTGTTTTCGTTCTGAGTCTAGTGACACGGCGGTGCCAGCCGGCAGCAGCGTGCGCAACCGCGTCGTGGTGGGGGAGCGCAATTTGTGTGCGTGAAAGTATGTGTGACGGAGACCCCGCTTGCGGGGCCTTGTAGCCCGCGGTCATATATGTAGCTTCTACTGTAACTTCACTCAACTTGTACAAGGGAATACTTAATCTTTATTTAACAAGTGAATACTCAACAAATTGGAGTAATTTTGTTTATAACAGCTTCGCTTAAAAAGGTGATCTAACTTCAAGCTTATATGATTTCAGAACATCCTCATAAGCAACAAAATCCCAACAAACGTGAGCAGACAAGCGTAACAAATATGACAAGATCGGATCTTTACGAGGCTCTTTTCCCCGCATATCATCTCAGTAAGGCATGGGGTCTTCTCCCTGTCAGATTCACCAGATTAGGCCCTGAAAAATATTCGGGTAGACTACACTTTCTTGATATCACGTACAGGTAAACCATTGTCAATATTCAGGAGGGCACAATTCACCAAGCACGGGAACGACTAAGGGGTTTAGGTGACAAAATTAAAGTTACTATGAACAATAAAAAGTAGAATTCAGTCATAGTAAACAAGCAATAATCGGGTAGATCACAGGAGTCGCTCAAATCATCAAAAAAAAGATTTGTGTTTAATAATTCCACGTATCACAACAAATGTTTGAATCATTATGAAACTGCGATAGCAAAGCAGGAAAGAAGCAGACTAAGAATTTGATTGTTAATACATTTGAAGTACTACAGTCGTAGAGGCAATCATATTTCCCCAACTTCTATGCAGTCACTTACTAATATCTCATATCGTAATCAATATTGTAGTCTATGTTTGCTGCTGCTCCTTATAAGCGCCATCTTTTGGGGTCTCTGGAGAGATCTTCATAATGGCTGGGAAAATAGTACACGGATGAAATCGAAGACAGCTGTAGTGGTGACTTGCAGCGATATTTTGGCTGTTGCTATACTAGCCTCGGTCTCGATTTTAGGAGCACCTTTCAGATGGAGCAAGATACAGAGCATCATGAATCGACTGGTAGAGGTAAGAACTTGGGATTTTTCAACTCATCACGAGTACCATACAGCTGCTGAAAATTGTATTCTTGGTACTCAAGTTGGAAGGTTCGCATTCGTATTATCGATTGTCCAATCTTTTAGGTAGACGAGAAACTTGGGATTGTATCGATGAAAAAAACGCGTAGATTTTGCGTCATCATATTATCTGGCACCTTGATTTATTTCAATACCCTTTCGATAACTGACTACTTGGTTTGGGGTATGCAGGGCAAGAAATCGAGCACATTCAAAGATAAGGGTCCCATTAATTACGTACCTCTATATTTTTTGTACGTCACTGTAATGATGATGGAAATTCAAATCGCCCTAGCTGCCTACAGCTTGGGCCAAAGGTTTGCCCGATTAAACAAGAGTTTGGGAAACATGCTCAAAACTGAGCGCCTCGCAACTTTTTTTCCAAATGATTTAGCGGCAGGTGAGTCTACTATAACATATTTATGAGTTCAAACGTTATATTGTATCGAACGAGTTCACATGTTCTTATATTTTCGTGTCACAGCAAGACTGTCGAATTAGCAGTGCCTTCTTTAAGATCGAAGAAAAAAATGTAATATTCATTGAATTGTTGAATCCACAAATAAAAATAAACCACTCTCAAACAGGGGATTTCAGCGAACACGGACAGTTCAGGACTGTGATTAGAGGAGATCTCAGAGGCGAGCCATTGTTCCGAATACGAAAAATATCAGATATAGAGCTCATCAGAGGCTGTAAGTATAATAATAAAACTATTCATGTCGATCAAGAACTGAGGCTTTCTATTTGAATTTGAACATTTCCGAAGCCAAAGTGCCATATCATTCCGCTGGAATCTTTGAGTCTAGTGGAGTGAAGAATAAATGAAAATGGCGGAGTGAAGAATCCCAAATAACAACAATCTGAAAAAAGTTCAAGATAGGCAGCTAAAACTCATTGTTCGATAAAAGGGCTTTCGCACGAATTTTCCGTTTGCCCGTGTCACGCATGTATTATTTCTCATACGAATGTTCTTGAAATACCTATTCTCAGTCAGAAGAAAAAATAGCGCATTGCGCAAAGGGTGATTCACACTGGACAGAAAATATTTGAGGAACATATTCCTTATGAAAACCTGAAAATAAAAGAGGCACCCTTACTTTTCGATTAAATAATTATTTCGTTTGACCAATGAACGAGCTGATACGGTCACTGAATAGTGCCGGATTAAGCGGGTGCCATGAACAGATCCCCCGGCATATGAGCTACCAAAATCGATTTTTTTATTTTATTTCCAAGGCACGATATCTCTCGCCCCCGAACTCACAGTACCTATCTGATGCGCTCTGTACTATCCGAATCCCAGGTCGACGAAAAAATTTTTCCGCCGCCGAGGTGCCGCGAAACAAACCTACCTGTCCGTCGACCTGGACGGTGAAAACCCCGAAGCACAGCAGGTGGACGGCATAAAAAATTTCTCCGTCGACTCAGGATGGTAAAAATCCCGAAGCGTGGCACCTGGGCGGCGGGAAAATCTTTTCGTCGACCTGGACGGCGAGAATTCTGAAGC
This sequence comes from Ametastegia equiseti, assembly GCA_963989295.1. NCBI lineage: Eukaryota > Metazoa > Arthropoda > Insecta > Hymenoptera > Tenthredinidae > Ametastegia > Ametastegia equiseti. Next base: position 27,084,240 of record OZ022389.1, read on the forward strand.
GCGGCACCTGGGCGGCGGAAAAATGTTTCCGTCGACCTAGGATTCGGATAGTACAGAGCGCATCAGATAGGTACTGTGAGTTCGGTGATGGTGAAATTAAGAAAATCGATTTCGGTTGCTCATACTCCGGGGATCTGTTCATCGCACCCGCTTGATCCGGCACTATTCGGTGACCGTATCAGCTCGTTCATTGGTCGAACGGAATAATCAATTATTCGAAAACTAAGGGTGCCTCGAAGTTTTCGCTGAGAACTTTTATTTTTAGGTTTTCATAAGGAATGTGTTCCTAAAATATTTTCTATTCAGTGTGAATCACCCGTATAATTGTTACCAAGTTTGCAAAAACATGATGTGACATGGTTGACTATCCCCTTCCATAGTGCACATACTATTCTTCATCACTCCGACCTCGACGAAGTTGCGATTCTACGGCTCTCGTGATCAAAAATACAGATCGTCACTTGTACGGAAAGGCTTTTTGACGAAACTCGGTACAGCACTAGCCTCTGGCTCATCCCGTGAACCTCTTGTACCACCTGAATAGTACATTTAGAGTTTATTTATTTATTTATTTCATTCATACCCCAACAGGCGAACCCAACAGGGAAGGATACATTTAGGTCATACATTCAAACGCGACAAACTAAGTGTAAAAATTCAAAGATAAAATTACAATACGATCGAATACAAATAATACAGCAGTAATCGAAAAGAAATCAGAAAAGAAATCAGGTACGAGACCCTTAAACGACGCGAGACGTCAGCAGCCTCATAAAATCGGCAAGGCGTGTGACGTTAAAGTCCCAGAGATCCGATATAGCGTTAAACCTGGAGCACATAGTGAACAGAGGAGAGCGGAGCGCAACGTTGCTGCGGGCCGAGTCCAGATAGAAGATTAACGTCCTGCGGGCTGAGAGACGTGGGACGTGAAAAGGTAGGAGAGATAGAATTTCGGGACAATCAACTATTCCAGTAATAGGCTTGAAAACGAACGTGACAGCAGCAACATCACGCCTGGACGCAAGTGCCGGTACATTGAACCGGTCGCATAGGGCGGCCTCATCAATACCACGAGCAGGGTATACAGCATCAATTCGGAAAGCCAGATATTTTAGGAACCTCCTCTGAACACCCTCAACTAGATTAACGTCCTTGGCGAGGATAGGCATCCAAACAAGGGACCCATACTCAAGCTTAGAGCGCACGAACGCATAGTAGAGCGTGGACATTGCGAGAGGATTCTTGAAAGGCCTGCAGGTCCTGAACAGAAAGCCAAGCATCTTAATGGCAGCGGCTACCGCATGAGAGACATGGAGAGAGTACCTAAGCTCGTAATCAAAGGTGATCCCAAGATCAACGGTCGACTGGGCTCTATTCAGGACACTGCCTCCGACTGCATAGTCAAAAACAGTCCGAGAACTACCCCTATAATAGGAGAGGACTTTACATTTGTTCACATTCAAGAATAAACGATTGCGGTCACACCACTCAGAGATGACATCAAGGTCACGTTGTGAAAGCATGCAGTCTGCAGGACTACGTACCACTCGGAACAGTTTCAAATCGTCGGCGTGAAGGAGAACAAAACACTTCAGGGAGAGCACAATGTCATTAATAAAAATGTTAAATAAGAGTGGACCCAGGTTCGACCCCTGAGGTATACCTGAGGTGGGAACGGAGTGCCTAGACTGAATACCACGCACTTCAACAGTGTGCTTTCGGTTGTGCAGGTAGGACGCAAGCAAGGCGACGACGGAATCGTGCAGACCACATGCAGACAACTTCGCTAATAAAACACTATGGTCGATCTTGTCAAAAGCCTTCGCAAAATCAGTGTATATGACGTCAACCTGCTCCCTTTCGTCAAGAGCCGTGCTAATTCTGTGGGTGAAGAGCATAAGATTGGTGACCGTGGACCGACCGGGCATAAAGCCATGCTGTGCGGGTGTGATAAGACCAGACACATGGCGAAATACGTGACCGTACAGACAAGACTCAAAAACCTTGGCAAAAGCGGACAGAATGGCAATAGGACGGTAGTTGGACACCTGAGCTCTATCACCGCATTTGAAAACCGGGCAGATTCTCGATGTCTTCCAAAGATCAGGAAACTGCTCCGACCTGAGAGCCAGATTGAAAATGAGGCATAACGGGGTAGCAAAGGCATAAGCGCAATCACGAGCAACAAGACACGGGATCTGATCGACTCCAGAGGACAGTTTAGGCTTAAGTGACTTGAGAGCAAGAGAGACGTCAGACACAGAGATCTCAAGAAGGGCTTGCGGTGCGGAGTTAACGGCAAAATGACTCGAGCACGAGGCAGAGCCAGGCGCTGCACCAGCCGGCACACAAAAAACGCTGCTAAAATAATCCGCAAAGGCATCAACAATACCAGCAGGGCTATCCATTACGCACCTTGATAGGATACAGTATCAGGGATGCGAGAGCTACCTTTCAGATTACTGACATAAGACTAGAACGTGGATGGGTCCGTGGTAAGCGACGTCTCACACGAGGTAACATGAGCAGCGTAGGCAGACCGAATCCGAGCTTTTAGAGAGGCACGGAGGGCTTTGTACTGGTCTAAGTAAGCCGCGAGTCCAGTACGAAGGAATTTAGCCCGCAGTCAGCCCTTCATTTTAACGTCCCGGATAATGTCAGGCGTGTACCAATGGGGAAAACTAGAGGACCCATGAACAGCAGCACGCTTGGGCACAGCGGCATTAACAGCAGGATAAAGAACTGAATAGAAGCACTCGCAAACCTGATTCACAGTGTTGGGCGTGATTAATTACTTTCTGTCACTAATTACATTCGAATTACAAATTACAATTGTAATTTTCATTTTGAATTATTTCTAATTACGAATTAAAAATAATTAGTAATTCGAACTTTTTCTAATTACAAATCAAAAGTAATATGTCTTACGTGCTCGGACCCTCGCACTCGCCCACCTATCATTTCATCCCAGTCATAACAATCCAAGCCGTGCGCCTGCAGCTGCAGTCGCACGGTTCCTTATCAGAGGATGCGCTGACCTGTGATCTTCGCACATCCCTACCTAGAGGTCATACACCTCTCCACCACCCCTGCATACGCTCATTCCGAAGTCACTCTTCACTACTATTCTTTCAACCTTCTTCAGATACGTATCGCTTTCCTTCAACCACTCCTTTTCAATCGCTTTCCTTCAATCATTCCTTTTCAATCGCTTTCCTTCAATCACTTCTCATCAATCGTCACCCTTTAACTCCTTTACATTAACTCTGTTGTTACTCGCACCTACCAATAAACAAACTCTGTTCTACGAATTATATATATCTGTGCGTTCACAATTTTAAAAACCCTCACTGACCAGACGGGCGAGGGGCGAGGGGCGAGGGGCGAGGGGCGAGGGGCGAGGGGCGAGGGGAAGCGTCGGGCAAGGCAAGGGACGGGCAGAGCGGGGAGGCAAGCGGGCATGCACTAGCTAAAGCAAGGCTGCATACTAAAAAGAATCAATCCCCAGCCTGGAAGACGTATCCTAGAACCGTCGTATCCGTCGGTTCTATTCTCGGTGAAGCCGGGGAGGCTGGTCCAGGCGGAAAAAGGAGAATATACATTTCCTACCTTGTCGTAGCGGGGCTCAGGTAATCCCGGGGAGGTGGCAATGTTCTTGAGGGGGCACACACTCACTCACAGGGTCGTTTTGAGGCTCCAAGAACCTACGATTAGGTACAGTAATGTTCATATATGGGTTCCCAGTGGCTCACTATTATTTGTGGCCTTTTTTGAAAACGAGTTTCCTTTCTATACGCATTTCGTGTGCCTGTGACTGTTACTGATCTCTACTGATAAGGTAGAGGTCAGTGATGACCGGCAAAGTAGGTGTCAGAGATCGGTGACAGTCACAGGCACACGAAGTGAGAATAGACAGGAAACTCATTTTCAAAAAAGGCCACAAATAATAGTGAGCCACTGGAAACCCATATATGAACATTACTGTACGTGGGGTTAGGGGGTTCTCACCACGTGAAAATTATCGCGAAATATTAACGTTTGGATGACTCCAGAACAATTTCTGACACGGAGGGTTCGAAAAGCACTTGCCTCTCGCGAAACGGTCAAGATCAAGATCGCTCGGCCTTCTTCTTCCGGTGATTGGGTTACCCAATTACACCGCTAGGTGCGCAATTTACCGGTCAAAGGGCCGAGCGGGTGGGTTGCGGGGAGGAGGACGGTTGGCCAGAGTCCGAAGACCGGGTCGACCACGTGGTCCGTTGTCTAGCGGCACCGGTCGACCGGCTTGGACTCTAGCGTTCGGGGTTCACGCGGCGGGGCGAGGGAGGGGAAGTCGGGCGACGTTCCGTGGCGTTGGAGGGGCCATAACAGGCAGCAAGCTGCCACGGCACAACATACTGGGATACACCAGAACATACTGAAAATCACTCAGCGATCCCCGAAATTACTCATATAACTCGAAATCGCCCCTATACGCTTAGAATCACCCATGCCGTTGAATCAAGTAAATTATCGGATTGTAATTAGCTTGCGAAAAATCTTCAATTACATTCGAAAATGATTGTTATTAGCTCGAAAAATATGATCAATTACATTGGAGCATTGTAATTTAACTGAAATCTGATGCTAAATACAATTTTAATTTGCAATTTAAAAAAAATCTGAAACCTGATTACTTTCAACTTGTAATTGAAAAGAATCCGAATATTTAACTGCTTCCAATACGTATTTAGAAGAATTTCGAATTACAAATTACGAATTACATTTGGATACTCTAAATAGTTGAAGTATGAATTACTTTTAATTTGTTATTAGTAAAATTCGCAATTACAAATCACAATTTTAATTGTAGATGGAAAAAACTCCAAGTACAAATTACTTTCAATGTGTAATTAGAAAAATTCCGAATTACAAATAACCATTGTAATTGAAACATACTCTGAGTACAAATTACTTCTAATTTATAATTAGAAAAAACTTGAATTACTAATGACTTTCGATTGGTAATTAGAAAAAATTCAAAATACAAATAACAATTGTAACTTGTAATTTGAATTCTAATCAATTGAAAAAACGCCCAACTGTGAGGACATTTCGTTACGATTGCGGAGAGGCTTTTTTTTGGCGAAACGAGGGGTTTACGGCACCAGCCGGAGGCGAGTGCTGTAACGAGATTCATCAAAAACCCTTTCCGTACAAGTGGCGGACGAGTACACTTGGGGTCTCGGATTCTGAGGAAGCTAGATTCTTGGACAAGTCAGTTATGTTGGCAACACAGAATACACCTACAGCGCCAGTTGGCCAAGCGCGAAACAAACTCGATCTCACTAAACATAACACAACCCATGACCGTCAAAGCTAACCTAAGAATACCGCGGGGGGAATACCTAACTCGTTGGATTGACGTGTGAATCGAGAATTGGACGGATTGAATAAATCACGGAAAATTGATGGGAATTCGGAAAAAAAAGTTTCAATAGAACGAATGAATTGTAATTGATAGAAAATATGAAAAATTAACGGAAATGATAGAAAATTACTCGAGTGAGGGTGATTATTGTAGAGATAAATTGAAGTTGACAATTTAGAAAACTCACTTGGAGTTTAACAAATTATTGCATGTAATAATAATTGATTTGGAATGAAGGATTCCAACTGATTTAACCGAAAAAATGACTGTTATTTCCCCCTCGAAGAATAAAAACGGGCGAAAGTTTATTTCCAACGAAACGAACGAGTTTGCGTAAAGTGCCCCGGAAAATGTGTGATTATCAAAGTTTGGAAAAAAAATGAGAAAGAAAGTCAAAAGAGATGGAAACAGAAATTGGAACCTGAAATTTTACGGTAAGATGATTTTATTAATACAATTTAATCAGGTTCTGCAAGTTACACTATGCCTGAAAAACAAGATTCTTGGTGGATTTTTCACTACTTCCGCAGGAAAGCAGCTAACGACAGATGCATCGGCCGCAGCCTGTCGAAGATGATGAATATTGGATGGAAGGTCTTAATCAATCCAGCCGAGGCAAATATGTGTCCAAGTTGCGTGACGTTTCGGCAGTGATATTCTGCCCCCATCGGAGGCTATTTATTTAAAAAAAAACCCGAAGAACAGTGTTACAAATTGAACTTAATAATAATGACTAGTATGCTAAGATCATAAGATCTGTTACTCAGCAGATCCATGATTGTCAAATTAATACACTTAGAAGTCTCAAAAAAAAAAAAACATATATATATATATATAAAGTGAATACAAGACTAACAATGGGTAGAGAGTACATCAAAAATTGACAAGAAAGTGTACAAAACTATACTATACTAAAACTATACAGCTACTTCAGGTAGCTGGGTGTTACGTGTGTATTAAATTTTAGACCAGTGTTCGCCAGAGATAAAAGAACGCTAATGAGGAGACAAGTGTCACCCGGTCATTATATAAGTTTCCATGTGCAGTGTGGTAGTGCATGTCAACGTCACAGTATATTGTCAATACTAAGAGACCGGGCTGTGACGTCAAAGGAAGTAGAAAAAAAGGTAGAAAAACTTCCGAAACAAAACGTGACGTCAATTAGCTGGGATGTTTTAAAAACACAAGAGTGAACACATAGTCATAGTATCAAGTTGTGACGTTGCATTTTGCATCGTCACAGGGTGTCCAAGAACTAGACACCCCGACGAATCAGTCTGGTCGGCAGGCTACTCCAGAACACGATAACAAGGTTAATTAGGGTGGGAATTAGGCAATTGAGGTAACGTTTCGATTAAAAAACCTTCATGAAAACACCTCGTGGACGATTCCGACCACCGAAGGAAGTCCGAGAAGTGTTCCTCACACGCTCGAGACGATCCAGAGGATGTCCCAGCAATGGTGCCAAGGGTTAGGTGAACTGAGTAGCCTATTAAAACCCCCTATCAGCGAAAGACTCCGACTGCGATGCAGGTCATTCACTTCCACTTCTACTGGATGCCGTGGTAGCAGAGTACAGGGCTAGGTGAAAGAAGTAACCTGACAAAGCCTCCTACTATCAACGACCTCTCGGCCAGGAGCCGAACCAGCCACCAACTTCTACCCGTCCAGTTTCGTACCGTCTCGTCGTGTTGGCCCAGAAAGCTCACGACGAAACTTCGATGCAGATTTGCTACCTCATGGGAGGGGGTTCAGCTGACCCCCGCGACGCCCATGGTGTTATTGGAGCAAGGATCCGGGACAGGGTTGTTCCAATACCAGCCAGATCCTTCGGTGAGGCAAGCCTCAGGTGGGTGGACAGCCGAAGTGCACTTCTACATCGACGAAAACCTGGAGAGTAACCTGAGAGTGATGTGCCATGTCGTCTCGCTTTGAGAATACGAGGGAATTCAGATTCAAAATCTTGGACAAACGCGCCGAGCGTAGCGATACGCCAGAATCCGCTACAGGAGAAAGACGGTTGCCACCCGACATCCCAGCGACGGTACTGCGTCATTGTTCCGAAACGTTATTTCTCCGACTCGCCGAAATCCCGAATCGCCAAATTCTCGAACGGCAAAATCCTGAACCGTCAAATGACCGAACCGTTCAAATTCCGAATCGGCGTTGTCCCGAATCGCCAAATTCCTGAATAATCTTAATTTTCTGAAATCGCCAAAATCCCGAACGCCAAAATCCCGAACGCCAAATTCCCGAATCACCAAAATCTCGAACGCCAAAGTCCTGGATTGCCGAATGTCCGAACGCCAAAGTCCCGAATCGCCAAAATCTCGATCATAACTTGAGAACAAATAAACGGATTTAGATAAAATTGCTATCGGAAGGTTTTTGGAGTCGTTGATCACGAATCTGACGTCAATTCGCACTATTTCAATCAAACGTCGTAAATGCGCCGAAAAAATTGAAACGATCAGCAAATTTCAATTGCCGTTAAGAATTTGTCTACTTTTCGGAGACCTGAGTCGGCGCTGGCTGGTTCACAGTGCCCGAGACTCAGCCGTTCACAGTATACCCGGGATTTAATAGTGCGCAGGGTCCGACTGTACATGATTCCAAAAACAAATGTATAGCATTGGAACGAATCATTCTCAGGGTTTGGATATAGCGTAGTCGTTTAGATTGGAGTCTGACGTTTCGATTTCACTACAGTTAAAGGCTAGAATTCGCATTCGTTAAAGAAATAGAGGGTCATAAGAAGTCGTTGGTCTGCCAGACCATGTGTGGTTGAATAGGGTAACAAAAATAGGTGTGGTGTCCTAGGGTTGAAAATGATAAATTATTATCGGTCAAATCTATGCAAATTACCGTAATGAATATTTGTGCCGAAGTTCGTTTGTTTTGGATTGAAAATGATCTCACGATTCCATATAGGTATGTATAAGGTTATCAACTTTACAAGAGCTATATCATCGGTAATAATTAATTTAGAGAATTTTTCTCAACTCTGAAAATGATGCTAAAAGATAGTCTTCAGTTGTGTAGTAGGAGTAGTCTTCGTTGTGTCACTCGTGTGACGATTTTTATAGATATGAATGAACTATAGAGTGACGATTTCAACGAGAAAATATACAGGAAGTGACGCGTAACGATTCAAGGTGCGCGCCATAATTTAACGAATCCCTTTCAATGTCTATTGGAATTCAAAATCGCATCTATACGTTCCTATCCCCGTTTTCTTATCCAGTCGTATCCACAGTCTATCCACCTGAATCCCTTTCAATGTCTATTAGAATTCAAAATCGCATCTATGTGTTCCTATCCCCGTTTTCTTATCCACCTGAATCTCGTTCAATGACTATTAGAATTCAAAGTCGAGTCTGTCCATTCCCATCCCCGACTCCTCATTTAGTCGAATCCAGTCTATTCGTGCGAATCCTTCTCAAAGTCAATTACAATTCAACCAGCTTTAGATTTTCGTGTTCTGTATAATACTATCCATATATGTGAGTCCAACACCGTACATACTTATGTGGATCTCGTTCTATCTCATAGCTAACTGGATTATGCGAATCAAATTATAGTGAACAATTGTTGAAAATAAATATAGTTTTCACGTGGTTGCAGTGATTCACGTACGTATTCTTGCGATTATATTACATTTGATATATAAGTATAAATATACATGACACATCGTCGAGAAATGAAATAAAATAAAATATGTAATGATGTTTCTTCAATTCTATTCACATTGCACACCAGCTGCTAGGTGATAGAAGAAATTTCATATCAAATTTGAGTAACATTATATTTACGATAGAATAATTGCACGTCGCTATGAATAGAATCAGTGGATAGGATACAGAAGGATAGACCGGACTCTGATTTTCAGCAGCCATTGAAAGACATTCAGAGAGATTGGCTATGGATAGGGGTGGATAGGAAATTGGGGATACGAAATGATAGACCGGACTCTGATTTTCAGCAGCCATTGAAAGACATTCGGAAAGATTGGCTATGGATAGGGGTGGATAGGAAATTGGGGATACAGGGTAGATCGGACTTTGAATATGAGCAGCAATTGAAAGACATTCGGAGAGATTGGCTATGGATAGGGGTTGATCGAAAATTGGGGATACAGAAGGATAGACCAGACTGTTCATTTGAGCAGCCATTGGAAGACATTCAGAGAGATTGGCTATGGATAGGGGTGGATCGGAAATTGGGGATACGAAATGATAGACCGGACTCTGATTTTCAGCAGCCATTGAAAGACATTCAGAAAGATTGGCTATGGATAGGGGTGGATAGGGAATGGAGGATACGAAATGATAGACCCGACTCTGATTTTCAGCAGCCATTGAAGTACATTCAGAGAGATTGGCTATAGATAGGAGTGGGTAGGAAATCGGGGATACAGAAGGATTGACCCCATTCCAGGAAAAGGATAGGTCCCATTCCAGATTCGAATCGGATAGAAAAAAATTCTCGAAGATAGACGGTTGATCGGGTCAGATAGGGAATCAGAGATTGAAAAAGATAGGCCCTATTTCAGATCTAGATTGGATACAAAAAGATTGACGAAGATAGACGGTGGATTGGATTAGATAGAAAATCAGAGATTGGAAAGGATAGGCCCCATTTCAGATCTCAATCGGATAGAAAAAGATTGACAGAGATAGACGGCGGATTGAATTAGATAGAAAATCAGAGATTGGAAGGGATAGGCCCCATTTCAGATCTAAATTGGATAGAAAAAGATTGACAGAGATAGACGGCGGATTGGATTAGATAGAAAATCAGAGATTGGAAAGGATAGGCCCCATTTCAGATTAAAATCGGATAGAAAAAGATTGACAAAGATATACGGTGGATTGGATTGGACAGGAAATCAGAGATTGGAAAGGATAGACCCCATTTCAGATCTCAATCGGATAGAAAAAGATTGACAAAGAAAGACGGTGGATTGAATTGGACAGGAAATCAGAGATTGGAAAGGATAGGCCCCATTTCAGATCCAAATTGGATAGAAAAAGATTGACAGAGATAGACGGTGGATTGGATTAGATAGAAAATCAGAGATTGGAAAGGATAGGCCCCATTTCAGATCAAAATCAGATAGAAAAAGATTCACAAAGATAGACGGTGGATTGGATTAGATAGGAAATCAGAGATTGAAAAGGATTGGCTCTAGTTTGGATTCAAAAGAGGACAGCAAGAGATTTGTAGAGATAGACCGTCGATAAGATTGGATTCATTTTTCTTATCCCTTTTTATCTAAATGATTCGGAGTGATTCGAGTGGATAAAGATTCTATCCATTGACTTCCAGCAGGGATACACACGCGACACTTCCGGCCATGGATATCAAGACCGTTGTTGAGAAGATCAACCATTTCTTCAATCAATTGATTTAAAAAAACGTTAGCATCATCAGGCTTCTTATCACCATAATGAATCCCAACTGGAAAAGGCTCAGTGTGACGGTCTATTGCGATTGAAACCAAAATTGGCCAAAACTGCCCTGGTGAACTTTTAAATAACGGCAAACCATCACAATTGATATTTATTTCGATAAAATCTGGGATATCATGAAGATATTTTTGAATTGACCGTTTCAGACCGACTATTAATCCAAAATGCACATATTTTCCACCGTTTATTGAGACAATTTGATACGATGGATTTCGAGGCGTTTTTAGAAGAGTTCGAACATCCGCGGGTAAATTAGTACTACCGTGTTTACGAAGTATTTTCAACAAAGTACTTGCGACATTGTGGGATACGTCACTTCGAATAACCCAACAGCGTAAATCATCCGTTAAAGTCGTATTCGTTTTTTTCGTTATTTTATCGTTAGATTCGATTGAGGTCACACTACAACGATCATCCACCAAAGTCGCATTCCTTATTCCCGCTATTATATCGTTAGATTCGATAGAGGTCCCACTACAAGAATCACCCGACACAGATTGTGGCGATCGAATGTACTCAGAACTATCAGGAACAGGCATGAGTTGATCACACGAATGGGCTACATTTTCAGCTTGAATGATAACCGTATCTTCAATTGTATTAGTATCAGAAGCAACAGTAGAAGTTGATAACTGATTATTAGATGCATTATTTTCCATTGCATGATTAACCGGATTTGTATAGTAACTGGGAGCTATCGGTACCATGGAAGGAGAACATGACTGATTATCAATTATACTATGCCGTGCGATTTCCTTGAGAATCAACTGATTTCTTCTACGTTTTGATAAGGAAGGGACCTTCTTTGGCATTTTTTAAAAATAAATTGGAATTATTAGAATAAAAATGATGATTGACTTGAGCGTTAAAAAAAAATTCGAATGCGTTAAAGTGTAGGGAATAATCGTAGGGATACGAAAACACTTTCCGAGCTAGTCGAACATGCTGCAAGACCAGAAGAAATAATAAACTAAATGAGAACAGACAAAAACCAGAAAATATAACAAATTTTAAGACTAAATTGTGGAAATTGAACATAATCACGTGAACTAGGTCAACAACTTCCGATCTTTACAAAATATTGTCACCCCATTGTGCAATGTACGTTTCTGTAATAGTGTTAACTTGTATCTTTTATTTTGTATTCAATATAAGCGATAACTCGCCCAATTTATCATAGAGTATCTGCAACAATGACTCGTTATTGCACTTCTCACACTTTCGTTGCACCAGTGGGATGAGCCAGAACAATATATCTGTCAACAAAATATGTATTAGACTTAATAAACCGACTGTCATGATTCTAGGAAACGATAATATAAATGAGATGTGATGATACGTGAGATCTATGCATGTGGGGAATTCCACGCAAACTCGACCAGTCCCGAAACCTCGACTTTTTTTAAATGACTGATTTTCTTTCTGGGTTATACTACTCAATAAAACCTACCCCTATTTGGCGGTATTTTTTGCCGTCTCACCGTTTCGATGAAACGAAATTCGGAAATATCACCGTTTTTTCACGATTTTGATATTTTGAGCAGCTGTATCTGCAAATCTGTTAGCCGAATCAGAAAAGTTTATTGATCAAAATTTCTAGGTTCAAGTGAACTATTTAAAAGATTTTTTTTTTTCAAATTTTGGATTCGTCTAAGATAGTTTTTTATGCGAATGAACAGCAAAAATCCATTTTTTCATGAGAAGGACCCGTTTGATTTTTTTCGAAGAATTTCACAAAATTCCTGACTGGAAGACAAAATTTTCAAGACCTTTTGGAACTTGGGCCGATTTTTTCTTCAGAAGTTACGAATTATATTGTGGCTTAAATATCGGTACGGCGAAGAGGCAGCCGCGCAGCCCGATATTTAAGCCACAACATAATTCATAACTTCTGGAGAAAAAATTGGCCCAAGTTCCAAAAGGTCTTGAAAATTTTTTCTTCCAGTCAGGAATTTTGTGAAATTTTACGAAAAAAATCAAACGGGTCCTTCTCATGAAAAAATGGATTTTTGCTGTTTATTCGCCTAAAAAACTATCTTAGACGAATCCAAAATTTGAAAGAGAAATATCTTTCAAATAGTTCACTTAAACCTAGAAATTTTGATCAACAAACTTTTCTGATTCGGCTAACAGATTTGCAGATACAGCTGCTCAAAATATCAAAATCGTGAAAAAACGGTGATATTACCGAATTTTGTTTCATCGAAACGGTAAGACGGCAAAAATACCGCCAAATAGGGGTAGGTTTTTTTTGAGTAGTATAACCCAGAAAAAAATATCAGTCATTTTGAAAAAGTCGAGGTTTCGGGACTGGTCGAGTTCGCGTGGAATTCCCCATGTACAATTACTATTCACACAACCAGATGTTGATCATTCGTGTAAATAATTTGTCAATTTATCTCTTTACTTACCACGTATCGACGATCTATACGTGTAAGAAGAAATAATGCTGAATTGGATATCATTCACTCAATTACAGAAAAACGCGCATTAGAAAATGACAGAAGGCCACCTCTCGAAATGATACAAAACTATATTGATGTCCCCAGATTTATCTCTCCTAATCAATAGAACTTCCTAACCTCAATTCAACCATGCGTACGATCGACAGAAATTTGCTTCTGAAGTGAGACAACTACATTCACGTCCCCAATCCCCATATTCATCTCTCTTAACCTCAATTCGAACACGTGTAGATGTTAATGAGATTGACTCGTTATATCTCAATGCTATTCTAAACAATGACTCAATTTTTTTGCACATTTCAATAATTGCTCCCAGTTTTTAATATAATCTTCACTTTCGAGGATAGGAATTATACTTACAATCAGAAATTCATGCCCTTCCACGAAGAAACACAGCCACCTGCAGTCACGATTGGTGACGCGAACGAGTAACGATATTGCGACGCGCACGGCACACAGAGTACTATGGGTAAATTTGTCTACGCACGTCTGCGACTGTTGATTGGTCGTTTCTGATCAGCCCGACATTGCTATTGGCTCCTGAATCAGGCCTGCTTTGACTGCCCGAGTAGACGAATTCACCTTTCAGCCCTTTATCGACGGGTCCTAATGCAAAAGAGCCATCTAGCCGAGCTGGTTCAAAAAAAGCTATTTTGGCGAGCCGGTTTACAAAGAGCTATCTCGCTGGGACGGTTCGAACAGAGCCATCTCACCGGGCTGGTTCAAAAAGCGAGCCACATTGCCGGGCTCCATAGAAAAACTCTAGCTATCATAACGATATGAAGTTTAAAATGGTAATTCAAAATAGATCGGTTCAGATCATTCATGATAATCATTGGCCATGTATACACCGAGCCAATTTAATGCGGACCAAGTATCGGAACAACCACCAACGGATATACTTTAGTCAATTTCCCTTGGAGCTCTGGACAGATTGGTTGTTTTGGTCTTTGGTTTGCATCAAATCAGCTCCGTGAATACATGGCCATTGGAACTTGATAGGGGAGGCCAGTGCTAAATGGCCGCTTCAGCTCAAAATTTATTACTTCTTTTTGATCGCTCATCTCCGAAAATAATGTCGAATTTTTCCGTAATCTAAGTTTAGTAATTTCTGTTCCAGAAGGTTCAGATTGAACGATGTATTTGGGGGGCTATTCCATAACTCCTATCACTGCTATGAGTGGCGATAAAAAGGTGGAGATGATCTATGTATCAATATATTTACTGGCGATGAATAGATAGATCTATCTATCTATCTATCGATGAATAGATGGATATCTATCTATTCATCGCCAGTCATAGCAGTGACAGGAGTTACATGGAATAGTCCCCCTGGGGAAAGTATAACGTTTTGAGTAAATTTTCAGGAAAAACTTTTTAGAACTGCTAAAAAATTCTGAATTTCTTCGGAGGTGAGGGATTTTAAAAAAAGTGATAAATTTTGAGCTGAACCGGCCATTTGGCACCGGTCTCCGCAATATTGACTATGTATAAGTTTCCATCGGAGGGTCAGAGTCGGGTTAATTAGGTTAAAATTTGAGCCAATAGGAAGTAAGATTTGAAAAGACTAGTGTAATTTCTTTTCAAATCTTTTTTTTCATTGGCTCAAATTTTAACCTAACCTGACTCTGACCCTCCGATGGAAATGTAGTCATTTTAAGTTCCAATGGAGAATATCATGAATGATGAACCTATATCCTGAATTATATACATATAATTTTAAACATCATGACTTTATGTGATAGAGCTTTTCTATCCAGCCCGGCGAGATGGCTCTTGGAGATATGGCTGTTTTCCATTAGGACCCGTCGTCGATATGGTCTACCATGGAACTACGACAAGTTAGCTGCCACAACCAATCCCATGTGATTGGCTGTGATTTCTGTATTGATCGATGCTTTCCCCGTGGCTAACTACTATATTCAAAGTTTTGCTTCTTTTCTACTCGTATTTTATTTGCCCATGGCTGGCGAAGCAGTCCACGGGAGAAACCGGAGAAACCTCAAAAGTCATGACTTCTGCAGCTTCCCGCCGCTGTCATCTGCCAACCTCAAATTTTGCGGAAGAACGAACAAATTCCACTTCATGATTCGCTATAACTTACATGAATATTTAACATCCATCGAGTCGTAGATTGATTGCCGATGTATTTTTGAATAAAAATTACTCGTTCTCTCGCGAAATTTGAGGTAAGCGGATGACAGCGGCGGGAGATTGCAGAAGTTATGTTTTTCAAACTTCTTCTGTCAACTGCTCCGCACGCCATAAGCAAATGAGGGATGAGTATAGAAAGGAAGCAAAACGAGAAAAAAAATATGTCAGCCACGAGGGAAGCATCGATGATCATTACTGCTAATACGAATGGGGTGGTCGTTATTTGGGGTCAAAATGAATTTTACCCCCTCCGTCCCCTAAATCGGTTCGAAATACGTAAAAAGTAACGCTGAAATTTTTTTCAGATTGAAAAAAAGCTCGATCCTTGACCACGGAGTTTTTTTTTTTTTAATTTATTTTTTTCTTCTTCTCTATGAATGTGACCAGTGTTCACCGATTGCAATGAAATACTCACACGGAACGAACGAAAACGCGATTCATTTAATAGTTCAACCGATAGTAACAATTATTGTATAAGTCATGTCGAATATCGAAAGAATAATCCTGATGCAAAAAAAGGGCCAATACTTAAGAATTTGTAACTCATTTAGAAAATTATTCTATTGTAAATACATTTATAAAGAAACGGGGAAGAAAATTTTTTTTAAATTCTGAACAGAAAAAAGTAATTTCAATGGACTACTATTATAAGGGTGTAAGCGTCAAAACAATATTGTTCGGTTTTCAGTGGCAAAATCTTTTCATGCAGTATAAAATTATGTTTTGGGCGTCTCCGCGGAAAACAATTTTTTTGACGCTCACGCCTGTTTGGTATTAATCCACCGATTCAATTATTATGGTCATGTTACCCAACATTTTGAGGGTAGGGATTTGGGAAATTTTTTCCATGTAGCAACATAATACATGTCAAATAATTTCTGGAAATGTCAAGATCTCACAAACATATTGTAATAAAGCTAGAAAGTGGCTTTCTATATTAAGGGTTCGTTCAACTCAATGAAAGTCAATAAATGGAAATTAGGAGGATTTATGTATTTGGATAAACGTGTTAACTCTTTGATGTCTGAGACAAAACTGTTTATTATTTTATAATAATGGTAGTTGACGCAGCAACTGTATTCTTTTATTATTCATATCATGGATAGGCGGATATTTAATTTAAGGGACATAAGGGGTGATAACTTCGTTATACTGCTCCCCGTCAAAAAAAAAGTCGTCCCGACTTTCTTATCCATGAAAACGCCGAAACGAACCGAGGTGTTGTTGGTCAAAACGGTGGGGAACGCGTTGGGTACTCTCTTCCTTCGGGAGAGACTGAGCTGTGGCTCAAATTGACTAGTAGTCTTCCCGATTCTGTCCGGCATTTGCCTTCTCTCTCAGGGTAAACCACAGAAAACCCTGAGAAGACAGTGTGAGTACCTTGATGACGTCCTCTTCACCTCAGTCAGGGACCTATCCGTAAAAGGAATCGTGAAGAGCGAGCGTTGTCTTCTGCTTCTCAGAAATTAGGTATGACTGAGGCTGACGAAAAATAGGTCAATCCGGAAGTATTCCAGGACAAGCAGGACAATCCGAAGACTAGGCGAGTACTCCAAGTGGAAAACGAGTAGAAGGGGATACGGGGGAGACAAGGGATGTACAGTCTTTCTAAAGAAGGTGTCTTCAAACGGTTTCGATTTCTCGGAACCTAGACAAAAGAAAAGTAACGGGAGACAGGAATCTTGAAATCAAATGGCAAGTCTTTCTTGAAATAAAAAAGAACAACTGGATTGAAAATTTTCTTCAATCTCAAAATCTCCGATTACCGCCAAGGGATTCTTTTCTATAAAAACGATTTTTTTTTTTTTTTTTTTTTTTTTTTATCATTGGGGACTAGAAGCCACCTATGGTTTTGACGAAACTACGATAAATCTCTTCCGAAGATGCTTCTGCATCTAAAACGAACACTGGGGCAGGAAGAGTCGAAAACGACCCTTTAATTAACCATTCCTCATGTACCTTTTGTAATGTTTTAAGAAAATCGAAAGGTAACCCGTCTTCTTCCCGACGGGCACGAGTTTGTATTCGTGAAAATGAAGTTTCTGGGGAAACTTGAAGATAAACTATTAGATCAATTTTGAAATCAGGAAGATCTCCAACGAGAATGTTAAAATCTCTGAAAAGCAAACTAGCCTCTACTTCTTCAAATCCTCCCAGCCTCTTACGTGTTTCTACGAAGCAATCGCAACTATAAATGGATCTTTCCATAGTTTTAGTTTGCAAACTGGTTTTGATAAGATGTCTAGCCCTCAAAGTCATCATAGCATGATGTTGGAACTGATGACCAAAGCGCTGAGAATTTGAATACATCATTTCTAATAAATTTACTCCCTTTACGTTTCGATACTGCTCTAGAGGTTCTAATAAAGTTAAAACGTTCTTATCTTTCAAGAAGTGTTTCGTAAAAGTCGATTTTCCACTTCCGATGTTTCCTTCAACTATTATCGTCAATGGTCGCGATTCTCCTCGACGAATTCCGAATGGAAAAGGTCTCGACCAACTAAAAGAAGAGAGTAATTGCGATTGAAACGAATTTGTCTAGGTCCAAGCAATGAACTTTTTTTTTTTAAAATGAAGTATCTTTCTTTCATTTACGTGTCAAGTTTTCTTTTAAGAAACAGATCATCCTTCAAAGTTGGAAGATCTTTCTGTAAAGGTAGCTAATCGATCCAAATGTACAACTTTTGGCTTGAACCGCTTGGATTTTTGAATTCTATACACAACATCGCTAATTCTTTCTAAAATGACGTAAGGTCCTTCCCAATTCGATTGGAGTTTCGGGCATTTCCCTTTTTGCCTCTTCGGTTGGTATAACCAAACTTTATCTCCAGATTCAAACTGAATATTTCTAGATCGTACGTCATATCGAGCTTTCATTTGATCTGATTTCACTTGAATCCTATCTCTAGCGAATTGATGTATTTCGTCTAAACGATCTCGAAGATGAGAACTATACTCCGTTTGAAGAATTTGTTGGTAAGGTATAGCTCCTTTTTCCTAAATCAGAGGAAAGTCTCAAATCGCGTCCTGTCAGCATGGAAGCTGGAGTTTGGCCAGTGTTTTCGTGAACGGCTGAACGATAGGATAGAAGAAACAAGGGTATCCACGAGTCCCAATCCTTTTGATTCTGATTTATGAATGAGGATAAGTAACGTAATAGAGTCCTATTTAACCGTTCAACTAATCCATCGGACTGAGGATGTAAAGAGGTTGTGCGGGTCTTTCTTATTCCCAATATCTGTAAAACCTCGTCCATTAAAATTGACTCAAAATTGCGCCCTTGATCGGTATGCAATTCTAAAGGGGAACCGTGTCGACAGACAAATTCTTTCACAAATACTTGGGCAACTGTCTTGGCATCTTGAAGAGGAATCGGTATCACGGTATCATCGGTATCAGATATTACTAAAGCATAACGATTTCCAGACTTTGTGGTTGGAAGAGGGCCGAGAATATCTAGGGCTACTCTCTCAAAGGGAAATCCGACATTATAAATCTGAAGAGGACTTTTCCCTTTATCACGAGGACCCTTCTTTGCTAAACAGACCCTACAGCTCTTACACCAATCATCGACATCGGCCCTACATCTAGCCCAAAAATATCGTTCTCTAATTCGATTGAGAGTTTTATTAGAAGCAAAGTGTCCGCCTGAGGGAGAGTCATGATGTTCGGCTAAAATTTCTTTAACTTTGTCTTTCGGAACCAAAATCTGCCACCTAACCTCTCGAGCATCAGGAGATTCCCATTTCCTAAATAAAACTTCATTGAGAAGATGAATAGAATCATACTGTGCCCAATAGATTTTGAGTGGCTGATTTGACAAAGAAATTTCTTGCCAATCCGGTCTAATCTTTGATTCTTTCCAAGTTTTGACTGTTCTTAGGACGTTATCTTTATTCTGAGCTTCTATCCATTCGCCTAGATCACCTTGAAGTGAAATAACCCGTATCTGACGAATAGATCCTGCTTGATTCTCCAACCGAGTACATTGTTTGCAATCTCCTGGGTTTCCACATGGCCTACGAGAGAGAGCATCGGCGTTCCCATGGGAGAGTCCCGCTCGATGTTGTATTTCAAAATCGTATTGTCCTAATCGTTCTAACCATCTAGCCACTTGACCCTCAGGTACTTTAAAAGAAAGTAACCATTTGAGTGAGACGTGATCGGTGCGAATTAAAAATTTTATAGTGATGGAAGTGGGAAACCGTTTCTACTATTGCTAACAATTCTCTTCGGGTCACACAGTAATTCTTTTTCGTCTTGCTCAATACCCGACTGTAACAACTAACGACTCTTTCATTTCCTTCTTGGACTTGAGACAGAACTCCTCCTATTCCAGAAAGGGAAGCGTCGGTGTCTAGGATAAACTGAGAATCTGCGATAGGATAAGCTAAAATAGGCGACGTAGTAAGACACGTCTTTAGTTTATTGAAAGCTTCTTCGCCATCTGACGTCCAATCAAAAGAAATACAGTCTCCGGTGAGAAGATGAAGAGGTCTAGCGATATTGGCAAATCCTTTGACAAATCTACGGTAGTAGGTACAGTAATGTTCATATATGGGTTCCCAGTGACTCACTATTTTTCGTGGCTTTTCTCCCGACTGAGTTTCCTTTCTATTCTCACTTCGTGTGCCTGTGACTGTCACTGATCTCTGACACCTACTTCGCCGGTCATCACTGACCTCTACCTTATCAGTAGAGATCAGTAACAGTCACAGGCACACGAAATGCGTATAGAAAGGAAACTCATTTTCAAAAAAGGCCACAAATAATAGTGAGCCACTGGGAACCCATATATGAACATTACTGTACATAGTCCTATAAAACTTCGAAGTTCTTTTTTGTTAGATGGTCTTGGCCAGTTAGAAACTTTATCGATCTTACTTGGATCTGTCTTCACTCCGTCGGAGGACACAACATGTCCTAGAAAATTAACCTCCTTTTGAAAGAAGTTACATTTTTTTGGATTCATTTTCAAACCCGCGTTCAAAAGACGAGTGAAGACATTTGTGAGATTATTCATTTTTTCCTCAAAACTTTTTGCAAAAACGATAATATCGTCCAAGTATACTAAACAAATCTTTCCTGTTAGACCTTCTGAAATCTTTTCCATCATTCTTTCAAAGGTTGCCGGGGCATTACAAAGCCCAAAAGGCATAACCTTGAACTGCCAAAGACCACCTAGTCCCGTTAGAAAAGCTGTTTTTCCCTTATCCTCAGGACTCATCTCGATTTGCCAATAACCGCTCTGCAAGTCTATAGTCGAAAACCATTTAGCGCCTGCTACCAAATCTAGCGTATCCTCGATTCGAGGAAGTGGGTATAAGTCTTTTTTAGTGATCTCATTAAGTTTTCGATAATCTATGCAAAATCGTTTTGAACCGTCTTTTTTGTTAACTAAAACTAAAGGGGAAGCCCAGGGGCTAATTGAAGGTTCTATCACATCGCTGTTTTTCATTTTTTCTACCAACTTTTCTACCTTTTCTCGACCATTCAAAGGTCATCTCCTAGGCGCTTGTTTGATATATAGGGAGACGTTCACCAACATTTATTATGTGGTTAGTTGTTTTACATCTGCCTGTGTCCGAAGAATTCTCAGCAAAAGCTTTATCGAACATTGCTAACAACGTCAATAATTGTTTTCGTTGAGGAAAGTCTAAATTCTGAGAAGAAATTTCGTACAGCTCACGAAGGTGATCGGGAAGGTTTTGTAAATTGATCGTTTTCAAGTTTTTATTATCAATCTTTTTCTCTCGAGTACTTTCAATCGGAATTGGTGTTTCTATAAGGTCATTTATTAAAAGGGTTTGATCCCTAATCGTAGATCGCGAGTTTCGAGAAGTAAATAAAGAAATAGAAAAATGCTCGTTACAGAGCGTATTATTTTTTGTTGAAACGACACATTCATGAGCCGTAAGAAAATCTATTCCTAATATTCCATCGTCTTCTATATCTGCGACTAAGACCTCGTGAAAAGTTTGGAGACCAGTCCCCAATTCAAAATTACTACCAATTCGTGATTCTCCTAATTCTATTTTTACTCGGACTTTTCCCAAGATGGGAGTTCTTTCTCCCGTGGCGGCACGTAAACACGAAGGATGTGGATTCGGAGTAAAAGATTTTAAAAGATTTGACCGAATTACTGTTACGAATGCTCGGGTATCTATTACCCATAAACAATTTTGACTATTAACGGTCCCTTGTGAATAAAGCCCTGATTGACGTAAAGTTCGAACAATATACTTATTTTGAACTTCAGGGTTATTTTCTTCGGGAGCCCGAACATCCGACAGTTTCCACCCCTCGAAACTGTCGCCCTTTAGTTTTTTGGCTGCTCTTTCGCGACCGGTGAAGGATCTGAAGGTTTTTCCTGAGACGATTCTTGGTTGGAATCTGTCCTACGCCACGTCTTGTTGTCATGGTTAGCGTTTGAATTCGCACGTCGTTTCAGGAAGAAGCAATGATTTGCATCATGACCTTTGCGCTTACAAAATAAACATTTAAGAAGAGCCTTTTTGGGACAGGAATTATTTGTTTGCTTTGGATCGATATTTTGTTGCTGTCTGGGAGCAGGTTCTTCGGGTTTAGAGACGGTGTCATTTTTTGGAACAGTCTGTTTTGGAAAAGTTTCGCTTACGTTGACTAGTCTCAATTTGTCACGTTCAGAATCTGTTTTATAAATTGCTTTTAATTCAAGGCCTTTAACAACTGCTTGATGAAGGGAGGAGAACGTTGTCATTCTCAGTTCGCGTCTCAATTCTGAATCGCGAATTGCGTTTATAAATTTCGCGCAGGTTATTTGGTCCCTTGCTTTTTCAGGACAATCCGGTAAGGCTAAACGAGCTAGTCTTCCGAGATCGTGACCAAAAGTGGCAAGATCTTCATTCTTATTTTGGATTCGATTTTCAAATTGAGTGAAAGATAGTTTTGTGAGGTGTTCCTCTCCAAAGCGAAGTTTTAAAGCGGCACAAACTTTGTCCAAGTTTTGAATATCAGAGTCAGAAATTGATCCTAAAACCGTCAAAGCTGCTCCTGTCAAAGATGCAGATAAAGCAGTCGCCATGTCTCTAAGACCCCAGTTATTAGTCTGAGCGATCATTTTGAATTGTCGTTCATAAATGGACCAAGAAGTGGTACCATCATATTTGTTAGGATTAACATTGATTTTACTATATTGCTGTTTTTCGTTACTCTGAGGAATAACTGTGTCATCAATGTTTGTTGACAGAATGTTAGCCCGACTGCTGCCGGCGCGAGACATTAGAAAAGATACTAATTCGTTTTCAAAACGGTTACTAGAAGCATTATTTTCTAGAGGTTCTAGCGATTGTCGGGTGTGGAGCGAACCTGGAATCCCATCTCTCAGGCAGCTTTCGCTCCGCCCCGCTACTATATTTTCTACATTTTCCTCACGATCGCGGGATTGGACATTGTCATCGCGATCGTTTTGAAGTGTGATTCGGACAGACGTTGCACGAGGTCTAGTCGTATTCGAATCTTCGTGATTAGAAACTGGGGAATTATCGCCTTCCCCTTGTGTGGCCTCAAACCTTTGATGGGCCGACAAAACCTGAGGCGATGGTCCGACTTCCAGCATGATTTCTTGCTGCCGGGCCATCATGTCGTGTAGTTGTTGTTGTTGTTGCTGTTGTTGTTGGAGTTGTTGTTGTTGTACAGCTTGCTGGCGTTGGAATTCTAGGAGTCCTTGGAGAAGTCCCAACATCTGATTAGTAGCCGGCTCTGCGTTTGGCTGAGTCAGTTGAGCTGAGTTCGAGGCGGGTTCTTCTGAAGACTGCATCTCTTGAGATGGTTGATTTTCGGAACGCTTTGCTCGTGGCATTTGAGTAGCACAAAGTAAATAATAAATCCTCCAAGATTGAGTGAAAGTGAATCTCGCTTCTGACACCAATTGTAATAAAGCTAGAAAGTGGCTTTATATATTAAGGGTTCGTTCAACTCGATAAAAGTCAATAAATGGAAATTAGGAGGATTGATGTATTTGGATAAACGTGTTAACTCTTTGATGTCTGAGACAAAACTGTTTATTATTTTATAATAATGGCAGTTGACGCAGCAACTGTATTCTTTTATTATTCATATCATGGATAGGCGGATATTTAATTTAAGGGGCATGGGGGGTGATAACTTCGTTACAATATTCAGGTCCACAGTAAAATAATGACTGCGAACGCGGGAGAACTCCGTGTATTTCAAATGGAAAACTTCAACCCCCGTGGTCAAGGGTCAAGCAATTTTTTGGAAATCTGAAAAAATTACCGCGTTACTTTTTACGTATTTCAGAGCGATTTAGGGGGCGGAAGGGGAAATTCATTTGATAACGACCACCCTAATATACAATTAAGGTCGGTTTACAATTGACGCATACGTTCCCGTTTGCGTAACACCAACACAACACATATATATTTACACCGATACACAAACACATGACCATTCTATCTATGTATTGCAATGGTGTTACGGAAACGGGAACGTATGCGTCAATTGAAAGTCGCGCTTTACACGTATCATGTATGCTATGTCACTGCCAGAAACCCTGTCTATGTAACCGCAATATCATAATGCTATATAACATGTACAACCCGCATATTGTCAATGTTATATAGATAGCGATATACATGCATGGTACGTAACCGTTACAGACATTAGTTATGTAACTGCGATATTGACATGTTTTGTAACGAGTGCATTACCCGCATATTGCCAATGTTATATAGATAACGATATATGCATGGTACGTAACTGTTACAGATATTAGTTACGTAACTGCGATATTGACATGTTTTGTAACGAGTGCATTACCCGCATATTGCCAATGTTATATAGATAACGATATATGCATGGTACGTAACTGTCACAAACATTAGTTATGTAACTGCGATATTGAAATGTTGTGTAACATTTGTGTAACCTGTATATAACCAAATGTTATTCGCAAATTGTTATAGGCATAATACATTACTGTTATACATTTTGGCGATATAACTGTAACGTTACAAGAGTATATAATATTTTTATCACGTATTAGTAACAAATGATATATTAGGTGTAATTTCCAAATTACATACCAGTTATGCTAGACAAGCATGACATCGTGACGTTACTTGTAACTTCAAGGTTATATTGCTGTTATGATATGTGTTTACTGTGTGTGTTTTTTAATCCTAGTCTGAAGTTGACGTTTCGTCTCACCTACGTACGATACCGAGCAGTCATTACAATTGATCTTATAAACTACATTACATTAATCTTCTTCCTTATCTCGGTCTTTACCTTTAGTCACAAGTGATTTGAAGCTATTATTTACTACTGTTACAGAAGTCACGTCGAATTTCTTGAGTGTACTTCCTAGCCTCTCAGAAAACCCTTTTAGATAGATAGATAGATAGTGCAACACATAGGATTTCTCCTAAGCGTTATCAACCTTCGGCGAACCGCTCCGGGGTTTTAGTTAAGGTAAGGTAAGATAAAGATAAAGATATGTTGGGCGCCAGATACGTCTGTATCAATTTTTACTCAAAATAGAAACTCGAAATTAGGCAGCGAAACAGATAGGATCCGGAGGGATCGACGGACTTTGCTCGGCTAGTCCAGACTATAAAGAAAGTGGTAGAGTGGCAGGGAACATCGTGTATAGAAAATCAGTCGGAGGGTTGAATAACAATAGTATATTGTGCACCTAGGGCGTAACGTGGGTCTTTTTAGACCGAGTGTGGAGTTTGCACAGTGGACTGCAACCACACGAGGTGAAAAAGCCCACTTAGCCCTTGGTGCACACCATATTTTTTGTAACGCATGTATTGATTTCTGCGTTTTTGTGCCTATAAGCGGAACTAAGGTGACCTTTTTATGACACGGCACCTCACAGTTAAATTGCAATTATTTAACAGGAAAAGGGAGGTAGTACATAGGAGAAGAAAGTATAGATATAACAAGAATGAAAGATTGTAGTGTAGGAGATTCATTTTAGAGTATTGGCAGACCTGTCGTGGGTTGCGGTCTGTCGGTAGAGTAGGGAGCGGCAGAGTGTGTGAGGTGTGAGTGTGTGACGGTAGGCCCTGAAGGGCGGGTAGCCTGAGACCTCCAATAATTAATATTAATATTCATCTGTTAAACTAAAAAGACACATGCTGACTTAATAAAGACGACTTAAAACAAAGAGAAGAATGTACGAGGACTGACCAGAGCAAGGAGAATAAAAGACTAACGGTTTATAAAAGTTTCAAACAAATTAATTACTCCGAAAAACTTAAACGCCTACTCCAGATCCTGACAAAACAAATCCTTAGACGTAAGATTGATTAACAAATATCTAACAATCTACACGCTCTAACAGTAGTATAAATATGTATATATATACACATACGGTTGTTTTTGCAAACTTTTTAAAAAGCGGGCAAAAATGGATATTCAAAAAGCGGGCAAAAATGAATCCATTTTTGCCCGCTTTTCAATAAGCGGGCAAAAAAGAATCCATTTTTGACCGCTTATTGCAAAGCATACAAAAAAAGGTTACTTTAGGTTCGCTTAATAGGTCAAAAAAACGCAGAAATCGTGCATGTGTTACAAAAAATATATTCTTCGATCAAATTTCAGTCAGTTAGATATTCACAAAAGTCTTCAGAGTGAGAGATAGTTCTTTAGTTCGCTTTACAATTGTATTGTTTGAGATAGAAGGTATTAGGTATGAGTGAGATAGAGAAATTCGGGAATTCAGATTTCAGATCTAATAGTGTGTGTGCGGGACGGGACTCTATATAATGCAAAAGAGAAGGGAATCCGATGATTCAGTATCACATAGCGATACTCTACTATATAAAGCAAGAAAAGATGAAAGTTCCACGCAACACGGGAATCGAAAGATTTCCCAGATTTCAGATATTTTGTCTATCAAATGCAAATAAACGCAAAAAGTAAAGGAATGACTTATTGACTAACGATCAAAGATAACAGATACTTAAACTAACGCGAAAGTCGCTTTTGCGGCTACTTGCTCGATTTTAGATATGAACCCAGGAAAAAAGGCATGGCAAATAAGATATCAGGCAAAGTCATAGATACAGGTAGTTCGTACTCAAAGTTTAGGTAAGAAATATGCAAAAGAGATAGAGATAAGCCAGAGATATCAAATACTACCAATCAGCAATCAAAGATATTTAATTGGCCAAATCACGAGATCGCTCACATTTCTTTCGTCAAATCTTAGAAAAGATAAAGATAAAGATAATCGTATCCATAGAAAGAGAAAGGTAAGATAAGGTAAAGATACGACAATCAAAAGATACAGATTTGCGCGATCGTTTCGCAAGCTCGTGTTTTTACATAAAGAATCAGGCCTTACCTTATGGGTGTTTTCGCCGATGTTCGTGTTATTCACTATTTTAGATAAACTCACTTTACTTATTCCTAGCGGCTAAGGTAGTAGGTAGTTGGCTGGACGGAATGTTTTGGGAGACGCTACCGCCTCAGCGGGAACGGCCTACGCCGTAAGGGATTCAAACAAAAAGAATAAAGAAAAGCAAGATATAGAGAATGTAGCGTCGGGAAGGAAAGGCATAGATTAAGGTATCGAGAGGCTGAAGGGAAGTTATAGGTACGGGAAAGAGAAGCTAAATTACACAAACTAGAGATAATTCAAAGATAGAGAATTCAGAGAGAATTCGGAAGAATCCGGGAGACACGTCTGCCTCGCTGAAGTGATGATCGGCAAGTAGATCGCGGCGAGCTCCTCGCTCGAACACCTCGTTCGATGTAGGGATGCTTTGGTTATCCTGATTGGCCTAATTGCGTCACCTGACTATGCTTTTGTTCGTCTGGTCAAGCGGTGTGAGTGGGGAGAACCGAGGGAGAACCCCAGGCTCGTGCGTTGCATACCCCTCTTCTGGCTGTCGTCTCATGCTGTCTTCCTCGGCGCTGGATCTACAGAGGGATCTCGCTCGCCACAAAATAAGAAACGGCGAGTTGTAAATGGACTCGTCCGTCACTTTCTCCGGGAATGTCGACTCCGCAGGTTTTTAGGCAGCAACGAAGTGCATCCCTCGGCAATTGTCACGCTGGGCACAGTCAGGCCTCGCTCGTGAAGGGATCCAACATGGAGACGGGACGTCTGTATCGGGAATCTTTCCGGGCTGTAGGCGTTGATATGGCACAGGTTGAGAGCAGAACGCGACGGTCTGGCAGAGGCGGATGAGTCCGGAGCGGAGCGTCATTGCTGAGGCGGAGGAGGCAAGGTAGTGCGCGGCTGCGGGGGCAAAGCCGCGGAGGAAGATGGAAGGAGAGAGGGGGCTCTCAGAGCGGATTGCGAGCCACCACGAGCAGGTCCAGGTAAAGCGCCGCGGCCACGGCCGGAAGTGGTGGACGAGGCATTTCTCAGAGCGCCCGTGCGTAGAGGTGGCTGGGAAGAGCCGGTGTCCAGGTCGAGGGGCGAAGCGGGGGGCGATTCAACCTCGAGGGCTTCGAGATCCTGAATGGAGCGAATACGCCGGGTAGGACCGCTATCCCTAAGCTTAAGTAGGACGACCCCGTTTGAGTGCCAGACATATTTGTGGCCCCGGGCTTTAGCAGCAGTTTTAGTCGCCACAAGGAGTTTGTAGACGTCGCCAGGGAGAGCCTCGTTGACGGAGATGGTCGTAGTCGGGCCCTGGGGCTGAGGGTCAAGATCTGTCGAGCGAAGAACACCTTTGCTCTTTTTGGCGGTGATAAGGCGGCGACAGAGGTCAGGCGAGCAGAGCCGAGCGATGATAGGCAGGGGAGCGCCCGATACATCTCTGTGAGCACGAGAGCGAGGCACGAGGAAACGCGCAGCGACAATGTCAGCATCCGCCAGGGCAACTCCGAGCGCAGTAGCAACAAGCCGAACGGCAGTAGAGGCGGCATCCGACGAGGCGCAAGGCACACCGGAAATGATCAACTCAGACTCTCGGAGTTGAGCGGTGGTGCGACGCATTTCGAGGTCACCCGATTCCTGTGAGCGCTGGAGCTCAGTCACAGTGGACTGGAGCTTTTTCAGATCCGTCGTGAGAGAAAGATTCACGGTTCTCGAGCTCCGCGATGCGCCCGGAATGGTCATCAATTTGCGCCTGCATGGCAGGCAAGCCACTGAGCCGATTATCAATCTTGTCGAAGCGGGAGCCTATCTCGTCGAACCTGGAGTCGATGCGGCGCATCATGTCCTCGAAGAAGGTGGTGGAGGGGACAGTGGTTGGGTTTGGAGGAGAAACAGCAGACGGAAGCGCAGTGGAGGATATAGGCTGACTCAGGGAAGGCTGACTCGCGGTCGAGGACGGGGAGCCAGCACGGAGATATCGCAAGGAAGTGTCACGACAGCATCGGAAGGAACCAGTGGTGGAGGCTTTCTTTCTTAAGCAGCTAGGATGGTAGTCGAAGCCGCACTCGGCGCAATGCACAGCATCCACCACCGACTTGCCACAGCCAAGGCAAACTCGAGTAGGTACCATTGTAACCGGCTGAACGTAGGAAAGTTGGTTACCGACCGTGCGGATGGTGAAGGTGGAAGAGTGTCCAGCGGTGGCGCCACGAGCGAGTCCGTGATCGAGGGACGACGGTCGAAGACAGTCACGTGGTAGCAGGCGGAGACATGCGCAGTCTTTTTACATAGGGAAGGCAAATGATTTTATTCTAAGGTCTAGGTGAAGAATTGACAACCGTTAAGACCGATGTACAAAGATCAGGATCGGTCAATGTAATTATAATATTGTCTTTTTTCCGAGTATTCCTCACCCTCAGATATTTTAACCTATTTGCTATCAGAGTTTCAAATAAAGAAGCCGGGTAATTGTTAGCCCGAAGTAAGGTTCTCACCAGAGTCAAGTTGTCATTGTGGAACTTAGGGTGCGCCAAGGAAACCGCTTTGTCAACTAGATTGAAGACCATGCCTCTTTTTTGGGAACCGGGATGTGTAGACTCGAAGTTCAAGAACCTACCCGAGAACGTTGGTTTACGGTACTAGTTAGTAATGAAACTATTATTGTCGTCTCTGATAACCTGTACATCCAAAAAACTCAGCTTGCGTTCATGTTCTAGTTCGTGGGTGAACTGTAATCTGTCGTGATAGCTATTGAAAGTGTTCAGGGCGTGGTCAATCTTTGACTCCGGGATGCACATAATGATGTCATCAACATACCGGTAATAGAATGTGAATGTAAATAATAGCTTCAAATCACTTGTGATTAAAGGTAAAGACCGAGATAAGAAAGAAGATCAATGTAATGTAGTTTATAAAATCAATTGTAATGACTGCTCGGCATCGTACGTAGGTGAGACGAAACGTCAACTTAAGACGAGAATTAAAGAACACAGGGAAAACATCAAGAAAGATACCAATTTACTATCCGTAGTGTCTATACACCAACTACAACATAAGCATTCATTGGATTGGGATAATGTAGTGATACTTGATAAAGAAACAGTGTGGTCCAAAAGGATCACATCTGAAATGTGACATATAAATTCACAATCTAACAGTCTCAACAAAAACGAAGACACAAAAAAACTGCATTTACCCTATTCGAATATGCTGACGCGACTTAGATCTAGAAGTTGCTCCGATCTTTAAATCGACCACATTGTAAGGGATTGCGTGTGTATGTAATACTTGATACTATGACTATGTGTTCACTCTCGTGTTTTCAAAACATCCCAGCTAATTGACGTCACGTTTTGTTTCGGAAGTTTTTCTACCTTTTTTTCTACTGCCTTTGACGTCACAGCCCGGTCTCTCGGTATTGAAATATACTGTGACGTTGACATGCACTACCACACTGCACATGGAAACTTATATAATGACCGGGTGACACTTGTGTCCTTATGAGCGTTCTTTCATCACTGGCGAACACTGGTCCTTCGGCCAACATGCCAGTCGAAAATTTGATACACACGTAACACCCAGCTACCTAAGGTATAGTTTTGTACACTTTCTTGTCAATTTGTGATGTACTCTCTACCCATTGTTAGTCTTATAATCACTTTTTTTTCCAATATATATATTTTGACGCGGCTAAATGTATTAATTTGACAATCATGGATCTGCTGAGTAACAGATCTTGTGATCTTAGCATACTAGTCATTATTATTAAGTTCAATTTGTAACACCGTTTTTGGGTTTTTTTTTTTAAATAAATAGCCTCCGATGAGGGCATAATATCACTGCCGAAACGTCAGGCAACTTAAACACATATTTGACTCGGCTGGATTGATTAAGACCTTCCGTCCAATTGTACAACTCCGAGTGACAAATTCACCACGGAGATGATGAATATTATTACTTTGGAGCTATGGGAACGCATGGATTTGATACGAGAAAGACTTAGGTGCAAGGCAGGCTTCAAGGCGACGTAGGCTTTGAGGCGGGAAAAACTGTTAGGTGCGACGTAGGCTTCGAGGCGACGCAGGCTTTAAGGCGACGTAGGCTTCGAGACGAGAAGGACTTTAAGGTGCGATGTAGGCTTGAAGGCGACGCAGGCTTTGAGGCGACGTAGGCTTGGAGGCGAGGCAGGCTTCGATGCGAGGCAGGATTCAGGCTTCCCATCAAAGCCTACCTTGCATCGAATCCTACCTCGCCTCGCCTTCCTCGCATCGAATCCTGCCTCGCCTCGCCTTCCTCGCATCGAATCCATGCGTTTCCATCGCTCCAAAGTTACAATGTTTATCATCCTCGACAGGCTGCGGCCGATGCATCTGTCGTTGGCTGCTTCCCTGCGAAAGGAATGAAAAGTCCACAAAGAATCTTGTTTTTCAGGCATAGTGTAACTTGCAGAGCCTAATTAAATTGTATTAATAAAATCATCTTACCGTAATATTTTAGGTTCCAATTTCGGTTTTCATCACATTCGACTTTCTTCCTGATTTTTTTCTCAACTTCGATAATCACACATTTTCCGTGAACGTTCTACGTAAACTCGTTCCGATCGGAATTTCGCGGCAAGTTGCACAATAATTTAGGCAGACATAACGAATACCGTTTACCGAAGGTAGACCTCTTTCGCCGGAGTCTGTAATTTCAAGATTGAAGACTTAAAATTTCTTGACGAGAAAAATTATCGGGCGCCCGGGAATCGAACCCGGGTCCACCGGCTGCCAATCCGGGCTCTTACCCCACTAGACCACCTAGTCGCCCAAACATAAGCCCTCAAATTTCTCTCGTCATTCTCTGTCTTTTTGTTTTTCGTGTGCGTGTGAATGTTACGATTTGAATTTCGCGGCAAGTTGCACAATATTGACATTAATCGTCCGTTTTTATGGTAGTGAAAAACCAAAAGACGGAGAATGACAAGAGAAATTTGAGAGCTTCTGTTTGGGCGACTAGGTGGTCTAGTGGCGTAAGACCCCAGATTGGCAGCCGGTGGTCCCGGGTTCGATTCCCGGGCGCCCGATAATTTTTCTCGTCAAGAAATTTTAGGTCTCTAATTTTGTAAACTTGTTCGTTTCGTTGGAAATAAACTTTCGCTCGTTTCTGTTCTTCGAGGGGGAACAAGTAATCTTGAGCTATTAAGATTACTTGGGTGACAGTCATTTTTTTGATTGAATCAGTTGAAATCTTTCACTTCAAATTAATTATTATTGCATCCAATGATGTGTTAAACTCCAAGAAAGTTTTCGACATTTGTCAACTTCAATTGATTCTTACAATAATCACCTCCACTCAAGTATGTATTCATTCAATAATTTATTGCGAATGTTATGTCGGGAACTACCCCTGTTCGTCGATAGTAGTCCCGGCTTGCGTAAAATATTTGGGTTCGGCCCCTGATCGAACGGGTCAGACCCTACTAAGGGAGGTGGTGAGGATGATGATGAAGAAATACACTGAAGTGGATGTGAATACGAACTCGAACGATATGTATTGATAATAAAAAGGTGAACTGATAAATGTTGTACAGTTAAATTCGAAGCGGAGTGTGTAAGAGCTGGATAATGAGTGTAGTATGGTACAGTTGGATAAGAAGTGTAGTGTGAAAAAGCTGGATAATAAGTGTAGTGTGGAAGAGTTGGATAGTAAGTGATCAAAAGATGAAAAACAAGGTGCGAGGTTGAGGGTTGGTATATGGAGGGGGTTCAAAGATTGCTGACTCGTTGCACATGCTAGTGCCGCGTGCGACGGGTCAGCGTGAGGGAAGTGGCGAAATTGGAAGACAAGATAGATCGCGTGGGATTACAGAAAGGTAAGGTGTAGTCAGCAGTTGGCTGGACGTAACACCCCCCCTGTTAGATGGAAAAAGGGGTATGTGGAATGTAGGTATCGATGGGTGAAAGTAGGTAGGTAGGGATTGGTATTTTAGTAGATACATAATCGTTTACATTAGATTCCTAATCTATACTCAAGTACTAATCACAATTCAGTCATGAAATTTTGTTTATATCTTAGAGTAATAGAGAACTGTGCGTTGAATTACGATGATGGTGACTATTTTGAAATTTAGAATTTGTACACAATATTTCAATTTCGTTTCGGTTGATGGGGTTTAAGGAAAATTCTTTATCGAGTAACGTTAAATGCGAAAGTGTTAGTCTATTACATGTTGCGATTGTTCTTAACATCTAGTTTGATAATAATTCATACGTGTACAGTTATTGATATATTTGTCCGTAAATGAATGATAATTCTTGGTAAACATTGTAGTTTGGGCAGTTGATAGTTATATGTATAATTCGTCGGATTCGTCCCAGACGATGATGATTTCACCGAGTGGGTCGTCAAGTTCACGGTCTTACATACAGGTCTGGAAACTCTGGTGGTGGGGGTATGTCCTCTTATTGAAGCACCGGCTGTTTCGCCTAGTGACCACGAGTGTCACTGTGATAGAGTGATGCAGGCTGTGCGAGAGAGATGGAAACGGGTTGTTGCACTCTGTTTACTTTTGAAACCTATTTCGGTGTCTCTCGCACAGCCTGCATCACTCTATAGCAGCGATCCTTGTGGTCACGAGTTGAAACAGTCGATGCTTCTATAAGAGGCCACCCCCACCACTGAAATTTTAAGCGAGTTTCGAGACCTGTATGTAAGACCGTGGTCAAGTTCGTGTGTCAGTGTTTTACCTACGTTCTGAAATGTTTCGGAGTATTCGTAGCGATACTGTCCAATTCTCTTTATTCTATTTCGTACTATGTATAACAAGATTGTTTTTTCGGGCGGGGTTAGTAGTTTTTTACACTCTATTGTGATAGATTGATATTCGGCTCTCTTTTCAATGAGAGTTGGTAATCCGTTAGGGTTGTATCTGAACACGATTTCTACTTCTTGCACCATTTCTATAGTTATTTTGTTATTTTGATACCGGTAATCGAAGCTACTCTTGTCGCGGTTGCTTACTGAGGACTTATCTGTAAGTAGAAGGTTTGAACCGGCATTATTTATTGTATATTTCTAATTATTCGTAACTGTGTCTTGTCTAGCTCGTTGCGTCAGGCTGATTGTCGTTTATGATGATAGTTAGTAATTATGTAGTGTAATTACATAGTAATTATATTATACCGTATTGTTAGGTAAAGTAAAAGTGAAACAATGGGTAATTGGTAACTATACAAAGTATGCAATGCTAATGGTTATTTTGATACGTGTACTCTGCTTACAGTTAACTTACTATCTATACAGAGTGATTCAGATTGAAGGCACCACCGGGCCATGCCGTATTCCTCTCGAAAAGATGAGACGAAAATTGTCACATTTTTTTTTTTGAACGCCCGGTTTCCGAGTAATAGCCGTTTAAAGTTCGACCAATCAGAATGCATTTTTAGGATATGATGCATTTTAGCAATAATTCTCATTTAACATTCAATATTTCAACAATCTGGCCCTCGGCCCCACTGTCAGTTGTCGTTTGTTAGGTAGCGGGCTGTCGCGCGGTGAATATATCGGCGGTAATATGCCACGCTCGGTTCGACATTCCGCGTGCGACTGGGATATGATCCTGAAGATGTGATTGGTCGAACTTCAAACGGCTCCTACTCGAAAACTGGGCGTTTAGAAAAAAAATGTCACTCTTGATTTTCGTCTTATTCTTTCGAGAGGATTACGACATTGCCCGGTGGTGCCTTCAATCTGAATCACCCTGTATAGTCATAAGAAGAAGAACTTACTACTTATCTAGGGCGATACCATTGATTTCGGCTCAACATCTTTAATAGAATTCGGTGATTCATCTGGATTCCGATAGGTGCGTTGTTGCTGTGGTCAACATGGGTTGTGGTGTTTTCTCCGTCTTAGGTCTTTTGTTTATGGGTTCCGTAATCGGAAGAGGAGGTAGGAGTGTCTTCGGGGAAGAGATGTTTCTTTTTGTTGTCGTAGGTCTTGGCTTCGAGGTGTGGGTGTACTATTTCGAGTTCTATCGGCTGTTCGTATGTCGTGGGTTTGGTACGTGTGTTGTTCTTTCTTTTCTTGCATGAGCAGATCTCAAAAATTTTGAAGATGATGTTGAACGCTGAGAATCGATACATGAGATATAAGATTCCTATTGTACCCTATTCCGGCGAATGTGAACGCACTTTTTAGGCTGCTAGTCTCCTGTTCGTCGCGGTAGTGCGTGCTTATCTCGTTTGCTTGGTTCAATGATTTCTTCCAGTGCTATTCCGTTCGCGTTCAGGTCATCTGGGTTTAAGTGCAAGAGTTTGTAGGTTATAGGTATGAAAAATTGGGATAGTCGACAAATTGGTTGAATGATTTTTGTTGAGATTATTGTATATTTCGGTGAGATTCAGCGTAAAATCCGGTATGTATGCACGGTACTCTGAAAATATGAATGCGTTTGTTGTTGATCCGTTAATATTACGCGTGGTGTAGTCAGAGACGTCGATGGCGTGTAGCGATTAGGGAACGGGAGGAGGATGAGGCGGAGCACGGTGAGGCGGACGTTGAGTCGCCGAAGGTTCCGATTTCATGTGAGATTGTATGAATAGCTCTGTGTTAGAATTGTCTTTTGCGATGAAAAAATTCGAACAGTGATTCTCGTTAGGCGGTTTTCTGGTGATTCGTTTGAGTCTTTCATGTTTAGTTTTTGATTCAGAGGACTGTGATACGCTAGTTTTATCAGTTGTGTTCGATTCTTGGATTGGATGGTCAGTATCGTCACACGTTAGGTCTTCACATAGTTTTGGAATTCTCTGTTGTTTTCAATTGCGCGGTGATTCTACGTTTCCGAGTGCCCTAATCAATCCTGTTGCTTTGTCAAGTATTGTAGGCTCGCATTTTTCAGAAATTCTTGTATGATCCGAATTCCTTTGTGAAAGTGAATTTACGGTAACAAATCTTGGCGCAGAGAATCTTGGTAATGCTTTCTGAATTTTTGGTACTTTACTTGGCGTTGGAATTGTGAATTCATAGTCATTAGCTTTGTCACTATCTGGTATCGATGGATTGTTTGTGTGTTCTGTCTCGGTCTCGTTGGGGTTTGCATTCGTCGCGAGTTCGTCTACCTCTTCTAATGTTACCACTGGCGTTCTTATCTGCACAGCTGGTTCACTGGAGTTTATTACGTAACCGTGTGCAAGGTCATTTTTTTGTTGAACATTTAATTGAAGTTTTCTTGATCGTGGAGTGTAATGAAGTAGAAAGAAAGACTCTTGGGTTGTCGATCAGACTTTATTTAGAGAGTGCCGTCGTTTCGGCCAAGCCGCGGTTGGCCATCTTCAGGGCTGTCCATCGTGAGTGTGTGATTATATGAATCACTAGTAGAACCCATTTGTTGAACATTTAATTGAAGTTTTTTGATCGTGGAGTGTAATGAAGTACTGTCGGCGCAAAAAGGTTAGAGCCCTGAGTTTCAGTGGTCATAACTTCTGAGGGAAAAATGCTAGAGCAAAAAATCAAAAACGATCGTAGGGCGCCGAGTTTTCTGCGTTCGTGGATCATTCAAAAATTTCGGTGCGAAAATCGTGACAACCGCAGTGACCTCCAAAGGGTCAAAAAACGTAGTTTTGCGGGGGTCCATTGCCGTTCGTGAAGTTTAACCCGTCAGCGTTCGTCCAAAAAAAGTGTTAAAAATCTGAAAAAAATCACAAGTATTCCCCGAACATTTACAAACATGTTGACTTTTGGAATTTTTCAAAATCTTGCAAGACCTCGACGCCAGGTGCAAAAAAGTCCGATCGTGCGATTTGGAGAACGGCTCGGTACCGGTGACCCTGAGATGGCTCAAATTTTTCGTTGAAATATACACTATTCGATTCCTTAATCAGTTTCTAATTCGAAATGCTGAACTTGCAGATATCGACGCTGACAATTTTCTCAGAATGCACTGGGCGACGTGCGCCCGAGTCGCGATATTCGTCGCTGCATTTTCCCCCCTTCGGCCCCGCTGTCGACTCAATTGTTGCTTACTGTCCATAGTATGCAATATACATACTATGTATGCGTAGCGTATGTGTGTAGACCCGTCAATAACTAATGGTAAACAAAACAAATCGGTCTGCAAGCAACAATTGAGTCGGCAGCGCGGCCGAAGGGGGGAAAATGCAGCGACGAATATCGCGACTCGGGCGCACGTCGCCCAGTGCAAATTAAGAGAATTGTCAACGTCGATATCTGCAAGTTCAGTATTGCAAATTGGAAACTGATTACGGAATCAAATAGTGTACATTTCAACGAAAAATTTGAGCC
Organism: Ametastegia equiseti; assembly: GCA_963989295.1. NCBI lineage: Eukaryota > Metazoa > Arthropoda > Insecta > Hymenoptera > Tenthredinidae > Ametastegia > Ametastegia equiseti. The sequence goes on from OZ022389.1 coordinate 27,121,368, forward strand.
ATCTCAGGGTCACCGGTACCGAGCCGTTCTCCAAATCGCACGATTGAAGTTTTTTGCACCTGGCGTCGAGGTCTTTCAAGATTTTTCGTAAATTGTAAAAGCCATCATGTTTGTGAATGTTCGGGGAATACTTATGATTTTTTTCAGATTTTCAACACTTTTTTTAGACGAACGCTGACGAGTTAAACTTCACGAACGGCAATGGACTCCCAGAAAACTACGTTTTTTGACTCTTTGGAGGTCACTGCGGTTGGCACGATTTTCGCACCGAAATTTGTGAATGATCCATGAACGCAGAAAACTCGGCACCCTACGATCGTTTTTGAGTTTTTGTTCTATGATTTTTCCCTCAAAAGTTATGACCACTGAAACTCAGGGCTCTAACCTTTTTGCGCCGACAGTAGAAAGAAAGACTCTTGGGTTATCGATCAGACTTTATTTAGAGAGTGCCGACGTTTCGGCCAAGCCGCGGTTGGCCATCTTCAGGGCTGTCCATCGTGAGTGTGTGATTTTATACGAATCACTAGTAGAACCCATTTGTTGAACATTTAATTGCAGTTTTCTTATCGTGGAGTGTAATGAAGTAGAAAGAAAGACTCTTGGGTTGTCGATCAGACTTTATTTAGAGAGTGCCGACGTTTCGGCCAAGCCGCGGTTGGCCATCTTCAGGGCTGTCCATCGTGAGTGTGTGATTATATGAATCACTAGTAAAACCCATTTGTTGAACATTGAATTGAAGTTTTCTTGATCGTGGAGTGTAATGAAGTAGAAAGAAGTCTGATCGACAACCCAAGAGTCTTTCTTTCTACTCTATCTGAGATCGGTTCATCTATAACTCCGGATTTTATTGCAACGTTAGCGATTTTCACCGACTGGACGGGCATGTCGTTTTTTCCCAAGATTTTGACTGGTCTGTATTGGTCAGCGGATACTGTATGTGCTCCAAGAAAAATAGTCGCGTTATTCGTATCTGAAGTCGTATGTGCTTCGTGTGAGTCACATTGTTTCCTCGGGAGGATCGGTGTAGGGGATTTAAGATGAGTTTGAGGAAGAAAGGAGAGTAATTCGTCTTTCAAGTTCGAATGATTTTGAGTATTTGGTCTTTGTCTATCTTCGTGATTGTATGCGTCATCAGAGCTGTAAGGTCGGTCACAAAAATTATTGTATTTTGGTTTTTTGGGCAATTGCGTTCGGTTGAGCTCGGGCGCGTAGTCGCGTCGTTTGAACTGACAATGAGCGTTCTGTTGAGTGTACGAGTCATTTGAGAAATTACGAGTACAGTTATTCGAAGAGTTTTGGCGATTTGACGGATGTTCGAAGTTTGGAAGGCGACATTTATTAAACTTATGCCCATTGATTCGACAGAAAGTACAATATTTGTTTTCATACTCCAGTGTTCTGCAATTCTCAATTGTGCGACCTAGTTTCTTACAGTAGTTACAAATCAATGGTTCAGATTTCGATTTTTTATTGCGATCTAGAAGGTAGTCATCTGCGTGGTCTGTTGTATGGTAAGTAGTAAAATCATCTTGCCTATGACATGTCAAGGCAGCATCACGAAATGATTTCAGAAATTGTCTTTCGTTGAGCAACATTTCTACTCTCAGAGCTGCGTCAATTGCGTAATGTGGGTGGTTTATTGATAGATACTCCGATTTCTATCTCGTCTTTCAAGCCACTTATGAATGAACGATTAGCCAGATCTTTAATGAATTTGTTCGTCATAACAGTTGTCTCAGGACTTTTCGCGTTTTCTACAATTTCGAATGCCGTCTCAACAAGTTTTTCTATCCTTATACTGTAATCTAGTACACCTTCATTGCTATTTTGCATTGCGTGCGCTATCTGGGTTTGTATATCAGGCAAGAGTTCTTTAGGAGAATACGCGCGTTTTAAATCTTCCAAGAGGTTACTCAATGATTTAAAGTTGGATTTTTGTGTATAATATTCCGCCGGACCTTCTATTTTGACTGATACGAGCGTTTTAAAAGCTACCATGTCTCGCGGATGTGAGGAAAGTTTAATTCTTTTTACTTTTCTGATGAATGAGTTTACTGGCATGTTAGTCCCATTGAAGGTTGGAACTAGGTCTATTGCTGCGTGCAATGGCAAATAAATATTCGCCGTGAGTGTATTTTCTTCGTTTTGTGGCATTTTGAACGCCGCACGGTTTTATAAGCTTATAATAGGAATAAGATATTCGAGACTTACAGTGCGTTGAATATGACTTTTATTGTGAGAATTAGCTGCATTTTCGTCGTGCTGAATCCTCTGTTCGATGAATGTTATGAAGGTTACAAGGATCGAGTGCATTTCCTTCGTTGTCGCTTCTATGTTGGATTGGTATTCGTCGTAGCGCGAGCGGAATAGTTACAGCTCGAGAGGGGCCTGACGCCCCTGGAGTCGTCTGCGTTGGACTCAGATGAGTCATTTTGGGGGTCAAGGTGAGCCTTTGAGGGGCTCAGATGAGCCTTTGAGGATCGATTGTTGTAGTTATTCGTTTCGTAGATTCGTAGTTTGTTGGATTATTTGGTTCGTAATTCATTTGTTTCGAAGTTTTGTAGATTCGTAGTTTGTTGGATTATTTGGTTCGTAATTCATTTGTTTCGAAGTTTTGTAGATTCGTAGTTTGTTGGATTATTTGGTTCGTAGGTTATTTGTTTCGAAGTTTTGTAGCTTCGTAGTTAGTTGGATTATTTGGTTTCTAGATTATTTGTTTCGAAGTTTCGTAGATTCGTAGTTTGTTGGATTACTTAGTTCGTAGATTATTTATTTCGAAGTTTCGTAGATTCGTAGTTTGTTGGATTACTTAGTTCGTAGATTATTTGATTCAAAGTTTCGTAGATTCGTAGTTTGTTGGATTACTTAGTTCGTAGATTATTTGATTCGAAGTTTCGTAGATACGTAGATCATTGGATTATTTAGTTTATGGATTATTTGTTTCGAAGTTCCGTGGATTCGTAGTTTATTGGATTGTTTAGTTTAGAGATTATTTGTTTAGAAGTTTCGTAGATGTTTTTTTTTTTTTACAGTTCAAATTTTCACTTCACCACCCTCAGTAACAGGGGAACCGCCGCTGCCACCAGTTGTTATGTCAGGAATTACCACTGTTCGTCGATAGTAGTCCGGTTTGCGTAAAATACTTGGGTTCGGCCCCTGATCGAACGGGTCAGACCCTACTGAGGGAGGTGATGAGGATGATGATGAAGAAATACACTGATGTGAATGTAAATACGAACTCGAATGATATGTATTGACAATAAAAAGGTGAACTGATGAATGTTGTACAGTTAAATTCAAAGCGGAGTGTGTAAGAGCTGGATAATGAGTGTATAGTGTGGTACAGTTGGGTCTAGAAAGGTGAGGTGTAGTCAGCAGTTGGCTGGACGTAACATGAATTACAAATATGTAAAAACTGATTCACACGTCAATCCAACGAATTATTTTCCCCGCAGTATTCTTAGGTTATATTCGACGGTCACGGGTTGTGTTATGTCTAGTGTGATTGAGTTTGCTTTGCGCTTGGCCGACTGGCGCTGTAGGTTTATATTGTGTTGCCAACACAACTGACTTGTCCGTTCATCTAGCCGTTTCAGAATCCGAGACCCCAAGTGTACATCACAGTTCGAGTACGGACAGGCTTTTTTGACGAAACGAGAGGTTTACGGTTGTAACGAGTTTCGTCAAAAAGTCTTCACGTACGAGCAACGATCATTCCCAATAAGAACAGGTTCGTCGATTAAACGTCTGATATACGTTTCATTGGTATAAAATTGGTATAGGTAGAAAAAATAAACGTTTTCCAAATACGTCTTTGAAGTGTGCGTTGAAACTACGTTTTCGATCTACGTTAATTTCACATATTTGATATCTAACCGTTTATTAGACGCATCAAATATGTCAGAAAAATACAATTGTCCAGCGTTTATGGTATCCGGATTTAGAACAGTCGAATATACGTCGGAAATACGTATTAAAAACGACCAACTAAACGTAAATTCTAGACGATTTTCCGGGCATTTCCACAGCGAATTATACACGTTTGTGTGCGTGGGATATGATCCCAACATCAGCACACGCTTCTTGAACGTCACAGGATAGTTACCTCTACACCGAGTATATACGTTTACGCTATGCGGATTCAAGTTCGTCAAATATACGTAGAAGATACCGAATTCAAACGAAAACAAAAACTGGAATGATAAACGATTTTCCCGGTATCCACACAACGAGTGAGACACGTTTCTACATGCATGGCATATATTCCGAACTTCACTGAACGATCTTTGAACGTCGCAGAGTAGTCATCTGCACACCGATTATATACGTTTACGCTATCCGCATTTGAGTCGGTCAAATATGCGTAAAAAATACCTGATTGAAACGGAAACATAATCTTGAATGATGCACGATTTTTCTAGTATTCAAACAACGAGTAAGACACGTTTCCAAACTTCACTAGACGATCCTTGAACGTCGCAAAGTAGTCATATACACACCGATTATATACGTTCACGCTATCCGCATTTGAGTCGGTCAAATATACGTAAAACATACCCGATTAAAACGGAAATATAAACTGAAATGATAAACGATTTTCCCGGTATCCACACAACGAGTAAGACACGTTACTACATGCATGGCATATATTCCGAACTTCACTGAACGATCTTTGAACGTCGCAGAGTAGTCATCTGCACACCGATTATAGACGTTTACGCTATCCGCATTTAAGTCGGTCGAATATACGTAAAAAATACCTGACTAAAACGGAAACATAAACTTGAATGATGAACGATTTTTCTAGTATTCAAACAACGAGTGAAATACGTTTCCAAACTTGACTAAACGATCCTTGAACGTCGCAAAGTAGTCATCTACACATCAATTATATACGTTTATGCCATCCGGATTTGAACGGGTCGAAAATACGTCCAAAATACCGATGAATAACGGAAACACAAATTTCACTGGAAAACTATTTTTCCTGTATCCGAACCTCACGAAACGATCTTTGAACATCATAAGATTATAGTGATCGGTATACCGATCATCCACGTTTATTCGGTCTCATATCAGATGGTAGGTTTGACGTCATTAATCACCATCAAATTCGAAAAACGGGACGTTTTAGTAAACGAATGTCAGATAAGGTGCCCGTTGAACAAAAACACGTTTTAAAAACGTTTTAATATGTTTCATGAAACCGCCACTAGGCGGCGATCCCACTATAGCCCTCCTGCGAGTAAAAACACTCCGCGATATCAAGATAACCCCATACGTCAGCGGATGTATGTTCAATGACGCTGTCGCGTTTACAACTATCGTTCATGAATTGATTAACTACACAAGAATTAATTATATTCTGCTGTATGCTTGGTCAGTTTATAAAATTTTTGAATACTTCTCTGATGTAGTCGTATACTGAGCTATAGTATCGACTACAAATTTAAAACGTATAATTGCATTTTTATTAATTATAGGAAAAATTGCAAATTTCAGCACTATCACTATTTTCTACGTTCATAAACCAACCAAACAAATTTGTTAAATACATTTGATATTCAGATACGTACATGGTTTAATATACGCATACGTAGCGTGGTCTTTGTTCTGACAGAATCGACCATAGATTATACGACTACATTCTACGTATTTAAAGTGTATTGGGTAAACGTTAATATTTTCGTATATCACGCGGACATTTTTCAGTTTTATGAACGGTAATTTTTGGAGCATTCTGAATGTAGGTGATCGACCATAGATTATACGACTACATTCTACGTATCTAAAGTGTATTGGGTAAACGTTAATATTTTCGTATATCACGCGGACATTTTTCAGTTTTATAAACGGTAATTTCTGGAGCATTCTAAACGTAGGGTTGTGTCCATTTTTAAACGTTTATTCGACGAACTTGTTCTTATTGGGTTATTTTTCATCACAAAAGCCAAGAAATCGCGACGGAGTTGCGATTTGACGGTGAGAGTTGGAAAAATAACCATTTTACCACGTTGCGCAAAAAGTTTAATTCCTAGGCTATCTAGCGCGGACACTTTCCTGTTCTATAGAAAAAGGCAGAACATGCAACAACACTAAAAGATTGTGCTGTCAATACCGCAAAGTGCATAATACAATGAATGATTCCTCAATTCTCTTACATCAAAATGAACCTCATGTTTTTGACAATGAATAGGAATTTTGAAATAGTAAACAGATCGTGGGAATAACGTGTCGATTGCGTTTCAGCCACCAGCAATTCAGCCGAGATGATATATGACCTGGTAACAGTGCACTCCTCTCTGTCAGACACGGTGCTTCTGATCAACAGTGCTTTTGGCCTACCAGCTTTGATTGCTGTGCTCACATGTCTGCTCCACTTGATAATTACTCCCTACTTCTTGATTCTGGAGGCCAATGGAGAACACAACGAACTATTTCTTGCTGTGCAATTGATGTGGTGCATCGCGCACGTCGGAAGATTATTGATAATTGTCCAGCCCTGCTACTCAGCCTCGGTCCAGGTACATTTTCAGATAAGGTTATTTCTTATACATCCAAACCTTCTACAGCCATTCATTTTAACAAACAGAAAACTTGACCGACCAGGAAGTACGTATGATCCCCCCCCCCCCTCCCCCTCCCACACACACACACAGATTTTATGATAGAGATAGTATATCGGTAGTAAAAAATAGAATGGATTTTAAGAGGATTCTATGACAAACGGACAGTAAATTGATTTTCATGCTCGTATTTGCCATGTTGAATTAGTCTATTTAGTCCAGTCGAATTATACCAAAAATGTATAAAGATCTATTCTTGAATATGTGAGGTCTGTCGATTTTTTTACGAGCTCATTTTACCCCCACGCATATGCCGGTAAGTTGTCGTCAGGAATTTCCGACGCGTTTCGTGGCGAAAAATGTTTGAACAATTGAAAACCTACTTTTTGCGATCCAACTTTTTTCCTGTAGCTTTTACAGCAAAATGTTTGATACAAAAGATGTTCGTCTCGTCGTCCCCGAAAAAATGAGCCCTTACAAAGTAATTTATCATCATTATTTCAACTGGAAAGAGCAATAAACAACGGGATTTTTGTGTTCCGTTTTTTGCAAGTCATTCGCCGAATTTTCAACATACGACAACAAAACTCATACTACACCTAGTATGGATTTTTTTCGGAAAGAATATGCAGGGTCGAGCTGGCTATGCATGATAGTTTCGCTGTAATAAACAATCTGCGAAAATCCTTAGATTGGTTCTAGTTTTACATATCCTAGACTCTCATCGTGGAATAAATTCTGAGCGACAGTTTTCGATACCCACTTTCAATATATATCGAAAAATAATTTTTTTGGCTCAAAAATAGTACTCATTCCGAGGAAATAAGATTTCTGCTTATAAACAAATGGAAATAATTCCGACAATTTGCAAGTTACATGGAATGTTTTGACAGAGTCTTATTCGTCTTTTTAAGACGCAAATTTTCAACCAAAAAAATTGAAATATCCTTGTTGGAACTGGAGATAACGCTGTTTCGCGTATTTATTCTTCAATACTGTTGTAATTATTATTTTTGGTTGAAAAAAATACAACAAGCGCGAGAGACCTGCACAAATGAGTATGCATTTTTTCATGCACCTCAGGGCGTCTGTGTCGTTGCAAAAAATTATTGAATTGAGGCAAGCGCGGCGGAGCGCGTCCGCGCTTACGGCGAGCGTGGTGGGGGGCCACTCGGCCGCCCAATCCATGACGTCACGGCGCGCCGGACCCGCTTGATTGCAAATTGAATATCTCCGTTATAAATTGTCGTAGAACATCGCGTTTTTTTTTAAACTAACGTGCTTTTTTCCGTACAATCCGATAATCTAGTATAAATTACGTTTCTACTATTACTCACCGTGATTTTTCTCATTTTCCAACGAACGCGTCGTAAAAACTGCCGTAAGTGAATAGTAATTCGGTAGTAGTGGTGGTAACATGAATGAAAGACACTTACATTTGAGTAATATTTATTTTAAAAAACGATGGCATATAAGCCTCCGCATCTTTACAATCTTCTCCTTTTTTTGCGGGAGGTAAAGTTGCGCCTATTTCTGTGTCTACTCGAATCTCGATACCTCTTGCGAGCACGGTGGTTGTGTCGCCTTCTTCCAACGATTGCTCGCAGATTAGACACTTCTCTGCATCCATTGCGATCGATCTGGTTTGCAGTTGATCATACCAATCTGAAATACATTCCGATTGAACTTACATGAATCACATTGTTATGATGATATTGTAATTAATTTTCAGAATAAATAATCGACTCTTAAACAAATGCGAAACTGGTAAAATGTACATTGTGTAAGAATATGAATTTTGTAGATACGAGTATACCAATTAAATTAGTTAATTACTTAGTATTATGGGGGCAACATAATATTCTCACTTACCAAAATGATGTGCTTTCTGCACACTTCAAAAGTTTTTCTTCTTCAGGACACTTCAAAATTATATTTCGCACTGCGATATTCGGTTGGACTACATCGTAAAAAGCTAGACAGAGGGTCCGACCCGACCAGTTTCATACTTGGAGTCTCTAAATCCCCTCCACTTTCCGCCGAACATCTGCCTCTCGAGTAGACTTTTAGTCCTTGCCAACGCAAGTTTTCTCTTCCATCTCTTTCTCTCTGCAGCCGATAATAGGCCGACGTAAACCACACTTTCGGAACTCCCAGCAAGTCGAAACACATTATATTGCAATATTTCAATACACTCATGGAAATACGTCAGTAACTCGATACTTAATGACAATACCAAATACCTACTACCGAATTATTATTCACTTACGGCAGTTTTTACGACGCGGTCGTTGGAAAATGAGAAAAATCACGGTAAGTGATAGTAGAAACGTAATTTATACTAGATTTTCGGATTGTACGGAAAAAAGCACGTTAGTTTAAAAAAAAAACGCGATGTTCTACGTTAATTTATAACGGAGATATTCAATTTGCAATCAAGCGGGTCCGGCGCGCCGTGACGTCATGGATTGGGCGGCCGAGTGGCCCCCCACCACGCTCGCCGTAAGCGCGGACGCGCTCCGCCGCGCTTGTCTCAATTCAATAATTGTTTGCAACGACACAGACGCCCTGAGGTGCATGAAAAAATGCATACTCATTTGTGCAGGTCTCTAGCGCTCGTTGTATTTTTTTCAACCAAAAATAATAATTACAACAGCATTGAAGAATAAATACGCGAAACAGCGTTATCTCCCGTTCTAACAAAGATGTTTCAATTTTTTTTTTTTTTTTAAATTTGCATCTTAAAAAGACGAATAAGACTCTGTCAAAACATTCCATGTAACTTGCAAATTGTCGGAATTATTTCCATTTGTTTATAAGCAGAAATCTTATTTTCTCGGAATGATTACTATTTTTGCGCCAAAAAAATTATTTTTCGATATATATTGAAAGTGGGTATCGAAAACTGTCGCTCAGAATTTATTCCACGATGAGAGCCTAGGATATGTAAAACTAGAGCCAATCTAAGGATTTTCGCAGATTGTTTATTACAGCGAAACTATCATGCATAGCCAGCTCGACCCTGCACATTCTTTCCGAAAAAAATCCATACTAGGTGTAGTATGAGTTTTGTTGTCGTATGTTGAAAATTCGGCGAATGACTTGCAAAAAACGAAACAAAAAAATCCCGTTGTTTATTGCTCTTTCCAGATGAAATAATAATGATAAATTACTTTGTAAGGGCTCATTTTTTCGGGGAGGACGAGACGAACATCTTTTGTATTAAACATTTTGCTGTAAAAGCTACAGGAAAAAAGTTGGATCGCAAAAAGTAGGTTTTCAATTGTTCAAACATTTTTCGCCACGAAACGCGTCGGAAATTCCTGACGACAACTTACCGGCATATGCGTGGGGGTAAAATGAGCTCGTGAAAAAATCGGCAGACCTCACATATTCGAGAATAGATCTCATGTTCTATTCGACTGGACTAATTCAGCGATTCTGGATCCTCACTCATTGAGCCGAAAACCTCACAAGTATACTGTAACGTTTGGGTTATTTCCCGGATGAAAAGGAGGGAAATACCGTCGTTATGTGGGAGTCTTTGCTCGGGATAAAGGTTGGTTAATGATTTCAGAGATTTTGAGCCTTCTTTCGGGAAAAGATTATAACCCAGTACACGATAAATTTGGATCATAGACTCGGACAGTTTTGCCAGGCTGTCAGAGTTGCATTTTCTACCCGCAGACCGGGGTCAGTTTATAAGCTGCCGCAGCTGCATCCACCCGACGCCAGCGCCAGTTGATAAGAACCAACTGCCTGGAACAGACTCGGGCTCGTCATTCGACAAACTCAACTGACACGGGAAGGTTCTAAATCCACCAGTGCAGCACAGAGTATGCCAAACCTCACCAGAGCTGCACGGAGCTAATCGGGTTGTTTTGATGTGAGGTCAATCGGAGAAAGATCTGGGAATAGCGTAATTAAATTAGCAGGTGTCGAACCAATATTAAGACTTGTTAAATAATTCGAACATAAATTATATTCTCAAAGGACGGATTTTAAACCAAAGAAAAGTTTAACAAAAACATAAATTTAACAAGATTATCGTCTTAACCTAACGGCCGTGCTACTTGAATTTACTCTGCGTGTTTGTTGACATCGCGGGCTAATCCCTTCTCAAATGAAAGTGAAATACTAATTTAAATGGTACGGTCGACCGACTTTCGAAATATAAAATCGCTTAATTCTATTATTAAGTAGATTTAACCAGTTGAATAGTTTTAAAGCTCGGTCTAAGTTGTTTTATTTATTTCTAATTTTCTTATATTCGACGTTGCAGTTGTTCACAGTTTAATTTCCGAAATAGGCGTTTTGCTATTCGGAATTTAATTTGACGCTAAAGGTGATTGCAAAATTGCTTTAATTTTGACACCGCAAAAATTATGTTGAGATTCTAAGATTGCTCGTCCTGGCTGCTTTAGCACAGGCGGCTGTTGATTCTAATACACGTGAGTCGACCGGGTGCTATACCTCGAGTCGCTCGAATTGAGGTTATTACAAGTGAGTCGATCGGGTGCTATACCGCGAATCGCTCGAGGAGAAGTTATCACGCGTGAGTCGATCGGGTGCTATACCGCGAATCGCTGTCGATCATCGGAAAGCACCGGTCTATATCCCCAGGTTAGATCCTGGTGCGCGCGAATCACAATCGCGCAGCGCTAGATGACGTCATTCGGTCGTCCGTTGGTTTGAAAGCTGAGGCGTGCGTGGTGGGGGGTTAGAGCGAAACGTTACAATACAATGAGGTATCCTATGCCAACTCACCGAACCCGCGTCCCTGACCGTGTTAGATTTCCCTGATTCTTTTTTATATGATCGACCCTGTTCCAAAAACCACGAAAAAATTTCGGACGAAATTTTTTTTTCGAAATCTTTTTTCCATTCGTTATTTAAGCTATCTCAAAAACGCCATTCTTAATGTTTTTGATTTTTTTCAAAGTCATTCCTTGATGTGAAACGATGATTTTAAGCCTGAAACGGGAATGTGATTTCGGTTTTTTCTATTTTCCCAGAGGGATTCAAACATTTTATTATAATAATTTTAACGCAAGTCTTACCATTTTTTGGTTCCGGTGCTTCCTGTCAGAATTTCCGAAAGATAAATAATAATAGGCGATAACTATCTTGAAAAACAATTCATATTTATTCCTAATGTGAGGGATCTATCTGGCCATGGCCGTAGGGCGTCTGCTTGTTTATTAGCAGTTGTTGTTTGTCTGTCCGAGAGACAAGACGTGTGTTTATAACATGTGTTATTGAAATAAACATTTATTACCGTTAAACAGTATGTTTATTTCGCAATTCCGACCATCCTACAGTTTCAGAAGTGGGATTCGCGAGTGAATATTTTTGGGGGGTATTAGCCCGAGCTGTGTGCATTGGTGTCCGAATTTATTAGTGAAAAATTCGCGATTTCCAGGGTTAATTTTTGTCAATTTGCTGTATTTTCAACGAAAATTTTGCGATGTAAAAATGAGTGATTTGGATCCACAAAATTTGACGGTAAAAACCATAAAAGAAATTTTGCTCAACCATAATTTGTCGACAAATGGAACGAAAAATGAGCTCATCCGTCGGTGGTTAGAAGCTGACCGGAAACAAGAATGGATAGTGTTCGCGGCGATCGAAGATCCTTCAGGAGCTGAAAGTGAACGATCAAAGAATTTGCAAAATGATGGTGGATCATCGTCAGGCATCTTGGACCTTGGCAACAGTATAGATGATGTTTTAAACAACATCCTTGTTAATGGCACAAACAACGGTGGTGACAACGGACATAGCAACGGTGTCAACAACGTTCTGAGCGAACTCGATTTTCTACGCTGTGAGTTAGAACTACAGAGAAGAGAGTTGTCATTTATTCAGCGAGAGAATGATTGGCTCGCTAGACAGGTCACACAAACACAACCGGTACCAGCTGTTTCTGTTACACAGCAATCGGAAAATAATTCACGACCGAGTTTTAGTCTGCGAACTGTTGGTGAATTGATTAACGATTTTGAAGGCCGATGAAACTCATTTAAAAATCGGGAGAAACAATTACGACTCATACGGCCGACGTATAAGTTGATTGACAGCACAACGAAAATTTTGATGAGTTCTAAACTGAAAGGTAAAGCCTTAGCATGGTTTCACTCAAGGCCGGAACACCTAAAACTGGATTTTGAAAACTTGATGATGGAAATAAAATCTATGTTTGATCATCGCACGTCAAACCTGACTTTACGGAAAGAATTTGAAGACCGGAAGAGGGAAAATACTGAAAGTTTTGGGGAATTCTACCACGAGACGATAATTTTGGCGAATAACGTTTCTGTTGATGAAAAAGAACTTGTGGACTACCTGATCGATGGTAGTTCTAATGATCATTTGCGTGATCAAGCTCGGATGCAACGTTTTGTGAATAAGAGGTCCTTATTCGAAGCTTTTGAAAAAATTTCGCTTTCCAATTTTACGGAATTGAAAAGTCGACAAAAAGAAATGTTGAAGAAAGCTGAAGAAAAGTCAACAAAAACTTATGACCACAAAGACGAGAGTCAGGGAAAGGATCAACGTTCTGCTGTTCGCTGTTTCAACTGGAATGGTAAAGGATACATGGCTCCGGACTGCAGCAAACCGAAGAGGGAATGGGGAACGTGCTTCATTTGCGGTAAAGAGGAGCATAAGGCTGCGGAGTGTCCAGATAAACCGAAAGAAAAATTGTTGAATCCTCAACAGATTAGCAACTTGGAAGGAGAACATCCTGGGTTGAAGGATCAATGTCAGCGCATCGTTAGCTACAAGCTAGGTTTGGACAACGGCGATCAAAACAGGTTGTGTCAAATTGATTTAGATACTTTGTTTGATACTGGTAGTCCCATTAGTTTTGCAAAAGAAGCTCATGTACTCCCTGAGTTGATTGACGAATTCGATCGAACAAATAGTTCGTATCTTGGTATTAACAATACGAAGTTGATCGTTTTGGGATCAGTCAAGGTTAATATCGATATAGCTGGAATTAAAAGAGAAGGTTTGACTTTTTTTGTTGTACCTAATAACACTATGGTCCGATCAGTAGTTCTGGGTCGTGATAGTTTGGAAAAGTTCAGTTTCAAGTTGATGGTATCCAAGACTGTTGTTGACTGTGAAGTAAATGATGAGATTTTACAAATTCTTACTATGGAAACGACGGTCGATACAGATAATGTCTCTGAATCAGTGATCGTAAATTCGAAAGTACTAGCGCAAGCACAAGATCAGTTGAAAGACATATTTTTGAAAGAATACACACGACCCAAAAGACCGAATGAACCAAGGGTTAAAATGGAATTTGTTTTGGAGTTATGTTCTCATGAACCTTTTCATTTTGGTCCCCGACGACTAGCTTTATGCGAAAAAGAGCATCTTAGACAAATCCTTGACAGACTACTGGAGAAAAAGATTATTTGCCCAAGTCAGTCTGAATACGCTTCGCCGATTGTCTTTGTACACTTCCTTTAATTGATTCTGAGCCGGAAGCGTTCGTTCGACAAACGATTTAGGTTGGTACCAAATGTCGGCAGCACCCCTACAGGCCAGCCGTGAAGCAAGTTCTAGCTGTCATCGGCATAACCATAACACACGATGATGATACGGAACCTCGAAATGCGAACGCGGAAAAAGCACAGACTTCCCTTAGTGCAATTATACACTTGCAGAATCAGCCTTCAAGTAAAGCTTCAGATATTATTCTCATTTTTCACCGCCTCGTATTTGAAATACAATGTTTTGCGGCTAATTTGCAGAATCATTTTCAAGTAACCTCACGTTTACTATCATTTCACTTCGCAATCGCATCTCGAGGTTACGTATCATCGTCGTATGGTTATGCCGATGACAGCTAGAACTTGCTGCACGGCTGGCCTGTAGGGGCGCTGCTGACATTGAGTACCAACCTAAATCGTTTGTCGAACGAACACGTCCGGCTCAGAATCAATTAAAGGAAGTGTACGTAAAAGAAATAACGAGTATCGAATGTGTGTTGATTATCGGCATTTGAATAAAATTCTGCTACGCGACAATTATCCTTTACCAAATATCGAGGACCAAATCGAAATTTTGAACAGACAAAAGTATTTCAGTTTGATGGACTTGAAAGATGGGTTTCATCATTTGTTTGTGTCTGAGACTTCGAGAAGGTTCACGGCTTTCGTTACGCCTTTTGGCCAATTCGAGTATATCAGGATGCCATTTGGGCCTGAAACAGCACCATCCAAGTTCCAGAGATTTGTCAACACTATTCTAGAAGAATCGATCAGGACGGGAGACGTCGTGGTCTACATGGACGATATATTAGTCGCGAGAGAAACTTTGGATTTTCACTTTGTCGTCTTAAAAAAACTATTCAAGTTATTCGTTGAAAACAAACTTGAATTACGGTTAGACAAGCGCGGATTTCTTTATTTTGAGATAGAATACCTTGGTTACATGGTTTCTTCTCAAGGTATCAAGCCGACTGAAAGAGGTCTTCAGGCGGTCACGGATTTTCCAGTCCCGAAAGACGTACACAAGGTTCAAAGTTTTGTGGGTTGAGTCTCATATTTTCGGAAATTTATTGAACATTTCGCGTTAATAGCTAAACCGTTATACGATTCACTCAAGAAAGAGAATAAATTCAAGTTCGGGGAAATTGAGTTGAACGCTTTTGAAATACTTATAAGTCAAAGTTGATCGCGAAACCGATTCTTGCTATTTACGATCCTCGCGATGAAACAGAACTTCACTGCGACGCGAGTGCACTTGGATTTGGCGCGATTTTGCTACAGCGTAAGTCTGATTTGAAAATGCACCCAATATTTTTCTTTTCGAAAAGAACTACCGTCACTGAAAGCAAGTATCATAGCTTTGAACTTGAAACTTTGGCTATATACTACGCGTTGGAAAGATACAGAGTTTATCTCTTGGGTATTCATTTCAAAATTTTTACTGATTGTAACTCGTTGACGTTGGCACTGAAAAATAAGGATATAAATCCTCGTATTGCACGTTGGGCAGTTGAATTTGAGAACTACGACTATTCCGTAGAGCATAGGGAGAGTAAACGCATGGCGCACGTCGATGCTCTAAGTCGCTGCAATGGCATTATACTCGGAGACAATTTGTTTGAGATGAACCTCTCGTTGTCTCAGACTAAAGACCCTAAAATCAAAGCATGGCGTGATGAGTTAGAACTTTCAGAAAACAGTAACTTTGCAATGAGGAATGGAATCGTTGACAGGGAAAAGAACGAAAAATCTTTTATTCTACGTACCTCAGAATATGGAAAAAAAAATGTTATTTTCAAGTATCAAGACGAAACAGGTCATATGGCCGTTGGAAAAACTCTTAAAATGATCGAACAAAGTTATTGGTTTCCAGATTTAAAAAGTAATGTAAAAGAACATATCGGAAACTGTTTGATATGCGTTGCCTTTTCGCCTGTTTCGGGAAAAAAAAAGGTCAGTTGGAAAGTATTCCAGAAGGGAATGTTACTTTCGAGGTGGTTCATCCTGATCATTGTCCGTTTGGAATGAAGTGTTTGACGAAACGTCATGTACTGACTGTAGTAGATGCGTTAACAAAATTTATTAGGTTGTATGCCACGAAAAGTACTCACAGCCAAGAAACAATTCATCATTTGCGTGATTACTTTCGTATTTACAGTAGACCTTGTGACGTGGTTCCTCATTCCATAGTTCCGGGGGCAGAACTCGCACACTATTATTTATCAAGTAAGGACCTGACACATGTAGGCTAAGCGGGAAGGAAGAAATTTGGACAGTCCGGGCCTGGACTGCTACCGGCTGGACCCAGTACCGCGGAGAGGGGTCTGGGTGGACTAGGGATTGACAGGCTCTGGCAAGTAACGACTCGAGTGGCGTAGTGTGAAAATAAAGAATAGAATTTATTGAACAAAATATCAGGGTGGGTAACCCCACTGGGTTATAAGCGGAAAGCCGCGTGCTGGGTCCGCCAGATTCGATATAACAAAAAAGAAGTACTATTAACTAATCAACAGGACCGCTAGTGTCAATGAAGCATGCTATAATAACGAAAAAGCAATCAACATGGAAAAAAATCGTTTACCTACGAACAAAATCAATCTTAACCAACTCCCAGACGCACCCCGCGGGTGGACGCAAGACTCGATACAATGAAGAGGGTTATGTACCCCGTAATTCGGAATAACGTTGAATCGAAATCTTAAAACTGGCTTAAATCTAACTCTGCGACTCTGTGGACACTCGGTGTCTACTAAGTGACTCGACGCTAGGTAGACTCGACTGACTCGAAGGTGCGAGTGAGACCGCAGCTGACTCTGACGCTCTCGCTCACTCTTATGGCGCGTAGCCTATTCCCCACGAGGGATAGAGCAAATGACGCTACAATTACAAATTTCCCCAAATTTAATGAACCAATTTGACTCAGAAGAACCCCCCTTGGAAAGTGGGATACTGGTGACAGCCTACCGACTCGGGGTTAGGCAAACAATTTGACCCAAGTGAATCTCGAACAGGCCTCGTGACCGCAAATACAAAGCAAGATGGCCAAACGCCACCGCTGGATCAAGACTCAGAATAGGGTAAAGTCAATTAGCGCTTACCGCACTCCAGCCACCTCAAAAAGTCCACAACCTCGTGGATATCAATGTGTGGGACTCGGAGCCTCACTACTTCAACTCCCCGCAGGGTAGAGGTATCACATAAACGCTGCGAATTAAACAAAAAAATGCCCTAGAGCTCAAATGCACGTGGTGCTCGAAAATCGCTTAGCGCGGATATCGGTTATCGACTCGTGGATCTCGCTGCGTCGAACCGCGCAGGCGGCCCTGTTGAGCCGCGCGTGGTGGCGGGAGATTTTCGAATCGTCTCTCGGGGTCGGGATGTGCGGTCGGGGCTGGCTG
Source organism: Ametastegia equiseti (assembly GCA_963989295.1). Taxonomy (NCBI): domain Eukaryota; kingdom Metazoa; phylum Arthropoda; class Insecta; order Hymenoptera; family Tenthredinidae; genus Ametastegia; species Ametastegia equiseti. The sequence goes on from OZ022389.1 coordinate 27,138,837, forward strand.
GTTCTTCCCGTCGGCGGGAATCTCATCCGCCGACTCGTCTCTCGATGCAGCTTGCCTCGGCACTTCCCTACGTCCTCCGGGCTGGTCATTCTAACACCGTACTTCGCCGCAAGCGTTCATTTTTCGCAGACCCGTCAATAGTTTGGGTTGGGCCTCCATTGGACTTCCAATCGCCTCCGCTCAGGCACGTCCGCCGGCCAAGTCTCCCACATAAGAGAAGGGTTTTGGAAAGGAACGTTATGATTTAGAAACGAGTCTTCAGGTCAGAGTCGACCATGGTCACCTCTCGGAGTCTATTTCAGCTAATTATCCAACCTACGCTTCCCCTATGGGGGTTTTCAATTCATTTCCCTACTTAATTATGTCCCCCAAGGGTTCAGGAGTCATCTGTAACGTCCCAAATCAATTTGCAACGTTACAACCTTAAGTACTAGTTTCTGATAGAGGCACGTGCTTCACGTCTCAAGAATTCATGATTGTGCCGACGAAATGAATATTCGTCACATCAAAGTTGCTACTTGTTCTCCACAAGCTAACGGCCAAGTTGGAAGGGTGAATAAAGTTTTGGGCTCAATGGTAGCTAAGTTAGTGGATAAGGATGTTAGAAAAACTTGGTACAAAGTTCTTGGGGACGCCAAATTCGCTATTAATAATAGTCCAAATAAATCTACGGATGAGATGCCGAGTAAACTTCTGTTTGGGGTATCACAACGTGGTCGAAACGTAGATAAGATTAAAGAATACTTGTCGAATAATTCTTGGGAATTTACACGCGATTTAGACTCTTCAAGGAACAAAGCTGCGGAAAACATTGCGAAGTCACAAAGCTATGATCAGAAGTATTTTGATCGCAAGCATAAAGAACCACATAAATATACGGTTGGTGATTATGTTATGATAAAAAATGTGGAAAACACTCCAGGCGCCCCAAAGACGTTGGTGCCACGTTTCAAGGGACCTAATAGAATAATTAGAGGATTAAGACACGATCGTTACGTTCTGAGTGATATTGAGGGTCATCAAATTTCTCAGAGACCTTACCAAGGCGTATGGGAAGCTGCTAATATGCAACCCTGGCCCAAAAAATAGCAGATAACGATTGTTGTACGGATTGAACGATTATAAATGTGATGACATAATTTTGCAATTTATGCTGTTATACTTATTATATGTTTTACTCTGTCAAAATATCATTGAGATTCAATTTATTAAAGAGTTTCAAATTCTTAATACCGGAAGATGGCCCCGGGGCGGACCATGGTCAGGACGGCCGAACTGTAAGGGATCTGTCTGGCCATAGCCGTAGGGCGTCTGTTTGTTTATTAGCAGTTGTTGTTTGTCTGTCCGAGAGACAAGACGTGTGTTTAAAACATGTGTTATTGAAATAAACATTTATTACCGTTAAACAGTATGCTTATCTCGCAATCCCGACCATCCTACAATCATAAGATATTTATTGTTATTATTAACAATTCATTGTTTTTTATTAGTTAGTTAGCTTGTGACGCTGTTCCCCTCGGGGTTTCAGCCTTTTCTTTTCCTCCGTTTTCTTCATCCTATCCCGCCTCTCTCTCCGTAACCTTTAGAATCTCGCTTTTCTCCTTCCTTTGCTTCTGCAGTTCTCTCATCCACTCTTCTCCGCCACCGTCTTCTCCAAGCATTCTCCTGACATTTTCCTGCCATCCACATTCATCTTTCCGTTCATTCTAGCTACAACACCTCTCCCGCACGTGTTCCATGTCTCCGTCTCCCACCCACATATTCTGCATCTTTTATTTTGGTCTTCTTCCCAATAGTGTGCTTCTTTCATTTCTCCCCCTGTTCTGTGTCTTGCCACTCTTTGCCACCTACTCTCCCCCCACAGACCAGGCAATAGAGCAGAAAATAAGTGATTTCCGGCCTAAAATTTTAGCAGGATACCGCGAGTGCCATTGCACAGAAGACAGTCCGTAGATGTATTATGTTTTCAACTCGCAAATATGGGCGGTTAATTTGTTATAAACAAAAAAAAAACGCCTTTTTTCCGTTTTTCGCTTGTAAAAGCTAAACCGATGGAGCAATCTTGGTGCTCTCAACAGACGAACCGTAGAGAATGAAAAGACGAAAAAAATTAGCCCCATACGGTCTCGATCGAATTAATATTACCGGAGAAAATCCGGAAAAACCGAAAAAATCTGCGTTTTTTTTTTGAATTCATAACTCCGCTGTTTTTGAAGTTGTAGCGCGGGCTTTTCGCGAGAAAGTAGTGATTTATGGGTACTTTATGTGTGCACAATCCAGGCGCTGTCGGATAATTAGTTTTTGCGTAATTGCGATTTCAATTTTTTCATGACGTATCTTGCAGAGCGGCTGGATGCTCTGGGAGTGGTCCGATTTTTATTTTGAAGACGGATTTTGAAAGTAGAAGTATATCGCTACAAAACGTCTGTCCTGATTTTGCGTTGAAATGCTGCGAAATGGGTGAATAATGCCCGTAAACATGACCGAAAACGGCAGAGAGCGCGAAAGCGGTCGAGTAGTGGGGGTACAAGGCAGACGCGGGACGGTGAGTATATTATAGTAATACAAGCACGCGGCGCACAAATACGAATCTTCACATCCGATCATCTCAGCAACTACTGGAGCGATTTTGACGTTTTTTTTTTTTTTTTATTGTGTGGTAAAGTAACCCGCTTAAACCGATTCTCCACTCGGTTTGCCTCAATATTCAGCGGAAATGCTGCTTTTGGATTCTCTATTTTCGGATAATCGGGGTTCAAGTGTATGCATGAATTGGGAACAGCTGCCTAATACTCTGCTGTGTCCTCTTTTTCATCCGGTGTTTTGTGGGCTTCAATAAATAAGTTTCCTGGCAGTTTATATTTCGATTTCACCCTACTTCCTAATTTCATATTATTATAAGAATATATTGCTAGAAGCAGCATTTTCGCTAAATATTAAGGCAAACCGAGTGAAGAATCGGTTTCAGCGGGTTAATTTACCACAAAATCGAAAAAAAAAAATCGTCAAAATCGCGCCAGTAGTTGCTGAGATAATCGGATGTGAAGATTCGTATTTGTGCATATATTACTACATATATGTATATTCACCGCCCCGCGTCTGCCTTGTACCCCCACTACTCGACCGCTTGCGCGCTCTCTGCCGTTTTTGGTCATGTTTACGGGCGTTTTTCACCCATTTCGCAGCATTTTAACGCAAAATCAGGATGAACGTTTTGTAGCGATATACTTCTACTTTCAAAATACGTTTTCAAAATAAAAATCAGACCACTACCAGAGCATCTAGCCGCTCTGCAAGATACGTCATGAAAAAATTAAAATCGCAATTACGCAAAAACTAATAATCCGACAGCGCCTGGATTGTGCACACATAAAGTACCCGTAAATCACTACTTTCTCGCGAAAAGCCCGCGCTACAACTTTGAAAATGGCGGAGTTATGAATTAAAAAAAAACGCAGATTTTTTCGGCTCTTCCGGATTTTTTCCGTTAATATTAATCCGATCGAGACCGTATAGGGCTAATTTTTTTCGGCTTTCCATTCTCTACAGTTCGTCTGTTCAGAGCACCAAGATTGCTCCATCGGTTCAGCTTTTACAAGCGAAAAACGAAAAAAAAGCGTTTTTTCGTATTTTTTGTTTATAACAAATTAACCGCCCATATTTGCGAGTCGAAAACATAACAGTATACATCTACGGACTGTCTTTTGTGCGATGGCACTCGCGGTATCCTGCAGAAATTTTTGGCCGGAAAAAATCTCTATTGCCTGGTCTACCACTTCTTTTCCGTGAGGTATTGTGGTGTTCTGTCCGTCATTGTTTCTTTGTACCATCTGTTGTACCTGGAGCTTGATATGCTTTCCCACCTTTCTTTCTTCTGCCTTTCGCTCATTTTTTTTTCTATTTCTTCCCTATTCTCTTCTCCTTCATCTCTATGTCGCCATCTCTCCCTGAATTTCTCTCTTTCCTCCTCCCTACTTTTCTCCTCGCCTACTTCCACTCCCTCTCTCGGAGCGTCAGCAATTCTGACTACCGAACAGGGGTTCGGGGTCTGAGGCCGCGTCTGCCTCCAACAACGGGCTGCCCGCCAAGGCGGTCTTTTTGTCTGATCCTGTATTACTTGTGTGCCACGTCAACGCTCAATCGTTGCCGGCGCACATCGAGGAGTTCCGAGAGTTCTTCCGCTTGCACCCGGCCCACATCATCGCCGTCTCCGAATCCTGGCTTAAACCACACATCGCCAGCGAGTACGTCTCTCTCCCTGACTTCAATTTATTCAGGTGTGACAGGGTTGGCAAGAATGGGGGTGGCGTGGCAGTATTTGTCTCAAATCGCTTAAGTTCTGTTCAAATCAGCTCCTCTGGCAATCTTTACCGCCGTCGTCCTGAATTTTTGACTCTTGAAGTATCTCGCCCGGGGGCTACTAAGGTAATGGTCATGGCAGTCTATAGTCCACCTAAGGCCAGTGGGTTGGAAGACCTAGAGGAGGAATTCTCGCGTTTGCAGCATCTTTACTCAAATGCTTTCATTGTTGGTGATTTCAACACAGACCTCTGCACTGACTCTCACTATAGCCGTATCTTTAATAAACTGGTGAGTAGCCTTGATCTGTCAATAGTACCTTCTCTACCCACGCATCACACTGCCTATAGTCACACCTGGATAGACATCTGTGTGGTCGATAGTATTTCTAAGGTCACTAGGTATGAACAGCAACCAGTCCCTTTTCTCTCAGCCCATGACATGGTTAGTTTTGTCTATTCGTACGGTGGGCGCACCGGTATACCTCGCGGAGAGCCGCGTGAGTTCTCCTATAGGGACCTTAAAAATCTAGATGTGGAATCATTCTTGCGGCACCTGGGTGGGAAAGACTGGACTGCGATATCTTCCTCTGTCTCACTTGATGACAAGATTCGGTGCTTTAATATGAACCTTCTGAACTCGATAAACACCCATGCGCCGATGAGGAATGTTCGTCTTAAGCGGGCTCCGGCTCCTTGGATGAACACGGATATCAAGCAGCTTATCAAGCAGAGGGACTCGGCGCGCAAAACTTGGCTTCACTCACGGACCGCCTTAGCTAGGGACAATTTTGAGAGCTTGCGGAATCGAGTCAAGGCAGCAATTAAGGCGGCAATTAGTCATTTCTTTATGGATAGGTTGCGTGGTCTTAGGGAGCCTAAATTAGTTTGGAAGCAGCTACGTGTTTTAGGCTTAGCGAAAGGCAAGCAGCGCACGATTCCGTGCCATCTGGATGCTGATGGTTTTAATAAATACTTTGCATCTGTTTTCAAGCCTGACTCTGTAAATGTTGCGAGGTCTTCTTCGGCATTGGCCTCTCCTGAGCCCCCTGCTCCGGTTGTGGTACCGTTCAATGATAACAGTTTTCATTTCCATTATACAACCCCGGGAACGTTAGATAAACTGTTAAGCGATACCAAGTCGGATGCGAAGGGGTTTGACCAAATCCCAGCGAGCTATTTGAAACTTGCCGCGCCGATCGTTCTACCCATGCTGCTCGAGATCTATAATTTCTCATTGTTGCATGGTGAGTTCCCGTCTACTATCGGGCCGCAAAGTCGAGGCACCTGAGTTTGACACACTGTATCTAAATGAAAAAAAATCGTGGAGCTTCGAGATACGGATCATTTTCAAGCTTGTTCTATCCCCAATCAGATGAAGCATAATCCGTTGCTGTGTGAAAATCAGGAGGGTAGTAATCGTTCAATATATGTTGAAAAACGTAGTTTTTTCACATTTTCTCTCGTAGCCTAACTTCAACTCGTCGCAGTTCCGTCGATAATCCCCCCAAAAAATTGAAATAATTTCCACGTGATCTACCAAATCTATCAAATTCAACGCGATTTGAATAATCAGAATACGTTGAAAATTATAGTAGCTACAAGCGGAAATCAGTGAAATGGCGATCTCGGGAACCGGTAATGTTAGCCGAACGGGGTTAATTCGCGAATTTTCCGTAAAAAATTCCGAATTCAGATATGTTACAAGAAATTTGATCGAAAATACGGTTATGCAGTAATTTGAAGTTATATTATCATAATTTTGACATCCGTGCCGCCGTAGTTCCGCTATTAAAGTGGGGGGTATCTCGACCGATGCTCCTCATTTCATTCAGTTTTTCGATGCGTTAACTGAATGAAAGATGTTCGATTGTTTTCAGATTCTCGGGCTCCTTATTGTTGTATTGATCGAGATACCCCCCACTTTAATAGGGGAACTACGGCGGCACCGATGCAAAATTATGATAATATAACTTTCGACCACCGCATGACTGTATTTTCGATCAATTTTCTTGTGACATATCTAAATTCGGAATTTTGTACGTAAAATTCGCGAATTAACCCCATTCGGCTGACATTACCGGTTCCCGAGATCGCCATTTCACTGATTTTCGCTTGTAGCTACTATAATTTTCAACGTATTCTGATTCTTCAAATCGCGTTGAATTCGATAGATTCGGTAGATCACGTGGAAATTATTTCAATTTTTTGGGGGGATTACCGACGGAACTGCGACGAGTTGAAGTTAGGCTACGAGAGAAAATGTGAAAAAATACGTTTTTCAACATATATTGAACGATTACTTCCCTCCTGACTTCCACACAGCAACGGGTTGTGGTTCATCTAATCAGGGATAGAACAAGCTTGAAAATGATCCGTATCTCGAAGCGCCACGATCTTTTTTCATTTAGATACAGCGTCTCAAACTCAGGTGCCTCGACTTTACGGCCCGATAGTAGTTGGAAGGATGCGCTTGTATGTCCCATTCCGAAAGTTAGCGGTGCCTCCCAATACGAAGATTTCCGGCCGATCTCGCTTCTCTGTACAGCGTCCAGGTTGCTGGAAAAAGTTGTGTCGGTGCAATTATCCGGCTTTCTCAATGATAATGGGCTACTTGACCCGCGGCAATCGGGTTTTCGGAGAGGAGCCAGCACGCACTCAGCATTGATCTGTGTGACTGACGACATTAGGCGCGCTATCGACCGCAAATCATGCACGATACTTGTGTCTCTAGACTTGAGCAAGGCTTTTGATACGGTCAATCATTCCCTACTTCTTGGCAAACTAAAGAACCTACAATTATCCTCGACCAGCCTCAACTGGTTTGCCTCTTATCTCTCGGGTCGTAGGCAGGCCGTGCGTGGTAATGACTCGGTAATATCCTCGCTAGCTGAGGTCTCTTCTGGGGTCCCGCAAGGATCGGTCCTTGGCCCCCTTCTGTTTTCTGTATTCATTAACGACCTTCCCACGGTCCTGAGTCATTGCTCTTATATGTTGTACGTGGATGACTTGCTCATCTACTTGCATTTTCCGCCTGCTGCGGTTGCTGAGGCCATTGCGAAAGTGAACAGCGACGTTGCTGCTGTCTCGGCCTGGGTCGATAGAAATTTGCTTACGTTGAATGCCGCTAAGACGGCTGCGATAATCGTTGGTTGTTCCAGATATGTAAAGTCCCTGAATCTCGATTTGATACCCAAAGTCTCGGTGCGAGGGCAAGAGATACTATACTGCACTAACCTTAAATATCTTGGGCTCGAGATCTCCCAGACACTGTCTTGGCGGCCGTATATTATTTCTACCTGCAAGAAAATGTACAAGACACTGTGGCAGTTGAAGGCCAAAAAGGACGCACTTAGCACCCGTCTCAGGACGCAGCTCGTCTCTGCGTTGGTCGTTCCTCGAGTGGATTACCGCTGCTTAGCTTATGCTGATCTGTCGGATGAGCTGGACACTATGCTGAAACGAGCGCTTAACGCGAGTGTGCGGTTCATCTTTGACGTGAGAAAATCGGAGCATGTCACGCCGTTTTACAATAGATTGGGCTGGTTGCCAGTAGACTCTAGGCGGACTTACTGTCTTGGCGTTTTTATCTTTAAGCTTCTGCGCGACGGACTGCCGACGTACTTGCATTCGCAACTCCAGATCAGGGCAGCCGAACAGCATAGGGGCACGAGAACTCCGCTAGACAATCTTGTGGTGCCGTTTGCCATCACTAATACCTACCAGAAGGCCACTCTTATTCGTGCCGCAGTGTTATGGAATTCTCTCCCCTCGGCTGTACGGCAAGCAAGGACAGTTGAGACTTTCAAGGCTCGGCTTCTCGCGTCCCTTCGTGGTACACCCGCACAGGGGGCGGGCTAGTGTGGGCTTGGTCGGGAGCACTGTTTGTGTGCTGCCTCGGCACATTCGGACTAGCTAATTATAAGTTTATAATAAGTTGCGTTGGCTTGTTTCTTTTCTGTTGGTTCTGTGTATAGGATATGAGTAGTACGTAAGATTTCTGTAACCCGGTATATTTGTATTTTCTATTTCTGTTTGGAAGCACTTTGACATGTTCTTGTTCTGTATAACTTACTGTCTTGTATCACTTAAAGTCCTAAGGGGAGCGTATCCCACGGCTATAATAAATGCTTTTCTCTCTCTCTCTCTCTCTCTCTCTCTCTCTCTCTCTCTCTCTCTCTCTCTGTCTCTGCTCTTTATTTTTTCCAGGCCTTTGTTCGCGATTCCACTTTCCTTTTCTTCTTCAAGCCTTTTCTCAAAGTTCCACGCCCTTTTTTCTGCTCTTCCATACATTTGTCTTCGTTTTGTTTCTTCTCTCACCATTTATCCCGGCGTTCTGCTTTCCACTCCTAGCACCCATCTCAGGTACCTCTCGTGTAATGCCTCCGCTTTTCCTCTTTCTTTGCAACCCCAAATCGCGGCCCCGTATTTCATTACTGTCGATACTAGTCTATCAAACAGCCGTACCCTTCTCTTAGAGTCCTGTCCAAACCTTCTTTTCCCTATTCCCCACACCTGTCGCATCGCCACCGCTACTTTTCTCGCTCTTTTCTTCACGTGCGCTTCTTTTCCCCCGTTGCTTTTGACAACGTATCCCAGATAGTTAAACTATTTTGCTTCTTCTATTTCCTCTCCTTTCCACTCCCACTTTACTTTCTTTTTCCTTTCTCCACCTTTCCTGAATCTCATTCTTCTCGTCTTTCCCATGTTTAGTGTAAGCTTTTTTCTTGCCAGATATCTTTCCAATCTTCTTATCATCCTGACCATCTCTTCCGCACTCTCTCCAAGTACCACTACCGTGTATACTCTCCCTTCTTTCACTTTCACGCCACCCCTCTGGCCTGCTTTTCTCATTTCTTCTTCCACGTCCGACGTTAGTGTGTTAAACAGGTATGTGCTTAGCGGGCATCCTTGCCTCACTCCGTTTATTGTCCAGAATACTTCGCTCTCTTCATCTCCCACTTTGACTCTGCTCCTTGTTTCGTCATAGATTTCCTCCACTCTCGTCACCAGATGCCTCCTTATTCCTCTTCTTCTCATAGTTTCTCACAACGTTGCTCTATGTACGGTGTCAAACGCTGCCTTCAGATCGATCAATAATGCGATCATCTTACCTTTTTTCTTCTCTATCTACCTGTTGATTAGAGGATTCAGCACATATACTTATGTATGTTGTCCAATGTCCCCATACCTTTCCTAAATCCTGTTTGGTTCTGCGGTATTATCTCCTTCTCTGATCTATCGCAGCTATCTTTCTGAAAAAAAATAAATAAAAATTTCGTCTTTATTGTCTCAGCTTCTTGTTTGCTCGCACTAACGCTTCTCCCAGGGCAGCAATATCTTGTTAATTACCGCCAACATGCGTTGTTAAGCACTCTCGTTAGTCCTACTCTTATCTATGTTTCCTGGTATTGATCTGTATTTTCGAACTTGTGGTCTATCGGTCGATATGATTATCACCAATGCTATTTCTGTCTTTTTTGTTTATGAATCCTTTGATTGATGTTTATAATATTTTATTCTATTGTACCTATGTATTATATTGAAATTGTCTTCTTTAAACTATGCCTGTGGTCCTTAGGGAGCTATGCTCCAGGATCAAGAAATAAACTTCTATCTATCTATCTATCTATCTCTTCTAGCTCATCTTTTAACCTACCGGCAAGCACACATGCGTACACCTTGTATAATTTCGGCATCAACGTTACTCCCCTGTACTAGAGTTCCTAGAATACAGAGTTGAGTCAATCGCCACCATTCTGTACCGAAGTAAAATTGCGGGAAGTTTTAAACTGATGTAAGGAAGTAGTATAACGTTGATAATTGTGAATAACTGGATTACGAGCTCTTTCATGACTGAATTCTTCATTTCGGCTATTTTGTTTTTGGAAATTCCTCGGAACATTGAACACGGTTTCACTAACGACGATGTTGGTGGCATTGCGATATTTGAGGTTATGTTAACGCGTTACTTTAGGATCAAGGTTGAAAAGATAATGCGGGTTAAAGACTCTCGATATTATCATAAAAACTTCGTGAAAAAGCATTATTTCACGATAACCTGTATAAAACACCCTTGACCATGATGAAAATGATCGTTGATTAGATATTGCGGATGTTGATATTCAAATATTCGCCCGTCTCCGCCATTACGTGCCGAAGTTGAAGAGCCAATCAAAAGGAATCATCGATTGACTCAACTCTGTATTCTAGGAACTCTACCCTGTACTCCTCCGCCCTCCTTCCGGACCCTTTTTTCACCATCGGTATTATTTTTCTTTCCTTCTATGACTCCGACCAGCCTCCACCTAGCCACACCTTATTGCACGTTTTCCGAGCCCAGTCTTTCGTTTTCACACCCCCGTATTTCCATACCTCATAATTGTTGTTTATTGTTAATTGTATTTATTCGTAATAGAATAATAAATGTTTTTGGGGATACTCATTGACTATTATCATTTATCTTTTGGAAATTCTGACAGGAAGCGCCGGACCCAAAAATGGTACAATCTGCGTTAAAATTGTTGTAATCAAATGTTTGAATTCCCTCTGGAGAAATAGAAAAAAACCGGAATCACATTCCCGTTTTTTAGGCTTAAAATCATCGTTTCACATCAAGGAATGACTGTAAAAAAAAATCAAAAAATTAAAAATGGCTTTTTTGAGATAGCTTTAATAATGCATGAGAAGAAGATTTTGGGGAAAAAATTTTTCTAAAAATTTTTCCGTAGTTTTTGGAGGAGGGTCGATCATATAAAAAAAATCAGGAAAATCTAAAACGGTCAGGGTCGTGGGTTCGGTGAGTTGGCACGGAATGCCTCATATACATCTGATTTTAAACGAGTTGTCCAATTAACATCAGAGAATCCTAGTCGACCATTCTCGACCCACGTCTTACAAATTAGAAATTGAAGTGGCCTGATTCTTATTTAGTTATCGGTGACCCTACGAGCTCTAAGTCCAAAAAAATGTGAGGGCGAGGAATAGTATATTGTGCATCAAGGGAGAAAGATACGTGTTTTCTACCGAGTGTGAAGTTTGCTGCTTGAGGCAGAGCCGAGGGCAGCGCAATCACACGAGGTAAGAAACACCTATCCTCCCTTGATGCACACTATATTTTTTATTACACATGCATGAAAACCGATTTTCCAAGCCGTTTTTCCAAACCATAGTGTGTAGTGATGTCTGGTGTACAACGCTCTTTTCTTCCCGCTTTATAGGAAAGAAAATTTTTTTTCCCGCTTTTGTAGGGAAGAAAACAAATTCTTGACGACTTACGCATGCGCGAGTTCGCTTGTGGCGCAAGAGAAACAAAAGGCCATTTTACTCTCGCTAAACAAGCGCGGAAAATTGGGTTTTCCGTGCATGTGTGGTAAAAAATAATTTTCATTATTCTAACATCAAAATCTCATTCAAAAATCGCATCTTCTTTGCGATTGATCGGCTTCCGTTATGGAAAATACTGACCGTTACTCATACGTAAAGGCTTTTTGACGAACCTTGCTACAGCACTCGCCTCCGGCTCGTGCTGTAAACCTCTCGTTTCACCGGAATAGTAGTTTATGTGGCATGCTCGTAAACAAACTGTTTTTAGGCGAGGATGATACTTTCAGTATGAGCCAAAGGCGAGCTGAAGGCGAGAGAGAGAGATAAATACTTTATACGGCAGTTTTGAGATGCGCACTGCGAACTGCGCATAAAAACTGCCATATAAAGTCTTTTTACGGCAGTTCCGAGATCAGCTGTATAAAATGCAACTTTACCGACCGAAAACAGTCTCCAAAATGCCACTTTTTTATACCAATGCCGTAAAAAAGCCTTTTGGTAGTCGTGCTGAAATGTACTATTTTGATGCAGCGGGTGGAGAATGCTCATTTTACGCTTCCTTTTGTGGGTGGATAATAAACGAATACCAAGAATCATCATTCTCACAATACCTATACACAGTCACACGTATGGGGTAATTCACGTGGAGTGGATCAGTCACTTTTGACATATTCTTCAAATTTTGCATGTCGCTTGTCCTTGGGGAGTTGGATTTTTGTGCCGAAAAACTATTGGATTAATGCGAAATTCGTGGAGTCATTTTATACATGAACAAAATCAAACAAGATTTGTTTTGAATTCATCACTTCGTGAAAAATGATGCTAAACTCAATTTTTTTTTCCTGATTACGCGGAAAGTATCACAGAATGTAGGTATATGAAAATGAATACTCTTAGAAAACTTTGTTCATCAACTCTTCATCTACCCATTAAGTTTTGAAAGATTTTCAAAACACTCGGTGACACGATCGACAAATCTTTAAAAAGTAGACATATATACTTTGAACTTCACTGAAGCCTGTCGAATGATCTTAAAGACGTGTTTTGGCCCGTTTTCGAGTGAGAAACTACTAAAGTGCGCAGTGCGCGCGAATTCCCAGTCGGCGGCGCGTGGATCGTACACCCAGAAAACAGTTTCTCTATAGTTAACCCTTCGACTGCACAGGGGGTCATTTTGACCCCATTTTTTTTTTCAATCGATTATATCGCAAAACGAGGGAATCTTTCCGGCCGTAGTCCAGTACTGGAATGTTCCCCCACTACTACTCTATCAATAGGCATTCGGTTCCCATCCTAGACCCTGCTAGTGCACTAATTACAGCTGTCGATAAAGCATCTGGGGTCGGATTGACCCCCGTTATGCAGTAGAAGTGGAGGTGAATTTGTGTTGTTGTGAAATTCGGTGTTTTAGTATAACAGGTGAATGAGTTACAATAGAAAATGCCCATAGATATTTTTTGTTATGCGCTGCTGTAATAAATTCCGTATTTAGAATGGCATATCAGGGACAAAAGCGTAGTATGCTACAAATTCTGCTCGAAGAGTCAGACGACGATGAATTCGGGGAAAATACGTCCAGTGAAGACACAGATAATGTGGAGAAAATGCAGGAAGACTCGACTGATAGTGACGACACCGAAGGCGATGCCCAGTCTGCAAGAATATAGTATGTGCAACGACCACCATATATACGTCTGCGTTGATTGTGGCACATGCGGATAATATACATCTCATGTAAGATACAATACATATATCATTGAACCGACAAAATGCAAAGAAAATACGTTCAATTCAAAAATTAATCTGCCGAAGAACTCGATTTTTTCCTTTTGTCACTATCCCGAAAATGTTTAAATTCAAACCTCCGAATAAATATACCTTTTTGAAAGACGATCGGCAAGGTAATTTTTTTTCGCATCTACAAACGTTCCTCTTTAAAGCCCTCGAAGGATTTTTTTTAAATATCTGAACAAAAAAAAATTATGATTTTTTTCGTGCGAGTGCGTATTTTTCGAAGCATCTCCCACTTTGACCGAATGTTTGGGCACTTCATTTTTGTTTCTCTTTAAAAATGACTTTTGGGCCATAAAATATGGATAATTTACTACAAAAAAAGTTTCTACAAAAGAACCGAAAATTGCATATTTACCCTAATACAACGATATGGAAAACGTCTGGGGTCTTATTGACCCCTAATGCAGTCAGAGGTTCGTGGCAGAAGTGTGCAGTCGAAGGGTTAAGAAAATTCATTTCATGTTAACAAATGATAATTTCGGATATGGCGAATCGAATCTTCATGTATAGTTAAGAAACGGTATATTTAAATAATTCCGTCCGAAATGACAAATATTCCGTTCGTCACACTAAAGATTCGTTAACACTTAATATTAAATCAGGTCAGGGTGTAAGAAGATTCTTTAATAGTGAAATGAAATATATTCGAGTAATTAAGGGAGTAGTTCAAACAAATTGCAGACTGAAGTTGAATCAATTCTATATTAGACTGAGTCAAAAATAGTATATTATGCTGCAAGGACGGAACGACAGTGATTTTCGACGAGGGTGAAGTTGGCTGCACGAAACGAAATCGTGGGCGGAGCCCGAGCTGCAGTCAAGTGCAGCCAACTTCACCCGAGTTGATAATCACGTCGTTTCGTCCTTGCTGCATAATATACTATTCCGTAACAAGTGCAAGGAAAATGTGGTTTTGTCCTTATTCATGGCGGAAAATAAGTCTTTCACTCTTCCAACTAGGTTTATTTTACTCTGGAAATGGAAGAATGTCGCGTTTTCGCATTTTATTCACTCGATCTTGCAATCGATTATCCCAGTGTCACCGCGTGGCGATGTTTGGAACTGGAGGACGATTATTTTCATTATTGACCAGCTGTGGTGACGTCCGGAACTAGAGGACAATTATCATCATTTTTGACCAGCATTTTTGGTCCTAAGACCGGAAAAATTAACGAATTGAACACTGACTCAAAAAGACTTACTTTCCGCTCTCGAATGAGGACAAAAAAACCACATTTTCCGTGCACGTATTACGGAAAACATTTTTTCTTCATTTCAGGGAGAATAATTATGATGACGGTGAATATGACGTTAGGATGAAATTTCATTCTTGCAGTATTTTGCAATTTTCTCGAAACTGCGACCGAGCCCAGGGCTCTGGTTGTGCTCATTCGATTCCTGGGACTTTTTTCTTTCGACATTGGTATTATGCCAGTACCGGACTGCACATGCACAACTTTTGCAAGACTTTTTTTGAGCGTCCACGTGATTTTTTGCGATTTTTTTTGCAAAAAAACCACGGCAATTTTTCAAAAACGGCTCTGAGGTTCCGGTAATGGCAGGAAAAGTCTGTTCAGGTGCCCAACAATGTCCCAAAATCAAAATCACAGGCCAACTCCTCTCCTAGATTTTCGTTGAGCTTATGGAAAAATTTCGAACTTTTTAGAAAAATAACGTCATTTTTTGACCTTCTGGCGCGATGCGCCCCCTATAAATCGGCTGAGAAAATTCTGGAAAAAATTCGACCTCAGTTTAACACCCAAACGAAGCTGTTTCTGCCTAGCACTCGGCGAAATAACAAAAAAAAAATTTTTTGACTCACAAGGGAACATCGCCAAGTGTCCCCCTCCGATTTCAACGAAACTTTGCGAGATTATAGAGGGGGTGAAAATATTCGACACGTATTTTTTTATATCTGCGGAACTCCATCCTAAGGGGGTGTAAACACCCCCCAAAAATCGGAGATTTCGCTATTCGATAGCTCGTGAAGAACAACCGGACGGAGATTTTTGGCTGACAAGGTGGTACTGGGGGTTTTCGGGGTCTCTGATGCCAAATCTGCAGTCGAAATTGAGGAATTCAAAATGTCTCACCCAAAATGGCGGACCAACTTTTTTCAAAATGGTGAGGATTGCTTCGGATTCGGTATCCCCGGGGTTTTTTGGGCCGCTGATTACGAATCTGAAGTATGCAACGTTGCATAGATATTTATAGAACATTTGATTTAAGGAATACTACATCAAAATATTGGCGATAATTTTCATGAAAATATTTACAACAATATTCGGAAAACACTTTGAAATTTCAGTTCTGAAAATTGAATAGCGATTTCTGGAATTGGGATAATATATTTATTTGACAGGCAATTCATCACATCACATTTTTATCATTTTCACAAGTACCTTCCTATCTACCTTAATTCGTTTACTAAATAATATTTTTGAATTTCAACCTCAGATTCGTAATCAGCGGCCCCAAGAACCCCGGGGATACCGAATCCGAAGCAATCCGCACCATTTTGGAAGAAGTTCGTCCGCCATTTTGAATGTCTGAATTTCGACTGCAGATTTGGAATCAAAGACCCCGAAAACCCCTAGTATCACCTTGTCAGCCAAAAATCTCCGTCCGGTTGTTCTTCACGAGCTATCGAATAGCGAAATCTGCGATTTTTGGGGGTTGATTACCCCCCCTCAGGGTGGAGTTCCGCATGTATAAAAAGATACGTATCGAATATTTTCACCCCCTCTGTAATCCCCCAAAGTTTCGTTGAAATCGGAGGGGGACACGTGGCGATGTTCCCTTGTCAGTCTATTCTACATATCACGCGACTCGGAATCTGAAAATAGTTGAGTCAGTATAAAATGGACTTACATCCAAAGTGAAGTAAAATTCATTTGACGCCGTTAAAATTCGATGAATTACCTAATCTGAAATTTGAATATAAGTGTTACGTGTTCCAACCGTCACACTCCTGGGATGGGATTCTGTAACTCTCCGCTAACTCCGCTAACTCCGCAAAGTCCGCTAACTCCGCTAACTCAGCGGAGACTGTTGGTTGGCTAAGAAGCCAACCGACCGACCAGTCAGAGACCGCCTCGGGCCTCGGTGGTGCCTATATGGTGGCGCTGTGTACGGTGGTACCCTGTACGGTGGTGCCGTGGGCTTTGTCCGGCCGCCAATTGCAACAAATAAACAAACGCAAGAGCTCCTGTCACTTGATACATATGCATGAATTTCATAAGAATAAAGTGAGGAGATAAAAAGGTGGAAAGAAAACGAATGAATGAATCAAAATATTAGACTGTGGGCTACAGGAAATAGGACTATAGGAAAAAGGTAATGGGAAATAAGCGATAAGAAATAGGCACCACCGAAATCCGAAGCGGTCTCTGATTGGACGGACCGTTGGCTTCTTAGCCAACCAACGGTCTCCGCTGAGTTAGCGGAGTTAGCGAACTTTGCGGAGTTAGCGGAGTTAGCGGAGAGTTACAGAATCCCATCCCTGATCATACCTCCCTCACTTCATATCATTTCATCCTAAACACAACAACCCAGCCGTGTGCCTGCAGCTGCAGTCACACGGTCTCCTTATCAGAGGATTTACTGACCATCATTCTAAGAAACCCATCCATCCTATGGTCTTCGCACATCCCTACGCACAGACTTGACACCTCTCCTTTCTTCTCCAGGCACGCACATCTCGAAGGGACAGACAGAACTCACGAGGCTGCATCGCAGTTATATTGTCATATTATTATTCCGTATTTTTAAGAAGTCAATATTTAATGTTCGTTAGAACAATTTGGATTCGGAAGACACAGAACTCTCTTACGCTAACGCTGTTGTTCATCCGTTAATTGACAAAGCAATAAACAAAGACAGTTCCACGCATTATACTTGTGCTTTACGTTTATTTAACATCCTTCATCCAGGTTACCAATCCACGCGTAATACAAGGGCGAACCCATTCGTATTCTCATTCCATAACATAAGTAACAATGATCGAATGGAGCGTACATAGTATATTCTGCAGAGGGTTGTCCTAATTCTTGGTCGTTTTATTCGATTCAACTGTACATACATATGAATGATAACCAATATTATACGATACAATAATAATCAACCTAATATACGAGGGGCCATTCACTCGCCTTTTACGTGTACACGTGATTTCATGATTTCAAACGATTTCATAGGATTTCATACGATTTTGTGCGATTTCGTGCGATTTTATGCAATTTCGTGCAATTATGTGCGATTTCATGGGTATTCAGTAATTGCATATGATTTCGTGAAATTTTTCGTGACTGCAGATTATATTAGGCGATTTTTTTTTATTCCACGCGATTTCATATGGTTTTACTTGCGATTTCAAGTCATCTCGCGAAGTTGAATGTGATTTCATATACAAGTCTGTGGTGATTTCACAGGTTTACTAGCAATTTTGTGCCGATTTCGCACAGTGACATATGATTTCCGCAAAAAAAAAAAAAAAAAAAAAAAAAAAAAAACTTTTCATACGAAACTTTTCCAACTAATTCGCAACTGTAATTCAAGCGTACGGACTCCACATTTTTCTAACTCCTAATCGAGTACTGGGAAAATCGAGGTGAAAATTGTACTGAATATTCGTGAATTAACTAAATGTAAAAGATTGTGTCCTAATATAGAGCAAGCTGAGGTAGGGCATAACATTGTGTGAATTTGATTCTCATGATCATGGTACATATGGGGGGTTCTCGCTCATCCGGGACACTTTTCTGCGCGTAGGTCATCGAATTTGGTGCCACGCGAGATTTTGGATCGGACCCAACCCCCAGCCACAAATCTAGAGCTATTCGCCTCATTATCAAGTGGTTCAAAAGTTATTCGATTTTCAAAATACTGAAAAATCGGTTTCCGAACGCACCGAACGATCTTTAGGCGTACGTATCTTCGGTTTGGGTGGTCAGAAAAATATTTTCAAATAGTGATTCAGAATCGCAAAACTTCCATCTTTCATGCTGTGAGCTCAGAAATTTTCGGAAAAAATTTGTCGCCCATAAATTTTCCAAAAAAATTTTGATTTTCAGTTTTCGAAACGAAGGTAATAATTTTTTTCGATGAAAATTCAACCGAAGGTAGTTCTCTGAATACCAAAGAATCCCTGAAATTTGTGGGAGGGCGTTCGGCCTAGTTTTTTTTTCATGATTTTTTTGAATATTTTTTTGGATTTTTTTTCGATGAAATTTTTTTTTTCGATTCGTAAATTTTTTCTTTGGCTCAGTTTCTAGTTTCTCCCACTCTTACAGCTTGATCTGACAGCGCTAAAAAAAGTTCGACGTACCTCATTGAACATTTTGGATTAATCGAAAAACTGGAAATATGAAAAACAAATTGTTTGATGTCAGATCAAGCTGTAAGAGTGAAAGGAACTAAAAACTCGGCAAAAGAAAAAATTTACGAATCGAAAAAAAAAATTCAATTGAAAAAAATTCTAAAAAAATATTCAAAAAAATCAGGAAAAAAAAACTAAGCCGAACGCCCTCCCACAAATTTCAGGGATTCTTTGGTATTCAGAGAACTACCTTCGGTTAAATTTTCATTGAAAAAAATTATTACCTTCGTTTCGAAAACTGAAAATCAAAATTTTTTTTGGAAAATTCATGGGTGAAAAATTTTTTCCGAAAATTTCTGAGCCCACAGCATGAAAGATGGAAGTTTTGCGATTCTGAATCACTATTTGAAAATATTTTTCGGACCACCCAAACCGAAGATACGTATGCCTAAAGATCGTTTGGTGCGTTCGGAAACCGATTTTTTAGTATTTTGAAAATCGAATAACTTTTGAACCACTTGATACTGAGGCGAATAGCTCTAGATTTGTGGTTGGGGGTTTGGTCCGATCCAAAATCTCGCGTGGCACCAAAATCGGTGACCTACGCGCAGAAAAGTGTCCCGGATGAGCGAGAACCCCCCATATATTCATTTATTGCAAATTCACAGACATATAGATTGAAATGAATAACGAACAATTTATATAATCTTACATCTAATTTTCTCCCATACATTGGTTTGAAGTCTTACTCCTTCTTCTGTGTGAACTGGTGGAGGCAAACTGCACACATAGCTTTTTATATCGAAATATTCATGTCTATTTGATAAAACAAATTCCAAGGCTCCAGTGTCCGTAATTATATAAAGGTTGCAAAGCACGCCAATCTTTTTTTTGTTCCCTTTGATGCGAGCGAAATCATTGGAGAATTCGCGGGTTTTCCATGTACTCCCAGTAAGGTAAGCAAAACTGAGAACGCATCCTACGCAATACTTATCCTGTGAGCGCACATTCTTATTAAATAGGCCCCAATCGCCGATATACATTTCGTCACGTACCTCAGTAGACATTTCGATACTCGGGTTACGAATTAACACGGCAGCTAAGTGGCAGCTAGATGGCACCGCCACGTACTTTTCTGGCGGCCACTGGGTCAGAACATCCGGTGGCCACATATCATATGAATGGTTTTGACAAACGAAGACGTGGTTTTCAAGATGGCCAGCTGGCAGTTTACTTAGCAGGTTTAAGGGTGGTAACTACACAGCCCCTATGAACGGCGAACTATGTAATGACCAAGTGGCTACGCTACCCGGTAACTACTTGAGCAGCAAGCGTAGTTTCCGCGTGGCATTCTAGTGGCTTTGACAACTCAGAAACCCGGTTTGAAGGTGGCTGGCTGACAGTCTTTTTGTGAGGAACAAGGGTGGCTACCACATTGTCCCTATGAACGGCGAACTACTTAGTGACCATATGGCTACACTTCCTAGTGACCACTTACGCAAGAAGCACAGCTTCCATGTGGCTCGGCTACCGAGTAACTACTTGAGCCCCAAGCGTAGTTACCAATTAGCATTCTAGCGGCTCTTACAACTTGAAACTCGGTTCCAACCAGTTTTTCTTCGTGGTTCCATAGTGGTGACTGCACAACCCTATGAGCAGCAAACTACGGGGTGACCAAGTCGCTAAACTTCGAGGTAACTACCTCGGCGGTTAGTGAAGTTTCTAGCCAGTGTACAGTCATGAACCATTGACATACCGTGCCCACTTTAGATGCTTTCCTTTCACGATAAAAATGATCTTGATTACTTGATTGGACGATGTAATTGGCTCCAGTAACAAACACAGTCAATCAGAACCAATTGAATGGCGTGATCAAGTGATCACCAATATTTTGATCACGAATATTTTGATAATGAAAGGAAAGCGTCTCTGGTTTCACACATCAAAAGCCTCCAATCTGTAGTAGTCACTTTCTAGGCTCTACTCAAGCGTGTGAGATTGTCGAGATGAATCGTGAAAATGAGGATACAGATTTCGGAAGTGCTGAAGAATTAAAAGGATAAGAATAGTAATTGAATAAACATTATCAAATTTATATTCAGAAGAAAATAAAGTGTATAAACTATATATATATATATATATATACATATGGGGTATCCCACGTCAAATTTGCAGTCCATGTCCCTCACAGCCTTCGATTTTGAAAATTTTTTAGTATGTTACCGACCCGTAGAGGCCTTGAAATTTTTTTCAGATTTTTCTAAGCATCAGTGAAATTTGAAAAAAATCAAATCGCCAATTCCGCAAACGCCAATTTTTTCAAATCTGAAACAATTCATACTGATGAAATGAATGAAAATATGAATTTTAAGCACCAAACGATGATGTAATCTCAATAGGTACTTTTTTTCACATGAAATGGCAAAACTAGAAACTTGTGAAAAAAATAGTAAATATTGCGATCGCATCGCATTGTTCGTTGCATAAAATTCATATTTTAATTCATTTAATCAGTATGAATTTTTTCAGATTTTCATGAATGGGGTTTTCGGAATTGGATTTTCATTTTTTTTTCCAAATTTGACTGATGATTAGAAAAATCTGATGATATTCCAAGGCCTCTTTGGGTCGGTAAAAACATCATACTACGTTATTTTCAAAATCGAATGGAGTGAGGTGTACATGGGCTGCAAATTTGACGTGGAATGCCCCATATACATGAAGGTAGGTCATATTACAACAGATTTATATATATAAATATATACTAATAATAAAGAGCTTACTCACATGCTTGTCCTGTTTTCAGACACGTTACATTGCAAAAATTTCACGAATACCCATTCCTTCCGAAGAAGAGGTCGGCGAAGGTAGGTTTGGTCAAAAAACTCAAGGGAAGATCCAACAGAAGTTGTGGTAAAAATTAGTTTTTCGTTTTTAAAATGGCCCAAAAATGTTCAATTCAAAAGCTGTTACATACTTCTTTAGATGATGATGGGATATGTATTTTCAAAAAGTTTTAAGTTTCTGCGATGAAAGTTCATGGCCAATGAACCTTTCGCAGCCCTGCGAAGGAGAGATTCTACAAAAGGTTCCTTGCGCATGAACTTTTATCGCAGAAAATTGAAACGTTTTTAAAACACATATCCTACCATCATCTGAAAATGTATCTAACAGTTTTTGGATTGGACTTTTTTTGGCCGTTTTAAAAATGAAAAATTGCTTGTTACCACAATTTCTGTAGGGCCTTTCCTTAAGTGAACAATCATCGTAGAGAGATAAATACATTCTAGCGAGGGGCTATTCACTCCGATTTTGGGTGTACAGGTGACTTCCGACTTCCAAAGACTTCCAAAGACTTCCAAAGACTTCCAAAGACTTCCAGAAACTTCCAAAGACTTCCAAAGACTTCCGAAGACTTCCGAAGACTTCCAAAGACTTTCAAAGACTTCCGAAGACTTCCAAAGAATTCCAAAGACTTCCCAAGACTTCCGAAGACTTTCGAAGGCTTCCGAAGACTTCTCAGTAACTTGTGATATTTTTCAGAGCGCGTTTCAGAGACTGCCACTGACTACTGTCGGCGCAAAAAGGTTAGAGCCCTGAGTTTCAGTGGTCATAACTTTTGAGGAAAAAATCATAGAGCAAAAAATCAAAAACGATCGTGGGGCGCCGAGTTTTCTGCGTTCATGGATCATTTACGAATTGCGGTGCGAAAATCGTGCCAACCGCAGTGACCTCCAAAGGGTAAAAAAACGTAGTTTTCTGGGGGTCCATTGCCGTTCGTGAAGTTTAACTCATCAGCGTTCGTCGAATAAAAGTGTTAAAAATCTGAAAAAAATCATAAGTATTCCCCGAACATTCACAAACATGATGGTTTTTGGAATTTTGAAAAATCTTGAAAGACCTCGACGCCAGGTGCAAAAAACTCCAATCGTGCGATTTGGAGAACGGCTCGGTACCGGTGACCCTGAGATGGCTCAAATTTTTCGTTGAAATATACACTATTCGATTCCGTAATCAGTTTACAATTTGTAATACTGAACTTGCAGATATCGCCGTTGATAATTTTCTTAATATGCACTGGGCGACGTGCGCCCGAGTCGCGATATTCGTCGCTGCATTTTCCCCCCTTCGGCCCCGCTGCCGACTCAATTGTTGCTTCACCATTGGTTATTGACGGGTCTAGACACATACGCTACGTATACATATTGCATACTATGGACAGTAAGCAACAATTGAGTCTACAGCGGGGCCGAAGGGGGGAAAATGCAGCGACGAATATCGCGACTCGGGCGCAAGTCGCCCAGTGCATATTGAGAAAATTGTCAGCGTCGATATCTGCAAGTTCAGTATTGCGAATAAGAAACTGATTACGGAATCGAATAGTGTATATTTCAACGAAAAATTTGAGCCATCTCAGGGTCACCGGTACCGAGCCGTTCTCCAAATCACACGATCGGACTTTTTTGCACCTGGCGTCGAGGTCTTGCAAGATGTCAAAAAATTCTGAAAGCCATCATGTTTGTGAATGTTCGGGGAATACTTATGATTTTTTTCAGATTTTTATCACTTTTTTTCGACGAAAGCTGACGGGTTAAACTTCACGAACGGCAATGGACCCCTGGAAAACTACGTTTTTTGACCCTTTGGAGGTCACTGCGGTTGGCACGATTTTCGCACCGAAATTTATGAATGATCCATGAACGCAGAAAACTCGGCGCCCTACGATCGTTTTTGATTTTTTGCTCTAGCATTTTCCCTCAGAAGTTATGACCACTGAAACTCAGGGCTCTAACCTTTTTGCGCCGACAGTAAGTATATGTACTGGTGACTGAAAATTACTTTGAATGACTACCCCTGACTTCTCACTACTTCGAGTAACGTTTCAGTTACTAGCGAAGTCCAGTAACTCAGCGAAGGCCTATCGAACTCTTGTTGTTGGCATGGATTTTGCCTCGGGTCTCGGTGATTCTGAAGTACTTTACCCGATCGTTCACCGCCGGTTGATCTTGATGTAATCATGAGGAAATCTGATCCCAACAATAATTCCACCGACTGATAGAAATGACAAAATTCGATCGATATCTTCCGAACCGTAATCGTTACCGAAAATTGTTGGAATCAATTCCGGGCAAATACAGGTCGTTGGAGTGAAAAGGTAACGTCTCACTTTGTTTCAAAGTTTGGGTCTAACGTTATTTGTGATCGACCGAGAATTCATCGAGAATTTTATCCTAACATTAGACGATGGGTAGACGCAAGTAATCAAATCACACAAATAATGGAAGGCCATTTATAAGACATTTTATATTCTTTTCCGACTCAATACAGATTGCGGTGAAATATAACATACTATAATAACATACAATAATAATTTCAATAGTGACAACTATACCAACTTTGGCTTATTCATCATAGACTGCGCACGAAGACAACATTTCGACCTTGCTTTCAACATTTATAATCTAACATGCACATTACTGACATGAATCAAATCACAGAAAAAAGACATCATATATCACATTCAATTTACATTCTGTTTTAGATATCACTAGAGAAAGAATAAAGCAACATAACACACATTACACTAATTTGATTATAAATCTACTCAGAATATGGTTAGATTCCCACATGAACATATGTATTAGGCTTCAAAACATTATAATCGCTCCTAATCACTATTGATAGAAATCAAATCACACATTTTTGTCAGCTATAGCATTTTTTTCGGTTGTTTACAAATCGAAGTGGAACAGCGACGAACGTGAGATTCAACTTTTATATAAGGAGCTCGTAACATAACATAAAAATACTTATAATCTTTCTTAAACATGACTTTGGTTTTATCACATTAAACAAAGGAACATGTATTATGAAAATATCACCCTCGATATCAACGGTAAATAGTACGGTAGGTACAATTTGTTTTCATTGAAATACTCATAATATTTCTTAAACATTACTTTGGTTTTATCAAATCAAAAAAGGAACATTTATTATAAAAATATGACTGCTACGGTAGTACGTCCATAAAATTTGTATTCACTAAAATACTTATAATCTCTCTTAAATATTGGTTTGGTTTTATTAAACCAAAAAAGGACCGTTTAATATAAAAATATCACTGGTAAATAGTACGGTAAAACCTACATGAAATTTGTTTTCAATTTCAACGAAGTTATATTTTTGTCCTAATTTTATTGAACACATTAGGGTGTAACTCGAGACCCTCTTCTGTGATTATCGGTTGCGAAATAGTTAATACGTATTTGGATATAGCGATATAACCATGTACTTTCATTGGCACCAATGTCAATTTACCTTGTCGCGAACAAGTGTACCAAGTACAAAGAACTCCTACCTCTTTTTAGTTATCCTGAACCTTAGCCTAATCGTTGGAAAATTCTCTTGATTTCCAGGTAGTTCCTTCCATGTATTGAAAGCACAATACAAGCCCGACAAGACACTTTCGGTGTCTACCCTTCGATTTACCGTCTTTTTCAAACAAACACCAATCACCTATGTGTACCTCGTTACATACTTCAATCGGGTTCTTCAGAGATATTTCAGTGTTTCTTTTTATGGCCTGGAATTTCTTGAATTCTGACTCTCGTACTCGTTGTAACCGATCACTACTAAGCGACGATTCATGCTTATTCAAAAGCCAACAAATGGAGGATTTTCTTACAGTCATTTCAAAGCCAGACGAATCACTCACAATCGCGAAAGGACTACGCTCATTCAATGTACCTACATTTTGGGTGTAATCACGAAATTTGAGTGTGCTCTGAATGGAACTTAACGTTGTTAAATCTTCAATTATGTGCCGAGTATTTTCGATATTATCTCTTTCGACTTGTTGGGGTGCTGTAGTTTGGAGATTTTGCGTACAATTCACTTCTGGACGAATCTCTGACTCTTCTAACTCTAAACAACTATCGTCAATGTTCACGTCATCTATGCTCGCTTCTGCATCCAAATCGAAACTATAATCTGTACGAACATTCAAATCTTCACTATTCGAAATATTTAAATTCATTCCCAGGGCTTCAGCCAATGCAAATGCTTCTGATTTGGCGTCTGCAATAGCATTTTTGATGTTAGTATTTTCGGGAAGTTGAAAACTCGAGGGAAAATCTGTCTCCTGCAGATCTTTTGAATAACGAGTTCTCTTTTCTCGTGGAAAATTGAAATTTTGGGACTCTGAATTTGGAATATCTTTCTGAAGATCGATACGCTGAACTCGGTGAATTGTTTCAAGCATGCTACAATTGACGATGGTCGAGTAGGCAGAGCTCATTGATCTTAGACCGCGAAAAAAGCTCTCGCAGGGTTGACTGCTGTAGAGCCAAGGAATGAACATTTCAGTGGAACAATCCTTTTCCAATCGAAGCATTATGTTCAGAAGACCGTGACCATTCAGCTCTATGCATAACCAGGCATTGAGAGTGACAAAATTGTCTGTGACGGAGTACTCTGAATCTTGTGATAGCCACGCCCGCCATAGACGCAGAAAACATATGCAAAACCAAATTTTATGTAATTGCTCTGACGGTGTCACAGATTTGTTCAAGAATGAATCGATCGCCGAGTGTATCACTCTTAAATATGCGATTGTGGCTTCGCTGCCAGGTACATATTGTTTTAGCAAAATATGAATTTTGGGATCGCAGATCTTCTGAACGGATGGAAAATTCATTTTATCCTTTGGTGATATGTTTTTTTGAGTGAGGCAGTGCTTTTCTTCAGAAAGTAGGCTCATAAGAACTTTGAGATGACTTATCGAAACGATGCGGTTGACCATTGGTAAGATTATCGATGGCTTAGGGAGACGTGCGCGAAGCTTAGTTCCTATGTGAACTGTGTCCTGTATGACAATCATCTTTGGATATAATTCTGCGTAAAAACCAGGCACTAAAAACTCTTCTTCTTCGGGCATAAAAGAGTTCTGAACATCATTCTTACCCAGCTTAGCGGAAATTCGCATTGCCTTAAGTAATCGTTGATCACCGTCGGATGATGTACCTAACACCTTAATGGCATTATCATCGAGTTGGCGCATGATGTATGCCCAGCGATTCATTACGTCGATCACAGTGAACTTATTATCAGTCCCATACAGGCAAAGACAAAAAGATGGTGCGTTTTCAACTGAAGGCTGTGCAATTATTGTATAGACAAGACTCGCTACAATTCCGTTGTTAAAATGAGTTTCGATAGCAGTTGCTGATGTGGCCAAGAATTTGTTTCCGACCGGCATGCCGTCTTTGTTGAGAGGCAAAACAAAACCTACAAGCTGATTTGGTCTCGAATCGTATTGGATACGCCCAGTTATGCGCGTTGCATCCTCGCTAAGCCATACAGTTCGTGGAAAATTACGGCTATCCAAAAACTCTCTCAATTCCCTAAAGCGACAATCGCCCTCGACACTGAACGATTTGTTTCGGTTCATCGTGCGACTGATGGTACTCAATGAGGGCAGTGGCAAATTTGCACATAAAGTTTCGTACAACATCCGTCCACCTATCATAAATAAATACGTACCAAAAAGTTTGAGTGATCCGTCATACCGGCGCCCGCCTTTTTTGCTAGTCGAATTTTTAATAGCTGTATCCATAAGCTTCCGCAGGAATAAAAGTGGCTCACCGGACTCGGAGGCCTGCTTCCGAGGTTCCATGGAATCACTTAAAACATGTTTTAGTGTATCCCGTAAGTTCTTATTCTCTTTCAAAAGTGGTTCCATTTTATTCAAAATTGGGAAAAATTGCGGTATACGTGTTTGATTTGACGTAAGGGTATTCACCCGTTTGCGATACTGACGAGTTTGCCTGCTATTGTAGTGAGCTGGATTTCTTACGGAACAGGTCGCTCTTCCACTGGTCCGCTTCAGCATTCCCCCGTCGAAGTTGTTAATTCTGTGCCGGAAATATCTTGGGGGCTCGGTTCAGACTTATCCCGACTTAACTTTGGTTCTATTACGCAGTATGCAGTATCTGCAGTAGAATCCAAGGTAGGATCATCAACTAAATTATCAGAACTAGAATCTCGGGACATCCTGACGCGGGATCTCTTAGTTGAAGGCGCCCCAGGCACTTTTTTACCATTTTTATTTCCATCACTGGAAGTAGAGTCATTGAGAGAAGTATCGCTGGAAGGAAACACTCTTTGAAACATATTTTGAAGCGAGCCACGTGCTACGTTGTTTCGATAACGAGATGCAGAGTTGTTGGTTTTTTTATCATCGGCCTTGGTGTGTATCTTCACGTGTCTTTGAAAATTAGATATTATCCACCTCTTTTCACAGTTCTCCCCCTCGGCAACTCCTCTACCGTGTTTCATGACCTTTACTCTGGTTGCACATATTGGACACTCTATATTTGCTGAGTAGGTGAAGCATTCGGGTAAATTTTCTCCATCATATTCTTCAAGAACGGACACATCGACATTCAATACTGCACTTCCAGAATTGAGACACTTTTTAAGTAGTCCAACCAATTTTTTTTTTCGGTCGAAAGTTGGATTGTTTTCGGGCAATGAGTTGCTACAGAATTTCCATCGACGGCAGAAGCTGTGAGTGCGGGCTCTTCAACGTTGATTCTAGCAGGGTGTTCGTTCAAATTTCTCACCGACAGAGGGAGAATGTTTTGTTTGTACTTGGCTGCGTTACCTTCTTCGGAATCTCTGATAATACGTTGGAAATGGTCGATCGGTTTGCTTCGAACGTAATCAGCCAGTTCCTTCAATAAATAGCGATCACCCATGACAAATTTGAAAGATTCTGGACGTCTGTAATAAATCCCAAAATAATCCTGTAGATTTTCGTTAGGTTCAATAATATCCCTGAGTGTATCACGAGCGAATGACTCCAGTTCCGTGATGGTGTCATCAGTCACGTGTCTCAATGATGAAGGGTTGCTCAAATTATTGAAATTCAGCAGGTTCTTCAAGTACTTGGGTACTGCTACGCCTTGGTCATTTTCGATTCTGATCCAGAAGTCTTGAGGACCTATCTGTTGGAACTCGTTGTCCGATACTTCGGAATGTGTTTCTCGAGGAGGTTCCTCCAAAGTTTTCTTTAAAGGTCCCTGTTGATGCATGTTATTTTGGAGTGCAGTTTTGGTCGCAGTACCGACTTTCTTTTGTAGAGTCTGGAATGATAATTTGAAACACCATGAGAGCCCTCAACAGACACACCTGTATATGGGGCATTCCGCCTCAACCGAGGCAGCTGTCAGACCTCAACATCTTCATTTTTGCCGCCAAGCGAGATTCTACATCCGGGGCACCATTCGGAATGAACTTCTGGTCAGAATGATCTCAACGCTAATATCATAGGAGATAGCAGAGGTAAATTTTTGATGACATTTTGTTTTCAAATTATTACTGAGCTTGCGGGGTCTATCCGATTGATTCGAGTCAATACACTTTTTCATGGTAAATTTTATGAATTTTCCAATCAAAAATACTACGTAATTGTGAATTACCGTTCACTATGGCAAAATCGCATTTAACTGACGAAAACGGCGATATTTCCGAAGATTCCCAATTTTTCGCGGGCAAAAAATTTCTTGGGATGCCTCTAACCCAACTACATGTAACCTGTAAGTTCCGTTGTATACAATTCGATAGGTAGAAAGATACGAATATTTCAAATTCAGCGAAGGAACATAAAAGCGGAATATGAATTTGTATGAATTTGAAATATTCGTAATCTTTTTACCTATTGAATTGATTACAATGAAACTTACAGGTTACATGTAGTTGCGTGAGGGGTATTTCAAGAAATGTTTTGTCCACGAAAAATTAGGGGTTTTCGGAGATATTGCGATTTTTGACAGTTAATTGTGATTCCGCCGTAGTAAACGGTGGTTCACAATTACGTAGTATTTTTTATTGAAAAATTTCCCACAAAAAGTGTACTGACTCAAAACAATCGGATGGACCCGCGAGCTCAGCAATAATTTGAAAACAAAATGCCGTGAAAAATTGACCTCCGCTATTTCCTATGATATTAGAGTTGGGATCGTTCTGGCCGGGGGTCTATTTCGAATGGTGCCCCGGATGTAAAATCTCACTTGGCGGCAAAAATGAAGATGGTGAGGTCTGACGGCTGCCTCAGTTGAGGCGGAATGCCACATATGATCATAATAAAATTATATTCAGAATTTGACCTGATCAAATACATGCATATGATTTCACATAATTTCATATCACAAGACTGAAATCAAAAGG
Organism: Ametastegia equiseti; assembly: GCA_963989295.1. NCBI lineage: Eukaryota > Metazoa > Arthropoda > Insecta > Hymenoptera > Tenthredinidae > Ametastegia > Ametastegia equiseti. The sequence goes on from OZ022389.1 coordinate 27,168,801, forward strand.
GTGTATGCCATTTTTTCTCAATTGGGTGTTGTACAAAAAAATCAATCAAAAGGTGTATGAGCCACTTTTTTTATTATTTTGGCGTTTGACTAAAATCAAAAGGGCGTATCGGCCGTAAAAATTTTCGGGTGCATATATGTACGTCCTTATGATTTTAGTCGCACGGTGTATACGCCTTTTTGCTCTCAGGCAGCGTCCCATGTGATTCTGTTGATATACGCCCTTTTGATTTTAGTCACGCGATATTTATCTGATCATATGAAAAAAATTGCAACTCGCTCAGCAATAATACATTGAAGCAGGCCAGAGCCACTCTTTGCCATCGTCTCTACCTCTCTGTCACACTAGCGGCCGATCGCTAGAGTTTTGAGCAGGACCCTCGGCAGGATAGCAGGATGTAGAAAGACTGAATATCGTTCTTTCGCTTGCTCTGGCCAACTTCGTCGAAAACTGACGGTATACAATAAGAGAAAATATCAAGGAAAACATATGAACGTGCTGAATTCCGGCATGTCAAGTCTTGTATTTAGTGAAAATTTTGAACTGATCCACAAATTGAACTCAACCTCAAATCTCGGTTACCCTCTATAAACGTGACACATCGCTCGATGATAATTGACTGCTGGAAAAATGATCGGTAGGAGAAAATACAAATAGAAGGTCTCGTGTCTGATTTCTTTTCATTTTCTTTTCATTTTCGGCTGTATTATATGTTTATTTTATCTATTGTAATTTGTTCGTTGTATTTTGACACTTAGCTTGTCTCGCTTTTAATATTGAACCAAAATGTATGTATCTTTCCCTGTTGGGTTCGCCTGTTGGGTTATGAATGAATAAATAAATAAAGAATAAATAAATAAATAAATAAATAGCAATGAAAATAGCTTGGTGATTCACTTACCTGAGATATATTACTCGTACTCGCTTGCGAAGATTTGCAGTCTCAACCGAGGTCTCAACTCTAGTTCTCAACCCTAACCTCTATAATTACAAATTCTGAAGCGAAGCGCGGCTTACACAGCGTCGCGTAGCTGAAGCGTTGCATGAGCGGTAGCAGTTGAGAACGAAGGAGCCTGCTATCGCATACCGCGCATGCGCACATCGAATCTCGACTAAAACTCCGAAGACTTCCGAAGCTTACAAAGACTTCCGAAGACTTCCAAAGACTTCCGAAGACTTCCAAAGACGTCCAAAGACTTCCAAAGACTTCCAAAGACTTCCAGAGACTTCCAAAGACTTCCGAAGACTTCCGGAGACTTCCAAAGACTTCCGAAGACTTCCAAAGACTTCCAAAGACTTTCAAAGACTTCCAAAGACTTCCGAGACCAGTGTACATAGGACTTCCCAAGTGAATAGCCCCTCGCATTCTAGTCCTGATTTCAGATACTTCAGATGCCGGAATAATACGACAATAGCACCTCTTCTTCAAGGGAAACCCGCAGGTTCATATATATGGTGAGTTTAACAGAATATCTATCTGAATACTTGTAATAAAGAGCTTGTTCACAAAACCAATCCTGTTTCCAGATATTTTAGATGCCGGAAAAATACGACAAAAGCACCTCTTCTTCAAGGGAAACCCGCAGGTTCATATATATGGTGAGTTTAACAGAATATCTATCTAAATACTTATAATAAAGAGCTTGTTCACAAAACCAGTCCTGTTTCCAGATATTTTAGATGCCGGAGAAATACGACAAAAGCACCTCTTCTTCAAGGGAAACCCGCAGGTTCATATGTATGGTGAGTTTAACAGAATATCTATCTAAATACTTATAATAAAGAGCTTGTTTACAAAACCAGTCCGGTTTCCAGATATTTTAGATGCCGAAAAAATCTGAGACGTCTGAGACGTAATCTTTCAGAGTAGTTCCACCACAGGTCACCAGCATCCATTCATTCTATGCCATGAAAAATATCATACGTAGTGGGGGATTTATCACATATCAATTCGGGTTCACAATTATACCTTATTTCAAACGATTTGACATGATTCAAAATGTTCACGCTGATTGCATAAGTTTCGTAGAATTTTGAAAGGCTCGAGGCATTCTCGAAGGATATCTAAACATATAGAAACGTGTCAAGAAATTTGAAAAGATTATCCAAATACTTTGAATGATTTCACAAGAGGTTAACCCTATATTATCAAGTTATATTGCAATAGCTCGTTCAATCATGCTACTGATACGTTCAAACATATTAGTCTTCCGAACATTGAGATAAATCACTCACTCAGTTACCAAGTTATCAGAACCAAGTTATCATTTCTCCAGATATCGGCTTGTTCAAGTTCACTGATTCTGACTATTAATTATATACGTTTCATCCGAATAATTTCATTTGAAAAAGATAGATTTAGTTTTGGAGGTATTGAACATGAAGATTGTTTAAGGGGGAATATAGATCTTTGAATTTCGAAAAAATCAGCCTCTAGATATTCGCGTTTTTGGAAATGTAAATGTGTAAATGAATTATCTTTGAAAATCTGATGTGCACTGAAAAATGTTTCCAGGTACTTAAGTTTTATCACAGAAGGTCAGTATGTTTCTGAAGCCTAATCAAATGCTAGTTGGGTTCCATAAGCCATCGCCTCTCGACATATGACATACAGCGAAGAGAAAAGCACTTGACGTAAGGATCGAGGTGGATCTCTGCTAAGATTTAAGATTTTTTGGTCTCTAATAGTCCAGAGAGCTCATTTTCAGAGTGTGAATGATGAACTTTCCAAAGATTAGTTTTCTGGATCATTACAGAGCCGTAAATTGAGGCAGCGATCCATCTGGATCCCTGCGTAGAGTGATTTTCTCTTCGCTGCGTATCATATTGAGAGGCGATGGCTTATAAATCCAACTTGCACCTGATTTATTGGGTCTCCAAGAATACTGAACTTCTGTAATGAAACGAGTTAGCATAAATTAATGTCACAATAGTGTGACAGTATCAGAAGTCATCGCCGTAGCGCAAAAGTTTGAAAATCAATGACTGAAAAATCACTATTTTGCCCGGTTGTGGTAAATAATAAAATCGAACGTTGGACCGATCTTCAAATCTTTGGTCCGTAATTATTCATCAGAGATGGCTCTACGGAATGAACATAGAACTTTTTGATAAGCCTATTTTTATCTGAGATATTGGAGAAACAGGCCAAAAAATCTGAAAATTCTGAATACAATGTAACGTATACACGGTCCTTCTCCCGTGTTGAAGAGGGTGGTAGTTGTAAATAAAGATGGCGACGTATATCTCAATATTGTGTACTTCTAATTATTCGGCTGCAGCTACTTGGTTAAGACAAAAGGTGAAGTTAAGGTACGGATGTGGAGTGAAGTGAAAATCTGGCAGGATGTGTGAGGTAGAAGTCAGGGGAACTGGAGATAAGGAGAAGAGAGGATAGGTAGGGGAATTAGAATAGCTGACTCGTTGCATCCGACAGTGCTGAGTGCAACGGGTCAGCGTGGCGTGATTTCCGAGGTTTCGGGTGAAACCTCGGAGCGGATGGGAATCGGAGAAGGATAGGATAAGGGAGTCGGTATGTGCTGAGCACGTAACATACGGACGTTACACCCCCCGCGTTAGAGAGAGCTCAGAGCATAGGGGTAGGAATACAGTGGATACATATGCGAGCTTAGTACTAGGTATATGTATATAATATGTGTGTGTGTGTGTGTGTGTGTATGTGGATAGTACAATAGTTCATATTCATTGCGCATGTATAGGTGTATATAATGAGGTTAGGAGTGTCCGTTAGCTTAATTATTATCGTAGAGAGAGGAGATAATTAGAACTTCCAGTGGGAATTTCTTAAATGTTAGTTAGGTTTACTTGTATATACTTAGGTACTAGTTCATGATTCATTAGTGTTAGTATGATATTGTTTCTATAGCCTATGTAATACCTAGTTTTTTGTTTGTTTTAATTTTAGTTTACAATGTTTTCGTAATTCGGTCTCTAGGTGACAACGTTATCCTACACTTATAACTAGTAGTAACATGGTATAATACGTTTCGAGCGTAGCGACAACTTGGTTTGTTATTCGTAATACTCCAATGATTCAAGCGGATGGCTTTTAGTTATCGTTATCGGTCCAAGGTGAGGTTTGCGGGGTCTAGTTTTGTGCGTACTTTGTTTAGTAGGAGGGGGGGGGGGGGGGGAGGGATGGGTGGGGTTGTCTTCTGAGGGATATTGTGCATCGGTTCGTGTTTTTGTTGTAGGTGGGAAAGGACTATTTCTAACTCGATTGGTTGTTCGTAAACAGTGTGTCTACGAGCCACGCGTGGGTTTTGTGTTTTCGAGCATGAGCAGTGTTTGAGAAGTTTGAAGATTGCAGTGAATGTTGAGAATCTATAGATAAGGTATAAGATTCCTATTTACGAAATACCTATGCCCGTAAATGTGAGGATACCTTTGAGACTGGTAGTCTCTTGTTTGTCGCGATGGTGGGTACTTATTTCTTCTGCTTGTTCAATTATTTCTTTTAGCGCGATTCCGTTCGCGTTTAGGTCTTTTGAATTCAGATGTAGGGGCTTGTAAATGTGGAAGGTCGGGATAGACGAGAGGTTAGTTGAGTGATTTTTGTTTAAGTCATCGTATATTTCCGTAAGATTTAATGTGAGTTCAGGTATGTACGCGCGGTATTCCGATGATGTGAATGTGTTTGCTGTTGATAGTGATACTGATTGTGAGAACGCTTTGCAATGGCTGTCGAGTTGTAATATACCGGGTCCTGTGAGACTTACTCGATTTGATTCCTTCGGTTCACATGTTATGTGTAGGGTATCGGGTCTAGGAAGGGAATAGATCCATGTGTTTGGGCGTTGCAGTGTTGTCCAATACGGTCCATCGAAAGATGTTATCTTTATGTTACAGGGTTTGAGATCAATTGGCGGGGCATTTAGAAATAGTATAATCTCACATGTTTGGTGGTGGTTAGTACGGTATAGCGGTTGATGTTGTTCGCAAATGTATGTGTTTTGCGATGTCTTGCAGTTTGAAAATTCAGATGCTGTTATCTCGAGGTATGAGTTGCGGTCAGTACTTATTGCAATATAGTCTTCGCTGGGGGTGATATATGCGAATTTGTTTTCTGAGTGGTCGTAGTCCTGTTTCACAGGTATCGGAAGCAAGTGATAAAGGTTAAACGTTCCGTCGTTGAGCAGTGGTATTGATAATACGTATATTATGTTTGGTTCGCTGTATGCAATGTTGAGTTCCGATAGTCTGACTAATTCCTCAGCGTAACCGTCCTTCAGGGGAACAGGGAATTGTGAGAGCGGTTCCAAGGTTTGAATGTATTGTAGGCTACGAATGATTTGTTGGGATGTTAAAAGTCTAGGATGAAGTATTCCTTGTTTCGCGAATAATATCGCGTCTATTATATTATCTAAGTCTATTTCGTATTCGTTTAGCATTTTATTGAGCTTATTAAGGTGTTTTAGTAGTTGTATTGTGACGGAGTTTCGATCTACTTGCGTTTTAATTAATCCCGTTGATGGGAGAAAAATGTTATTTGTTTGTCCACGTCTTCTATATGCTTATTGATATTATCGATCTCTTTCTGCTGTGTACCGAGTATTGACTGCACGATGTGAGTCTGGTTTACTAATAATGTCGCTATATGGTTCGTGTCGTTAAATAGTTTGTCGATTTGTTGGTTAAGGTAAATCCCGTCGTCGTAAGTTAAGGTTCCGTAGAGTGTTTTCTGTATACCGCCGGTAAAGCTGTACCAGCCCCGTTTGAAGCGCGGGTGTGCCAATTTTGCGAGTTTGTCGTGTGTTTGGTCTGTCTTTTGGTACCCTTGTGAGTCCTGGATCTGGGCTTCGTATTTTGTCACCGTTAGTAGTCTGTTTTTTTTTCGAATTGATGGTATCCTGTACGTCGCATGCGGTTCCTAACATATTGCAATGTTTATTTATTAAGTCGCAGTATTTTAGTAGTTTTTCGGATTCATCTGTAATTTGTCTTATGTTTAAGAAGTTCACCAGCTTCCACTTGTTGTTGAAGGTCCGTAAGTTTCCTAGTTGTTCGTAGTAGATCCCCGGGTTTTCTTTGAATTTCGAAATGTGGTATGGTTCGTTGGTCGTACTCGAGTCATCTGAACCGGCTCTGGAAGTTATGCATATTCTACGTTAAAGCATTCAAGTCATTTTCTATATTGTTATTCTATAAATTGTCATCCCGGATATGCGCAGGCTTTAGTTTGTTGAGGTGCACGATTTTAGTTTTGTTAGGTGTCAGGTAGATTTCCGCATTTATGTTGTTTATGATTCGTTTGATTATGTAGGGGCCTTTATAGTGATCGTCAAGTTTAGTGCGTGTTTCGTTTAGTAAAAATACTCTCTGTCCTTCTTTGAAGGATTCTAGTTCTGTCTTCTTGTCGTAGTAGCATTTCGATTTTTCCTTCGTATTTTTAAGGTTTTCTGTTGCTGTTTTGCGAATGTCGCGTTAGGTGTTTATTAGGTTCAGGAGATACGAGTTGTATGTTTTGTTTGACGCGTTGTCGGACGAGACGTCTGTCGGTAGTTTGGCTTGTCTGCCGAAGATTAGTTCATGCGGTGTGAAGTTCGTACTTTCGTGTTTAGCTGTGTTGTATGCGAAAACTGCGAATCGAATGTACTCGTCCCAATTTTTACCCGAGGTCGTATAGTGTTTGATGTATTCGATTAATGGTAGATGGCTACGCTCTAAGGATCCATTCGATTGCGGGTGATACGGGCTTGTCTTTGTTTGTTCAATTTTGAAGAGTTTGCAGACTTGTCGAAATAAGATGCTCATATAGTTTCATCCTTGGTCTGTTAGTATTGTTTGTGGCGTTCCGTAACGCGTAATATATTCTTTGGCGAAGGTTGCGGCTATGGTTTGTGCGGTTGCGTCAGGAATCGGCAAGGCATCCAGGAACTTCGTGAGGTTGCATTGGATTGTTAGCAGGTATTGGTTCCCGTTTTTTGTAGTTGGAAGAGGGCCGACTATGTCCAGCGCGATTTTTTCGAAAGCGTCCGTGGGTGTGTCCGTAATGACCATTGGTAGTTTGGTTTCAATACGAGTTAGCTTTTTGCGTTGACAGCTGTCACAATTCTTAATGAACGTTTGAGTTTGTTCTTTAAGGTTGGGCCAAAAATATCTTTGCCTGATGCGTTCGTAAGTCTTCGTTACTCTTTGGTGACCGCCTATTAATGACTCGTGGTTTTCTCTAATTATTTCTTGACGCGATTCAACATTGGGTATAACGGTTTCGTCGGTACACAGTGTGACAATAATGTTTGAATTTATGAATGTATGATAGAAAACTCTTTCCACTAAGGGCCATTCGAGGTCGTCGAGCCCCGAATTTGACTTCTGAAATGCGAATGAGTGAATGTTGTTATTCAATAGCAGCCGTTTCAAGTTTGCCACCGTGTGGTAGAAGTCCTTCACATTGGTTCTTCCCGTTCGTTTATTTTTTGTTATTAGTGTGAAGATATGTTTCTTCTTGCATTTTATAACTATTATGTCGAATTTTTCCGCTCTGTTTTCTTCGAATATTTCTTTATTCACCATTTTCCTCTCCAGTAGTTGTTTTGGGAGCCCATCATTCCACGGGCAGTCGGCTGAAATGCAGTGAGCGTAGTTGTCCTTCATCATTAATAGTCCGTCTTTTGATTGTAACACATTAGCTATCGGTGTGATTTCGTCTAAGATGTTTATGAAGTGATCAAAGTTGTGGTTGTTATCGCTTGAGGTAATAATATTCGGAATACACGAATTTTGTGGTTTCAAAGAGTTGTCTGGGTTAGAACTTTCCGAAAGTTCGCTATCTAGTATCATCTCGTCTGTTGAGGGGTCAGGTATCAAATTTTCAATGTTTTCATCGCCGGTGTTAGGTGTTGCGATTGGGTTACGGGTGGTTATGTCGTCCGATTGGCGGGGTGGAAGTCTTCTCTCCTGTGGGGCGGGTGATAGTTTATGCTGTTCGTTAGTTAGTGGTACTGGGTCAGTAGGTATATCCGATTGCATGTTAGTTTCGGTCGCTGGGCGGACATCGTTACAGATTGTAATATCCATGTCTGTGTCTTTGAATACGTGATGAATCATGCGATTAACTGTATCCCAGTCAAGTTCGTCTAGGCCGCATCCTAATCGTGGTATAGATAAGGATTTGATCCCGTCCTTCTGTAATGTTCTTTCAAGTTTTACTAGTAAATTATACATGGTTTCTCTCGTGGGTTTATTGAAGTGTTGTCCTTTTGTGACTAGGTTGTAGATTGTACGTCGCGGGTATGTGACAGTGATTATGTCTGAGACTTTTGGTTGTTGTTCTCTCAGGCGTTCACGTTGTATAAGGCCGCGTTTCACCATTTGGTCTGCGATTCCTTGGGACGCTGCGCAGTCTGCTGAGATGCAGTGGGCGAGGTTATCCTTTCGCGTTAGTAGGTCTGCGTGTATTTCTTTAATGTGTCTGTTGCGTGTCAGTGGTAGGTAATCCAACTCCAGTAGAAATTGGCTGTAGGTGGGTGCGTGTCCTGTACCTTCCGATGTTCCAGGTTGGTTCTCCAGTGGTTCGATTTGGTTCGTTGCCCTACGGTCAGTATGAATTCTAGGGAGTTTTCGTTTAGTTTTTCCGTCTGTGGATGTGATGTTTATATCTTGTTCCTGGGTCTGTTTGTTAATTATTTTGGTAATGTCAGGCGAAGCCGTGACATTCCGTTTGCAAAGGCCGCGTACCTGGCTGTCTGAGTCATCTGAGCGGGTCCATGTCATCTCACTCAAAAAAAAACACTCAAATCGCGGATTTTTGCGCCCTTCGAGGAATCTTTAGTACTATGGAAAAAAAAAATAGAAGTTCACGGATTTTGAAAAATTTTCAAAAATGGCGGAGTTACGGGTGTTTGAATTTTTTTGCACTGCTTAGTTTGAAAATTCATATCTCCGAAACCATCAATCGTAGCGCAATGGTCCTGGACTCATTTCACTGACAAAAGAAAGGGCTACCGTTAAAAAAATACATTGGAAACAAAAATTAATTTTTTTCAAGTTTTTTTCGCCACTTTTTTCCAAAATTTGGCCGCCATTTTCAAAGGGTACGGTGAATTTCATGGAGACAATTTTTTTTAGATAGCTGCTTCTTTCCCCTTTAATTTCGTAAAAAAAAATTTATGGAGACCTCACCAGGTCCGGAGAAAAAAATTAAAACGTCCGGCCGTGCGTCGCCGCGCGCGCCGTTCCACGGTAGCCGCGCTACTCCGGTAGGCTCGCTGTTTCACGTGCTGTTGAATTTCATTCAATGTTCCGCTATCCACCAGGGTTATCCTTTCTAGGAAAATAGTTATTCAACTACTTTAGACTCCCAGAATATTTTCACTGGTTATTTCCGCTCGGAATTATACCTGTTCCGAAAATTTCTCCGCGGTTATGGTTCCTTGAACACACCTGTGCTGCAATGCAATGAAAAGGGCCGATGTTTTGAGTGAAATTGCGCTCGATGGCGCTTAGTTGGACACGCCTGTTGAATATTAATTCTTAACTTTCACATGTTCAAAATTTTCTGATGCGGAAAATAATTTCGTTTTGATGAATTTATCAGAAATTGGAATGACTGCATGTAATTTCAGAGTACCGCGAACCGTCAAAGCTTCATCAAATCGATTTTGTAAAATAGCCTCTTCTGCTGTATGTTCTGCAGACGTGCAGTAGGCAAAAGATATGCTTTTGAAATAAGAGCATGCCCAATTATACAAATCCAGCGGTGTTTGAATGGGATCTGAATTACCAATCAATTGTAAACTCGCCCGTGAAGCTAATCTTTTAACAGTTCCACCTACCCCATCACATGGCCCTTTGCCATGTGATGTCGCAAAAAAATGCCACTCAGCTTGACATCCAAAGTCTTCGGAGTGATGTGTTATATTAATAAAATTCTTTTTATTTTTATACTGGGAAGCTGCTCCATCTGAGAAATAAATTATTTTGTTTATGGGAATCGAACCTTGAAACTTCTCTTTCATGAAGTCAATCAATTTTTTTTGGAATTGCTTAGCTTCACGAGCGAGTTTACAATTGATTGGTAATTCAGATCCCATTCAAACACCGCTGGATTTGTATAATTGGGCATGCTCTTATTTCAAAAGCATATCTTTTGCCTACTGCACGTCTGCAGAACATACAGCAGAAGAGGCTATTTTACAAAATCGATTTGATGAAGCTTTGACGGTTCGCGGTACTCTGAAATTACATGCAGTCATTCCAATTTCTGATAAATTCATCAAAACGAAATTATTTTCCGCATCGGAAAATTTTGAACATGTGAAAGTTAAGAATTAATATTCAACAGGCGTGTCCAACTAAGCGCCATCGAGCGCAATTTCACTCAAAACATCGGCCCTTTTCATTGCATTGCAGCACAGGTGTGTTCAAGGAACCATAACCGCGGAGAAATTTTCGGAACAGGTATAATTCCGAGCGGAAATAACCAGTGAAAATATTCTGGGAGTCTAAAGTAGTTGAATAACTATTTTCCCAGAAAGGATAACCCTGGTGGATAGCGAAACATTGAATGAAATTCAACAGCACGTGAAACAGCGAGCCTACCGGAGTAGCGCGGCTACCGTGGAACGGCGCGCGCGGCGACGCACGGCCGGACGTTTTAATTTTTTTCTCCGGACCTGGTGAGGTCTCCATAAATTTTTTGTTACGAAATTAAAGGGGAAAGAAGCAGCTATCTAAAAAAAATTGTCTCCATGAAATTCACCGTACCCTTTGGGAATGGCGGCCAAATTTTGGAAAAAAGTGGCGAAAAAAACTTGAAAAAATTAATTTTTGTTTCCAATGTATTTTTTTAACGGTAGCCCTTTCTTTTGTCAGTGAAATGAGTCCAGGACCATTGCGCTACGATTGATGGTTTCGGAGATATGAATTTTCAAACTAAGCAGTGCAAAAAAATTCAAACACCCGTAACTCCGCCATTTTTGAAAATTTTTCAAAATCCGTGAACTTCTATTTTTTTTTTCCATAGTACTAAAGATTCCTCGAAGGGCGCAAAAATCCGCGATTTGAGTGTTTTTTTTTGAGTGAGATGACATGGACCCGCTCATCTGTGGAATCTGAGGGGTTATCTACGTGCGGCCTTCTTCGCGGTGCTGGGTTACCTGATGACTGTGTCTCACGATGTCGTTTGTCAGATTTGTTTATATTAAATTCTGCAGAGCCGCGTGTAAATTCTGACGAGTTTGATCGATCATATGCCTATTTTTTCCGCGGTGCTGAATATTGTGATGATTCAGTGGTTCTCGCGCGTTTGGTAATTCCACTGTTTGTCGTAATTGCCTGTATATTTGAGTCCGTTGAGGAGTCCGAGGATTCAGATAAATAACTCATACGTGGTTTGCGTCGGGCAGGGTTATTAGATGAGTCGCTGTTCCTTTGTCTTTTCGTTGGTTCCTCAGAGGTCATATCGGCGTCTGAGCGTTCTGAAGTCGGTGATGTCTCTGTAGTCGTAGTCTGGCAGTTTTTGGTTCGTTTAACTAGCGTAGGCTTGTTGGATTCATCGGTACTGCGTAGACGTTTAGAAGTTAAAGGTAGTATCTGGCGTGTCTGTGTGGGTGGATTTCGAGATAGCGCATCTGAGCGGGTCCATGTCATCTCACTCAAAAAAAAAACACTCAAATCGCGGATCTTTGCGCCCTTCGAGGAATCTTTAGTACTATGGAAACAAAAAATGGAAGTTCACGGATTTCGAAAAATTTTCAAAAATGGCGGAGTTACGGGTGTTTGAATTTTTTTGCACTGCTTAGTTTGAAAATTTATATCTCCGAAACCATTCATCGCAGCCGAATGATCTTGGACTCATTTCATTCAGAAAAGAAAGAGCTACGGTTAAAAAAATATGTTTGAAAAAAAAATGAATTTCTTCAAGTTTTTTTCGTCATTTTTTTCCGAAATTCGGCCGCCATTCCCAAAGGGTACGGTAAATTTCATGGAGACAATTTTTTTTAGATAGCTGGATCCTTGCCCTTTAAATTCGTGAAAAAAAATTTATGGAGACCATACTGGGTCCGGAGAAAAAAATGAAAACGTCCGGACGTGCGTCGCCGCGCGTGCCGTTCCACGGTGGCGCTGCTCCGTTAGGCTCGCTGTTTCACGTAGCCGTTGAATTTCATTCAATGTTTCGCTATTTTCTAGGGCTATCCTCTTTTGGAAAATAGTTATTCAACTACTTTAGACTTCCAGATTACGTCTACTGGTTATTTTCGCTTGAAATTATACTTGTTCCGAAAATTCCAGCACGGTTATTAATTTCCAGCACATGATTTCATTGCAAAGCAGCAAATCAGTTATTGGCAGGAGAAAAAAAAACCGTGAAAGTTGGTGAATTTCTAGTCGTGTGCGATTTCGCTGACAATCATGCGTTTATTGTACAAGATTCCACTCAAGGGTTCAACCAGAGATCCATCCAATCGTAATTTATTATGAAAGTCACAGCGAGGGAGAATTGGACCATTTTAGTTTTGTAATCATTCCATAGTATCTGAAACATAATACGATCGCAGTTGATTTAATACAAACGAAAAATTGATCGACTTTATGAAGGAGAAGTTTCAAGGTTCAATTACAATTAAAAAATAAGTTTGTCTCAGATGGAGCAGCTTCCCAGTATAAAAATGAAAAGAATTTCATTAACATAACGCATTATTTTGAACCGTTCGGATGTCAAGCTGAGTGGCATTTTTTTGGCTACATCACATGCAAAGGGCCATGCGATGGGGTAGATGAAACTGTCTGGCGAGTTTACAATTGATTGGCAATTCAGATCCTATTTAAATACCGCTGGATTTGTATAATCGGGCATGCTCTTATTTTAGGAGCATATCTTTTGCCTGCTGCAGAACATACAGCAGAAGAAGCTATTACACAAAATCGATTCGATGAAGCTTTGACGGTTCGTGGCATTCTGAAATTACATGTAGTCATTCCGATTTCTGATGGATTTATAAAAACAAAATTATTTTCCGCATCAGAAAATTTTGATCATGTAAAAGTTAGGAATTAATATTCAACTTGCGTGTCCAACTAAGCGCTATCGAGCGCAATTTCACTCAAAACATTGGCCCTTTTCAGAGTCACCAAAATTTTGCAGGAATCGATAATTTCCATTCCACGAAGCATAACTACTAGCTCTTCTCTGCAAAGTTACGAGAGAATCACAAAAGAGCCACAGTCATTAAATTGCACAAACCTATTGCAATGGAACCAGAACGTTGATCGCAGCACAGGTGTGTTCAACTTAACAATAACCGTGCTGGAATTTTCGGAACAAGTATAATTCCAAGCGAAAATAACCAGTAGACGTATTCTGGAAGTCTAAAGTAGTTGAATAACTATTTTCCAAAAGAGCATAGCCCTAGAAAATAGCGAAACATTGAATGAAATTCAACGGCTACGTGAAACAGCGAGCCTAACGGAGCAGCGCCACCGTGGAACGGCACGCGCGGCGACGCACGTCCGGACGTTTTCATTTTTTTCTCCGGACCCAGTATGGTCTCCATAAATTTTTTTTTACGAATTTAAAGGGGAAGGATCCAGCTATCTAAAAAAAATTGTCTCCATGAAATTCACCGTACCCTTTGGGAATGGCGGCCGAATTTCGGAAAAAAATGACGAAAAAAACTTGAAGAAATCAATTTTTTCTTCAAACATATTTTTTTAACAGTAGCTCTTTTTTTTGTGAATGAAATGAGTCCAATATCATTCGGCTGCGATTAATGGTTCCGGAGATATGAATTTTCAAACCAAGCAGTGCAAAAAAATTCAAACACCCGTAACTCCGCCATTTTTGAAAATTTTTCGAAATCCGTGAACTTCTATTTTTTTTTCCATAGTACTAAAGATTCCTCGAAGGGCGCAAAGATCCGCGATTTGAGTTTTTTTTTTCGAGTGAAATGACATGGACCCGCTCAGATGCGTTCGCGTTCAGTTTCCCTTTTTTGTAAACTATATCGTCAGAGTATTCGTCGCCGGCGCAGCAAGCGTGGCGTTGGGTCTTTCACGTTATTTAGCCAAAAGAGTGGCCTGTGGTCTGTTCCCAATGTGAAGTTTCGTCCATATAGATAAGGTCTGAAGTGTTTTACTGCGAAGATGATGGCCAATAATTCTTTATCTGTTGTTGAGTAATTAGTTTCGGCTTCTTGTAATGCTCTGGATGCGTAAGCGATCGGTAAGTCTTCTCCGATTTTGCCTTGGCTGAGAACCGCACCTACTGCATGGTTTGAAGCATCCGTGGTTAATACAAAGGGTTTTTCAAAGTCAGGGTATTGGAGTATTGGCTCGTTACAAAGGTAGTCACATAACGTTTCGAAGGCATGTTGGTGCTCGGACGTCCAAAGGAATGGAGTATTTTTCTTGAGGAGATTGTTGATGGGTTTTGCAATTTCCGACATTTTGGGGATGAATCTCCTATAGTAGCTTATAAGTCCTATTCATTGTTTAATTTGCTTAGCGTTTTTGGGAACTGGATAGTCTCTGCTGCTGCTGATATTTGGTCTAGGTTTGGCTTGACACCGTCTTGTGTTATCAAATGTCCTAGGTAAGTGACCTCCTTTCGTAGGAACTCGCATTTCTCGGGTTGTAAGGTTAGGCCAGCTTTTGAAAGTCTGTCCATCAGTTTTTTGAATTTGATAGTGTGTTCTTCCAGTGATCTTGCGTAAATGACTATCATCCAGGTAAACAAGAATTTCGTTTCCTTGCAAACCGGAAAGAATTTGATCCATCAAGCGTTGAAAGGTCAATGGGGCGTTTTTTAGGCCGGATGGCATACGATTATATTCAAAGTGTCCGTGCGGAGTGGAAAAAGCAGTCTTCGGGCTGTGATGGGGGTGCATTGGTATCTGGTGGAACCCTGAGGCCAGGTCAAATGTTGAGAAGTATTTAGCTGATCCTAGCTGGTCCAGTATGTCCACGATATTCGGTAGCGGGTAGGAGTCACCAATTGTATTCTCGTTCAACTTTCGAAAGTCGATCACCATTCGCCATTTTTTTTCTCCGTTCTGGTCGGATTTCTTAGGGACTATCCATACCGGTGAGTTATGAGGGAAACAAAAATGTTTGATGATGTTTTGTTCGAGTAGTTTGGATACTTGTTTGTCAATCTCGTCTTTATGTTTTTTTGGGTAGTGATACTATTTTGTATGTAATGGCGTGTCGTCGGTTGTGGGGATAGTACGGTTAATCGGTTGCGTGCACCCCAGCTTATCTCCTGGTAGGAAAAAAAGGTGGTTGTATTCAATTGGTAATTCGGTTATTGACTGTTTCTCTTCGTCATTCAAGTGGTCGAGTCTCAGATTTTGTTCCAAAATATCAAGTCGTTTTGCGTCGTGGTTCTGGGGAAAGTTCAATGTTCGGGTACTGTCGTTTGTTCTGTTTCCTACGTTTTTCGTCAGTAGGACATGTGAGTTATCAGCTGGCTGTGGT
The DNA here is from genome assembly GCA_963989295.1 of Ametastegia equiseti. Lineage (NCBI taxonomy): Eukaryota > Metazoa > Arthropoda > Insecta > Hymenoptera > Tenthredinidae > Ametastegia > Ametastegia equiseti. The sequence goes on from OZ022389.1 coordinate 27,184,239, forward strand.
GGTAGTTCAGCGGCTCCGAGTTCGGTGACTTCTTCTAGTGTTACCGTAGGTCGTGCTATCTCTGCAGTTGATTCTCCCGAGTTTATCACGTACGCGTATGCTACGCCATGTCTGTTTGTAACTAAGGCCTTGCCCAAAAGGATATTAGGGCCTAAGTCCGTCTCCTCTAAGAGTCTTGTACTTATCGGTGAGTTCATGACGTCAATTGGTATCACTTGCGCGGTTCGGGGTGGAATCGAGATCATATTTTCGTCTAATAGTTTAAACGTCTGTGAGTCATCGAAGGTTATCACGTTAGCTTGGAATGAGATTGTTGCATTTTCTTTGCGGAGAAAGCTAGTACCTAGGATACCATCTTCTTTTATTGGGAACGAGTTATCGACCACATGGAATTTGTGTTTTCTAGTGCCAATTGGGATATCGAGGGTACCGAGTGTTTCGATGGTGCCAGGTGTTGTTCCAATTATACGAGTCTTATCTGTTGTCGCGAAGTATGTATGACGGGTCAGTGCGCTGCGTTTGATTATGTTTATATCGGCTCCGGTGTCAACGAGAAGTGTGATTGTTTCATTCGCGAGATGCGGGGTGTGAATGCGGACTTTCGGTGTTCTTAGTGTGGTAGATATAAGTATCCGCGAGCCTGTCGTGTTACCAGAGACGTCATACGAGACCAATTTGATTCTATTATCTCGCGAGCTGTTTCAACAAGTTCTTCTACTCTGGTTCCGTATTCTAAAGCGGTCTCGTTTCGCGCCTGGCATGCATGCGCGATTGCTGATTGTACGTGCGATAGCCGTTGTTTTGGTTCGTATGCACGTCTAAGGTCATCGAGGATTTTTTGAACTGAGTCGAAATTGCCTTTTGGGAGCGCTCTTTCTGCGCGACCTTCGACTTTCGAACGTACAAGTGCAATGAATAGTAGCACGTCTCGTGGATTTATAAGGGTTCTCGCGTTTTCTACTTTTGCGATGAATGACTTTACTGAAATATTAGAACCGTTAAATGTCGGAATAATCAAAGCTGCTACTTTCAACGGTAAGTATGAAACAGTAGGTTCATCTGAGTTAGCCATTTTGGTGCTTGTGATTTCTAGCTTATTGTCCAATGGATGGACTTACAGTACGATGAGTGTTCCCAGAGATATAAGGTTGAATATCATTTTCGGCTGTACTATCTGTAGGTAGTGGCGGTTGCCAAGTTGATCTCGAGGAAATGTTGTTCGGGAGTTGTGGTTCAGGTGACGCCTTCTCCAGTATCGTTGTCGTGAAGTCGTCGCTGCAACCTTCGGCGTTCGTGGTTTGATGCGGGTCTAGTAGCTGTGGTTCGATTGGTGTCGTTGAGTTTTGGATTTCCCGTGGATTTGTAATTTACGGACGTCGTTGACGTGACGTTTCGAAGTAGATTCGCTGACGTGTTAGGTTCTGTTCCAGTGCGTTTTGTTGTTGGATTTTTGTTGGTTTGTTTGGTATGGCGAGTGCGTGCCTCATTTGTCACTGTCGGGAATATGGTAGGTTTGTGGCTTGAAATAATTGTTTCAGACAATTTATGATACATAAACATTTTGTATTTTATTCTAGGTATCACGTTTACAGGTTTGATTCCATTTATTAATGACGATTACCAAAAACGTGGCATCGTCGTTACGATTACAGTCTAAAAACTATATACTCGTGCGTCGATCCGTTTGCGCATACCTGCTCCGATCGCAAGCGACGCGCGCACACCTCGCATCCACTCATACTTACACACACATAGATTCACATTTCTCAACACACCTCCTTGAATTTATGTGTCTGTTTGTTTATATCTAACATCAGTTTATGTATTTTTCGAAATTTTTCTTTATTTAATAAACTTTGAGGTATACATTTTTCATTGATAAGCTTAACTTATTACTTAATAATTACATCATTTTCAGCATATTCCTAAATTTTTCGAATTTCACTCTACCTAGTGACTTTGTTAGTATATCTGCGATATTATCTTCTGATGCTACTTTTATAGGTTTGATTATTTTGTTCTCGTAGCACTCATTTACAAAATGATAGTGAACCTCTATGTATTTTGAGTTTTTCGTTAGGTTCCCATATTTTGCAATGGAAATAGCTCCAGAATTGTCTTCGTATATACTAATTGGTTTTTCAGGCTTTATTTTGAACTCTTTCAACAGATTTAGGATTACTTTAATTTCGCTGACTGATTCTGACAGTGCAATGTACTCAGCGGCAGTTGATGATTTCGTCACGCTGCCCTGTTTTTTTGATTTCCAGTAGATTACATTACCAAAAAATCTTATGACAAATCCGGTCGTTGATTTTCTGTCAACTATATCTCCCGCCCAGTCAGCGTCTACGTAACAGTCTAGTACTTCAGTCTTTTCGTTTCTTTTATACGTCAATTTCAAGTCTTTGGTTAAGTATAAGTATTTCAAAACTCTCAGACTGTATCTGTAGTGTGTCTCGTCGTAGCAGGTTTGAAATCGACTAAGATAGTTCACACTGTAGCTTATATCTAATCTTGTTCCTGTACTTATGTACAGTAATGCTCCTATCAGGTTTCTGTATTTAATGTCACTAGATGCTGCCTCCGCTGGCTCTAATTTTAAATCTTGTTCCATTGGTGTGGAATATAGCTTAGCATCTACAACGTTATACTTTCTTGCTAGAGATTCGATATAGGCGCTCTGATCCAGAGTCATAGTGCCCTTGTTACAGTCATATTCTATATTTATGCCCAGGTACGTTTTTATTTCACCGAGATCCTTCATAGCGAATCTGGTTGACAATTTCTTGTTAATCTCGTTGATTACTTTCTGGTTCTTCCCACATATCAATAGGTCATCAACAAAGAGTATCAAGAAGATTGTCTCATTCTTTGCGTTCCTTATGTACAAACAATAATCACTATCGCTTCTCTTAAACCCTAGGTCTCTTATGTACTCGTCGAAGCATTCGTACCAGGCTCTAGGGCTTTCACGCAGTCCATACAATGCTTTATCCAATTTACAAACTTTATCCGTACCGTCGTCATACCCTAGAGGCTGTTTTACGTACACTTCGGATTTCACACTTCCATTCAAAAAAGCCGTTTCTACATCCATCTGCACGATTTTCAATTCACACTGACAACAATATGATAGCAATAGTTTCAACGTTTGTATTTTCGCTACTGGAGAATACACATCCTCCAGTATTTCCGTTTGTTGAAAACCGCGTACAACTAGTCTGGCTTTTTTTCTATTGTCTGACTTATTCGTAAATACCCATTTCACATCTAATGCGTTTTTATCCTTCGGTTTTTCAACAAGTTTCCAGGTTTTGTTCTTATGGAGAGAATTCATTTCGCGATCCATTGCCTCTTTCCATAACTCCTTATCTTGACTCTTTAGAGCTGCTTCATATGTTAATGGACTGTCTGCACTGACGACATTCACATAGATACAATTGGTGCTTAATGAATTTTCTCCATATCTTTCTGGTCTTTTCTTTTCACGGGCTGACCTTCTGACTTCACTGTTCAAGTCTTCATTTGAGTCAACCGATCTGTTACTCAGCTTTCTGGTTTTCTTACTTTCTAGGTTTTCTTTCCTCCAGTTTATCTCTTCTGCATCTTCAAATGTTTCGCTCGACTCAGATCTTTCATCCATACTTTTATCAGATTCATCTTCACTCTCATTCTCACCTTTGAACCCTACTAAATTTGTATCTTTTTCAACAATATCCACATGCCTTGCGATCATTATTTTATTATTAACCAGGACTCTATATCCAACGTTCTCGTACCCTACGAGGATGCCTACGTCAGCCTTTCTGTCCCATTTTGAGTCTCTCTTCACTTCAGGTACTCTTACAAATACTTTACTTCCATACAGTCTTAGATTACTTACATTAGGTCTCTTACCAAATAATATTTCGAACGGGGTTTTGTGTTCCACCGTCTTAGCAATGGTTCTGTTTTTCAGGTACACAGTCGTTTTTACCACTTCTGGCCAGTATTTCCTTTCTACTTTTGAATCTTGTAACAGACACCTAGCCGAGTCCATTACGGTTCTATTGTACCGCTCAGCCGTTCCATTTAGCTCGTGCACATATGGTGGGCATGGGTCTACAGTAATTCCCTTTTCAGTGACTATAGTTTGAATTTCTTTGGTAATGTATTCGCGTCCGTTATCACATCGGAGCGTTTTTATCTTTTTTCCCGTCAAATTTTCAACTTTGTTAATGTAGTCTATAAAGCAATGCTTTACAGCGTCTTTAGATTTTATCGTATAGACTATCGCACACTTGCTATAGTCATCGATAAAAGTCAGGAAGTACTGAGACCCGTCAAACCCAATCGTCTTGTGAGGCCCATTCAGATCCGTATGGATCAATTCCAAAGTTTCTTCTGACTTACTTCTCTCGTTTTTAAATGGCAAATTATGCATTTTGTTTTGAATGCATGTCCCGCATTTTAAGTGTATAGATTCCAGGCTTCCTGGTAATCCATCGACTAATTGTTCCTGGCACATCATATTTAAATATTTGAAGTTCGCATGTCCCAGGATTCTGTGGAATCTTTCTTTTTGGGTCATTTTTTCTGCGTTACCAGCACACGCTTCTTTTCGTTCGATGTAACTGCCTATTTTGTATAGCCCGTTTTCCTTGAAAGCAATTCCGATTAAATCTCCCAATTTATTGTAAATTTTTGAAGTTAACCCAATCGAGATTATCTTATTTTCGTTCGTTACTTTTGCAAAGCTAAGTAAGTTTTTATCCATCTCCTTCACAAAGAAGACGTTTGGAATTGTAATTCCCTTCTTTACCCCGTCAACAATAAAATAGGTCAAGATTTTTCCAACTTTAGTCCCCTTTAGAGTTCTACCATCCCCTACTTTTACATTTATCGGATTATTTAGGGTTACCGACTCATGAAAGAATGTGTCGTCGTTAATTATATGATCAGAACAGCCGCTATCGAGAATCCAATCTATTCTATTACTATTACAATTGTACGCAACTACCTGTTCCTCATTTTCGTCTCTTAGCTCTACCTGTGTGAGGAATGATCCGCTGGTGTAGTCGTCGTTGTATGTGTGGTGCGCTGCTCCGTTTGACGGTGGCTGACGGCCCCTTCCTCGTCCTCTGCCGAAGCCTCGTCCACCGCGTTTCCCTCTCCCTCGGGACTGGTACTGTTTCGGCTGTTGGCGAGCACCTCCTTGCCATGGTGCTCCCCCACTAGCCCCGCTGAAGCTAGGTCCAGCCTGTTTACTCCAGCAATCTCTACTTATGTGCCCGGGTTTACCACATTCGAAACACGTCATTCTATTTTCTGTGTTAAAGGCACTCATTTTATTTTTGTTCGACTCACTTTGATTTTTTTATTTCCCACATACTGATTTTATTCTTTACGAACTCACAGTTTCGATCACTGTCTTTCAATGCGTCTATCAGGTCACCGATGTAGTTATATGAGTCTGGCAATGTTTTTAACATGTAGTCGAGTTTCTCTCGTTCATCGACTCGTCCACCGGCACTTTTTAATTCATTAATCAGTCTTTCAAAATCGTTGAAGAATGTATTAGAGTCGTCGTAGTCTTTGAGCTTTAGTTTGTCTAACCTTGTTCGTATGCACATCTGCAGTGCCGAGGATTCTTTTAGGTACATCTGGTCAAATTTCTTCATTATGTGAAAAGCCGAGTCTTCACTTTTCACAAATTCTAGCTGTTCATCTGTGATGCTGCAGTAGATATAGTTCATCGCCTTCAAGTTTTTCTTTCTCCACTCGTCCGGGTTTTCAGTCTCGACTCTCTCACGTGTCGCTGTCTCATGGCACTCTTTCCACTCTAAATACAGCAAGATTCTTTTCTTCCATAAGCTGTAATTTTTCCCGTCGAAGATTTTACATTTCAATTCACCTTCTTTAGACATTTTCGTTTTAGTTTGTTCACTTTTCTTTTCACCGAATATTAAACGTTTCAGGCACAGGATTTTTTCAATTTCTTCTATCAACAACCTGTTTAGAGATTTTCTAAATTTTTCAAACCGCTCCGTTTTTTCAGTTCGTTCGCGTTTAATTTCATCACTCATCAAATTTCTGTTTTAATCTTCTGTATCAGTTTCTGGAATCTTTTCACTAACACGTGGCCACATAACCTATCAAGCGGTAACCACGCTCTGCTACCATGTCGGGAATATGGTAGGTTTGTGGCTTGAAATAATTGTTTCAGACAATTTATGATACATAAACATTTTGTATTTTATTCTAGGTATCACGTTTACAGGTTTGATTCCATTTATTAATGACGATTACCAAAAACGTGGCATCGTCGTTACGATTACAGTCTAAAAACTATATACTCGTGCGTCGATCCGTTTGCGCATACCTGCTCCGATCGCAAGCGACGCGCGCACACCTCGCATCCACTCATACTTACACACACATAGATTCACATTTCTCAACAGTCACTATAGTTTGAAACTGCACTTCTCACGAGGTGAGTCACAACCACTTAATCCTTAATCACGGGGCTCACCGCTGCCAACAATGTAACGTATACACGGTCCTTCTCCCGTGTTGAAGAGGGTGGTAGTTGTAAATAAAGATGGTGACGTATATCCTAATATTGTGTATTTCCAATTATTCGACTACAGCTACTTGGTTAAGACAAAAGGTGAAGTAAGGGATGGATGTGGAGTGAAGTGAAAATCTGGCGGGATGTGTGAGGTAGAAGTCAGGGGAACTGGAGATGAGGAGAAAAGAGGATTGGTAGGGGAATCAGAATAGCTGACTCGTTGCATCCGACAGTGCTGAGTGCAACGGGTCAGCGTGGCGTGATTTCCGAGGTTTCGGGTGAAACCTCGGAGCGGATGGGAATCGGAGAAGGATAGGATACGGGAGTTGGTATGTGCGGGGCACGTAACATACGGACGTTACAACAAATAGAAAAAATTGAAAAGCTCAAGTAAATTTCGAAATATCGAAAAGTTCTCTGTTTATTCCATAGAAACATTTCTTGTGAATAATTGAAGAACAAAGAAATCTAGGATCTGTCCAACGCTGGTGCTGATTCTTTACGACAACCGAGTAATTTTGTATTTTCCTATCTTCAGCGCAACCACCATTAGACTAAAAGTAATACATGATGTAAAATATGGGTAATGAGGGTCAAACGCTTCTGAAACATGATGATTTTTTTTAATTCGTTCATAGTGTTCAGATGTTGCAGAAAAAAAAATTGTTTTCGAGGATTTCGACCCAGTTAAAGGTCTATATACCCCCTTGAGAAGTGAAAAAAGTCACTCCTAAATATGAAGCATGTGACATATGACTCTCCGGAATGGGCCTTTGTTCTCTTGGCGTGCCCCGCTTGACAGATGGTAATATCCAGCGGCAGATGAATATTTGACGCAGGTGAAAATTCTTTATTCCTCTCCATTGAATTGAGTCTTCTCAGGCTGGAATCTGGTCATTATCGTCAATTCATGACCATTATACTACTTTGAGGCAGTTCAACTAGCTTCTAAACTGGCGACGAGCCTGTAAATGGTCCTCCACCACACTGAAATAGCTTCCGGAGCTCACGTCGTTGGCTTTCAAAGAATCCCTGCACGGATCAGAGACCTTCAAACTCACAGAACTTGTTTGGAATCAGGTGAAAAAGTAACCAAGGAGCGAAATTAGAAGACTGGCTTCGAACTTCAAAAATTGATGTTTTTTGGTTTGTATTTGTTACACATCGCGTCACTTATGCTATAAGGTCGTGAGTGCACAAAAATTTTTCTTTTCCAGTGTCAAAATCTTTATTATGCAATATGGAATCTTGTGGGCATGTTCGAAAACAAATTTTTTTTTTTTTTTGCTTTTATGACCTTATGGCAGTTATGACGCGATATGATGAGATTCAATCTTTTACTTTTCATTATTGAACGAATACATATTCACAGAGGAAAATTAAAATAAAATAAAAAATAAAATTTCCAACTGCACTTGCTGAATACTTTTGGTACTTATTTTAAACAAGTTCTGTGAGTTTGAAAGTCTCCGGTCCGTGTAGGGATTCTTTGAAAGCCAACGACGTGAGCTCCGAAGGCTATTTTACTGTGGCGAAGGACCATTTACAAGCTCGATGGAAGCTTAGAAGCTGGTTGAACTGCCTCAAACTAGTATAATGATCATGATTCGACAACAATGACACGATTCTAGCCTAAGAAGACTCAATTCGACGAAGACGAACAAAGTATTCTCACCTGTGTCAAATATTCCTCTGCCGCTGGATATTACTATCAAGCGGAGTTCGCTAAGAGAACAAAGAGGCCCATTCTGGAGCGTTATATGATACGTGCTTCATATTTGAGTACAGGAGCACATCCTTGAAAGTTTGGGCCAGTTATGATATCTGAAGGTCCCTGTAAGCTCCGCGGATATCTTTTCATCACCGCCACCAACGATACTAATGGTTACGTTGGCTTCGCAGAGTGAAAATGGTCAAGTATGGTGAGATATGGCGTGGAATATCAATTCTCATGGTCGACCAAGGAAGTTCCACTCATACGCCCAAGTTTGCTAGATCAGTCCAAAGCAGTAGCAATGGCGTGATGAACTGGTAAAAAAATGGTATTTTATGGTATTGATGAAGTGTAGCGAGCAACAGAAGGCCAATTAGATCGACCGGAGCGTCAGAGGGTTCACTTCTAGAGCCGAGGAGACACTCCTGCTTTCAGCAGAATCTGTGATCCGGAGGTCTGATACTCTCCCCGATCGTAAGTTTCATAGAATCCTAATCATTAAGACGCTAGATCTAACTTCGCCGCAATATATTTCAATCCACGGTCGTAATCTGAGAATTCGCCTGACTAAAGATCAAACTTCGATAAATTGGAATGGTAAACCGCGATTCGTTTGAAATTGACCGTGACACGTAAAATCTCAGCATGGGGGGTTGTTCTGTTGCTTAACTCAACTGTGACGAAATATCTATTTTGTTGGTCCAAGTTTATACGATCATCACGCAATTGTAACAGATATTTGATAATGCTGTTTTTCAATACTTACAGCGTATATTGTGTAGTCCAGCGTGCAGTTCACTCACGATCGGCTTTGCCCAGACACACGTTTTCACGTAGCGTAATTCACTCGCACAGTAGAATCACTACTCACCCGTTTGGCACGCGTCACTATGAACGCAGCTATTAGTGAGAGGGCGCCGGGCGTATACATACGTCCGCGCGATTGGGCCTCATCTTTCCAGCGCGCATTATTATTGGTTCACACAAGAGGCGCGAACGGCGATAGTGCGAATAACACCACGCCGCTGAACAGAAAAATTACTCCGACGCAAGCTCGAATGTAAACAATCTCAGGGCCGTATCTACACGGGGTTAACCCTATCTTTTATAATAGATTTATCATTATTTCGACTGAGAGATTTCGAATAAATATCAAACTGATATCAAATAGACTCAGAATTTGAAACCTTATTTCATCTGGATACACACACACATCGTGCTTTATTATCTAATATTTTATGTCTCGATCGATTTTGCGATTGTGGAAATAAATATTGTCACGTATTTTACTTCAAGTCATGGACGAGTCGGATTGCAGTAGGTTTCTCATATTTTTCATCTTTCGCAAAGTTATAAGCCAACCAATTAGGCTGTTATGATCAAGAGGCTCGGCAGAGCCTCGCGCCGAGTATAAAAAAAAAAAATTTCTTTTTTTGGTACGCGCGAGCTCGATCGCTCGACCGAGCCTTATTTACTCGAACGTGAGTTACTCTGACCTATACCGCGAATTGGTATTCTTCGTTTTCTTCCGCCTCGCTATTTACACGAATTGGAACTAATGTAACCCAGATAACAAAATGTCCGCACAGTGCATGCGTATGCACTCTCACGCGTGCGGACTCACCCGCACGTCGTGAGCTCATAACACCACGCAGATGCGTCATCAATTGCGACTCATTGTGTTCGCACTTCGTGAGTCTCACGTACGTGCCACGCATATCGCTCGCACGTCATGCCGGTGAAATGAGGATTGTGGAAATGTGATTTATTGTTAGGTTATATTCCGGAAAATGATTGAAAACAGTTTGGTATCAAAATATGTCAAATTTTCAATATAAACATTTCAGTATACCATTACAAGGAATCGAAGCACTCGAGGGGTGAAATCATGACTCTTGCAGCTTGAAAAATCGGTTAACTTTTTTGTTCATTCACCAAATCTTAAGTGTTGAACGGAACTTCTTCATTCGGGGCTACACGATAGTTTATATTTTGATCTAGATTCAATCCGAAAGTTATTTGATGTTACAAGAGGAGAAAAACTCACATGAAAACGAAAAAAAAAAAAAAAAAAAAAAACGAGCAGGTGCCGTAGAGGTCCCGTAGCACAGCAATTTCTTAATATTTTTAAATATAATATATGGACTGTACCTAGTTCACAGTTTAACAGAGAATATTGCATTCAAACTTCGACACTAAAAATGTTTACGATATCCTTATTAGGATACAATAGGATATCCTCATGATTAATGTAATATAATATACATTACGATATATCGCTTTCGTCTCACACTGAGGTCGGGAAACTTTTTATTTTTTTTATCCATGATCTTCGTCCCTTACTATAATTAATTCAGCGGATGTAGAATCTTCTTGAAACAAATGATGAATGATGTATTACTAGAGTGCATCAAGTTTGATACGTTCAATACTATAAAATACAAAGACAAATGACAGGAAATTAGGAAAAAGTGAGGTTATGAATTTCCACGTGTTGTATCTACGTTTCAGCTTCAGCGTTGGTTTTTATGGTAATATCGAACGTGTCTTTACAACAAGGCGTGAAGGATATATATTTAGTGTCATGAACTGCACATACACTTATAGGCGGCAAGGCATAAAAAATAATAAGCAACATTGCACAGAACCTGCAGAATTATAACCAGTACGGCGGACCGCGAATACGGTTGGGTTGCAGAGGAGGGAGTAGAGCAGTGTCTACGCGCACCCTCAAATGCGCACCTCTTTGACTCAACAGCTTGTTTTGCACATTTCCAAATGATCATGAGTGCAGTTATTTGAGATCCCAAAATGCTGCAAGCGTATTCACATTCGATTGAAATGGTGAAAAAAAATTGACCAATTATTTTCTCCATAGAACGCTGTTGATATAGCTTGTAGTTGGCAAAAAATACTATACACGTGCTATATAAATTTCCCTTACTGATCGAATGATACGAATCTATTTATTCATGTGCTTATTCATTTATTCATTCACTTGTTCAGTAATTTCTCTCTTTATTCATTTAATGATTCAATTTTCGTGTTTTAGAAAAATCAGTGAATGAATAAATAGAATTGAATTCGTTTGTTTTCGAACGAATTTGAATCAGTGAGTTAGTTCATTTGTTGAAATAAATAATACACAAATAATTCTTGTTTTGTTCGAATGAATGCTCTCATAGTATTTGGACTCTGTGAGACGCATTTCGCCCGCATAGTGTGTAGATAACACATGTGATTGCGAACTGAGACTCATTGCGCTCGCACTCACCTTGTCGCAGACCAGTGCTAGCACGAATCATGCGTTTCGCCCTCACGGCGTGACTCTCACGCGCTGAGGGTTACGTGAGCGGCACGAATGTTATCTGGGAATCTTGGAGATGTGCATAAAAACCTTTCATCGGAGCTTTATTTCGATTGAATCGGTGTCCGGAGTGCTGGGGCTCGATTCTTGACGACGCGCGAAAAATTTCCGCATGCGAAAGTCGCGGTCCAGCCAATCATGATGCATACTTTCCATTAAAGCTTTCACAGGATTGACTGAACCGCGACTTTTGCATGCGAAAATTTTTCGCATGGCGTCAAGAATTGAGCCCCTGAGATACGATTATCAGCCGATTTTAGAGAAGAATGGTCGCGCTTGATTGCGGGAGCTTTGCATCTAGAGCACTCTGCGACACAATGCTCGACACTGAGCGATATGATTGGCTAGATGCGCTGGATCTAACCGAAATGGCAAATCATATCGCACAGTGCTCCAGTTGAAAACGAAGCAGGCCTTGCTTCAAAAATAAGGATCGAGAATCGATGCCCAAGATGCAGCTGACAGTTGGAGCTGTCGCAGAATTTTCATCGTTTTACTCCGGCTGTGTTCCGATATTAGCTGTCTGTGACTATATTTCCATCGGAGGGTCAGAGTCGGGTTAGGTTAAAATTTGAGCCAATGGAAAAGAAGATTCGAGAAGAAATCACGCCAGTCTTGTCAAATCTTACTTCTCATTGGCTAAAATTTGAACCTAACCCGACTCTGACCCTCCGATGGAAACATAGACTATGTTTCCATCGGAGGGTCAGGGTCGGGTTGGGTAAAAATTTGAGCCAATGAAAGATAAGATTCCAGAAGAGATTACGGTAGTCTTTTCAAATCTCACTTCTCATTGGCTAAAATTTTGACCCTACCCGACTCTGACCCTCCGATGGAAACATCGTCATAGTCACTACTGTCAGCAGTCTTGTATCTTTCTCTCACTAATAGATTGTTGATGAGTCCCGTCTCTCTCCCACTGGTATTTCAATACTGGCAGCTAATACCGGAACACGGCTTGATTCTCTACTTCGTACTTCTTAAATCGGGTTGGTCTCCCATAAAATGATGGAGCTCTTAAGTTTGCTGTTGTAGGCTGGAGTATCGTTTTAATGACAGAGGTTATTCAACTCGTCAATACACATTTGATAATTAAATTCGTGGTGATATGTAAAAAAACAATTTTGAACGGATAATTTTACGACTAGCAAGAAGAGTATCAGACCTCCGGATCACCGATCTTGCTCACACTTGCAAAGGTGTTTCCTTGGCCCAAAATATAGAGCTCCGGATGCGTAGTTCCATCTCATAGGCCCGCATTCTCTTGGCAAGCCCGACCCAATAGTAATATCCAGCGGCGGATGAACATTCGACGGGGGTGACAATATTTTGTTTTTCTTCGTCAGATTGCCTTTGCTTTGCTGGAATACGGTATAATAGTACAGTTGTGTTTTTGTGCTCCTGACATCCTAACACATGACATTTTACTTGGTAGCTCGGGTAAAACCTGCACCGAGTCACGATGTGGAAACTCACTTGGGACGACTTGGCTATCCTACATAGGGAAACTGCGCCCGACCCTCCTGATAAATCCATGTGAGCAACACATCGGGACCAGCGACGAAGTAAGGGCAATATTTCCATAGAAATCCTAGGTGGTTCTGAGGTGGTAACTTAGTGACCACACCAGACAGAATCTACGCAGATAAACACGGTGGGGCTGAATATAATTACTTAGCAGTTTTCGCCCTTACGCCCCGTGATATTTTCACATGACATCCCACCAGGCAGCCTGGATAGAACCCATGCGAAGTCACAACGTGGCAACTCCCTCGGAGTGACATGGCTATCCTACGTAGGCCAACCAGATGCGACCCACCCGATGAATCCATGTGGTCAACACATCGGGATCAGGGGCGCGAACAGTGTAACATTTTTATGGAAATCTGAGGTGGCTCTTACGTGGTAACTCAGTGGCCATGCCAGATAGAATGTACGCGGATAAAAACGGTGGGACTGAATATAGGTACTTCGCAGTTTCTGCCCTTACACCCCGTGGCATGGTCACATGACACCTCACCAGGCGCCTGGGCGAAGTCCATACGAAATCACAGCGTGGCAACTGGTTCAGTATGATACGGCCATCCTACGTAGGGCAACCGGGCCCGACCCACCTGGGAAATCTATGTGACCAACACATCGGGACCAGAGGCGCAGACAGTACGATATTTTCATGGAAATCGGAGGTGTTTCTTACGTGGCAACTCAGTGGCCAGATCACATAGAATGTACGTGGATAAAAACAGGGGTGCTAGATATGAGAGCTTCGTAGTTTCTACGCTTGCGCCTTGTGGCAACCTCACGTGACACCTAACCAGCCAACCTGGCCAAATCCTATGTGAAATCGGGATGTGGCGACTTGCTCAGGGCGACATGGCTATCTTGAATGAGGTGACTAGGTGTGGACTACCTAGCACATTTACGTCAGTACCAGGTGGTGGCCATATTCTCAGCTGATCTGGCTTGTATATGTATAATCGACGTGGAGATCCTATGTAGCAGCTACCTAGTTATCACATTGTCATCTTATGTAGAATCTGAAGACTAGGGCTGCGTGAGCAGCCCGCGGAAAAACCACATAGTAACCACATAGTCAACTTGCATTGTGTGACCGTGTAGTGTGCCGATGCCACTACCGTGGTATTGCCACATGGCTTTTGCCTCTAAGATAGGCTACCCATATAAATTGTTACCCGGGTAGTGACACTCCGACTCGAAATACTGCGGTTGTATTTTTGAAATTCCGATTCCCGAACTCGCTGTAGTTTATCGCTACTTAAGCTACCAGAATTAGTGTTTAAAAGCCAGCATATTGACGGTTTACGAACTGCCATTTTGTTTCCTCCAGAATCACGTACTATAGTAAACTGACTATCCGGAGTTATTTTGTCGCTGCATTGTGCATAATTGTGAAATTCAAGTCTCCCTTGGATACCTGCGAGGGTCGACAAATCTGACAACAAATTTGTGGGATCGTCGGTTTGATTCTGATCACCCTCATTATTGGATGATACTATTTCATATGAATCATCTTCACTATCTGTGTCTGCAACTGAATTGTTTCCCTTTGTCGCAAAGATCTTATTTACATTTAAACTATCGCATTTCGATTCATCTGCTGGTACGCCTAAAGAATTAATCAATGAAATCGCTTCTCGTTTTGCTCTCGCTATTGTAACTCGTATCTCAGTTTCGTCTGGAAGAGTATCGGAGACGTTGTTAATTCGCTTAGCATCGAGAGGACCATAACTGGCTTTTGCGCGAGGGAAGTTAAACCCTTCTAATGAATCGCCTAAAACATCTGAAGAAATATCTGCTTGCAGCTGAATACGTCTTAATCGGTGTATAGTGTCAAGAAGACTACAATTCACAATTGTTGAGTATGTTGAACTCATGGATCTTAGAGATCGAAAGAAACTTTCACATTGTTGGCTCCATAGCCAGGGAATAAAAAACTTTGGCGAATCCTTGTCTCTAAGTTGGGTTATAGCTCTAAGTAAGCTTTGAGCGTTAAGTTCTATGCAAAGGTATGTATTTAACGTTACAAAATTATCTTGCACTGTGTAACCTGGTGTATCGACAATCCATGACCTCCATAAACGCAAGAAAAATACTGCAAACCAAATATTGTATAATCGCTCTAAAGAACTTAAAGTCTTATCTAAGAAAGCTGACAATGTTAACCTCATGAGATCGAGATAAGCTATAGTAGCCTCACTTCCACGAACGTGGTTTTTCAGCAAAGCGCATACTTTTCCGTCGCTTATTTTCAAGACAGATGGAAAATTCATTTTATCTTTTGCAGAAACATCTTTTAAAATCAGGGAGTGCTTGTCTTTGGACACCGAGTTCATCAGTATCTTTAGGTGCGCAAGAGAAATCACAAAATTGCCTACCGCCAATACGATCGACGGTTTTAATAGTCTCGATCTTAATTTGGTACCAACGTGAACTGTGTCCTGGATGAATAAAGTTTCTTCTGTACTATTTTTAACTTGATTCACATCCTCATTTTGAACTCCTAGGTCAGCTTCCAGGCGCATTGCTCTGAGCAAACGGGGATCTCCATCGGAACCCAATCAACACATCTGTCTATAATAGCTCTCATAAGAACTCTTGTTTCAGATTTAAAAAAAAGTCCATCGAAAGAGTTCTTTTGGAAGTCTTTCAGAAGTTGATATTCTGATATCTGTTAAGAGAGTTCTGGAAGAGGTCTAACTGAGACTTCGAGTGAAAGAGTTCTAAACGAAGTCAGAATCTAAGAGTTCATATTCCATCATATTCCTAGCCATAAGAAGTTGCAATATCGTCAGGAGGTTAACTGCTGCAGTTTTGTGATGTGCTTGTGTTTGAACATTCAGAGCAAGTATTGAATTAGCCTAATCGGTACTTTCATCTGACATAAAGGTAGATAATACCAACGTCATTTTTGAAATTGTTCGAAAACATCGTAATGATGTGAAGTTTAGCGTGCGTGATACAATCGATTGAACATAACCTCACTTTTACGTTACGTTCTGCATGTTTATTCCGGTGATAGGCACGTTCTAGATAATTTAGACGAATTATTCAACGTGGGATCAGGATCCAAACTTACTCAGCGCCTGAAGAGTCTAAGCATGCGAAATCTATGAAAACGTGGCAAGAACGGCGTATGTCATTGGGTATCAAAGGCAACACACGCCTATTTCGTCTTGGTTAGCTGAGAAAGGCGTTTTTTGTTTTTGCTCCTGAAATACAACTTCTCTCGCTCTGTTTCGTAGAACCCACGAATAATATGCATTTAGCTGGAATAAGTAAGATTCTTGAATGAGAGGTTTATGAAAATCTGTCATGATTTAATCTATTGTCATTACTATTCTTCAACCAGCTACGGTGAGTGCTATTTTGTCATACTGCTATTTCCACATGAGACACCAATGTTATGCAGAATTTAATCTATTTCACGTAATTATAGATATACACTAGATGATAATATTTCAAGCAAAAACTTGAGATAGGATATCTCATGCTCGTCAACGTTTTACGGATAGACGCATTTTGGGAAATCAAACGAGTTTATTCGAGGCACTATGATGAATCTGAAAAATTCTATTGCAAATATTTCCAAAAGTATTCCCAAAATATGAAGGACCTTACAATAGTACCCTCTACAAAGCCTCGCGAGAGTCCTCTAAATGATTTCTGAAAATTTTCTTGCAATCGACGTCTAGGAGAACTCTGATTTCTGAGCTCTTAGTATTGTGTTCTTAAAGTACTCTTTCATACGCGTTTCAGAGGATCAGAAAAGAATCCCAAAAGATTGCATAAGAAGTATTTTTGACTTAGTTTAGAGTACTTATCGACACTCGACAGAGAGCTCTAACTCAATTTTGCGAGCTCCTCAAGATGTCCATAAGAGCACATTTATTCTGATTGAGACTACAGTTTGCGGCAGTGGTCTCTTCGTAAATAATTGGCGCGAATTCATTTGATAAGAGAGCCGAGCTAGCGGAATTTTCAACGGGCATCGAGATAGCTATAGGTAGGACCGTTTCCCGAATCGCAACCCTGCTATCTCGCGATCCTTGCTCAGTACTAACGACCCAATTTTGAATGGAATACGAAGACTTGGTCGATGGAGGTATTTCCGTCTTCTTGTGTTTTTTCGCTGAAGTAACGGGAGAGGAGTTACCGAGGGAGCTACCACCCCGCTTTTGGGCGGCTTTCGGGTTTTCATGCGACTTTAAGTAGCAGTGTATGTGTCTCTTGAAATTAGAAATCACCCATCGACTTTCTTTTTGGCTTTCGGCCCCACATTTCTTGATTTTCACGACGAAGGTACAAAGAGGACACTTTATATCCGCTGAATAGGTGAATCTCTGCGGCAGATTTTCTCCATCGTACTCCTCTACAATAGATACTGCGATGTCCAAGTTATTTGATATGTCAGTTTGATTAGCCAGCTCAGGCTCATTTGTGAGGTATTTCTTTATCAGCGTGATTAACTTTCTCGTTTCACCCGCAAATCAATGTTCGTTTCTGCACTCTTTGAATCCTTTGAAGTATGCTGCTGGCTAGACGATGCATCGAGGGTGACACATTTTTTCTTAGGTATGTTAACCTGTTTGAGAATATTCAACGGTGGTGCTACTTCCGATAATTGGGAATAATTTTTAGGTTGATCTTTGACGTAAGCAATTAACTCCTTCAACAAATGTTTGTCTCCCATCAGGAACTTGAATTTCTCGGGACATTTGTGAAAATGGCCATAGTATTGTTTTCTATCGGTTTGGTCTTCTATTAGGTCTGGCATGATCTCCTTGGCAAAAGTTTCTACGTCACCTAAAAGTTCTTCAGTAAGGTTCCGGAAAGACAACGGATTGTCCAAGTGTTGAATCGCATGATGTTCTTGATGTAAAGAGGGACAAATACGCCAAGATCAGTCTCTAATTTGGTCCAAAAACGGTTGACCATTGTATTTTCCTTCGCAATGATTGTTGCAGCCGAGCCTGCAGCTTCCGCTTTTTTTTCACGATGGCGCCTGCTGCACTCCAAACATGGATTTATTGGTTTTTCGTCGAAAGTTGTTCCCTTGGATGTATCGTTCGCGATAACAACCTGCATGTATAAATGAAAGGAATTACTTATTATCAGAATTATCGCCAAAATAATTATCTGAGGAATATCAAAAGCTGGAATACAAATAATTCTTGCAAGCCATTACACCACTGGCCCTGCGTGCGTCTTGTTATTTTATTTTATTTTATTTTTATTGTTAGTATTGCTACTTTCATGACGTGTTCGTGTCATATTGAGGTACATGTATTCTTATCATGCCCTGTCGTGGGTTCGCTTGTTGGTCTTGTTAACGAAAGAATAAAGAACAATCACACATCACCTCGCACATCGCTTTTTTTCAGGAGCAGCAACCTGACGGTTAACTTCCGAAGTTTTAATTTTGTCGTTAATTTTACCACAATATAATTAAATCATTCAGTCACACGTGGATAGATGGGGCTTACCATCCACTTTCGCCCACGTTTGACCTCGACATTTTTTGTTTTGCGTAATTTTGGAATATGTTGTAGTTATAATCGAAAGATCGTTTGTTGATTTGTTTGAAAAATCGTTTTTTTTTTTTCCTATAAATGATACCAACTTCGAAGAGAATGCATCCTTCGGAAATTCTGAAAAAATCACCAATATTCTACGTCCGAATCGTCATTTTTTGACACTTGTCCATTCGTGGGCGGTCAAGGTCTTCTATTTCTCCAACGGATTTCAAAATTAAAAAATCGTTTTTCAATTCACAAAAGTATTCTTGTGGCCTCATGACCGCTCGTAACATTTATTCTTGATGAAAAAAATACAATCCCACAAAAGATTCCACCAGTCCGACAATCACCAACGAACAAGACTAACGATTTATGAAAATAAGAAAATTCGACAAATTGAAATCATACCGTGGACTTCACATGGGTATTAATTTTTTTTTCATAAATCGTTAGTCTTGTTCGTTGGTGATTATCGAACTGGTGAAATCGTTTATTGGATTGTATTTTTTTTTCAGCAGAAATAAATGCCATAAGGCCACAAGAATACTTTTGTGAATTGAAAAACGATTTTTTAATTTTGAAATTGGTTGGAAAAATAGAAGATTTCGACCGTCCACGATCGGACGGGTATCAAGAAATCAAGATTCGGACGTAGAATATTCGGTGAATTTTTTCAGAATTTCCGAAGGATGTATTCTTTTCGAAGTTGGTATTATTCATTGAAAAAAAAGATTTTCCGGAAAAATTTGAAAGAAATTAAAAAACGATCTTTCGATAGAGTACTACACGTATTCAAAAATAACGCAAAAAAATGTAGAGGTCAAACGCGGGCGAAAGTGGATGGAAAGCCCCACATACAGTATATGTCACTATTAATTTCATTCATGTCTTTTTTTCTTAGTTACAAATTAAAGATTGCGAAAGAATTGCCTAAAATCGCGTCTTGAATTAAACTCATTAAAACTCATTTCTTCAATAATCACGAGATTTGGCATTCCCATAAAAGATTTGTTATCCGTGTAATCTATAATCACAAGCGTCATATACCTGTCTCGACCTACCTAGGTATACATTATAGTAAAATGTATGCTATTATAAAGATTTGGAATATTATTGGTTATAAATTTTTTTTTCATTGGAATGATACTGCGTCGTCAGAGCAACATTGTTGTGGATAAATAAAGGCCTGCGCGCACTAGAAGGTGGCGAACGGCAGCGAACGGGAGAAAACAGTAGCTATCACCCAATGCATCAACAAAGTTTTGTTGCAATCATACTTCTCAAATAACGAATTTGATGATAGCCACTGTTTTCTTCCGTTCGCCGTCGTTCGCCGCCGTCTAGTGCGCGCAGTAAGGTCTATCGAATGTATTCCAGGCCTCCATATTTTTTGAAAATGCGTAATGAACTGTAGATTGAAAGATAAGAATTGTAACTTGCTGTAATCAATACCAGCACCATGAGTTAAAAACGGTTAAAAACTAAGTACAAGTTTTCAGGACCAGGGCTCGACTTGCAACTCTACGCTTCATGATTTTTTTTTTACGTTGCTTTCCAGCTTTTGTTTTCTTCATTATCTACTTATTACCACTTTTATCTCGACTGCTGTTACTCATTATTTAAGGGTGTTGCAGGGCAGCGGCCATTTTTCGAATCGACCCCAGCGCGGTCAGCGTGTCAGTTTTTCGAACTACGCCGCCAGGGACGAATTCATACGTAACACGGGTGCTATTGAGTGGGCCCCAGCATTTTGTTCAATTTCTCACAAATTATGAATGATTGATAAAGTTCAACTCTCATGTATTTCACAATACTAAAATCACGTATTTTTCGTTATCAACATATTTTTATTGAATTTATTTAGGAAGTACAGTAAACGGCAGAATTGTGGGCGGTGAGTTATTATGGTATAATGCTCGGTTCGAATGTTTTATCATATCGATAAATATTGAAGGTATTAAAATGGTTGCAATGTTTGTAGGTACTGATTGAATTAATACGCTAATATAATTTCGTAAGTTCATCCACCTGAACATATTTGTTTCTGGATAATTTACATTATCCGATTGACTGAAAGGATACACTCTATAATGCATGAGATTTTCTTAACCAGTGTTGGGCGTAATTAAATACTTTTGGTAATTAATTACTTTCTAAATACAAAATACAATTGTATTTAGTATCGAAAAATCTTCTAAATACAAATTACACATGTATTTTGTATTTAGGACTTTTTTCGATACTAAATACATTTGTATTTTGTAATTAGAAAGTAATTAAATAAAAAAACGCCCAACACTGTTCTTAACTAACATAATCATAAATCATAACAGACACGAATTTTACTTAATTATTTATGTGTGGGATACCAAGATTTTTCGTGAATATTGTTCATTACAGTTGTTCACGATAACTAGTTTCATAACTTATTGTTAGCTGGGGATGAGATAATTTTGACAGAAACTCTCTCACATTAGATGACTTATCCAGAACTTCGACTTCGGAATTATCTTTATGGGATGTAAGATTATTCGCCTTCAGTATGCGAGCGACAAATAAAATAACGTCAAATCCATAATAGCTGAAAGATTGTGAGAATCACAATTCCTGAAAGATCAAGCACCGCAGGATGCATTCCGAATAGAGATATCTGAGATGACTGACGTGTATAAAATTACGTGAATGATGGACAACACTGTTATGGATACTGGCATTATGGAGCACAACATTCTTTAGTGATATGGTTCTTCGACTAACTTCCACTAGCTACAAGAATAAATTGTTGCTCGAATTTTGAGTTCATAATCCAGGCAGCATGATTCCGATCGTCCAGTGACAATTGTAGGTACATCTGTAAAATAGGAATGATACATACATTATTTTTAGCAACTTGACTTTGCATTACCTAAGATACGATCAATTCATATCGGTGTAGATTGAAGAGATTTTTATTTCTAAATCAATTTTGAAAGCATCGAACCAGTTATTTTCAAACTGAGACAATCACTGTGAAAATAGTTTTCACAATTGTTTGATAAAATCTCAACAGTCTGATGAAAACGCATACGTATGGCTGTAATATGAGTCTTTTATACTAACCTATCGAAAATACGTAGTTTGAAATTATATCAGATCCCTCTGTATCTGTTTGTTATGAAGGACAGTTCGATTACTTCAAGGCAGTTGGAAACTGGTATTTTTTCTTTGGATGCTCCGTGTGTAGTAGTTCTGTAACTTGTCATGGTTCTCTTCGGTTAGACCAGATTTGTTGTAATCTCTTTCATCATCTAGTTGATTGTGAGTCGCAGCATCGTTAACTGTTTCTGTAATGAAAGCATAGCTCATAAGTTATTTAATTTACATATCTTCACTTTGAATATAGGTCTTCACACGAAATTTCCATTCTAGCATGCATATACATACGTATAGAAAACTGTGAACATGATGCCCAATCAGGTAGTTGCTAGTGCATACGTATTAATCGAAGCAAACTTACTTTTGTCAGACACCTCAAATGTGTCGCCTGACCACAAGTAAATGTGAATCGATTGCACGGACTATCTTTGTACAAACTTCAAGCTCGAAGTCGTACTGAAAAACTAGATAAAATAATCATGCCTCGCATGCCGTTTGAAAGATGCAATCAACTGGCAGGATGCAAATTAATGAAGATGAAAGATACCACGATGTATGACATAATTTCTGATCTGATAAAAAAACGGATAAAGTATAGAATGAATGTGCGTCAGTTGATCATCCTAATCCTACCTGAGAGTACAGGGAGAACCATTCCTAGCTGAACGGTCGTATTACAGGGAGATAGCGTCGCATTTGAGTGAGCTCAAATGGATCGCCATCTGTCAAATGTGTTTGACATTACAATTCTAATTATTTGCTTTCGAGAAAGTTAAACTCAACTGACTTTTTTCATATTGTGAGGTCGTACAAGAACTTCAGCCAAACCCACAGCTCCAAGTTCTTATGTATCATGGCTATCCCTGCAATACTACAATAGCTAGGATAGTCCACCCTGAACTCTCAGTAGGATTAGGAGAGCTATGAATTCGACGTTCTCTTTTTGTATATATTTTTCTAATATGATACAAAAAACGACGACCTCACAATACTTTTTCAGACACATTCATCTTAAGGTTTGTCTGTACAAACATGATTTTAATTTTTTTTCTTTTTGTTTAGTGCATCGACTATGTACTGCGGTTCTCGGAGTGGCATATTTCTGTTTTTTCTACTGTTAATTATTTCTGGCAGCATGCAAAACTCATAAAATCTAGCAAGGTGAGGCAACATTTTGTTTCGCCAGAAGATATCGTCTCTGAGGACTTTGACTGTTTTCATACCTTTTGGCGTCCATAGGACGAAGGCGCAATATTCTCTTTGTGAGATATGCAGTTGCCCTTGGACCTGGTAGAAGTACGGATGGTTTTCATTCATCCGATCCAGGTTGCTTTTGTTGTAGATCCTGTTGACACCTCCAAGCCCCTGCTCCATCGCTTGTTCTGGAGTGACGTCTCTCGCACTGAACGGGCATTTGATTTCAACAATGCCATCGTCGTCTATCAAGCCATCCGGGGTCGCTGCTAAGTAGGAATGTTCGGAATCTATAAAGAGACCACACTCGACAACCTGCAGCCTATTTTCTGCTTCGAATTGCTGACGAGCTTTTGCTTCACTCTGCTTGCCGTACTCCAGGGCAGGAAGACCGAGCTCTTGCGGATACACAATGGCCTTCACTGTGTTCGCCGAAGGTGTAGTAGGCCTCATGCGACAAACTTTTCCAAAATTTGAAGCCGTAAGCAACTTCTTTCGCAGAAGCCTCCATTCTCCGTCATGAGCTTGACGTCTCGTGCGCGCTTCGATGAGATCTCGATTTTCCTGCTGTTCAGCTAGCAATCGAAAGTGCAACTCGCTTTGCGCTTCGAACTCCGCCTCAGAGATGTCAGGCGCGTTGCAATTCTGACCGTAGTCCAGGTTAGAATTGGGCTTCGACTTTCCAGAGGGACCTGGAGTCGACGATCTTTGTCGAGGTTCTTTCTTCTTGTCTCGAGCCCTCGCCAGCCGTTTCAGGTTATATCCCTTTCGCTTTGCCTGCATCTGTTGCACCAGTACAGTTGGCGACTTGCCCATTGCAGCGCTCAACTTTGCGTATGACTCCTGTGAGTTGAACTGCACAACGGAGCCAGCTACTCGAGCATTATAGGAGTTCCTTTTCCCGAAGTGAACGCGCTTTCCACCGACGAACTTGCTGACAATGGCGTGGTAGTTTTCAGCGATGTTACTTGTGACGTTGTACAACAGACTCTCGGCGTGCCAACTCAGTTGAGTAATAGCTTCGCAAATTCTGCCATAGAGGTCTAGCTCTGTCAGAATCGGTACAGCATTTTCTTCGCCATCTTTTGGAGTGCCATCGCAGAAGTAGCCCAATTCGGCACACTTTTTGTGCTCGCCGAAAATGTGACTAGGAATATTAACCAAATCCTTTCGAAGACGGTCTACTTTATCAGACTGAGGAACTTCTTCTGCCTTGCGGTAACTACTTGCTTTGACAACAGCTATTCGAATCCTCAAAGTACTGCCTTCGACGACTTTTCTCCATTCTCCGATGGTTTTCTTTGACGTTGAAAGCTCTTTGATTTTGGATTTCGAATCAGCTTTTAGTTTAGTTTTTGCCACGTCCTTGATTTTTGTGCAGAGGTTTCGCAACAGGTGGTTTGTGCATTCGAGCTTTTTGACGTACGTATCGACGTATGGGTTACAATCAAGGATTCGTTTGTAGACACTGCTGTCACCATCTGCTATGAGTGACGAGTAGACTAGCCCGTGAATTTTGACACTATTCTGGAAGCCTTCGGCTATGGCACTACTTTCCATGCTCGAAGAACTTTGATTACTCCCCCAGTTTTTGAAGCAGGTATGCTCTTTGGGAGATTCTTTTTTCTGTTCTGCCAGGGAACAAATTGTGCAGTATCTATTGCGCACTGCAGCGAACAATACCTTGTTCGTATGGTAGCCCACGATGATGCCGAGGCCAGATGGGGAGTTGTATGTTCCAGATCTATATGACCTTTTTATCCAGCTTCCATGTGCCACTACCGGGATGTGTGGCACCCCGTTTTTCACATCGCCACGCTCTATCGCAAGCCTTTTTTCTTCTTCGCCGGCTGCTCTCATTTCTTCCTCAGCAGCTTTCTCGAATCCGGAGGTGACCCTATCGTGGTATCGTTGATAAGTGTCCTGCGTCATGAACGGTACGTTGATCGCGTTGAACATTTCCTGTGCTTGCGAGTAACCGATACCTATGGAAACGGCTCCAGCTACTGCACTCTCATTTACTGACAGCATACTGGATTCGTCAGGTTCGGACATAATATGCTCTTCTTTTGAACATACGCCACACTTGAAGATAAATTTGGTTTTCAATCCGAAGCGCATAGATGACACTATTTGTACGGAGTCGAGCGAGCATCGGTAGACAACATCATGGTGATCAAATCTACGATGTAACTCAGCAAACACAGGTCCAAAATCCACTACGTGACGAGTTCCTGGATGTTCGACCTCCCCTTCCTTCGCTTGAGGTACTCGTTCAACGATAAGATCCGGTAAACTGCTAGCCGAACTCACAGCATCTGACATTTCTACGTTAGTATCGGGTATATCTAATGTCTCTTTGCCTGCTGGGTAACTTTCTGCTTCGTCGTCAGAGAATTCGCTTTCGATACCGTCCATAAAATCCATAGTTATTCGTTCAGCAATGGTGGTATGTTCGTGTTGGTAATCCGCTGTCACCGGAGCTTTGGCTGCCTCAGCATTCCCTGTAGCAGATGTTGCAGTAGGTAGATCCACACCATCCAAAGTAGCCGTTATCTCGGGGTCTGCAGGGAGCAGCTCATCTGCGATTCCGATTCGCGTTTTTTTTGCCCTGAGTTTAGCGTACTTTTTCTTCCTGCTCGGAGGTTTTGAAGACACCCAATATTTACGACTTTTTTTATCCGTACCTTTTTTCATTTTCGCTCGGGTACAATTTACACTTGAAACGTTCAACTAACAAGTTTAGGATAAAACGATTCCGTCAATATACTGCGAGCTACGACCCGACAAGTACTTTCGAACAGAAATCGCGAGTGTAAAGTGTGAACACGTGGGAATCAGAAAGCGGAACTGAAGTTGACAGTGACTCTCAGCTGAACTTTTTACGCCGGCTGACCCGGGGTCCACATCCGGTGTGAAAATTGAGTTGACAGCCGCTGCAACTACGCTCAGCGCACGTTGTCGAAGCGGCGGGAACAGTCAACCGATGCCATTTGAATTTCCGCACGCGCCGAGGCAACATGTCGGGTAAGTACTCGTAATATTTTCACAAATTATTTTCATGAAACCACGAGTGAAACCACGACGTCTATTGCCTTTCTGGAGATAAATGATTCGAATTTCCCGGGTATGGCGTTACATTCTCACATTTTCAAACGACCTCGCCTCTATTTCATCTGGTTTTTAAAATCCAACCTCAAATTACTGACAATTTCGTCAGTGTTCGCGTGCATTATTTATAATGTGCGATTCTCGGATAGGAATTCAGGGTTAGTATTCAACCTGAAATCCTACAAGTCTCTGAACCATGATAAGATTTCGTATTCACTTTATACTTCACATAATGCTGGAATTTTGTAAAGCTAGTTGGCAGGTTTCGAAAATAAGACTTGAATAATTGTACTATTCGAAAGTGCAGCAAACAAATTGTCGTTTGCTGGAGTGTGGTTTGTGTCGAAGTTGCATCCGTAGCACAGAATGCCGATTGAAATCTATCAGACAGGGTCAATTAACAAAGTAGTCTTTTGTTCCAGAAAAAAACGGAAGGCGTAGGCCCCTAATACGGGATGCTGCGAGGGTGGCGACGGTGGCCACACATAATCCTGCGGCAGTGCCACCGCTGGTACCACCACCGCCCCCACCACCACCACCACCACCACCACCTGAAAATGTAAGTAGTCTCCAAGTCACTCATTTCATTTCTTACTCTGCTTCAACTCTTCTCAGTCATATTAACTCATATGGTTATTTACAGGAGGAAAAGATAGCGCTGCTGCAAGCGGAGGTGGCCAGCCTGCAGGCGACTGTTGCTGTGCAGCAACAGCAGCAGCACTTGCTGCAGCAACAATTGCAGCAACAGCTGCTGCAGGTACCGCAGCAGCAGCAGCATCAATTGTTCCAGCAGCAACTGCTGCAGCAACAGTTTCTGCAACAGCAACAGCCGCCGCAGCTGGACCACCAACAAGAGTGGCCACCACAGGCGCAGCAGCAACAACAACAACAACAACAACAACAACAACAACAACAACAACAACAACAACAACAACAACAACAACAACAACAACAACAACAACAACAACAACAACAACAACAGTGGCCACCTATGCAACAGTGGCCACCTATGCAACAGTGGCCACAACAGCAGTGGCCACAGCAGCAGTGGCCGCCCCAACAACAACAACAACAACAACAACAGGATGGTGGTGGGCGGGATGGTGTTCGGGCTGGACGTGGCCGCCGTCGCCGCAGGAACAGAGGGGGGAAGGCACCCGTCATCTACCAGTACTACAAATAAGTTCTATTACTGGTAGATGACGGGCTGTCGTAGTAAGCCTCGCAGCCCCGTCTAAAAATAAAATAAAAATTTTTGTAAAATATATTATGTTATGCCAAATTGGAGTGAATCTATTTTCTCACTACCCTTCAACATTCTCTCCTCTTCTCTCATAATTTGGCTAATAGTTGGAGAAACCCAATCGAACTCGAATATTCGATCGAGTTAATTGTGCAATCTAGTTCAAACTGTTTCAGTCAGCTTTTGGGCATTCGACAAAACTACAAACTGATACAATATGCCTCCGCAGACCATAATTATGGGTACGAGAGATTCTTTCTGCCTAATATCACAAAGAATATAATCAGTAACAAACAAGAAATGATATCCAAAATTTCAAGCCATTTAGAATGAGGTCTGTGAATGTGGGGCTCTTTGGACGACTTTTGAGACACATGGAACATTTAATAGCTAAAGTCTTGGTCTCTGGAAGACTATCGCATATTGGAGTTCTTAGTTTCCAGCTTCGCTTTCCTTGTCGTTTTGTGAAATTATGTGAAACATAATTATGTAAGCGACTTCTATTATTTCGAATTTACATGAATAGATCACAGATTTTACTCAAACTTGCAGAGGTGTTTCCTTGGCCCAAAATATAGAGCCCCTGATACGTAGTTTCATCGCATGGGCCCACATTCTCTTGGCGAGCCCCACCCAATAGTAATATCCAGCGGCAGATGAATATTCTACGGGGGTGACAATATTTTGTTTTTCTTCGTCAGATTGACTTTGCTTTGCTAGAATACGATATAGTAGTACAGATATGTGAGTAAGCCGGCTGAAGAATATATATTACACAAGTACAGACAGCTCAGAATACATAATTTTTGGGTACGCACTAGAAAAATTAATTAAATTGGTTGAGAATTATAAAACAGCAAATCAGAGCAGTCCCATTGAAACCTCTGGATATAATCTTACTCTAAAATCAAGATCGTTGTACTAGCTTCAGGGACGTCCACCAGATTCGAGCCTGCCGAGCCCAGAAATGGTGCTCCGCCACTGTGAAATAGCCTTCGTTACCCATGTCGTTGAATTCAACAGACTCCTTGCGTTGACCATAGATCTTCAAAGTGGCAAAGCTCATTTCAAATGAAGCAACAAAAGTATTGAGGAAGTGAAATCTCAATTTTATTTCTTTGATTTATTCTCTGATTTGTCTCTGAACATAGATTTTTCCAATATTGAAGAGCAAAAGATTACATCAAATCATTCAACAAAGAAACAAACGAAACGTTTTTTGGAGTTGAGAGCCATTCTTCAAATGTCATTCCCTCACTACTAATGTCGCCTCATTTGAAATAAGCTCTGCCAGTTTGAAGATCTATAGTCAACGCAAGGAGTCTGTTGAATCCAACGACATGGGTAACGAAGGCTATTTCACAGTGGCGGAGAACCATTTCTGGGCTCGGCAGGCTCGAATCTGGTGGACGTACCTGAAACTAGTATAACGATCTTGTAGAAATAATATTATATCCAGAGGTTTCAATGGGACTGCTCTGATTTACTGTTTTATAATTTTCAACCAATTTAATTAATTTTATCTTTATCTTTAACCATCCCTACATAAACCATGCAGTGAGCCAGAACATAAAATGGAATTTTCAATCGGAGTTTGCCACATATAATGTGGAAATTCAATGTTGGGTGTAATTCATTTTAGACATAATTAGTTGTTAATATTTTACTTGGAACGTCACATAATGTTGTCTTCGAGTATTTATTATAACAAATTAATAATGATTATGAATTCCAAACGGGATCTGCTCGGATACCAAAATATTTCAATCCGGAGCACGTTCGTATAACGCTGTCGCACAAGCCTCAAATCCGCGAGGCGTACGTCGTGTCGATGTGAATATGTGTGACTGTGTGAGTGAAATGGCTGGGGCCCTCGAGAATTTGTCGTCGGCTATGGGTTCTGGCAGTTGCATCGGCGAGGCAATAGTGGTGCCATCTATCGGGTTCGAAATTTTCGCCTCCTAAATTCTCCTAATTCAGAATGCTTCAAGACTTGAGATGATAATTAACCTATTTCTACCGTGATATTGCAGCGAATAACATAATTTTCGATGACCCTCGAGCGCCAGGAATCCCTATAACACCGACATGTGTTCGCAGTCGTTCTGCCCGGCAGCCATGTTTTTTGTGTCAGTGTGTGTATCCGTGTGTCATCATATTTTACTAACAGTTTATTATTACCGCAGGCGCATTTGTGACTAACCTCAAACAATCATTCGCTACAGTTATACAAAAGGAATCATTTCCACGTATCAGGTTTTCGAAATATTCTTTTATTCACGAGAATTTAGAGGGCGAAATTTACTCGTAGGTGTGTACATGTGTTTGTGCCGATACCCCCACCATGTGGACCCCTGCAACACCCTTAACAAAAGAGATATAATCGAAGCACGTGGCCTTCACTTACCTTTTCAATTAAAAATCCCTCTTTCGATCCATCGTCATCTTCATTTGTTGTATTCATGTTTATTTAGTTTCAAAACTATCGTAATAACACTTTTTCGAACACGACAAATCCGATTCAAAACAATAAAACACCGGGCCAGAAAACTGGCGCTTGTCGAGTCGCCTGCCGTATCCCTGCACGTGCGATAATGAGTGTAGAATCGAAGTGAGAACAGAGAGACGAACTCGAGAACGAACTTTTGTTATTCCAAGACAATTTTGGACTGATTTCAATCCGAGCTTTAATCGCTTTAAACCGATTTCATGTGATTTCACCGTGGTTTCAAGCGATTTCAAGCGATTTTATGCGACTGTATGCGACTTCAAGCGATTTCAGTTGATTTCTTTTGATTTCGCGAAGTCTCCTGCGATTATTAAGTAATGCGCCCGATTTCGAATTGAAAAATGATTTCAAGTGTGGAGATCCATGTACATGACCAGGCATCCAAGAATGGAGAGAGACAAGAGAAGAAGAATAGAGAGGAGAGGAAGAGACAACCTGCCAATACACCTGCCATGCTAAAAGCTAACTAGATCAAAAGTCTAACTATCGATTTCTGACCGAAATTCGCTGTTTACACCAAATATCTATGTACTCGACCGTCGATGACTTTGGGGAGCTCCGGCGTTAACGCGACGCGCTCGCTCTCTTTTCCCGGTTGCCGTCGTGCGAGGAGGGTCGGTTGCTATAGACGATCCGATATCATACATATTACTATCACTGAACATCTATTGGATATCTGGAGGAAGTCGAGGTGGCCACCGGCTAACTGAAATATACTATTCACCTTTCGACAATCATCGGTCCTGAGGACAAAAAGCAACCGGGAATTGTAGCCATCATATCGACGACATACATATCTTCACAAGGGAAGTCTCCTCTATTTTAAAACGCCATTCTTATACTCGTCATTGGACATACGACTTACCTGTCTCTATCTCTGCAATACCTACATCGGATTCTACCTCAACAACTATCACTCTTTTCGTCATAATTCTCTTCAGTTCTCTTAAATAGGCGATATTCTAAATTAATGTATTTTGCATCTACGTTTCGTGCATAGTAACGACCCACATCTTTTCTATTGCATGTGCCTCGTTTCTTTCTTTTTTTTTTAATTCACTTCATCACCTCACCGCATCATTCATTCATTCTATTTTTAACTTAATCTTAAGGAAAATATACTGTCTGATTGTTCTCAATGCTTGCTGCATTTCTTTCTGAGTGCTTTCTTATATCTGTATAAAATTCCTCATTGAACTCAACCAATTCGTGTCTTTCTCAAATTTCATAATCTTTCAATGACATGAAGATTAATCAATTGTGTTACTGCTTATCTATATCTCAAAATATACGAATGTTCTAGAGCACTATTTCAGGATCGTTAGCATCACGTTATTTCACACCCACTCCTCTAGAATTAGTTAGGTTACCGCGCATATTTCTATCTTATTATTATTCAAGAAAAAAATATAACGAAATCGTTACACAAGTAATTTCCAGAAGAATAGAATAGATTCGGAATCGATTTCGATAGTGGGTGTACAAGCGATTTCACAAGTGAATAGCCCCTCGCTAATATATCATCATTGAAAATGATTTTATTTTGACAAATCATGTAAATGTATGTATAAATGTATTCAAGTGTAAATGTATATATGCAGATATGAATATCGTGTAATCGTGCAAATTCATGAAAGGAATGATTGGGTGTAGTAGCGATCGGCTCAGAGTCGCATCATGCAGACTGTGACGAAGTTCTGTTACGGAAATATGTTACGGAAATTGCGTCACTGATTGGGTGAACAGATGACGTATCGATAGTTTGGCTGCGGCGTGATGTTATTATGCTGACGTTTTGGCAGTTCGAAATATAAATGAGGATAAATGTAAAGAACCTATGGAGCCGAACGTGTGCGCCATAGTCGCGAAGCGACAAGAGTTAGATTATGTGCGGAATCTATAACCGTTAAGGTGGTGCCTCAGTCGATTTGGCCCCGCCCTCCCTCCCCCTCCCCTGTTGTTGATTGTCAAGTGTGGACATGGCTCACTATTTCGACTATTATCAAAGCCTACGCTTCACTGACACAAATATGATAGGGCATGCGCCGTGTAATATGAAATACCGAACATATTGAAACGTTTTTTTACTACCTACGGATTAGTGTTGTGTGATTCATGTACTGAGTGTTGTGTGATTCATGTACTGGACCCTAGATGAATTTGTTTATACTGGATCTCCTCAGACACTAGTGCGTTCGTAGTCAACGAGGCAACCTTTGATCATCATCGGATACCTGTGATGGTGAGGGAGATGAGCGAATGATTGCGAGTGAGAGTGACAAAGTGCGTGTGTGTGTGTTTGTGTGTGTGTTGTGGTTAAGTTCCTAATAGCTAGCAGGAGACTTTCCTTCCTTTCTTTATCCTGACACTGGTGATTCTACTTGATTCTAATTCGGTTATTAGAGCGGGTCCATGTCATCTCACTCAAAAAAAAACACTCAAATCGCGGATTTTTGCGCCCTTCGAGGAATCTTTTGTACTATGGAAAAAAAAAATAGAAGTTCACGGATTTTGAAAAATTTTCAAAAATGGCGGAGTTACGGGTGTTTGAATTTTTTTGCACTGCTTAGTTTGAAAATTCATATCTCCGAAACCATCAATCGTAGCGCAATGGTCCTGGACTCATTTCACTGACAAAAAAAAGGGCTACCGTTAAAAAAATACATTGGAAACAAAAATTAATTTCTTCAAGTTTTTTTCGCAATTTTTTTCTAAAATTTGGCCGCCATTCCCAAAGGGTACGGTGAATTTCATGGAGACAATTTTTTTTAGATAGCTGCTTCTTTCCCCTTTAATTTCGTAAAAAAAAATTTATGGAGACCTCACCAGGTCCGGAGAAAAAAATGAAAACGTCCGGCCGTGCGTCGCCGCGCGCGCCGTTCCACGGTAGCCGCGCTACTCCGGTAGGCTCGCTGTTTCACGTGCTGTTGAATTTCATTCAATGTTTCGCTATCCACCAGGGTTATCCTTTCTAGGAAAATAGTTATTCAACTACTTTAGACTCCCAGAATATTTTCACTGGTTATTTCCGCTCGGAATTATACCTGTTCCGAAAATTTCTCCGCGGTTATGGTTCCTTGAACACACCTGTGCTGCAATGCAATGAAAAGGGCCGATGTTTTGAGTGAAATTGCGCTCGATGGCGCTTAGTTGGACACGCCTGTTGAATATTAATTCTTAACTTTCACATGTTCAAAATTTTCTGATGCGGAAAATAATTTCGTTTTGATGAATTTATCAGAAATTGGAATGACTGCATGTAATTTCAGAGTACCGCGAACCGTCAAAGCTTCATCAAATCGATTTTGTAAAATAGCCTCTTCTGCTGTATGTTCTGCAGACGTGCAGTAGGCAAAAGATATGCTTTTGAAATAAGAGCATGCCCAATTATACAAATCCAGCGGTGTTTGAATGGGATCTGAATTACCAATCAATTGTAAACTCGCCCGTGAAGCTAAGCAATTCCAAAAAAAATTGATTGACTTCATGAAAGAGAAGTTTCAGGGTTCGATTCCCATAAACAAAATAATTTATTTCTCAGATGGAGCAGCTTCCCAGTATAAAAATAAAAAGAATTTTATTAATATAACACATCACTCCGAAGACTTTGGATGTCAAGCTGAGTGGCATTTTTTTGCGACATCACATGGCAAAGGGCCATGTGATGGGGTAGGTGGAACTGTTAAAAGATTAGCTTCACGGGCGAGTTTACAATTGATTGGTAATTCAGATCCCATTCAAACACCGCTGGATTTGTATAATTGGGCATGCTCTTATTTCAAAAGCATATCTTTTGCCTACTGCACGTCTGCAGAACATACAGCAGAAGAGGCTATTTTACAAAATCGATTTGATGAAGCTTTGACGGTTCGCGGTACTCTGAAATTACATGCAGTCATTCCAATTTCTGATAAATTCATCAAAACGAAATTATTTTCCGCATCAGAAAATTTTGAACATGTGAAAGTTAAGAATTAATATTCAACAGGCGTGTCCAACTAAGCGCCATCGAGCGCAATTTCACTCAAAACATCGGCCCTTTTCATTGCATTGCAGCACAGGTGTGTTCAAGGAACCATAACCGCGGAGAAATTTTCGGAACAGGTATAATTCCGAGCGGAAATAACCAGTGAAAATATTCTGGGAGTCTAAAGTAGTTGAATAACTATTTTCCTAGAAAGGATAACCCTGGTGGATAGCGAAACATTGAATGAAATTCAAAAGCACGTGAAACAGCGAGCCTACCGGAGTAGCGCGGCTACCGTGGAACGGCGCGCGCGGCGACGCACGGCCGGACGTTTTCATTTTTTTCTCCGGACCTGGTGAGGTCTCCATAAATTTTTTTTTACGAAATTAAAGGGGAAAGAAGCAGCTATCTAAAAAAAATTGTCTCCATGAAATTCACCGTACCCTTTGGGAATGGCGGCCAAATTTTAGAAAAAAATTGCGAAAAAAACTTGAAAAAATTAATTTTTGTTTCCAATGTATTTTTTTAACGGTAGCCCTTTTTTTTGTCAGTGAAATGAGTCCAAGACCATTGCGCTACGATTGATGGTTTCGGAGATATGAATTTTCAAACTAAGCAGTGCAAAAAAATTCAAACACCCGTAACTCCGCCATTTTTGAAAATTTTTCAAAATCCGTGAACTTCTATTTTTTTTTTCCATAGTACTAAAGATTCCTCGAAGGGCGCAAAAATCCGCGATTTGAGTGTTTTTTTTTGAGTGAGATGACATGGACCCGCTCATTAATTGACGCTAAATTATTAAAGTGATGCTAAGTTGTTGAAAAAGTGACGCTAAGTTTAAATTTACATTAAGTGTACGAACAGTTGAAACAACCGGCGTAGCTGTGTCCCTACGGAGCTGGGCTTGCTCAAGATCCCTAATTATTTCAATTATTTTACGCTTAATGTGGGTTTGCTTTCTTTTTTAGAAGTTGATGAGTGATAGAGGTATGTGGAACACAATTAGTGAGCCTGGGCTATGCTCAGAGGATCAATCGATGTCTAGCGCAATGCTATAATCGATTGGGGTTTAAGAGGTTTGGAACGTGGTACGTCGCAGGTTATTGAAGGAATGAATGATGACGAGAGTCTTGTGGTTCGTGTTTATATAGCCTCGGTCCTTGCTAATTATTCGGATTTCGTGTTTGTGTCTTGTCTTGTCAGATGTCGCCGGGGGGTTGCTTTCGTTCCGTTACAATATGTATGCGAAAATAGGTTGATTTTAGGCAACGATGAAGTCTCAATTTGTATTCTCGCAAAACGTTGACACTAGCGATTTCGAGAGTCGCGCGTTGGCATCTTTAATTCCGTCATCCCGTCACTGTCTGCGAGGCTGCGTTCATTCAGCGAGCGTTCACGTCGCAGTTGGTGGCGATAAACTGGACTTATTCATCGCCACCAATCACGACGTGAGTTTCGCGAGCTGAGCTCCGTGTCGCGGAGAATGACGAACTACGAGAAATAATAATGGCCTCGCGCTATTCTCGAAATCGCTAGTTGTCAAAGCTTTACGAGAATACAAATTGGGACTTCATCGTTGCCTAAAATCAACATATTTTCGCATTCATATGTTCGGTATTTCATATTACACGGCGCATGCCCTATCATATTTGTGTCAGTGAACCGTAGGCTTTGATAATAGTCGAAATAGTGAGCCATGTCCACACTTGACAATCAACAACAGGGGAGGGGGAGGGAGGGCGGGGCCAAATCGACTGAGGCACCACCTTAACATTAATAAGAATGTGGTCAATATTGAAAATCCTGGTGAAAAAGGAAAAGCAAAGTCTGCCGCAAAGCAAAGAAAAGCAAAGCTGAACGTATGCGTCGTAGTCGTGAGGCAAGAAATAGTATATTATGTGGCATGCTCGTAAACAAACTGTTTTTAGGTGAGGATGATATTTTCAGTATGAGCCAAAGACGATCCGACGGCGAATACTGAAAAATCATCCGAGCCGAAAAGCAGTTCACGAGCATGCCACATACCATATTTTTTGCGGGATTTGTATGAAAAAGTACAAAATTCAGAAGTTTGTAGGTTAGAACTACCGCGCATGCGTCGATCAAAACTGCCATGAAAAGACTTTATACGGCAGTTTAGAGATGCGCACTTCGAACTGCGCATCAAAACTGCCTTTTAAAGTCTTTTTATGGCAGTTCTGAGAGCGGCTGCATAAAGTGCCACTTTACCGACCGAAAATAGTCTCCAAAAAGCCACTTTTTCATACCAATGCCGTAAAAAGGATTATACGCGTCAAAAACATTGGAAATGTAAAAATACACCGCCAAGTACAAAGGCCATTTGCCGACGACGAAACGGCAAAAATCTATCGCTAGTCCAAGTTGTGAAATCAAGAGATGGTACCAAGTACAACGACCGACCAGCAAGTATATGTCATCAAATCGGAGCTCGCTGTTTAGTCTACTGATATCGAAACATCATTCCAAGAGCTACGTTCTTGGTGGGCACATTTTTGCTTACTCTGCTGCACTCATTATGGCTATTACTCTTGTGTACATACGTTCTGCGTAATTTTTCTGTGTTATAGGATCATACAATCAAGAAACCCATGTACTGAAACTGAAAAACGAAGCGATCTCTGTCAGCTGATATTTCTTTCACAGACACATTCGCTATGTTTTTTTTATAAAGTGCTGAGGAGATAAAATTCAATTATTAGTAGGTACGATGATAATCTGTTGAGAGTTCGTTTGTATTCACTGATTGCGAGTGAAGTAATTGTTTTTTGACAAATGTTGAAAAGAGTTGGACCGCTTCACCCTAGGCGGTTAAGCGGCCTCTGTTTTTTCCTTTCGTCTTCTTCTGCTGAAATTTATTAGTCGTCTATCGGGATTGAGGAATTTGGGATTGAAATGAAAACTAGTGGGATTTTTGTGAGGAAAAAAGCCTTTCGGCATAGAAAACCCTGTTTATTGGTGTCTATAAGCACTGATATGATTAACGATGACTCGCACTGGAATCGTTCAGCCGAGAGGCAAATTTGTTTTTTGATATTGATTCAGCTTAAATAAGCCAAATATTGGATCTAGCGAGGGAGCTCCGCACGCGTCGGTTTCTCGTGTTAGACTGCCGCACACGCTCTCCCCTCTCTCGTGGGGGAACCGTGCGGCGACGATGGCGCCACTGATACCCCTGCATAACCGTTTTTTGTCGATTTAGTTCCCGCGCACTTATACACAGCGCCATCTTAACCACACCCTTTCGAGTCAATACGAATGGTCGATATATATCGTCTTTTAAATTGTGCGATATGACGCTACATACTCCCGGGGGAAGGTGCGTAATGTTGTTTAGAGATGAGCAATGTCGCAGAGTTAGACATAACTACAATGAATACAAATGGAGATCTTATCAATTAATCCCCAAACGTCGATTTTTATCAGAGGTGAATCTTTGCTCTGAGGATACATCGTCCGTTGAATAGACTCACTCTTTTACTGAAATTTGATATTATACTGACTATTGCACACAAAAAAAAAACCCGGCGAAGATAGTGATGAAAGATTCAACTCTGGTCCAAATGGCGTTTGTACTTAATACTAATGTTCAATGATAAATTAGAAGGTATTCTTCAAATCTAAATCGAACGACATTCGATGAGTTTCAGAAATCGATTACATTAAGTAACGGGTAATAAGCATAAGCGCGTTTTGTTGCGTTTGTAAACGCCACTTGCAGTTTTGACATCTGCAACTCGAGCGATGCCGTTGCTCCCAGGGAAGACTTCGGTGACCACTCCCAATGGCCATTGTGCAGAGGCAACGTTGTCCTCCATCAAGAGAACGACGGATCCGAGCGTTAGCTCGGCGTTGGATTTTTGCCACTTTTGGCGGGTTTGTAGCTCATTCAGATATTCCTTGTGCCATTGTTTCCAGAAGTCTTGTCTGGCTTTGGTGATGAAGTTGTAGGTTGATAGTCAGTTGTCCGGAACTGTAACAAAACTTTGCTCGGGTAAGAGATTCATCGGTTTTCCTATAAGTAAATGAGCTGGTGTTATAGCTAGAGGATCGTTAGGATCGGCCGAAAGAGTGCATAAAGGTCTCGAGTTTAATATAGCTTCGATCTCAATTAACAGAGTGTTAACTTGTTCGTACGTAAGTTGTTGGTTCTTCAATACACGTTTTAAATGATGTTTAAAACTCTTAAGGGGGGAGCCTGCTTTAGAGGCTTCAAAAAATCGATTTTTTTTTTTGCATAAATGTCTTCCCAAACTATCCAAGAATGTGTCCCTAAAATTTCAGACGCAAATTCGAAATATTTTCGAAGTTACAGAAGAAATAGTCAGCAAGCGTCGAGCAGGTATACGAGCGGCCGGATCGCTCGGAGCGCGCGCGCTCCGCCCCTCGATCTATTATAATCCAAAGGGACTAACGGTCCTTCGAGACACTATTGACTGTTCGATTAGGAGTCTGAAGGGCAACTCGATGGACCAGGAATCGCTGATTAGCATATTAATGCGGTACGTTCAAGAAAATTACGATTTTTTGCATACGAAAACTTTGACGCACGATTTCTCGGTTTTTCATTTTTACGAGTTTTCCTAATTGGCGGGAAAGATAGGGAAAAAACTAAACGTCCTATCGAAACGAGACAAAATTAATTATATTCGGGATTAAATTCTCTTCTAGTTGAACCTAAAAAACCTTAAGAAAGTTAAGATTAACCCACTTTTTAAACAATCTAAAGTGAAT
The DNA here is from genome assembly GCA_963989295.1 of Ametastegia equiseti. Lineage (NCBI taxonomy): Eukaryota > Metazoa > Arthropoda > Insecta > Hymenoptera > Tenthredinidae > Ametastegia > Ametastegia equiseti. The sequence goes on from OZ022389.1 coordinate 27,222,821, forward strand.
TTTTTTTTTAATTTGCGAAAAATTGTTAAATTTTTCACTTTTTGTTGAATTTTCCTTAATTGGTTTAACTAGAAGCTATACTATTGAGAAGTAAAATTTTTTTTGAGTTCTTTGTTTCAGATGGAAATTGCGACCTGCACCTTTCCCGCCGCACGACAAATGCACACTCGAGACGCCTCGGCGAAATGCTTGTACAGGGCATAATATGACGTATATCTTGATGAAAAAAATTGAGAAGACTGCTGAAATATATAACAATAAAACCTGAAAGTTTCGTTCCAATCAGATATTTCTTTCCTTCCCAAAAAAATCCCTGAAAAAATCGATTTTGTGAAGCATCCAAAGCAGGCTCCCCCCTTAACGGCCGCCTCCCAAAGACCCCCAAAGTGTGGGGATAGAGGTGGATTTGGAGTGCCACTCTATCCGTTCAGACAAGGCATAATTGCTTTTTGATTGTTTGAACTCGGAAGTTTCGAACAAATCGTAAATCTCGCGCAGTTCTCTATTAACTCCTACGAAATTGGTACCGTTATCAGAGTGAATATGTTCCGGGATGCCTCTTCGTCCGATGAACCAACGAAGCGCCGCCAAAAAACCCGCGGTGGAAAGGTCGGTCGCGAGTTCGATATGTACCGCTTTAGACGCCATACACACAAAAACACAACCGTAAGTCTTGAGACTCGTTTTGCATCGGTATTTTTTGTCTTTGATAAGAATAGGTCCGGAAAAATCTAATCCTGTGCGATTAAAGGCGGGAGCTTCGGTTACCCGGGCCGTCGGTAAGTCGGCCATCTGAGCATGTGCGATCTTAGGTTTTTGGCGAATACAGTCAACACACCCTTTCACGATTCTTCTAACCTGATCTTTACCATTTAGGATCCAAAACCGTTCACGAACGGCATACAACGTAGATTAAATACCAGCGTGCAGATTGTTCTCGTGATACTCGCGGATTATGATGTCGGATACGTGATGTTTCTGGGGTAATAACAGCGGATGTTTTTGAGTGTAAGTCAAGTCCGATTTTTTGAAACGACCGCATACTCGGATGAGTCCGTGTTCATCGAGGAACGGATGTAGTTCGTCAAATCGAGTACCACCCTTGAATGGAACTACACCTTCGTCAGGTGTCGGTTCATTAGTGGGAGCGAGACGTTCAACTTCCAAAGGAAATCTTCCTCGTTGTATCATAGCGATTACTCGGTGTTCTGCTTCTTGGAATTCGCTAAGCGACAACCAACGATTTCTGTTTGTTTTTGAATTTTTCCACCTGAAGCAAAAGGCTACAACTCTTATCAGCGAAACGTAAGACGAGAAACGATTGTAAATTTTGACACAAGGCTCGATGATGAGTAAGCAAGTTCCGCCTTTTAGTCCAGGAAGCTCGGTAACAGGTAGTTTCGCTGTTTGCGGCCACCTTTCCTTGGGAAGAGATAGCCAAGCGGGACCTGAGGTCCAAAGCGTATTTTTTGCAAAGTCTGACGGTAATTGTCCTCTGGAGAGAGAATCGGCTGGATTGTCTTCCGATCGAACATGCTTCCACTGGACTTGATCTCCTAACGTTTGGATTCCCGCGACCCTATTCGACTCGAAAGTTCTTAGCAGGTGCGGCGCCTTTTTTAACCAGCAAAGGACGATGGTCGAATCTGACCACAAAGTAACCTGGGGGGCGATTCTGTAACTCTGTCCATAACTTATGGACGTCTATAAGTTTTTTTCCCGAGGCTACGCCAGTGCATTGCCCCGCTAGCACCCGCCCACCTCCGCAGCAGCCTATGCACTTTGTATACGGGTAGCAACCGTCGGAGCTAGCCAATCAATTTACGGACAAGGAACAATTGAACCCAAGGAAAGTCCGGCTCCGTGATAGCGCTAACTTGAATTCGCGCGTTACCGAATCGAGTTTCTAGCGCCTGCCGGATCAAAACTTATAGACGTCCATAACTACAACGAGCGGTATCGAGACTTATATACATCCATAACTGCTTGACTTTTTGGACGTGTATCTCACGCGCAAAAAGTTGCAGCTGCTGAAAAATACGGAGTAAAAATACCTAAATCCGGCCGATTTGACGTTGAATTTCTCATATGTCCTATATGTCTATTTTAAAGGGCATTATCGAGTGAAAAAACGGAATATGTTCGTTATAGACTGTCATTACGGCGGGCGCTCTCGTATCGGTAGCGCTAGCGAGCGATCGTTGCAGTTATGGATGTCTATAAGTCTCAATACTGCTCGTTGTAGTTATGGACATCTATCAGTTTCGACCCGGCAGGTGCTAGAAACTCGATTCGGTAACGCGCGAATTCAAGTTAGCGCTATCACGGAGCCGGACTTTCCTTGGGTTCAATTGTTCCTTGTCCATAAATTGATTGGCTGACTCCGATGGTTGCTACCCGTAAACAAAGCGCATAGGCTGCTGCGGAGGTGGGCGGGTGCTAGCAGGGTAATGCACTGGCGTAGCCTCGGGGAAAAAACTTATAGACGTCCATAAGTTATGGACAGAGTTACAGAATCGCCCGCCTGATCTATGTGAACGTCGAGTTGAGCTTTGGATTCGACGTAGAGTTTTTTGAGAACGGAATCCGCGCAAAGTTCCAATCGCGGTATGGTGAGACCGTTCAAGGGCGCAACCCTAGATTTGCTGCACACCAGATTGACTGATACTCTACCGCCAGCATCGGTGGATTTGATATAAATGCACGCGCCATACCCAGAAATGCATGCATCACAGAACCCGTAAATCTCTATCTTGATTGGATTTTTTATGAAAAATTGGCGAGGAATCGAAAACCTTTGCAAAAGCGGTAATTGATTGGCCAGAACCTTCCATTTGGTGTGGATGTCTCGAGGGAGTGACTCATCCCAGGTGATGTTTGCCTTCCAGCAATTCTGCGTTAAAACCTTGGCATATAAAACAACGGGCCCTAAAAGACCGAGAGGATCGAAAATTTTTGATATTTCGGATAAAAGCTTTCGTTTCGTAGAGGTAGTTTGAGAATCGATAGATTGTACGGTATACCGGAGACTATCGTTTTGAGAATCCCAAATAATGCCGAGAGTTTTTGAACGGGGTTCTCTCTGGTCACGCAATCTAGGTCAACAATTTTTTCTTCAATGTTATTCAAGGCAGCGTTGTGATTGGACGCCCATTGTCTAATCGGAAAACCATCACGATTCAATAATTCGATCATTTCGTCGCGGATGTTCAGAATCTCTTCGAGTGAGTTGGCTCCCGAGATGAAATCATCAACGTAAAAGTCGCGTAGAAGTAATTTTCTGGCACGCGGAAAGTGCTTCGCTTCGTCGCGAGCAAGTTGTTCAATCGTACGTATTGCAAGAAATGGAGCTGAGGCAATTCCGAATACCACGGTGTTTAACCTGAATGTTCTAATTTGTCCCTTGTGATACCACAAGATCCGTTGAAACTTTCTATCGTCGGGGTGAACAAGAATCTGCCTATACATTTTTTCAATATCAGCGGTCAAAACGTAAGTGTGGGTCCTAAATCGGAGAATTTGTTCAAAAATTGTAATATGAATAGTCGGACTGACCATAAGAACGTCGTTCAGTGAGAGCCCGGTGGTAGTTTTAGCCGATGCGTCAAATACTACTTTAACCTTGGTTGTTTCGCTTGACGTTTTGATTACAGCATGATGAGGAAGATAATATCCCTCGTTACTATTGTCATCTGTCAAGGTCATATGACCGAGGGAGATGTATTCCTCCATTACCCTTTGATATTCGGTTTTAAGTATTGGATTGGCGTCGAGTTTTCTTTCAAGAGCGCGAAAACAATTCAAAGCTTGAAGTCTGGATTCGCCCAACTCGAGTTTGTTATCTCGAAAAGGAAGGCGTACGACGTACCTACCAGACGGGTCGCGTCGAGTGTGATCAACGTAATGTTGTTCGCAAACTACTTCATCCCGAGATTTTAAAGGTTCGTGGTCGAAATCTTCGATTGTCCAAAAACGTTCGAGTAATTTATCCAATTTGACTGCATTGCAAGACGCCCGTTTAGACATTGAAAGCGCATCTGAACCTCCAGCTACTATCCATCCTAAACTAGTTTTTTGTATGACGATGTTGGAAGTATTATGTTCAAGTCTGATTTGACCTACAGCCATTATTGACAGAGTCGTTCCGGAAGCTAATAATATATCAACTGGTTGAGGCATGTGAATTCGAGAATCGGCTAATCGGATACTTTTCGGTATATTGTAGAGGGCACGAGGAAAGGTTTCATCCGGCACTGCGTCAGCAATTTTCGGTACGATCAGAAAATTCAATTCTCGTTGAAAATTATTGTATGTCGAATAAAATCTCGCTCTGATTATTCAATTGGCAACGGTACATAACCCGTCAACCGCTCCGATGTTGACTGAACAAGTTTGTTTAGATAAATTTAGCAACTGGGCGAATTTGTTTGTGATCAAGTTCACTGTAGAGCAAGAGTCTAATAACGCGCGCGCCGAGACGTGATTTCCTTCGTTGGTTTGGAATTTTACGACCGCGGTAGTCATTAACTGAGAATCGGATGGAGAAGCGACGGATGTGTACGACTGCTGGCCTAGTCAGGAGCGAGTCGCCGCGACTCCCGAAGAATTGGTTTCCTTTGGGTTTCGAGAGGGTTCCGCTCGGTTGTGAAAAGTCTCTACCCCGATCTGACCTTGATCTTGTAGTGCCGTGGATTTTTTATCAGCATGCAGTAGCGTGTGGTATTCGCGATCACACCGCTTGCGAGAATTGAAACAATGTATGTCCGCGTCGTCGCCGCGCTTGTCACAATCGGGTGACAAAGTAAGGAAGAGTCAAAACAACCACGCCGCTCGCGCAAGCGTGGTGCGGCTGTGAGGTGTTTTCGCGCGTTTTTGTCGTTCTCGCTTTTCTTCGTGAAGCTACCACACTGAAGGGATGAGATAAAAGTTTCAGATTGACATGCTACTAAATCAGACGTCACATTATCATTGAGAAAAGAAATGGGAAATGACTTATCTTTTGATCGATCTCGTTCCTCGATGCAAGGGCTGCCTATATACGTCTGTGTCCTGTAGTACGTTGAGTTGCGGCGTGTGTTCGTTCTTCGTTGCACGTTCGAGGTTTCGAGAGAAAACTATCTCTCTAGAGGCACCATGAAAAGAGTTGGACCGCTTCACCCTAGGCGGTTAAGCAGCCTTTGTTTTTTCCTGTCGTCTTCTTCTGCTGAAATTTATTAGTCGCCTATCGGGATTGAGGTATTTGGGATTGAAATGAAAACTAGTGAGATTTTTGTGAGGGAAAAAGCCTTTCGGCATAAAAAAAACCCTGTTTATTGGTGTCTATAAGCACTGATATGATCAACGATGACTCACACAGCGCCATCTCAACCACACCCTTTCGAGTCGATACGTATGGTCGATATATATCGTCTTTTAAATTGTGCGATATGACGCTACAAATGTCCTGAATTATTTTAAAGTATAGTAGGTCTGCATATCCGTCTGAACACGATAAACCGGGACCAAAGGTCAATCCAGCGTTATGATTTTTGAATCACGTATCTAGTTGTATATAAGAGATATTTTAAATGGAAGAGGTCCCAAGGTACACATGTATAAGTTTCATAGTTGGAACATCATTGCGTGCGAGTGTACGTACGCGCTAGCACGCGAGCGCCCATATGGCCGTTCCACAATACCCGGTGTAGAAATTGTACTGTGGCTCAAGCCGGGCCCAGAAGAGGTTAGCCAAATTACAGATGTGGCCCAGATTTGGCTAAGCTGTGGCAACCTGTTAGGGCCCTGACCAGATGTCCCTGTTTTAGATACAGTGCCCGATGGGGGACTGAACAGGCTAGCAACGATCGCGCCTTACTCGCGCCATAATTTCTGCCACGACCGTGCCTATATTCATATGGACTGCATATTTTCATGTCAATCTAGATGTTATTAAAACAGTGGAACCTCGTTATATTGCCGAGCGGCCGGCTTTCCCCTCACACGTACTCTCACTCACACACTTCGCCTTCCCCCAGTTACGTGCGCCGACTGCGCGTCGATCTTTTGGGGGCGTGGTTTCAACGTGAAATGTTGCGTGGAGAGGGCCCTCGCTATATTGCCATTTCTCGGAATTTCTCTCCCCTACTGGCCCGCAGTCGGCAATATAACGAGGTTCCACTGTACATGGAATACAAATATCCTTTTTTCAAATTATTTATTACTTTCACATGTCGATATCATTGTTACATACGGCCCTAAACTCACATTGCTCGTGCCTCGCACCACCTGCTTAGCTAAGCGCATTCCCTCTCGGTCATTCACTCGGACACAAGAACAGATGAGCCTAGGAGCGCAATAACCCTACGAAGGAGTGCAAGTTAGCAATTTACAAACATCACGCCACCGAAAAACCGAGCCGTAATGAAAGACCAAACGCCGCCGCCAAGTTAGTCGATTTCCAAATTTGAGGAGCGAAAGATCAACGTGCTCTTTGCCGGGAAGAACGTGTGTGGTGCACCCTAGCCGTATCTACCCAGCTCACGGAAGACCTTTCGCCCTAGTTCGGAGGATACCCCAACGGCGAGCACCTCTACGGAACCTTTGTTGGCCAAGCTTCGGCCTGGTAGCGGATCTCTCCGATAACGAGGCGGGGACTCAGGTCGACAGCAGCTCGGTGGTTTGGTGGTAGGTTCCAAAAGCCACCCGCACTCGATCCCCGGTGGCCCGCTCCTCGGCTCACCTTCCTCTATCACAAATCCTATATGTAATCCCATTATTCAATTAATCGTTAGACGTACCATACCTGTAACCTTCTTTAATTCTACCATCGAGTGTTATCATTTATCTTTATTCTCTCTCAAATCACACAATTAAACTCTCGTTATCACACGTAATTGAGTTTTATCGTTCTTTTTCCATATCAATACCACCCTCAATCCCTGGGATAGTATTGTTCTAGCATTGCAGGTGTGCTTTTGCACTTCGATAAGGACAGCCCACCGAGAGACCGATCTTCAGCCGCTCGGAGATCGGTTATATGTCAGATCAGTGGCCACGTTACCTCCGACTGGATCTTGCAATCCACGTCGGTACGTGACATCATTACATGAAAATTTGTAAAATGGACGAATATCACATTTTTTTCAAATACTGAGTAGATAGATTTATGTTGATTATTTCAAAACTTAAAAATAATAAGGTACGTCAAGTAATTTACACAACTTTTTTGTTATAATAATATGGAATAATATTGATAATCTTGGAAGTCATATATATCACTTCGAAAACTTAAAATTATTGACTATCTCTGATATCCCTTTCAAACTTAAAATGAAAAATTCAAAAAATGAACGAATACACGTTATTTGAAGTACGGAGCAGATAGATATACATGGGGAATTCCATGCCGTTTCAACCTGGGTTTGACCCTTCACCTCGCGGATTTCGCTCGTGATTTTTTATATGATTGTTCCTACTTCAAGAAGGACAAATTTTTTATTTTAGATTTTTGCGACTTGATTCGAAATTTATAGAATTTTTGAAAACCGTAATATTGATCGACACAATTAAAAATTCTGAAAAAATTCTCAAGAATCAAGTATGAAATATCAAAATTTTTAAGCGTATAGCCGAAGTGGGCAGATGTTTCCTTCTTACTGTTTTCGATTTTTTCCGAAAAAAAACGTTGAAAAACCTAAAAGCGGGAGTTATTTTACTATGGATCGTTGCTGAAACATTTTTATAGCCACACCGGATTCTTGAGACGCGAAAAAAAAATATTTTACAAAAAACAAAAAAAAATTTTATATTACAAAAAAAAAATTAAAAATCAAAAAACTTTTCGCGAAAATTCGGAAGATTTTTTCGAAAAATCCGGTGTGACATTTGGAAATATTTCAGTAGCCATCCGCAGTAAAATGACTCCCGGCGCTGATTTTTCGAATGTTTTTTCTCAGAAAAAGCTTGAAAACAATAAGAAGGAAACATCTGCCCACTTCGGCTATACGCTTCAAAATTTCGATATTTGACATTTGATTTTTGAGAATTTTTTCAGAATTTCAAATTGTGTCGATCAATGTGACGGTTTTCAAAAATTCTATAAATTTCGAATCAAGTCGCAAAAATCTAGAATAAAAAATTTGTGCTTTTTGAAGTAGAAAGAATCATATAAAAAATCATGAGCGAAAGCCGTGAGGTGAAGGGTCAAACCAAAGTTGAAACGGCATGGAATTCCCCATATATACTAGGCTGGTTCAAAACAATCGACTATTCATTATTTTTCATATTTTGCACTGAAATACCTTCAAACTAGGTACCAGAAAAAGACGCCTGTCAAAATTGGAGCTTTTGATTTTAATATTTAGAGGTCGCGCATCGAGAATTTCTATTTCCTTTTCAAGGTGGTTCTTCCGGTACAGTACCGCCAAACGTGAGTTTCAGAGGAAATTTTCAATACTTCTCGATGGTAAAAAAATTTGAAAAAAATCAAGCATGTTGAAGATCCTTAAAAGATTGATTCTGCATAATAGTATTTACAAATAGTTAATAACAAATTGATGAAAAAAAACATTGTTTAAGAAATTACCCGTCAACCCAACTTTTCTGTGATATGAAAATGAATTGTTAATTTTTCTCAAAACGTATGAATTTTCTTCGAATTTTGTCAAATCATTTAAAATTGTGGTTTTATTCGTATATTTCGTATGAAAAAACCTGGTACATCCTTTTTTGAACCACTTGGTACAGCCTGGTACAGCCTGTACAAAGTTGTACCAAAAAAAAATTTTTATTGCATAATCGCAGAAAACTTTTTTGCGGTCGCAAAATTATTAAGAAGAAAATTTTTTTTTGTGACTATGTCCAAAAGGTCTTATGTTGCATGAAATTTGATTCTGGCACTAAAAGAAAAAAAAAAAAATTTCTTGCGCTCAGGCCCTTTGCTGTTAGGCACGTGACATGAATTGAACTTTGACTTTGAATAACTTTTGAACCGTTGGTTTATCGTAAATGATAATAGACCTTTTTTGTAGAGCGTTCAAATACCTACAAAAATATGTATCGCGCATAAGAATCTGTTGATTAGTTTGTGAGCTAGAAAATTATGAAAAAAAAAAAAAAAAAATTCTGCGTGTTATTTAAATGGGAAATAGAAATTCTCGATGCGCGACCTCTAAATATTAAAATTAAGAGCTCCAATTTTCACAGGCGTCTTTTTCTGGTACCTAGCTTGAAGATATTTCAGTGCAAAATTTAAAAAATAATGAATAGTCGATTTTTTTGAACCAGCCTAGTATATGTGGGGAATTCCATGCCGTTCCAACCTGAGTTTGACCCTTCACCTCACGGATTTCGCTCATGATTTTTTATATGACTAGGGGCTCAGCCCCTGCGCGCTCCGAGCCTCACTCCGTTGATCCATAACTTTTTCTGGCGGATCACTGGAGATCGAACCTATTCTAACCCTGTTGTGAATTCGGGAAGCCTAACCTATTCCAACCCTGTTGTGAATTCGGGAAGCCTAACCTATTCCAACCCTGTTGTGAATTCTAACCCACTCCAAGCCTGTTCCGTTCGGTTTCATTTTTACTACGTTGCGTTGCATTTTCTCTGTTCGCATTATGATACTAACATAGAGAGATGATGATGATCTCTCACCTAGATATGATCGCATTATGATACTGATTTGCGCACCTGCCGGCATGCAATCCCAGTTGCATTATTGGTATGAATAACATCTGAATGCTAATGAATGTCAGAACTTTTTTATATAATAGAGAGATTGTTTCTACTTCAAAAAGCACAAATTTTTATCATTGAAAATGATTTTATCTTCGGTAGTGTAAGATGTTGTATGGGGGCTGTAGTATTTCAGATGTAACAAAATTGCGTGATGCGAAATAAAAGATGAATAGCAAACAATAGATGAACGATGAAAGGTAATGAAAGACGTGTGTTGGGCAGCATACGCTCAGGCGCTGTACGTAACAGATCTAATGGAAATCATAAAACATTAACATAGATCGGTTGAGGGAAAAAGGGTAAAGTGTGTGATGGAAAGAAATTAGATGGGAATATGCCAACACCGATGAATGAGACGAACGAACGGAGAAAAGAAGAAAATGCAGTACGAAATCGGTGATGGCGGAAAGTAATGTAAATGACAAACCGCTACCACTGAATATGGCAGAGCGAGTTTGTATACATCGACGGAATCGTATATTAAATACAACGATCACGAATGAGATACGGAATACGAATGGAAATGAATCAATGGACATTTCAGGCAACAAAAAAAAACAAAAAAAAACGGGCAACAATATTGAATCTTGAAAGCGTGGATTATACATCGAGTGAGTTTGTTGTCGCCCACTGTTGATCACTGGTGGCACGAACCGAGCAAACGCCTAATGACCGAGTTCATCGAACGAATCATTACAGACATGAAATCTTCAGCTGGACTTCAAGTTTTTCACGACACACTCGAACGATTCAACATCGTCGATCTGCGAGAAACGATTCAACGGCTGCGAACAAAATTTTTCGCAACAAAAGTTATGGATGGCACAATCGCACCGGCAGTGTTCAACGCGAAAATATATAATTCGCAAGGTCTAGCAAGTGTAATATATCAATGTACCGATAGCGAAGATGAATGGACTAAAAAACTTGTCAGTAAGTGGTTGGAAAGAAATCCTTATACCAACATACATGCATCGTATGTTGATTTGGCAATGCAGTGGATTCAAAATAACTGGGAGTGGTACGTATATCGTTGGATTTGTCGGTGAAGAATATAATGGCGTACAAGAAATTTATTCGCATTCCAAAAGGAGAAGAGAAAAAAATACATATATTCCACTTTTGCAAAACCAACAGATGATGATTCATGCAACAGTGACGATGCTGGTGAATCTGCAACTAAAAAAATTGCAACAGCCTATAAAACCGATCAGGGCTGCAGGTAGTTGTTATAGTTTGTAACGTTGCAAATGGATTGGTAGCGTTACAGAAGACTCCTGAACCCTAAGGCGGCATATTTACGCAGGGAAATAGATAAGAATCCCCGCAGGGAAGATTTTAGTAGCCCCGAGGCTTATTTGACTCCGAGGGGTGACCGTGGTCGACTCTGACCTGAGACCAACTTTCTGATATTTCTCGTTCCATTTCCAAAAACCTTTCTCTTATGTGGGAGACTTGGCTGGCGGACGTGCCTGAGCGGGGCGATACTAACCCATCTTCAAGACCCCGATGGGGTAAATCTTACGGAAACCCTGGAAGGACCCAGGACGGACCACGTCCTGTTACGTGTGGCCAAGGACGGAAAAGCACCGGGGGACCAGTCGGTGGAAGAGATTCCCGCCGACGCGAAGAACGGAAAGAGCCACGTCCTCACCTGGAGGCCACGAGAGGGATACGAAAATCCCGCCAGTACGCGCGGCTGACTACGCAGTCCTACGCACCCTGACGCACCTAGATCTCCGATAATCGATAATCGATAGCGCGCCCTAGCGGCGGCCATTTTGGTATCCGACACTCTGCGTTCGCCCGGCCTCGTGCTCGCACGGGCCCGGGTACGTTGAATTGCGTTTGATTTAGGCCTTCGGGCATTTTTGGATATTCTCGGAACCCTGTGCGGGAAGCTAACTTAATTTCTGTGTCCCTGAAGGGTCTGTCTACGGACATCTACCCCAGGGGGGACTTTTGAGGAGACTGAGCAGGGTAAGCGTCAGCTTTTTTAGCCCATTTTTGAATTGGAAGCCCGTTAGTCGCGGTTTACCATTCCGGTTCGCCCGCACGGCCACGACGGCTTTTATTTCCATTTGGTTGGGTCAGTTCTTGCCGAATCCCGAGTCGGTAGGCCGTGGCCAGTGTCCCACTTTCGAGGGGGTGTTTTCCGTTTGCTTTTTGATTCCCTACGTGGGGTGAAATTCGAGTTTCAGTATGTTTTGTCATTCCCTCGCGGAGCATATACGCTCGGCCATAAGTGCAAGCGAGACGGTTAGAGTCCGAAGCGGTCATCTGTCTCACTTTCGAGTCTGGTAGTGTTCGTTCGGTTGTTGTGTCGAGTCAGTCAGGTCATTCGAGGACACACGGGTGGTATCAAACAAACGCAGAGTTAGAGTTAAGTTAGATGTAAGGAGTCAGACCCATCAGGTCCATTCTAACGGGTGGAACAAATTGTAAATAGAATTTCGGTTAGGGGGTGGTCTAATAACCACCCGACCCGACCCTGGGGCGGGTTTCTGTCCCCAGAGACCTTAGCTTTTTCCCTTTCACCCGCAGGGCCTTCTTATTATTGTTCCTTTCCTATTGTTTATATTTTTGGTTATTTTGTTTGAATTTTACCTTGTTGCTTTGTTAATTTCGCCATTTACGGGTGGCAGGTCGCCTTTACACGACGCTGACCCACCCCGAACTCGAAGGGAAAATCCCCTGTAGATTATTTAATAAATTTTGCTATTTTTTTTTACACCACACCCATTCGAGTAATTATTTGCCTGAGTCCGTCAATCCTCAGTCAATCCAGCCCCTCTCCGCGGTACTGAGCTGCGCCGGCGGCAATCCAGGACTCGGATTGCTTTAGAATCAGTTCGCACATTATAATCTAGCTATCTCAGGTCCTTACTATAAATAATAGTGTACTGGTTCCTCCCTCCTCTCTAGTACTCCGGCTGGGTCGAGGGTCAAGAAGGGAGCTACGTCACAAGTTATTAGAATGATTATACTCTTGTCAGTATGTTATCGGTGTTATTGTAATATTATTATCACAATATGAAAACCGAATGTTATTAAAAGGTGTTTGACAAAAAAATATAAATAAATCAAAAAATAATTATGATTATAAATAGTCACGTGATTATTAGGTGAAAATATTTAGGCGAAATTGTTATAGCATTTTCAATGAGTGCAATAGTTGCGCAGACGCGATGTCTGTGAATTTTTATTCTAGATTTTTGAGACTTGATTCGAAATATCTAGAATTTTTGAAAACCGTCACATTGATCGACACAATTTAAAATTCTGAAACAATTCTCAAAAATCAAATGTCAAATATCGAAATTTTTGAGCGTATAGCTGAAGTGGGCAGATGTTTCCTTCTTACTGTTTTCAAGGTTTTTCCGAGAAAAAACATTCGAAAAATCAGCGCCGGGAGTCATTCTACTGCGGATGGCTACTGAAATATTTCCGGATGCACGCCGGATTTTTCGAAAGAATCTTCCGAATTTTCGCGAAAAGATTTTGATTTTTAATTTTTTGTTTTGTAGTTTGAAAAAATTTTTTGTTTTTGTAAAATATTTTTTTTCGGGTCTCGAAAAACCGGTGTGGCATATAAAAATTTTTCAGCAACAATCCATAGTAAAATAACTCCCGCTTCTAGGTTTTTCAACGTTTTTTTTCGGAAAAAAATCGAAAAAAGTACGAAAAAAACATCTGCCCACTTTGGCTATACGCTTAAAGATTTTGATATTTTATACTTGATTTTTGAGAATTTTTTTAGAATTTTAAATTGTGTCGATCAACATGACGATTTTGAAAATTCTAGAAATTTCGCATCAAGACGCAAAAATCTAAAATAAAAAATTTGTGCTCTTTGAAGTAGGAACAATCATATAAAAAATCACGAGCGAAATCCGTGAGGTGAAGGGTCAAACCCAGGTTAAAACGGTATGGAATTCCCCATATATTTCTTTACCTAAAAATAATAAGGTACGCTGACAAGGAGAGTGTCGTAATTCCGGGTACCAGTTTTGGACCAAACTGCTAGGGGTGTTTCCTTGGGCCAAAATATGAGGCTCACCATTCACAGTTCGATCTCATAGGCCCTTTGAGTTTTAACGTTGCCAAAGTTTGAAAAATATTTCAGAATTCCGCGCCTTTCGGGTTGTCTCAGAATTACACCATAAAACTCAGTTTCGTGACTCACCTTGACTGGAAATAGATTATCCTATGAAGAATGAAGTATTCGCACCCTGAAAATTGCACTTTTATTGAAAAATTGCAAGTTTTATTGTAAAAATTTATAGGTTAGGTCGAAAAATTAAAAAATTCAGCGGCCCTTCCCATGTGGGGCTGAAAAATGTCTGGAAAGGAGTATTATTCATGCCTACTTGTTGTTAAATATTCATCCGATGTACTGTCAGTCCATTGAGATACCATTTCGATTTAAGTCCTACGCAGAATGAATACCTGCGACTCGTCGGAAGGCGTAGCTCGAGGCGCAGCTACTGATCCTGGTAGATGATCAATATTTGACCTCATCTAGAATATCTTTCCTTGAACTGCACTTCAAAAGCTGCACATTACCACAAAGCATCAATCTCCATAAATTTATGACAAAGATTTTTCATTAAGGGAAGTCCCTACTGAAATTGTCGGAAAATGCAGTTTATCATTTTTCAAATGGCCAATAGAAATCGCATGACAAAACTGTCACATAGTATTTCAGATTATGGTAGGATATGTTTTGAAAAAAAGTTTACATTCCTCCTTGCGCAGGAATTTTCCTCACAGGAAATTGAAACTTTTTTTCAAAACATTTCTTACCCTAATCTGAAATAGTATCTGACAGTTTTTCGATTGGATTTTTTGTGGCCATTTTAAAAATGACAAACTGCTTTTCAACACAATTTCAGTAGGCTCTTCCCTTTAAAAAAAATACTGTATTCATGCGAAGTAGGTGTATCGGTAGAGTCGTCAACCAGGTTAGTTTTTAATCGGACGCACATGAAAGAATCGAATTGATTAATTTCTATATTACTATAATACCAACAAATTACATTTTATGTTTACAATTTCGCCGACTAACAGCTTCTGCGAGTATAAAACTATAACAATAATTTGTGGTCACGACTGTTATTCACACGCACGCAGAGCCGCGGAGGTTGTCAGATCTACAATGCAATTATGCAAACAATCTGCACTCCATCAGAAAGAAGCATCTCATTGGTGGATATTTGGAAGCCGACCAATCGCACGTAGCTTCCCAACGTCTCACTAGAACGCGTCGTCTGCGCGTGAGCATCGATTTACATTATCTAGATCTGTCAATGCCGCTATACAAGAGCATTTGAGCGGGTCCATGTCATTTCACTCAAAAAAAACACTCAAATCGCGGATCTTTGCGCCCTTCGAGTAATCTTTAGTACTATGGAAAAAAAAATAGTAGTTCACGGATTTCGAAAAATTCTCAAAAATGGCGGAGTTACGGGTGTTTGAATTTTTTTGCACTGCTTGGTGTGAAAATTCATATCTCCGAAACCATTAATCGCAGCCGAATAATCTTGGACTCATTTCATTCACAAAAAAAAGAGCTACTGTTAAAAAAATATGTTTGAAGAAAAAATTGATTTCTTCAAGTTTTTTTCGTCATTTTTTTCCGAAATTCGGCCGCCATTCCCAAAGGGTACAGTAAATTTCATGGAGACAATTTTTTTCAGATAGCTGGATCTTTCCCCTTCAGATTCGTGAGAAAAAATTTATGGAGACCATACTAGGTCCGGAGAAAAAAATTAAAACGTCCGGACGTGCGTCGTCGCGCGTGCCGTTCCACGGTGGCGCTGCTCCGGTAGGCTCGCTGTTTCACGTAGCCGTTGAATTTCATTCAATGTTTCGCTATTTTCTAGGGCTATCCTCTCTTGGAAAATAGTTATTCAACTACTTTAGACTTCCACAATACGTCTACTGGTTATTTTCGCTTGGAATTATACTTGTTCCGAAAATTCCAGCACGGTTATTGTTAAGTTAAACACACCTGTGCTGCAATCAACGTTCTGGTTCCATTGCAATAGGTTTGTGCAATTTAGTCACTGTGGCTCTTTTGTGATTCTCTCGTAACTTTGCAGAGAAGAGCTAGTAGTTATGCTCCGTGGAATGGAAATTATCGATTTCTGCAAAATTTTGGTGACTCTGAAAAGGTCCAATGTTTCGAGTGAAATTGCGCTCGATAGCGCTTGGTTGGACACGCAAGTTGAATATTAATTCCTAACTTTTACATGATCAAAATTTTCTGATGCGGAAAATAATTTCGTTTTTATGAATCCATCAGAAATCGGAATGACTACATGTAATTTCAGAATGCCACGAACCATCAAAGCTTCATCGTATCGATTTTGTAAAATAGCTTCTTCTGCTGTATGTTCTGCAGCAGGCAAAAGATATGCTCCTGAAATAAGAGCATGCCCGATTATACAAATCCAGCGGTGTTTATATAGGATCTGAATTGCCAATCAATTGTAAACTCGCCAGACAGTTTCATCTACCCCATCGCATAGCCCTTTGCCATGTGATGTAGCCAAAAAAATGCCACTCAGCTTGACATCCGAACGGTTCAAAATAATGCGTTATGTTAATGAAATTCTTTTCATTTTTATACTGGGAAGCTGCTCCATCTGAGAAAAACTTCTTTTTCAATTGTAATTGACCCTTAAAACTTCTCGGTCATAAAGTCGATCAATTTTTTGTTCGTTATAAATCAACTGCGATCGTATTATGTTTCAGACACTATGGAATTATTACAAAACTCAAATGTTCCAACTCTCCCTCGCTGTGACTTTTATAATAAACT
This sequence comes from Ametastegia equiseti, assembly GCA_963989295.1. Lineage (NCBI taxonomy): Eukaryota > Metazoa > Arthropoda > Insecta > Hymenoptera > Tenthredinidae > Ametastegia > Ametastegia equiseti. The sequence continues at coordinate 27,239,364 of OZ022389.1, forward strand.
ACGATTGGATGGATCTCTAGTTGAACCCTTGAGTGGAAACTTGTACAATAAACGCATGATTGTCAGCGAAATCGCACACGATTAGAAATTCACCAACTTCCACGGTTTTTCTTCATCTGCTGCCAATAACTGATTTGCTGCTTCGCAATGAAATCATGTGCCGGAAATTTATAACCGTGCTGGAATTTTCGGAACAAGTATAATTCCAAGCGAAAATAACCAGTAGACGTATTGTGGAAGTCTAAAGTAGTTGAATAACTATTTTCCAAGAGAGGATAGCCTTAGAAAATAGCGAAACATTGAATGAAATTCAACGGCTACGTGAAACAGCGAGCCTACCGGAGCAGCGCCACCGTGGAACGGCACGCGCGGCGACGCACGTCCGAACGTTTTAATTTTTTTCTCCGGACCTAGTATGGTCTCCATAAATTTTTTCCCACGAATTTAAAAGGGAAGGATCCAGCTATCTAAAAAAAATTGTCTCCATGAAATTTACTGTACCCTTTGGGAATGGCGGCCGAATTTCGGAAAAAAATGACGAAAAAAACTTGAAGAAATTAATTTTTTTTCCAAACATATTTTTTTAACAGTAGCTCTTTCTATTGTGAATAAAATGAGTCCAGGATCATTCGGCTGCGATTAATTGTTTCGGAGATATGAATTTTCACACCAAGCAGTGCAAAAAAATTCCAACACCCGTAACTCCGCCATTTTTGAGAATTTTTCGAAATCCTTGAATTTCTATTTTTTTTTTTTCCATAGTACTAAAGATTTCTCGAAGGGCGCAAAGATCCGCGATTTGAGTGTTTTTTTTTTTTTGAGTGAAATGACATGGACCCGCTCATATAACCGACGGCGGAAAAAGAAAGATCTGTCAACCTCTGCGGCTCTGCCTGCGTGTAAATAACAGTCGTGTCAACAAATTATTGTTATAGTTTCATACTCGCAGAAGCTGTTAGTCGGCGAAATTGTAAACATAAAATGTGATTTGTTGGTATTATAGTAATATAGAAATTAATCAATCCGATTCTTTCATGTGCGTCCGATTAAAAACTAACCTGGTTGACGACTCTACCGATACACCTACTTCGCATGAATACAGTATTTTTTTTGAAGGGAAGAGCCTACTGAAATTGTGTTGAAAAGCAGTTTGTCATTTTTAAAATGGCCACAAAAAATCCAATCGAAAAACTGTCAGACACTATTTCAGATTAGGGTAAGACATGTTTTGAAAAAAAGTTTTAATTTCCTGTGATGAAAATTCCTGCGCAAGGAGCCTTTCGCAGCCTTGCGAAGGAGAGATTCTGCGATGGAGAGATTCTGCGAAAGGTTCCCTGCGCAGGAACTTTCATCGCAGAAAATGTAAACTTTTTTTCAAAACATATCCTACCATAATCTGAAATACTATGTGACAGTTTTGTCATGCGATTTCTATTGGCCATTTGAAAAATGATAAACTGCATTTTACGACAATTTCAGTAGGGACTTCCCTTAATGAAAAATCTTTGTCATAAATTTATGGCGATTGATGCTTTGTGGTAATGTGCAGCTTTTGAAGTGCAGTTCAAGGAAAGATATTCTAGATGAGGTCAAATATTGATCATCTACCAGGATCAGTAGCTGCGCCTCGAGCTACGCCTTCCGACGAGTCGCAGGTATTCATTCTGCGTAGGACTTAAATTGAAATGGCATCTCAATGGACTGACAGTACATCGGATGAATATATAACAACAAGTAGGCATGAATAATACTCCATTCCAGACATTTTTCAGCCCTACATGGGAAGGGCCGCTGAATTTTTTAATTTTTCGACCTAACCTATAAATTTTTACAATAAAACTTGCAATTTTTCAATAAAAGTGCAATTTTTTGGGGTGCGAATACTTCATTCTTCATAGGATAATCTATTTCCAGTCAAGATGAGTCACGAAACTGAGTTTTATGGTGAAATTCTGAGACAACCCGAAAGGCGCGGAATTCTGAAATATTTTTCAAACTTTGGCAACGTTAAAACTCAAAGGGCCTATGAGATCGAACTGTGAATGGTGAGCCTCATATTTTGGCCCAAGGAAACACCCCTAGCAGTTTGGTCCAAAACTGGTACCCGGAATTACGACACTCTCCTTGTGAGTACTTTATACTTTTCTGTTATAATAATATTAAATGGTAGTATTGGTTATTTCTCAAATCATACAACACTCCCAAAACTTAAGAGTATTGACTTTCTCTGAGATCTCTTTCAAATTTTGAATAAGAAGAAGATACGTGATTATTTAACCCATTTACATGATAAACAATGTATATATTTATGAATAAATAGAATTGAGATGGTAGCTATGTTATCACTTGGACGATTTCAAATGAGTCGAGAGGGTCAGTGCAAAACGGTCAGGTGCAAAATAATGTAAAGTTATTAGGACGGTACTATCGAGATTCGCGGCAGCGAATCGCCGCCAAGTACAAAAAAAAAAAAAAAAAAAAAAAAAATGTTCACATGTTTATTTATGTTATATGTTATATCAGTTTATTAAGTTATTATTATTATTATTTTATATAATTAGAGTTATTTTTTTTTATATATTAGAGTTATTTTTTTATTATTATTAGATTTATTAGATATTAGATTAGAATTTATTATTATTAGTATATGTATGATGAGATAATAAGGTGGGCGCAGCCGAGAATCCTTTACCCGAGCCAACTTGTTGTGCTTTTCAGCGTGTCATATCTTTGAAACGGGTGGATATTTCGGAATGAAACTTGCAGGGCTGCAAGTCCCGGGCCATGTAACCTCAGTTATATATAAATTGTACCTGATAGGATTCACAGTCCAAAGATATTAACTGTCAAAGTTGATCAAAAAACACAATCTTCTTCTTCTTCTTTTTCTTCTTCTCCGGCCCATTTTCGCAGAACGGTGCTTAGGACCTCGATATCTGTTGAACGATCGCACGGATCGATTTGAAATTTTTATGGTGGATACTTGCAAGTGAGATCTCGTCCCCTATTGATTTTGGTGCGAATCTGTACGCGAACTTAATCGGTAGATTTAATCAATTTAACGAGGTGTTTTTATTTTTATTTTTAATTATTTTTAATTACAAAATGGCCGCTTGGACTGATCGGAGCGCTGCGGTACATACGCGGCCGGTTACAAAACTAATGAACGCTCGGAACTCCGCGGGATACACGCGGCCGATTACAGAACTAATGAACGCTCGGTTCACGAGTGATCACGGACGTTACGTCCGTGCGAGTGATCAAAAAACTATTGCTCTGAGATGGATTCCATGAAAATCGAGTGATGAAAAAATCAGTGAACCAATGTTGATCAACAACGATATCAGTCAAACAAAGAACAAGCAAAAAGTGATCATCATTGCATCGTACTACCAACATAACCTACGTAGGCAAATCGGGTTACGTTTTATCACTTCAGATAGTAACTTCGACAGCGTTATAACAAAAACGAATAAGTAGATGGAAGGCTTATAGTTTAATTTAATCACACACACTGAACATCATGTATTTTTCTCTCGCTAGATTTTTTTGAAGTTACGAAGAGGGCCCAAGCTTACTCGAATCGATATAAATCTCGCAAAATCGATTAAAACAAGATGGCGCCGCCGTGGGCTTTCAAAATTATTTGCCCCGTGTATTTTCTGGAATTGAGATAATTGAGTGAAGTGATTAATTATTCAGCCATCCAACGAGTGCATATACTGGGTACATGTGGTGAAGGATACAGTGCTGAAAATTGAATATATTACCGTGTGTATTTCCGAAAATAATAAATCTCGACGTAACCTAACAAGTCGCATTGAGGTAAAGTATAGATCAGTGAGTATACGTTAATAAAAAGATAGTCGAAAGTCGAAGCTCAGGAATGTCATAGTAAGCATTCTATCAACGGTCATGTCAAGTTTGTCGTGTGGTGATGCTACTGCAGTGACAATGTCGACTGAATTATTACGTGACAGCCACCTATCGCTGACCACTTGTTGGCAGGGGAATGGATCCCAATGGAAGACAGCCGGATTCTCATAATCGGATGGAAGAAAATCTACCACCCAGACAACTCGAATGAAATCATCGATAATGCTGAACATTACACCGCATCGAGAATTCTCATTCGAGCTCAAGGTGCGTAAGGAGAAAGAAGAGAGGAAAAAGTCTGAAGCTCAAATAATCGGATTTGGAATAGAGTGCAGAGAGAAATTTGAGGAATTCTGAACCGGTAGGAGAAAGACTTTGAAGATCAAAAATGGTAGTGTATTTGTTATTTGTTATTATATGACACTAATTTTAGCCTGATCCATATGCCATAAACTTGAATGAATGCTGAAGAAAGTATTTTATAGGGTAAGTTCAAGCTGTTGAAACCCATCGAACCACGTTGATGTGGTTGCACCCCAGATTTCACAATTGTTTCAACGGTTTTCTGATCGCTGATTGGTTGTTTCTTGAAATCACTTGCCCATGCTGAACTCGCCCGCCGCCTCCAAGCAGGTCGACACGTTTGGACGGTATGAACTCCCCTTGTATATACTAAACTTCTCTACATTCATATAATATCGACTGGCCTTGAAATGTAACGAGATTAGCTCCGTACTGCAATTAAATCTATCTCATTGCATGACTCCGTTTCCATTTTTTCAGTTCCGCAACCGTGAACCCAGCAGCCGATTCGAAAAATATATGATTGAGCTCTGAGTAAAAATGACTCGATTTCACTCAACACTCCATTTTCTCAAACTACAAACATTGCTCGTCACAAGTACGGAGTGCAGGTATGTTAACTACTGAGCTACGCAACCATTGCGACGAACTGATTCTACGATATAAATGTTTCTATTTATCAGGAGCAAGTCTGAAATTCGTCATTAAGATGAATCTCGTGATCAATGGACCGGTATACACACAATTGAAATGCATCAATATTTTATTGTCATATTTTCTTTCTTTCTTTTGCAGTGAGACTATAAACTGTCACATCATTCGGACTATTGGGACGGACAAACGAAAAATTCAACTTGTCACAGGAACTATTTGAAATCAGGCGAAGCATCGACCGTACCTGCTGCAAGTCGCACTCGACACAACCCTTTACCTAGCGAACTTGGGAAAATTTTGTCGCGGATTCTAAGAAAATTCTCTAATAACTGTAACAAACATATTATAATCAATAAAACCGGCCTTTGAACTAGCCCTCTACCTTTACGTTGTACATAAACTTCAAATTACTAAGGTTAGGTACATACTCTTATGTTCGATGAACTACATTTTCAGTCTGCGATATTCGAAGCAACGCTCAGTTACATTATGCAACGATCATAAGAGTATAAAAATTAGAGGCCGTATACATTTTCGAATTACACTAGATAATTGGTCAGCATATACGCCATAAGGCACTGACTGTTAACGCATTCTCGCAAAAAGAAGTGAAATACGCGTCAAAAACATTGGAAATGTAAAAAAACACCGCCAAGTACAAAGGCCATTTGCCTACGACGGAATGGCAAAAATCTATCGCTAGTCCAAGTTATGAAATCAAGAGATGGTACCAAGTACAACGACCGACCAGCAAGTATATTTCATCAAATCGGAGCTCGCTGTTTCGTCTACTGATATCGAAACATCATTCCAAGAGCTACGTACTTGGCGGGCACATTTTTTTCAAGCATCTTTCTCCTCCCTTCGTATCTTTTCTTTCGACAAATAATACAATCAACAAACAACCCTCTGTGGAACGAATCTACATTTTGTTATACTGCTTATATGAGCAATTGATTGTAATCATATTGGCACGTCAATATTTCGGAATTCCGAAGACAGTTGATTGCGCCAACTGGTCATCAATTTTAGCTGATCCATCATTTATTCATCTGACATTCTATTGCCCCAAAGTTACATGCCCCAAAATCAACAAAGATTTCGCTGCAAATTGCGTAGTTGGTAAGTTCGGAAGAGACAAATAAAATTAATCGGTGTCAATCCCTCTGCGCATCAATCATTTACAACCAATTTTGATTCCCGTTGATCATGTCCCTACAAATTCATTAAGTGTGCACAAAAATCCTGAAAATCCCAAGGTTTCCGACCAAAAAGGTCGGAACATCGTTGCGTGCGGGTGTACGGGAGTGCTAGAGCGCGGGCGCCTAAGGGCGCCCGCGTGCTAGCGCGTACGTACACCCGCACGCAATGATGTTCCAGCTATGAAACTTATACATGTGTACCTTAAGACCTCTTCTATTAAAAATATCTCATATATGTACAACTCAATACATGATTCAAAAATCACAACGCTGGATTCACCTTTGGTCCCGGTTTATCGTGTTCAGACGGACATCAAGACCTACTATACTCCAAAATAATTCAGGACATTTGTCAAAAAACAATTACTTTACTCGCAATCAGTAAATACAAACGAACTCTCAACAGATTATCATCGTACCTACTGATAATTGAATTTCATCTCATCAAGCACTTCATAACAAAAACATAGCGAATGTGTACGTGCAAGAAATATCAGCTGACAGAGATCGCTTCGTTTTTCAGTTTCAGTACATGGGTTTCTTGATTGTATGAGCTTATAACACAGAAAAATTACGCAGAACAGAAGAAGAATAGCCATAATGAGCGCAGCAGAGTAAGCAAAAATGTGCCCGCCAAGTACGTAGCTCTTGGAATGATGTTTCGATATCAGTAGACGAAACAGCGAGCTCCGATTTGATGAAATATACTTGCTGGTCGGTCGTTGTACTTGGTACCATCTCTTGATTTCATAACTTGGACTAGCGATAGATTTTTGCCATTCCGTCGTAGGCAAATGGCCTTTGTACTTGGCGGTGTTTTTTTACATTTCCAATGTTTTTGACGCGTATATGATTTTCCCGAATGTTGAAATGAAAGTACCGACAACCATTTTGAAATATAAAAAACTAAAAATTCCGATATTATTAGTCCACTGATCCCTTCAATTCTGTTAAAATATCCATCTTCACACGTCTCACTCATTGGCCCTTTTTTCTAGCCGTTCCTTCTGCAGCTTGTTCGGTTTCTATTATTTCTCTTGCCGCTTCCTCTTCTCTTTTGGCTTTTTCTTTTCTGGCCCTCTCCACCCGAGCACCGAACCAGTTTTTGACGTGGGCTATTGTTTGCCCAACGCGGTGGTAAAAATATTTTTCTATGATCACTTTTCCGTTCATATCTTTGTGATTGTTCGTAATAACCTCTGGCAAAAAAGTTGTAGGGTAGATTGTATTAAAAAATTATTTCAAAAATGTATGTTAGGACCGTACCTAGGTATACGAACGTAAAGGTACAATGTGCAATGAGCTTTCGAAGTAGCGGAATTGATGATTCAATTGAATGGTCATATGCTGCAGTTGAGATTTTTGGATTAATTTTGTTAAATGAATTCAAAAAATAAAAATAAAAAAGGGCAGGCTGAAACTTTCAGAATAATTTTGTTCTGGTTTGAAGTAATTTCGGCTAAAATTTCAAGAAAATCCATTAGCCCCTTCTGGTAGAAATACAGGTTTTTCGAGATTTCAATTCTTTTTTTTCGAATTAATTTCATTTAGTGAATTCGATTTAAAAAAACAAAGAATAAGGGCAAGCTGAAACTTTCGCGATAATTTTGTTTTACTTCGAAGTAATGTCTGTGAAAATTTCCTTCCCTTCTAGTGGAAATACACGTTTTTTTGAGTACTTAATTCTTGGAAATTTCAGATGCAATTCGATTGTTACATGATTGGAAACTGCTCGTTTTTGCGAGTAAAATGCACTATGACAAGTCATGTTTTCGTACACGGATCGCTGCGATATATGGAGTTGAAAATATTTTTCTGAATGATTACCAGCGCCATATTTCTCGTAAAAATTTTTTCAAAAATCTATAACTTGTGGTGGCGATTTCTATAGTGACAAAGAACCCAAATCTGCATTTGCGTCGAATTCCATGACCATCGGCCAGAAACCGGTCCACTTCACGTGGAATACCCCATATATTTAGAAAATAGTCAAGGAAATCTACTGAAGTCGGTATTTGTACGAGAGGCTCAAAATAGCTTGAATCTGTTTTCAATAAGAGTCTTTAATAAAACTTACACAGTGCTCGCGATACTTGGCATCTTTCAGTCGGTTATCGAAGGTTTTGAAATCTTTGAGTGTTTTAAATTGTAAGCCGAAATCAGTTTCTAAGACTAGGGCCTTTTAGTCCGGGAGGCAGCGTTACATTTGAGCTAGTGATTTTATGCCGATCAATAGCAATTATTTTCGATACATCCGGTATGACTAATGAGTGAACCAAGCGTCAGCTGCGGTACCCCCGGTGGGTGTGGGCGTGGGAGGCCGCGAAAGTGGTAAACAAAATGAAAAAACAAAGTAATAGTATCCCGGCTCAAACTTGTGGTATGAATATTTGACATGATCGTGAGTTTAAAAAAAGTGGTCAGCTGCTCCGCGGAGGGGGGATTATGCGTCAGCTACGCGCACGAACTTGTAAGAAATACGCGTAAAAAAAATAATAGTATGCCGCATGAGATTTCATTGGGTGATTGTTTACATAAGGAGAAGTACGAAAAGAACAATCAGCTGCCTGTGTAGCGGTGGAAAAGCCGTCAGCTGACGCGGTAAAGATACAAATTATGCGAGCATTGCCTGCCAAGTGTTGGAAAAAATAAAAATTCAAGCGATAGTAAGCCGGCTGAAACTTGTGGTATAAATAGTTGACATCATAGTGAGTTTTCAAAAAATGGTCAGCTGCACCGTGAAGGGGGGATTATACGTCAGCTACCCCCACGAAATTGTGAAAAATACACGTAAAAAAAGTAATAGTATGCCGCATGAGATTTTACTGAGTGATTGTTCACATTATGAGAAGTACGAAAACAACAATCAGCTGCCTGTGTAACGGTGGAAAAGCCGTCAGCTAACGCGGTAAAGATGACAATTATTCGAACAATGCATGTATATTAGGCTGGTTCAAAAAAATCGACCATTTTTCATTTTTCAATTTCGCACTGAAATATCTTCAGGGTACCAAAAAAAGACGCCTGTGGAAATTGGAGCTCTTTATTCCAATATTCAGAGGTCGTGCATCGAGAATTTCTATTTCCTATTTAAATAACACGGGAAAATTTTTTTGTTTTTGTTTTTCATCATTTTCTAGCTCACAAACTAATCCACAGATTCTTATGCGCGATACATATTTTTGTAGCCAATTGAACGCTCTACAAAAAAGGTCCATTATCATTTACGATAAAACAACGGGTTCAAAAGTTATCCGAAGTCAAAGTTCGATTCATCTCGCATGCCTGAAAGCAAAGGGGCTAAGCGCCAAAAAATGTCCTTTCTTTCAGTGCCAAAATCTTCTGCATGCAAAATAAGACCTTTTGGGCATAGTCGCAAAAAAAATTCATCTTTTCGAAAGTTTACGACTGCAAAAAAAATTTACCTGCGACCAAACAAAAAAATGTTTTCATAAACAATTATGCCCAAAAGGCCTTATGTTGCATGAAAAAGATTTTGGCACTAAAAACACGGAAATTTTTTTTGGCTCTTAGGCCCTTCGCTTTTAGGCACGAGACATACATTGAACTTTGACTTGGAATAACTTTTGAACTCGTTGGTTTATCGAAAGTTGATAGAGAGCTTTTTGTAGAGCGTTCAATCCCCTACAAAAATATGTATCGCGCATAAGAATCTGTTGATTAGTTTGTGAGCTAGAAAATTATGAAAAAAAAACAAAAAAATTTTCCCGTGTTATTTAAATGGGAAATAGAAATTCTCGATGCGCGACCTCTGAATATTAAAATTAAGAGCTCCAATTTCCACAGGCATCTTTTTTTGGTACCCTGAAAATATTTCAGTGGAAAATATGAAAATGAAAAATAGTCGATTTTTTTGAACCAGCCTAATGTATATCTTTCAGGGTCCAGCTGCAGCTGACTATAATAATTTTTACAAACGTATTTATTAAACCATCGTATTGTCAAATTCCAACCGGCATAGCGTCAATTGAATGATAATTTTTGGAAGAATAATATTTGTGCAACAATTACGTACGAGAACACTTATGTCATGGGTTTTTTTTTGATCCAGTATATCCCGAAATGTGTGTCTACAGAAAAAAAGCATAATAAGCGGCATTGTTCGAATAATTGTCATCTTTACCGCGTCAACTGACGGCTTTTCCACCGTTACACAGGTAGCTGATTGTTGTTTTCGTACTTCTCATAATGTGAACAATCACTCAGTAAAATCTCATGCGGCATACTATTACTTTTTTCACGTGTATTTTTCACAAGTTCGTGGGGGTAGCTGACGTATAATCCCCCCTTCGCGGTGCAGCTGACCATTTTTTGAAAACTCACTATGATGTCAACTATTCATACCACAAGTTTCAGCCGGCTTACTATCACTTGAATTTTTATTTTCTCCAATACTCGGCAGGCAATGCTCGCATAATTTGTATCTTTACCGCGTCAGCTGACGGCTTTTCCACCGCTACACAGGCAGCTGATTGTTGTTTTCGTACTTCTCATTATGTAAACAATCACGCAATAAAATCTCATGCGGCATACTATTACTTTTTTTTACGCACATTTCTTACAAGTTCGTGCGCGTAGCTGACGCATAATCCCCCCTCCGTGGAGCAGCTGACTATTTTTTTAAAACTCACGAGCATGTCAACTATTCATACCACAAGTTTCAGCCGGCATACTATTACTTTTTTTTTTTTTTTTTTTTTTCTTACCACTTTCGCGGCCTCCCACGCCCACACCCACCGCTACTTGAGCAGCTGACGGTCGGTTCACTGATTAGTTGTACGGGATTAACTATCGATATCGAAATGAGCCGGCATTAAATGATTGTGTCATTTGTGACGCTGCCTCCCGGGCTATTTGGCATAGAGTTGGTGGCGACGGATGCTTTGCTGTTTCGAACAGCTGTGCAGAGATTATCAATGGCGTTTGTATTTTCTTTCAAATCAGTGCTGAGGCCTTTTAGAGCACTCAATAACAACAAGGTATCTGAAAATTGACAACTTTTATTGTATAAGCGATTGGTGGTAAATATATATATTTAAATACCTTCCGTATAGTTCTTTGTTGGCCTTCGCAGCGTATCAAACGCTTTCGAAAGAGATTGATCGAAGTGGGAAGACTTCAGTAAGCGATCAACTCCATCACTGTTGTTTTTAAGAAGCGCTGCAAATTATATGGGAAAATGAATGAAGTGCTGAAAAAAACCTTCCTAAGACCCTGTTTGCTATCAAACTAGGAATTTGATTGGCTAATGATTCTTTCATTCGATGATTCATAATCAAATTGTAGCATACCCTGCGTACCATCGAGTAGACTTAGATCAGCGTTCGACATACTTTGCTGCTCATCCGTAAGCTTAGTAAGTTCTCCTGATTCTTGAAAAATAATATAAAATCACCCAAAGGAGGTTAATTACCCAAATTTAAGAAGAAAAAATGACTAATTAAAAATGCTCAAGTACCTTGTATAACATAGGCACCTTCAGGTAAATTCATATCCGTAGTTGCGTCTTGTACGCTATCTGGAAAATCAAAGGTATTTTTGGGTGTCTTTGCAAGTGGCAACGCAGGATATTCCCGTGATTTTTTTGAAGACGTCACTACTGCATTTTGTTCTGTGTCTTCAGAAGAGTCAGAGGTGACCCTGGCAATGTTCGGAAGTTGCCGTACAGATTTTTCTGTCCTTTCTGATAATTTCGATACTAAAAATATCCATTCAAGATCATGTATCATCTGAAGGCAACTATTGGAATAATTAAGAAAGTTTAAGCACAATAATTAGAACCTAAAAATTCCTATGACTTAAGTTATACCTTTGCTCTTATCAGATCTTGCGAATCTGAGTCTGTATTTTCAGGCGTGAAAAGTGTAGCTTTGTTTTCCCTCTTTTTTCTTGCTCCGTTCTCAAGTTGCGGTACAGCATCTTCTGATTCTCCCAAAACTGTCATCGCTGATGATTTTGATGCTTAAAATATTCATTTAATGTTATGCAGTATTCAATATTAGCATAACTGAGAGAATTCAAGCACTATGATCGTGACTGCGATATTTCTATGATGCAAGTTACCTTTAGTTTCATAAGATCTCGAGGAATCAAAATCTTTAGTTCTAGACTTGGAAACCTTCTTTGCCTGTACAGATTTGTTACCCTTGACCCGAGCTTTCTGAAGTTTTCTAAATGGGGGTCTTGCTCGGCTGTCTTCATTGCTCGAACTACTGTATTGTTCATCTGAATACTCCGCTAAAATTATAAAACTAATAGATTGAAGGCAAAACACTATAAACTGACATACTCACAATCAACTAAATCCTCAGCTTCAATTCCAGGTACTTCCATTATTTTCGATAGACTTTGCTTTTTCAGCTCTTCTGCTATTTGTAAAGCTTTTTTCATAGGCGCGGTATCAGATTCTGATGTGTAAGCGAACGGTTGAGTTTCCAAAGTGACTAGCCTTTTCATAGAATCCTTGTACGTGTCTAATCGTAAGACAAAGAATTCATATGATTTCAAACTAACGCAAAGGTTTTCATAAGGTTTAAGGGAAAACCCTAATGAAAAGTCAATTTTTGTAGTATACAGTTATAGTATAGATATAGTAGTAAGTAGCTAGATTTTGATATTCAACTGCCTACGATGAAAATTGATACGCGGGGAACCTCTTGCAGAATCCCTTCGGCGCCTTATGCTCTGCCTTGAAGCTCTTGAAGGGGTTCTGCAAAAGGTTCTGTGCGTATGAATTTCCATCGCAGGTGGTTGAACATCAAAATCTAGCTACGGACTACTATTATCTACAAAATTGGGTATGGGTTTGATGATGTGACTTCGTATATTGTAACTTTCTTTCTCTAATTATTATTTTCCCTTTATGGTTACATCCATACTATAACCTCATACTAAAAAAATTGTCTTCTGACTATGGTTTTTCGTTAATCTGATGGATAGTCCAGTACGTACCGGCATGTCCAACTAATTGCACAGGGTACTCTATCCACTCCGGCAGCGGATCACCCTCCGATTTTATTAATTTTATCAAGAGCATGTATGCATGTATATGGTGGCGGTGGAAATTTTCTGACCGTTTCACCAGTTTCAACGTCATATCGAACCCAATGACGTGGGACACGGTCAATGGGGAGCAGGGTGGTTACATCTTGTTCAACATTAGTAAATTTTGAAAGTTGGTATCTCCGAATGATTTGTTTGGGTTTGGATTCCGACATCTCAATAACAAAAAATTGATAACATAGATAAATATAGAACAGCGTGCAATATTATATTGTGCATCGAGGGCGTAAAGTGGGCTTTTGTAGAACGAGTATGGAATTTGCTGTACGAGTTGAAGGCGAGCTAGCACTAGTGCGTCTGTGAGCTGAATGATACAATGAGATGACATTTGTCAAACGGGAAAAAGTAAATATGATAAGAATTGTTTCAACATTTTCCTGGCCGTTGATTGAGTGTTTCTTGAAAACAATCGCCAATACTGGACTAGCAGCCGCCTCAACGCGGTTAGATCTGTTTGGACGGCACGAATTCACCCCGTGTATACCACATGCGGTTTTTTCTAATAACTTTTCAAAAAGTGGCCAGTAACAATTTCATTCCATTCTATTCAAAGCCGGTCAGAAAAAGGTGACTATAGGGCTACTGAAGGGGGTAAATACACCTTTAAATGGGTTAAAATTCTCAAAAAATATATTATTTTTTTTCTGTAACTTGAAAACTCCAAACGAATTGGAAAAAATCATCATGTTAGAGGAAGGTTTGACCCCCATTATCCATATTTTACATCATGTATTACTTTTAGTCTAATGGTGGTTGCGCTGGTGGTAGGAAAATATAGAATTACTCAGTTCACAGTTGTCGTAAAGAATCAGCACCAGCGTTGGATAGATCTTGGATTTTTTGGTCCTCAATTGTTCATAAGAGATGCCATTATGGAATAAACAGTGAACTCTTTGATATTACAAAAATTACCTAATTTATTCAATCATTTTCATTTTTTGTTTTCAATTTTTTAACTTTTTTGGCTTGTAACGTATACATGGTCCTTCTCCCGTGTTGAAGAGGGTGGTCGTTGTAAATAAAGATGATGCGACGTATATTTTAAGGGTAGGAGATACTGAAATTTGAGTGCAAAAATTCCGAAAAAATCGATTTTCGGTTTTTTGCGGAAAAGTGTTCTTTGAACTGTTATCTAAACGTACGTAAATCCTTGAACCGAAAGAAAATTTATTATGCCGCATTTGCTCAATAATGCGTATAATGCTTCAGCAGGATTCTCCAATTTCCCTATATTTCGTTTATTACGGTATTTCAATCTGAGAAAAAAAGTAATTTCAGATGATGCATTTTGCCATCGAGCCACCATGCTGATGTGATTCACATGGGATGTTGGTAATGCAGTTTTCAAGCCTCCAATTTTTGTCGACAGCGCAAGATGGCATTCGTGTTGGGCAAACAAATAGCTATACCGCAAAGGCCCGAATTTTACGCGCGAAACTCATAGGTTTCTCTTGATTCACGTGTGTTTACGTGTGACATGTGCGTTTTTTGGATACCTTGTGCTTTTGTTTGAAAAATGCATCAAGTGCATCGACGTTGGCGAAAGCCTAAATGAAGACGTAACGTGCGGCAGCAGCAGGTGATAGATGCTCGGAGGATTCTGTCCGAAAAACGGGCAGCAGAGCAAATAGAGCCGAGCGGTTCGGACGACCCTAACCTCAACCTCATTCCAGTCATAGATACTAGTGTGATGTAATTTAGAGTAGTGATTCCTCTTGTGATTTGAAATATACTACAGTGCGTGTGTAATGATATGATGGTATGTACAATAGTTGTAGTAGTGACGTGACGGTGTGACATAGAATAATCTTGATTTATTTTCAGGTAACAAGTCGTATGAGTCGTCTTGAAAAAGTTGCGTTTTGCACAGAAAAGGATGATTTTCACCATGCCTCAAAAAATAAGTATACCTGAATATGTTGTACACATTTCCATTTCTTATTTTTGTTCTTGCTTTGCAGAAATAGTTTTGGCCTGTTGACCAGAAGATAACAGAAGTTTCCAATATGAGGCCTCCTGGAATAAAGTCGAAATTGCTCCACCAAATTATGCAGGGGGCGCAAAAGTTTTAAGACTCACTCGAAAAGAAGATATGTATCAAATTTTCTCAAAGAATGATAATGATGTTGTCTGACTCTGATATTTGTATTTACAGAAACGGTTTCTGTAAAGCTGTGAGTACGGTGACCGACATCCAGTTCAAAACCCTTGCAGGAAACAACTCCTGTTGTGATGTGTGTTACATTTCCAATGTGATTCTCTATGGTTTGGAATGAAGATGAATATTGAAATTTATATAACGAATCATCATCCTTCCAAACGTTTGTATGTATTTTACAGAATCAGATCTACAAGAATTATCAAGCACACGATTCGCTGCCCGCAGGTCAATCGCTCACATTCGACAAGACCAAGTTTATGTCAACTAAACTGCTGAAACAAATGTTCCTATTTTTTCAAGATGAAATTATTTATATTCTCTATAATTCCTTCCAACTTCCTTGAAATCGTAATTTCTGAAATGGAGCATATATGATGAAAATGTGAATTCCACTGAAATATTTTAAGAGCTATTTTTTTTTAACGTCACGTGGTTCAAAACTATTAGCAATCTCATCTGAAACTAGTTTGGTTTGTATAGTAATTGAAATCTGGAATTTTGAAAACAGTTTTAAAAAAAAAACTTCAAATCGATTTATCTCAAAACTATGTTTTTGCAGATTGCAAAATCTCCCTGCGCTTGAGTTTTTGTAGTAGACTTCTGAAATTTTCAGGGCATATTCTTACATACATTAGCTACAAATTTACGTCAGATAATGAAAATCGAGGAAAAAATACGACTTTTAGAAAAAATAATTAAAAAAAAATTTTTTGTTTTTCACGAAAAAAATTGTCAAAATCAAAGTATCGTAGCTATCTCAAAAAACCGACGTAGTTTTGTAGCTTGAGCATCCATAAACATGTGTGTGCAAGCCCAGTGAGATTCAAAAATGATTGGAGCGCAGGGAGGTGTTCGAATAAAGCCTATTTCTGACGTATGATGAGATGTAACTCTGTACCTATTGTTTCAAATGACTTGAAATTTGCACAAAATCTATGTTTCGAGATGGGAAACATGTGTGTAAAACCTCATTTGAAAATTCCATTCGGTTGAGATGAGCAGATTTCAGTATCTCCTACCCTTAATATTGTATATTTCCAATGAGTCGACTACAGCTACTTGATTATGACAAAAGGTGACGTTGAGGTGTGGATATGGAGTGGAGTAGTAATCTGACGGGATGTGTTAGGTAGAAGTCAGGGGAACTGGAGATGAGGCGAAAAGAGGATAGGTAGGGGAATAAGAATAGCTAACTCGTTGCATCCGACAGTGCTGAGTGCAACGGGTCAGCGTGGCGTGATTTCCGAGGTTTCGGGTGAAACCTCGGAGCGGATGGGAATCGGAGAAGGATAGGATAAGGGAGTCGTTATGTGCGGGGCACGTAACATACGGACGTTACAGGCTTATTTGTCCAATATCTCAGATAAAAATGGATTCATCAAAAAGTTCTACGTTCATTTCATAGAGGCATCTCTTACGAATAATCGAGGACTAAAAATTTGAAGATCGGTCCAACGATGGATTTTATTATTTACGACAACAGGTCAAAATAGTTCAGAAATTGACATTGAAACTTTTATACTGCGGTGATGATTTTGGATACTGTCACACTACTGTGACAATTATTTATGCTAACTGGTAGTATTACAGAAGTTCAGTATTCTTCTGAGACCTAATCAATCAGGTGCAAGTTGGATTTATAGGCCATCGCCTTTCAATATGAAACGCAGCGAAGAGAAAAGCACTCTGCGCAGGGATGCAGATGGACCGCTGCCTGAATTTTTGGCTCTGTAATGGTCCAGGAAACTAATCGTCAAAAAGTTCTTCATTCGCACTATGAAAATTTACTTCCTAGACTATTACAGACAAAAAAATCTTGAATCCCAGCAGCGCTTTGGCTTGGTTCTCATGATAAGTGCTTTACTCTTCGCTGTGTTTCATATATCGAGAGGCAATGGCTTATATACCACAACTACCGGCTGATTGGGGTTTAGAAGAATACTAAACTTCTGTAATGAGCCGTAAGTACCTGGAAACATTTTTTGGCACACATCAGACTTTCAAAGATAATTCATTCACAGGAGTATAAGTCATTCCACGTCAAACCGGACAGATTCCGGACACTAGGTCTCCGATTTTGAAATAAATTTTTCTACAGGTTCTCTGCAACAAATGAATACAGCAAACAATTTTTATTTTATTTTTATCGCCCCTAGTTTAGAGGTTACACGGGGTTCAAAATCCTAAAAACGTCAAAAAATCGAAAACACGCTCTCCTTCAACTGCCCATATCTCCGGTTCTATCCATCCTACAGACTTCTGCAAAACGGCATTTTGTAGCTCTTGAATGGCACTTTCTAGACATATTTATTGTATTTGACGTCCATCAACAATTCCATTTGTTATAAACAATTACATTATTCCAACGTAGTTTTCGAGGCTTTCGCACGCTTTGAAAATTTTGGAAGAAATACCAGCGTATTCCTTGATCAATTCTCTATAAGAAACCTTAAATTATAGAATGGGACATGCATGGGCACTGTGTCAAAATGATAGATTTATAGGTGACGGCGCGCGCGACGGCGCTAATCGACACGGGCCGTGACGCGGAGCTAGGGTAGGGAGCATTTTATAGAGTGTGGGGCGCACATTATATTCATACATATACAACAACGTTTCAATTTATACTTGTTTATTAAATATCAAAGTAACATCAAATGAGTCATATAAATAAAACTATTATATAATTATTAACTGGTAACTATAACTAGAACTATAATTAACGTTTTCTTAGAAACAAGGGCCTCGACGGATCCTTCTGCATCAGAGTATCTCTTGGCTATTAATTTCTTCTCCGTTACTGGCCTAATACAATGAAATGTCAGTGTGCCACGGACCAGCTTTGCTTTTCCAAAACGCGCTTTCAATGCAGCGGTTTCGTTTGTATAATCAGTGTGCGTGAAAAATTCTACAGTTATATTTTTAATGTTTGGATTACTTTGTGCCCAGGAAAAAAAATTGTGTGGAGTGTTGATTGGTTCCTGTAAATTTGGCTCTAGACTGGCTCTAGTTGCTAGTCTTTTCAGGGCTCCTCCTATACCATCACAAGGTCCTTTTCCATGTGAAGTGGCAAAGAAATTCCATTCGACACTAATCCCAAAGTCTTTTTCGTGAAGGCAGAGGTTCAAAAATTTTGTTTTGTTTTTATATTGCGCGCTGGCACCATCGGAGAAGTGAATTATCTTATTTAATCCTGGTACACCTCGTTTCAAAGAATTTACAAAATTCCTTTGAAAGAGGTGAACGGCGACGGTATCGTGTTTTAAACTCTCGGAGATCGCACTATAATTTTTATGTTTTATTGTCCCATCTTCTTTGTAGTAACCAACGAAAGGATTTAAAGTGACCTGGTCATTGTTCCAATGCACACCCTGAATAGCGTCTTGGATTACGAATGCGTAATTTTCCGCGAAATCGCACACCACCAAACACTCTCCTGGTGGCAAATGCTCCTTCTTCTCGGCAAAATAAGCTGACTGTTGTTGAGCGATGAACGCATGCGTGACCAATGCTTCAAGTTTTGTTCCCAGTTTTTCCGAAAATTCTTCAACTGTTGATTGAATGATTTCCAAGTTTGTTCGATCCACCGATGTCCATTGTTTGCACACCACGGTATCTATTAATTCGGCTTCGCATACCTCCTCCAGCTGATGTATCAACCCTTCCGTTCCTGGGCAATTTGAACATTGCCTCAAATGACAATCTGTTGACGGTGGATTACAGAGCATTCGGGCCAAACAATCTTCATAATTATTGACTGGCTGGGATGCGTTGGCTGTGAGGTGTGCTATTCTCGCTCCATCTAACAATAATTTGACATTCTCATGAATTGCACAGACGCAAACTGAATGAGTCCCGTTAGCTCCAGGGAGTATACAGTGCCTACGTCGCAATTCGCAGAACTTTGAAAAGCCGACCTTCATGCCTGGATACTTTTCTTCGAAAACTCGGTACGTTTCCTTTAAGTTGCTGAGTATTAACCGCTTCTGTTTCTGAATTTTTGGGCCATTTTCCTTCACCGTAACGTAATTTTTCTTGCCCGCCATGACGCGACTTATATGATCGGAAGTACAAAAATCCACAATGCAATTTTCAGTAACTTGGTTCAGCTTCTTACCGGATTTGCCATTAGAAGTAGACAAAATCCCGAACTGTGCCGCCATCTTCTTGGCAACGGTAATCATGTGTTTGGAAGCATGGAAATTTTGCTGAATTTTTGCAAAGGACCAGTCGGCAAATCTCGTCAAGATTTGAATTTTCATATTCCGTTCATTTGTACCAGCAAACGCTTCCTTCAATTTTTCTATTCTTGACGATTCTGCTTCCTCCGTCTCTTCTTCCACTTGAAATACCTTCGAAGCCAGTGTCTTCTGTAGCTTTTCATATTCTTCTTGAGAATATCTCTTCTGCGGCAATTTCCGTTTATTAATTGGTGATTCTCCCAATGTGAGTAAAGTTTTGTTCAATGTTTGAATATCAACGACATCCTCCACCGACGTTGAGTCCTCATCACAGTCCGGCACCCGCATTGCACTTGTGCTGGGATGTGGATCACTAAGCGATGAACTGTCACTGATTTCACCGATGTCAGGCATTGTGGACAGTTTTTTCCGGCAGTAGTCACAAATTTTCAAATTCGCTCCCGGAGGGATATTTTCCGGTTTCAATTTTCTTAGCATCGACGGAAGTACCCTTTTCAAACTGCGTACCGGTTTTTTAGCGTGTTTCTCCAACTTGAACGGGTTAAAACAATAGTCATGTCGTGTTGGTGCCATATTGAAGCAAAACACTACGGAATTTTTTTTTTAACCAACAGTCTTTGCCTAGCACTACGAAAATTTGCAATACAAAACTTGATAATCAGAGACCAGATGTTAATCGTACACACTCCAGAACGATACTGACATAAATTGTGCTGTCGACAGCACTGTACAATTGCAAAGAAACCATGGAGGGGGATTCCAAGGGTTGGGTAGGACCCTTTCTTAGAGGGTATACCTGAATATCAGGACAATGGATGACGCGCAAATGGGTACTAGAATGTACTTCCCAGAAAACCGTTGGGATTCCTATACCGCCGACTTTTCAGAACCTGAAAGAAATTTGGTACTACAGTATTTAACATTCGTGAAGTCTCTCCAACCACGTAGAACCGTGAGTCAATCATAGAAACATATGCGATAAATTGGTTGCCTTTCATAACCTGAGGTTGAATCAACCTGAACCAAACCAAACAGTGCGCGTCGCGGCCGCCTCTGGCGTCGCCGGTGAATCAATCGCTGTTTTGACACGGTGCCCATGCATGTCCCATTCTATAATTTAAGGTTTCTTATGGAGAATTGATCAAGGAATACGCTGGTATTTTTTTTTTTTTAATTTTCAAAGCGTGCGAAAGCCTCGAAAACTACGTTTGAATAATGTAATTGTTTATAACAAATGGAATTGTTGATGGACATGAAATACAACGAATATGTCTAGAAAGTGCCATTCAAGAGCTACAAAATGCCGTTTTGTAGAAGTCTGTAGGATGGATGGAACCGGAGATATGGGCAGTTGAAGGAGAGCGTGTTTTCGATTTTTTGACGTTTTTTAGGATTTTCAACCCCGTGCAACTTCTAAACTAGGGGCGATAAAAATAAAATAAAAATTGTTTGCTGTATTCATTTGTTACAGAGAACCTGTAGAAAAATTTATTTCAAAATCGGAGACCTAGTGTCCGAAATCTGTCCGGTTTGACGTGGAATGACTCGTATACGTCCCTCAACTGGCTGTAATTTGATTGTTTCTCTGAATTTTCACATAAGGATTTTTTTACAGATAGATAAGACTGATAGTGTTCCAAAAACGCGAAAATCTGGAAGCTGATATTTTGGAAATTCAAAGGTGTATATTCCCCCTTAAGGTGGTGCCTCAGTCAATTTGCCCCCCCCCCCCCCCCCCCCCCCGCCCCTGTTGTTGATTGTCAAGTGTGGACATGGCTCACTATTTCGACTATTATCAAAGCCTACGCTTCACTGACACAAATATGATAGGGCACGCACCGTGTAATATGAAATACCGAACATATGTATGCGAAAATATGTTGATTTTAGGCAACGATGAAGTCTCAATTTGTATTGCCGCAAAACGTTGACACTAGCGATTTCGAGATTCGCGCGAGGCCGTTATTATTTCTCTTAGTTCGTCATTCTCCGCGAGACGGAGCTCAGCTCGCGAAACTCACGTCGTGATTGGTGGCGATGAACAAGTTCAATTTATCGCCACCAACTGCGACGTGAACGCTCGCTGAATGAACGCAGCCTCGCAGACAGTGACGGGATGATGGAATTAAAAATGGCCTCGCGCGAATCTCGAAATCGCTAGTGTCAACGTTTTGCGGCAATACAAATTGAGACTTCATGGTTGCCTAAAATCAACATATTTTCGCATACATATGTTCGGTATTTCATATTACACGGTGCGTGCCCTATCATATTTGTGTCAGTGAAGCGTAGGCTTTGATAATAGTCGAAATAGTGAGCCATGTCCACACTTGACAATCATCAACAGGGGAGGGGGGGGGGGGGGGGGGGAAGGCGGGGCCAAATCGACTGAGGCACCACCTTAATAGGTCTTTAATACGCAGAAATCGTGCATATCACAAAAGGGTATTTTTTTCAAGGTTATGTTACACACGTGTCCAAAGCGCGTAAGATTTCAGATATTCTGCGAGTGATTTTGGATTAAAGTTTTCTGGCTTGATCGAGTTTGTTACCTAATTTTCAAATAACCTTATCGAAATCTGCTTATTTTTATGAAAACCAACGTCCTTCTTGGCTTTTTGATCAGTCGCAGCAGTCACACGTGTATGCTCTGACTTCTGACATGCCGGCCGTAACGCGCGTGGCGCGATACCGCGCTTTCTGAGTAACTAACCTAACCTAACTCCCACAACAGATGGCATTCAATTAGTAACGCGCGCCAATTTTTGAATTGTGATAAAATATATACATTAAGGTGATGCTTCACTCAATTCTTACCGACGTTCAGTTTTTCGCGAATATCTCCGAAACTACTGAACGAAACGGATCGTCCTTGGAGGATTGGATGACGTAGGAGTAGTGAGTTCGATCGAAAACGCAAAATTGGTCAAAATCGAAAAATTTTTTTATCTTGTCATATCGCGAAGTGTTGACGTGGCACTTGTGTCGACTAATACCGAAGTATACGCATCATTGTTGCAAAAAAGCGTTTAACCGGCGGGTTCTGCCAGAAATTCCGAACATTTTCATCCAAAAACATCCGTGCTTTAGGCAAAAATAAGGTCGTATTTTCTAAAGTACGAATTTGTAACAATTTGCGATTGTAAATTGCCGAGGCTGTCAGCTGAGATGCTCCAGCAGCATTGCATTTCCAGCAGCGCCCGAGAGATGACACTCACAGCGCGCTAACCGCTTCGGTTTCGGAGGCAGCGAACTGGGCCTTTCTAGTACGCGTAGACGCCGCAACACGATCTCGGCGCTCAGAGACTTTTGGGATTCTATTTCGGTCCTTGAAAAATACCCCCCAAAAAACCAATAACGTCCCAGCACAAGCGGTCACCGCGAAAAGCAGATATGAAGGACCGAAATAGAGCCTCAAAAGTCTCTGAGCGTTGAGATCGTGTTGCGGCGTCTACGCGTACTAAAAAGGCCCAGTTCGCTGCCTCCGACTTGCCTCCGACACCGAAGCGATAAGCGCGCTGTGAGTGTCATCTCTCGGGCGCTGCTGGAAATGCAATGCTACTGGAGCATCTCAGCTGACAGCCTCATCAATTTACAACAGCAAATTATTACAAATTTGTACTTTAGAAAATACGACCTTATTTTTGCCTGAAGCACGGATGTTTTTGGATGAAAACGTTCGGAATTTCTGGCGGAACCCGCCGGTTGAATGCTTTTTTGCAACAGTGGTGCGTATACTTCGGTATTAATCCAACAAGTACCACGTCAACACTTTGCGATACAACAAAAAAAAAATTCCGATTTTGACCAATTTTACGTTTTCGATCGAACTCACCACTCCCACGTCATTCAATCCTCCAAGGACAATCCGTTTCGTTCAGTAGTTTCGGAGATATTCGCGAAAAACTAAATGTCGGTAAGAATTGAGTGAAGCATCACCTTAAGGTGTCCGTTAAGACACTCAATTCTGAATCGGATTGGACGCACCCCCTACAATGATTTCAAATAAAAAAACAAAAATTTTGAGCTCTATTTGATCCTTCTATCTCAATTCGAAGGCGTGCCTAAATGTCCAAACAGTTTCCCATTCAAATAACATTGGATTTTTTCATTTTTCCGACGCCAATTTTTTACGTGACCAATATAAGGTAGAAAAAATCATTGGATCATACAAATTTATTGTAGATACTGTGACGTGGCAACTTTTAGCCCCGTCTTTAACCATCTCCTTCCTTCTTTCCCCAGTCGAGAGTGACCACAAAACTAATTTAAAATAATATCTAGCTGATGAGAAGTCCAACAAACAAAGAAGCTCAAATTCAAAGGGTTAGGTTAGTTAATTTTAAGATTCGATTCTCATATTCCTTGATTTTATTTTTCTGTTAAAAATCCTGAAAACATCGCATCGAGGGGAAATTGAGAAAACTTCCTACTACATCCCTGAATAACCCTGGCAAACTCCCTCCTGAAACCCCAGAATTTGTGAGCCGAAATTCTACGAAAGACCTGAGACGAGATCAGTAATTCTTGGATCGCCCGACCCACAATAATAAACTAAAAATGGGGTTGAACTGAAATTATCAACGTCAACGAATGAAGCCGAAGCTTTCCGTCACTCACCAACAATCTATGAACAATTACGGACGGAAAGTGAACAAAAAGTCAAATCTCCTATTGGGACACAACTCAATCCCAATATAATCACCCCATCTCTACGAAAACGATCCTGAAAGTTAAGAGAAATCTCAACCACAACCCCAAGAAGGCTGCAATCCTCAAAACGTCTACGAATCAATGGTCTCCTGCCCCTAATTGCCAGGCGAATGACAATTCGTCGCCTGCCACCTATGTGAGGTCTAAATAACTTCATCGGCATATAAGTTTCGCCAGGATGTATCAACGGCGCCCCGCGCGATTGCATACCCCTTCGACGCATCTTCTCACTTCATCCTTTCCCCTAAGATACCCCCAAAAATGATCTACGCAGAGAAAATCGATTCTGCGTCACTTCTCGTCAGAGACTCTTTGCGTTTAGACGTATCGTTTTGTACTTTGAGACCTTTTGTAATTGCGTGTCAATTTTGATTTTGTATCGAGCCTTTTGTTGAACATTATTTGTATTTGTGAATCTGTATCTTTCGGATTGGATTTAATCTAGGTAAGCTTTCGAATCTCACTCGACTTTCCGTTATAAGAAACTTCAAAATTCTCCATCGTCGATATTGCGTCATACGACCTCGGGTAACAATTTTCGGTGGCAACCATACAGCAGCTACATGGCCGAACCCACCTTGCTACCTGGCTGCTATCTGGCCGGTTGGCGGTTTTATCCCGGCATGTACCCGGCAACGACAACCAACACATGTGGGCATTACATGGCAACCATGTGGCGAACGTTCATGGTTTCTTTTTGGTTTCGAGGTCATAGCCACATGGCACAAATAGGTAGCAGCTTTGTGGTATGAACCTGGCATTCACATTAAAATCTCGCTACTACGATGCCGTGATAAAGCCAAGTAGCAGCTTTGCAGCTCCGCTAACTGGCCGCCTTCTTGAAACCAACGAGAAACCATAAAGCTTTGCCAGGTTATTGTCATATGTCGCGCACATGGGTTGGTTGTCGTGGCCATGTGAAAGCTGCGAGAATTCCGCAATTCCGCCACATTCAGGCCACCAGTTTCTAAACTAGCGCTGCCTTTTGAATGCCAATAGTATAATGACGGAATAAAGTAACAAAACGTCGCAGTTTCTGAAATTAGTTTCAAAATTTTCATTGATTCATGAAATCAAATTGAAAAGAGTCTCCAAGATAGTCTACCATGTATACGGTATGAATCTGACTCAGTAGTCGGAAGTGCTTTCATTCGGCTAAAAAGACATGGGTCTAGTGTACACGGTCTCATTCGACTTGTGAGAGCCAAGCGAGTCGCCACCCATCTATCGGCATAAAGGAGTAGTCATTTTCATGGCCATCCGAGGTGGCCGCCAGGATGATGCCAAGTACCATGAAACCCTCAGGTCTTGACGGAAATCGACTGTCCGTTTTCCAAACTACGTGGCGGTTAATGTTGGCGGCCAGGTACATGCCAGCTAACCTGAAGATAAGGCAGTTGTAGCTTGGCCCATATAGCAGCGCAACGTGGTGGTGGGATAGATGCTATATAGTCTCGAGACATGGCTGTGCCACTTTCGCCGACGTAGAAGCAATGTGGCAACGGGAGGTGGTGGCCAGATGAATGCCAGTTTATCTCGAGACATGGCTGTACCACCTTCGCCGACATAAAAGCTATGTGGCAACGCCAGGTCGCGGCCAGATGAATGCCAGTTCATCCCGAGACATGGCTTAGCCACCTCTGCCGAAGTAAAAGCTATATGGTGGCTCGAGGTGGCGGCTTTGGGAAAAATACCTCGATTTGCGATCTCGCTGCGCCAGCTACAGCCGTACTGGAGCTAGGTGGCGTGGTAATGTAGCAGCAAGATGGCAGCTGAGTTGTTTTGAGATGTAGCAATGCCAGATTACCCTACTTCAATTCGAGCTGGCACGAATTGGTGGCGGCCAGGAACAAACTAGGTAGCAACCTCACATCGGATGCATCTGTGGAAGCAATATTGGGTAGCTACGTAGTTGCTGCAATGAAACAACACCGATAACCTATATCGGGTAGCCTCACCGTCGCCATAACAAAAAGCCAGGTCTCGTTTTGAGTAAATTAGAATCATTTTTGTGACATTATCGTCAGTTATTGGGATAATCCTTTGTGTTGTGTCGTACCCCCATTACGTTTGTGAATATTTCTTTTTTCAATTCATAAATTTTTTTTTGCCTAGTTTCTAGTTCCTTTCACTCTTACAGCTTGATCTGACAGCGAACAATTTGTTCTTCATATTTCCAGTTTTTCGATTAATCTAAAATGTTCAATGAGGTACGTCGAACTTTTTTTTTAGCGCTGTCAGATCAAGCTGTGGGAGTGAGAGAAACTAGGAACTGAGCCAAAGAAAAAATTTACGAATCGAAAAAAAAAATTGAATAAAAAAAAATTCTTAAAAAATATTCAAAAAAAATCAGGAAAAAAAAACTAGGCCGAACGCCCTCCCACAAAATTTAGGGATGCTTTGGTATTCAGAGAACTACCTTCAGTTAAATTTTCATTGAAAAAAATTATTACCTTCGTTTCGAAAACTGGAAATCAAAATTTTTTTGGAAAATTCGTGGGCGAACAATTTTTTCCGAAAATTTCTGAGCTCACAGCATTGAGGATGGAAGTTTTGCGATTCTGAATCACTATTTGAAAATATTTTTCGGACCACCCAAACCGAAGATACGTACGCCTAAAGATCGGTGGGTGCGTTCGAACACCGATTTTTTAATATTTTGAAAATCGAATAACCTTTGAACCACATGATAATGAGGCGAATAGCTCTAGATTTGTGGTTGGGAGTTGGGTCCGATCCAAAATCTCGCGTGGCATCAAAATCGGTGACCTACGCGCAGAAAAGTGTCCCGGATGAGCGAGAACACCCCATACATATATGTGTCAAAACCGGATATGGAGAGACAAACAGAAGGACTTCATTGAGGGGGCGTGTGAATGTATATATACAAATAGTTAGACAATAAAGTCTCTGCTCAGCGCTAGGGAATTTTCGCTTTATCGAGCTCCCATGCGGCAGTTGGCTACACCTATAGTAACTTTTTCAAAAATCCGCTAGTCTCACGTCAGTTGGAAAAAGGTTTAGTCTCAGACACCCGGTCGTTGTAAAATAAGAAATGTGATAAAGAATAAAATAAACATTCCTACAATCAAAATATACTCACTAACTATTCATTTGTAAATCCTGAACCCTACCTACAACAGATTGGTATCAATACCTTCGGTGCAATGCCAAAGATAATAGCAGAATATTAAAAATTGGAGGAACCAGATAAAGTAGTATTTCATTTGTTACGTCCTATCATTCATTCAGTCGGTAACATTAGTTACCATTGTGCAATTACCACCGAAGTAATGTTACGTCATTATCATTATAATTTTATATATAATTTGTTCATTTTTGCTCATTAGAAGCACATATCTTTTATCTCAAACAATTTCTATAGTTTCTCACGACCACATCTGGCATTTCTCAAAACTAGAATTTAGAGAATCTTCAGGTCAAAATAAACAACTTTATTGAGGAAACCATAAATCTTGAGACCCTCGAAAAGCCGTAACCAAACACTTAGAATCAGAGAGAGAAGAACTACTTTATTAGAAAAAGACAGACAGCAAGCGCGCGATTTTTCCCGACCTTACAGCATCTCGACGCTTGGGTCCTTAGACCCAATCGTCTCGTGTATAGATTTTTCCGACCAAACATAGTTTTAGCGTTTTACGGAAATGACCTTTTTTCCAATGGGAAAAAACCACGCATTCCCTCTAAGTATTGAAGACTCCTCCCTTGCGGAGCCGGGAGAAGAGATCCCTCCCTCCCTTCAAATCTTTCACTTCATCTCTAACCCTCAGACAATTTAGATCGTTCTAATATTCAGATACTGAACTCAATTTCTCAAGATTTAAAATTGTTTGCTGATAATTTAATAGTTAATGGAAAACTTTCATTAAATACTCAGTTCTAATTTCCAATTTTGTGCAATAGTGAATAACTACGATATGAACAATACATGTAAAACTACCATCAACAACCTGTGCCAAATAAATTATAGGTAATGTTATGAAAATAACATCACAGAGTGTTTAATTATTCCACCTGCTAATAGTGGGGGCTGGAAAGAACCTACGGGGGAAACAATACGATAGAGTTCTACGTCGTTACAAGGAGTTGGTTAACCAAGACTCACCAGGAGTATTGAATTCGGTCATACTCAATTCTAATTCGACCGACTTGTTTAGCAACTGAATTCTTTATTCAAAACGTGACACATCATTCTAACCTCAAAATCGCAACTTGGTCGCGATTTATCGCTCTCGTGATGAAAAATAATGACCTTGACTCGTACGTGAAGGCTTTTTGACTAATCTTGTTACAGCCCTCGCCTTCGGCGCAGGCCGTAAACCTCTCGTTTCGCCAAAAAAGCCTTTCCGTAGTCGTACTGAAATGTACTTGTTCACTTACTATGAAATCCACGAGCAGGAAAAAATGCACATAGCACAAGACGTCAAAGCGAAATCACTAGTATTACTGATGCACTCATATAATACTGATAACCCCCAAATGTTTTACGGGAATGATTGAGAAACTTGCCTTTCGGCTCGTATCGAGACTTCACGCTCGTATTCATATGAATGCTGCTCACCCCTAACTTGTCAGAAATCGCTTCTTTCCGCACTTGCGACACAATATACAATTTTCGCGCCTGATCATCATTTTGGGTCCGTCGCTAAGTGCGGGGCAGAAATACGTCATTTTGCCCCCGCTGAACAACGCGCAGAAGCCAACGTTCAATGCATGTCTGACACAAAAGTACATGATACCTGCATTTTGACAGTGTTGTCATTAAATTTGTCTAATAGCTGGTTCAATTCCGCATCCGTGTTGAATTCATCTCATTTCACATATACCACGTATCTCCAACCATTCCACAAAAACATCGCATCCCTGCATCGAAAAAAGAATATCTTAGATTCCAATCTTTTTCACTTGTGAAATGGCCGAATTTACTCACCCTACAAAGTGTAGCTGTTACCCTCACATGATCAAACATTCTATGGGTAAGAGAACATGCGACGGCACGCAAAATTGTGGTCTCGTAGTCGTTTACAAAGCTGTTATCTTTTCTGGTTTCAGGCCAAGGGAACGTCAGTCCTCGTCAGTCAGCTGCTGGCAGTAAATTGGGAACCAGACATTCGGAAGCAATTAGAAATATTTTCCCTTCAACTGTTACACAGACCATTGGAGTTTTCGGCATGTGGACTTTGCTCGCTTGACAGATCTTTGGTAACCTCGGTAAGCTCCGCTATCAGTGTAGCGCTGTATCTCCCTAGACGCACCTTAAGTGCAAAAATCTTGGCCAAAAGTACATTTATTTTTGAATTACCTACAAACAATCGAGCCGCGATCGAATAAAGGTGGGAAATCAAATCTTCCTACCGAGGACGTGATAGGTAATAATTAGACACCAGTCACACTCACATCAAATTGACATCTGAATTCATAATTAAAAACAAGAAATTAAGTGGTGGTACTTGGCGGGCTTGCTAATGAAAAGTATCAGAAACATATAATAATTTGAGCATCAACCCATCAAGTAACATCTACTCCAAATTTTTCATTCCTTCATAACGAATTGAAATGTATATTTGATGTGATGTATGACTTGTGTTTGGCTACAGTATTTGATTTTACACCTTTGATAGTACATTTCATTCGATAATGTTAAAATAAATGTAATTGGCGAAACTGATTGCATTCGCGGCCTTTTTCGAGCGATCTCTCAATGTTTTGTGCGATTTAGACTGGTACCTTTTCTTTTTCAAGATTTATGAAAATTATCATCCCACTACAAGTAAATGTGAACTGAAGATTCTTTTCCATAATGATTCGTACAAATCTTTTTTTTACTGTGAATAAATGCAGAATATAGAGTGTATAGATTGTACTGCTATCATCTATAGGTATGTATAATGGTGGATGATTTCGTATTCCTGTACTGCATAATCTCCAGAGCATTCTTTGAGGCTGTTGCAGCTGGGTCGGCTGTGGTGGGGGTATTTGCACGCACAGATGTTCACACCTGCGAGTGAATCTTATCTTTTGAATTCTCGATGATAAAGAAATATTTTAAGGACCTCCAGCGTGGGAATGATTCCGCGAATGGAAATTTACCGCCTAAATAGTCGACGTTATGTTACAAATGAGCCAGCTCTGATGATCAACTATTTATGAAATATGATCACACACAGATGCACACACCGATAGAATGAACATGGCTGGCAAGTGACACGACTACAAGCATATTCCGGCGATATAATGATTCCTCGCACTCAAGGATTATCGAGGACTACTTTAATCGCTGCAATGTTACGACAAAATCAGTTTGATTGTAATAACTTTTGACAAAATGATCTCAATTCTGAGAATTCAGAAGGTGAAAATTCATAGCGGGTGGGTGACAACTCATAGCAGACCAAAAATACCCGTGGGCCCCGAGCATGTCACGTACACTGTCAAATACATTTTCATTAATAAAAAAATATATTTCAATACAGAGGTACAGATGATAAATATTATAATCCTCGAGGCTCGAAGGAGGTCCGGTTTATTCGTAGATGTGGAGACTCACCTCCCAAACAACACAGAGTCGCCGTTGAGTCGACTAGAAGTCGTCCGAAAATTTCTGAAGTCGACTTCAAGTTTCGGCTACTTGTCGACGAAAAGGCGGCTTAAAGCCGACTTATGACCGCGATTTCAGACGACTTGGAGTAGACTTAAGCCAACAATGAGTCGACTTGAAGAGCCAACATTGAGTCGGCTTACAATCGTCCTCAATTCAGCCAAGCGTCCCTCTACATGTGCTCGGTTATAAAACATGCTTCATTGATACATTTTGGATTAATCACTATAAAACCGAGGGAACTCATGGAAAATGGTCTAGTGAAATTGAGATCTCATTTCGAATAAGGAATAAGATGCTCCGCGCGCGTTCCGATGCAGCGTGAAACACGGACACACGTGCTGATGAGGTTATGTTTTTATACCAGACAATAATTTCGTCTTCAACGCACAGAATTCCGACATTTTCACGTTGTTACGGAATCTCCTTGCAATTCTCCACACCACGAAATATCACCTCGTCCACTTTCTTCTTTTATCGCAATGTTTATTATTTTTCTTTTTCGATCATCACTCACAGACTGCGATTGGGATTCGTAACCTTACCGGCTGAAAAAAGCCGATCGCAATTGGCTACATGGGTGCATAATTATATAGCACAATCTTCATCCACCGCCAAGGCTAGCTTGGGTTGACTAGAAGTTGACATCTGAAGTCAACTTAAATATAATTGAAATAAGTCAACCGAAAGTCGGCATTTTCATTCAACCGAAAGGCGGCTCAGATAAGTCGACTGAAAGTCCACATTTTGAGTCAACTAGAAGACGGCCGAGATAAGTCAACTGAAAGTCGACATTTTGCCCAGTGTGTTGTTTGGGCTTCTTTCTAAAAACTTCTAGGTTTTAGCTCGGGGAGTCGATTTCGAAGTAGGTAGATCTCGTAGTGTATCTGGCTTGTCGTCTGGAAACTAGCTATTCGTGAGTCAATTCCCGAGATTGGGGAGAGGAAAGGGGGATCCCCTTGGGTAATCTCAAAATTTGTACCCTCTCCTAATTTCGCCCACTAAATTTTCGTTCAATCGTTTTTATTCGAGTTTTGACGTGTTTCAAGTTCATTTCCAGTTGATTTCAAATTGATTTTCTTGTTTTGAATGAATACATAGTTCCCTCTTACTAATCTACCCTTGAAGAAAGTTTGTAGTCCCTTTCCGGTCAGGAGACTTTCTCGAAAAGGATCCTAGTTCTAGTTCTGGATGAGATTCAAAAGGATCTATTGGAACTTTCGGTCTTCCATGAGGCCAGAGAACCCTTCAAGTTATCGTTCCTTTTTCTAGTATTCAGATGAATTTAGTATGTTGGAAAACGGAGAGTTTAATTTTCCAGTCAGACACTCCTTTCCACATTATACATTTTGCCTAGTTTTCCTCCGGGGCCGTTTTGTATCTTGTCCCGTTCCTTTTCCATCCGGACGTCCATAGCCTTGGTCGAGATTGCGGTACACTTAACTGGGACCCTGGACTCCATCCGTGTGTTTGGACTACATCAAGAAGATTGAATTATACGAATTTTCCAAATATCTGATCTTTTATGGAATGAAAACAAATTTGAATAATGTTGTAATGCTAGACGTTCGTCCACTTCTTCAAGGTTATTTGTGGTTTAGATTAGGGTCGAGACGACTCTTCCGGAACGGGGGGAGGGGAGAGGGGAGGGGGGGGGAGTAGTGGCAGTGTTACGGATTGTGTAGCACTACCCATCCAATAGGATGGGTCAAGTAGCCGGCCAGGAACTCTCAAATGTCAGATGTGTCAATTGTCTGGCCGGTTGCTGAAAGATATTCGCTCATTTGTACAACAGTCTAATATTGACCCTCAGTGACAGTACACGCATCTCTTTCAATGAACCTAGCAATTTTTTACAATTTCTCTCTCTTCATTGATAGAAATAGCTCGACCCACAATTAAGCTAAATAATAACTCCCATCCTTCTTTACAATACTTTATTATGATGTGTGACTGTGTGTGTTCTGACCATTAGTTTAGAACTTGTATGGAATAATATCGCGTGTATTTCATTTCTGTGTGTTTTATATCTACCGCTCTGACCGATTATCGGGGAGTGTGATTGTGGGTTAATTCCGTTAGGCGCCAGGTTTGTGACGGGTCTTACCACGGTCGCAAATAATGGGGTGGAAGGAGCGGTAGGTAGCGAAGAGAGCGTGTGTAAATGAAACGCGTGGTCGAATATGATTTCGATTCACGCTATGTATGTTCTATTTTAACTCTTAAGGGGCTCTTGGAGTCGCTTGGAAACTCCGACACAGTTCTCATTTCTCATGTTAGTGCAGAGTTGTATAGCATGGTGGACAGTGGGATGTCAATGTTTTTAGTAATCGAAAATCAAATTAGCTCCCATTCAGTCATTCCTGGATCAAATCTGATGAATTTGGGTCCTAAACGTATGTTTTTTCAACGCCGAGTGGCACCACACGCGTGAGAAGGATCTATTCAGTGCAGCTTCGAATAATCAAAAAAATTATGTAGTCAATAACGGATCTGTGAAAAAATGGTCGCAATTTCTGAAAAATGAAGCAGCGCTCCACTTTCTGCCAAAACAATGCATTGATTCCCAAAGTTTCATTCCGATCAGTCAAGTGGTGTAGAAGTTTGGGCTCTCCGCGTTTCCGAGGTGATAGCGCGTCTCCAATAGCCCCTTAAGCGGGGGCTGCACTCCAAAATCGACCTGCGTCAATATCGGTCGTAGAGAGCTGTCGATTCATATTCTGGCTACGTTTCTCGATTGGAATGATCACCTGAAATGGCAAGTTTATTCGGTCATTTTTTACTTGTTTTTCAAATTTAGATTTCGAAAAATGAAGATATCGCAAATCCAATCCGATTGATTGTTCGAAACCGTCTCCTGAACTTATGGAAAAATCGGCAACTCTTAATCTTCAAAATTGTCGGAGGAGATCAATTTGTGAGGCATTTTTTCCAATTTCGAACCGATATAATTGTGGGTTGAGTAGCTATATATCGCTCATTCGAAACATTCGTGGTGTGCAGATTAAAAAAGTACGAAATGAATAGACATAATAGTAATAAAATTTTACCTGATTCACATCAGGTACCGTATCCGTACAAAATATCTCATGTATATCAGGTACCTAATATTTTATACACTATAGCCGTATACATACCTACAATATCTGATGTGAATCAGGTGAAATTCTATCACCGTTATGTCTATTTATTCGGTACTTTTTTAATCTGCATACCACGAATGTTTCAAATGAGCGATATAGCGATTCAATGCATTGATTCCATACCTACAATATCTGATGTGAATCAGGTGAAATTCTATCACCGTTATGTCTATTTATTCCGTACTTTTTTAATCTGCATACCACGAATGTTTCAAATGAGCGATATAGCAATTCAAACCACAATTATATCGGTTCGAAATTGGAACAAATGCCTTGAAAATTGATCTTCTTCTACAATCTTGAAGATTGAGAGTTGCCAATTTTTCCACAAGTTCAGGAGATGGTTTCGAACAATCAATCAGATTGGATTTTCGATATCGTCATTTTATCGAAAATCCGATGTGACAAACAACTAAAAACGATCGAATAAATTTGCCATTTCGGATGGTCATTTCTATCGAGACACATAGCCAGAATATGAATTGACAGCTCTCCATGACCGATATTGACTACTGTCGGCGCAAAAAGGTTAGAGCCCTGAGTTTCAGTGGTCACAACTTCTGAGGGAAAAATGATAGAGCAAAAAATCAAAGAGGATCGCAGAGCGCCGAGTTTTCTGCGTTCATTGATCATTCAAAAATTTCGGTGCGAAAATCGTGCCAACCGCAGTGACCTCCAAAGGGTCAAAAAACGTAGTTTTCTGGGGGTCCATTGCCGTTCGTCAACTTCAACTCGTCTCCGTTCATCCAAAAGGAGTTTTAAAAATCTTGAAAAAATCAGGAGTATTCTTCAAACATTCATGAACATATTGGCGTTTTGAATTTTCGAAAATCTTGAAAGGCCTGGTCGCCAGGTGCAAAAAAGTCCAATCGTGCGATTTGGAGAACGGCTCGGTACACAGAGAAAACAGTTTCTTCATACGAAATGCATGTGTTTAGTTGGCCATTTTCCGAAATAATTTATTAATTATTAACATATTCGATGAATATGAATAAATATTCTGCTCCCTGAAAGCACGGGGAAATTTAGTTGTATTTCCATCAAATACACCATTTGTTTGATCTCTTTGATCGCAACGAAAATATATCTACTGTCAAAATACCATATTCCAATATGGTAGGATATCGTATCAATTCGATACCTGAGGCATTTGCTCGGAGTATATATCAGATATTCTACCGATCGAAATTTCTTAACAGTTAACAAACGCATTTTTAAGACATGCACGATTGCCTTTGCCCCATATCTGACCGTAATTGTATTTAATGATGCTTGATTTATTTGAAAAATTACGTGTTTGGTACAGTCTAACGTAGCTGTGCGATAATTCAAGACAGTGGTTCAAGAGGTCCATTGCGTCGCATACTGGCAAATGCGCACAAAAAGGACTACACCACCTTGGCGTTAGTACTCATCGTCAGTGCGTCGGTCTGAATTAGTTATGAGGTGAATTATCGTAGCAACAGCAGAAGAGTCACGGCGAATGACTTATTATCATCGAGCCAGCTGCTGTAGCTGTCCGGACAGTTCAAAGGTCGGCTGAAAACAAAATCATCTGTGTGAAACCTGTAGTGTTCAACAACCTAACCTTACAGTATCACAATCTGACCACTTATAGGTCTCGATTCGCTAAAAAGCACCGTATTTGCAGTACCACGTTAAGAAAATTCATTTCATGTTAACAAATGATAATTTCGGATATGGCGAATCGAATCTTCATGTATAGTTACGAAACGGTATATTTGAATAATTCCGTGCGAAATAACGAATATTTCGTTCGTCGCACCAAAGATTCGTTAACAGTTAATAACTCAGTTTTCAATCAATTTCACAACAAGGTGAATGAAATTTATATTCTATCATAGATAAGTTCTTTGGTCAGCGTGAAAGAAGATTCTTTAATAGTAAAATGAAATATATTCGAGTAATTAAGGGAGTAGTTCGAACAAATTGACTGAAGTTGAATCAATTCTACATATCACGCGACTCGGAATCTGAGAATAGTCGAGTCAGTGTAAAATGGAATTACATCCAAAGTGAGGTAAAATTCATTAGACGCTGTTAAAATCGGATGAATTAATCTAAAATTTGAATAAGTAACAAATGATCGAATGGAGCATACATATAGTATATTCTGCAGAGGGTTGTCCTAATTTTTGGTCGTTTTATTCGATTCAACTGTACATACATTTATGAATAATAACCAATATGATAGAGTACAATAATAATGAACCTAATATATTATTACATTCATGATATAATATAATATTTCACCTATACTCAACTATTTCTAGTTGTCAAATTAACTCATTTTGGCGATTGCTTTTGAAAAGTTGAATTTACCTGCACTGAGAAAAAAATATGGTTGATTTAAACAAAATTTGGTTGACTCAAGTAAACCCGGCTGTTACGGGCGGGGAAACGCCGCTTTAGTTGATTCAACTGGACATGTAATCACTTCTCGACGCTGACCATGATTGAACAAAACATGTATCCATTCAGACCAACAATAGATTGGTTCGATTAACTAAGTATACGATTCAACATATTAAATTAAAATATCGACCATGCGAACCAAATGATGATTCAACTATACAAACGTTGTGATGAAAAAATATGCTATAGAACGGAACTTTTACACGTATACTCCAAAAACAATGTACTCAAATTGATTGATGACGTGATTGGAATAACTTTGAGATGGAGCACAATCAATACACAACTAATAGATGCAAAAAAAACGAGTGTTCTAATCAAAATTATAATTGGTAATTTCCGACTGACTGGTATTCTCATCAAATAAGTACATAACGAATATAACAATACCTTCAGTTGAGTTGAAGAAATTTTTATTTCAACGGACTTTATATGTTCTTAGACTGACAAAAAATTATTCTATTGAAATATTTTTTTACTCCGATAATCGAGATATTTCATTGCAACGGATTAAGTCAATCACGTAAATAGTGGGACATGTTTCAGGCAATGGACCATTCACTTGCTTGAACAAAATGTTCTGATCAGAGAATCAATGTCTTTCGTATTTCAAATTTGATATTCAGTTGACTTAACCAGCCATTTCTTCATGTCAATAAAATGTATGACAGATGCAATACTTCATTCGCTCAAAGCAAGGACACTCCTACAGTTGTGAAGCATTCGTATTTTTTATTCAATCGCAGATATATTTGGGGAAACGAAATACTTCGTTCTCCTGAACGAGCATTCATTTAGTTTGTGATGGAGATTGGTTGTACCAACCGTTCTTCAAAGTCTACCAAATCACAAATCTTTGAATGGAATAAAAACCATATACGAGTATAATGCAGCAGGATGCATTTATTATCACATATCATTTTTTACAAAATACAAGTATAAAATTATATAGCTGTGAAACAAGCTATGATAAAGTGTCATATGAAGATATCAGACGTAAATAAATCACATACATAAATTAGATGCATATAGTAGATTTGTCTTAAACTTTATCATACGGGGTATTCCACACGAACTCGACCAGCCTTTGACCCTGACCATGTTTGATGCGCGAAAGTTTTCATTCTCATATTGATCTCATCTCACGGAGTATCCCTGAATTATTATAGAATTTTGTATCAACCCGTTATCGGCTAATGAATTTTTGAAAATCGTTGTTTTGTCACGTCGACGAATGTTCAAAGGACTATGTCTCAAGATGCATGTACCGTATGGAAGGAAATAGGACATTGAATTGTTCGTATTAACACGTATTCTCATATGCACGTATTGCCAAAAAATTTAAACTCCTTCAGGAGCGATATTTTAATGAGAAAGTGGAATGATTAAATTTTTCGAAAAAATTCTCGAAAATTCGACTCTTGAATACAAAAATTTTGAGCCATAGCGAATCGTGTCCGGAGCATTTCTCCATTTTTAACAGAATTTGAATCGGAATTTAGATTGAATTAATTGAAATTATATTAAAAATTGAAAAAAAAAAATTAAACTGACCTAATTGAAATGCTGTTAAAAATATATTTCTCAAATGATTCTCAATTCTTGACAGAATTTCAATCAAAATTCAAATTGCATTATTTCAAATCCTAATCAGAAATGGGAAAACATTCAAATAAAATTGATTAAAATTCTGTTAAAAATTGAGAAATAATCCGGGCACGATCACTATGACTTGATATTTTTGTACTTTAGAGTAGAAATTTTGAGAATTTTTAGGAAAAATTTCAATTATTCCACTTCTTCTTTGAAAATATCGCTCCTGACGAAGTACAAATTTTTTGGCAATACACGCATATAAAAATACATGCCAAGACGAACAATTCGATGTTCCAATTTCTTCTATACGATATATGTATCCTGAGATACAGTCCTTTGAAAATTTGTCGTCGTGACAAAACAACGATTTTTAAAAATTCATCTGCCGATAACGGGTTCATATAAAATTCTGAAATAATTAGGGGATACTCGGTAGGATGAGGTCAATATGAGAAAGAAAAATTCGGCAAATAACAAATGGTCAGGGGTCGAAGGCTAGTTGAGTTGGTGTGGAATACCTCATATGTTATATCGCATCGAAAAAAGCAGGACGTATGTTTCATGTTTACATACAGAACATACGTTTTTGGTTTTCAGTGACGCGATATCTATAACTATACCTATATAATTATGACTTTCGATTATGTCTAACTAAAACAGAAACTGAGGTATAAGGAAGTTTGGTTTCTTCAGTCAACTTAATGTTAATAATGCACATGAGATAATAGGTCCAGTATGTTAATGTTTTTTTTTATAACTATAACTATGTAATTATGACTTTCGATTATGTCTAAATAAAACAGAAACTGAGGTATTAGGAACTTTGGTTTCTTCGGTGCAACGGGAGTCTCTCCAGATAACAATGGTTGTCCGCATTGTTGTCCAATTGTTATCTGGAGAGACTCCCGTTGCACCTTAATGTTAATAATGCACATGAGATAATAGGTCCAGTACGTTAATGTTTTTTTTCAGGTACATGGAAATCATGTTTATATTATATAATATATACATCTATATATTTTAAAGAACGTTGAAATAAAATAATTGCTCTGCGGTATTAGAAATTTGAAGCATCGAAGAACTTCGATAGAATTTCATCTGTATTACATCAAACACATGGGACGTACATGTTTCCATCTGCCATGGTATGTGAGTTATATGGTAAATAATTTGGTAACTGCTTCTGCGAAATACAGGCCCACACTTTTGTTTCCGTAACCTCATATGCATGTACATGTTCGGAAAACCCTAATGTACATAGCTTGTGATAAACGAAGAAAACGTCATTTTTCTTGTCAAACAGCACGTGCCTAATTCTTCCGAACGTGACTAAAACATCATCGCAATTGACGGTAATAACCATATCTGGTTGATACACTGTCCCGCCCACTTTGATCCAGGATGTACATGAATAATCTTTGTCAAGAGAAAGAAGGTGTCGAAATTTAGGGAAATCAGCACAAGATTTTTTGAAATCTTGAGCTTCAACAGGAGTACCATATGCAAATTGTTTCTCAAATCCCTTGTTTGATATGAATCTATAATTTAATTGTAGTTGTTGCCTCAATGCTAGTGTGAAGGCCGGATTTCGACGAGAGCGGATCGCTTCAGCATGAATTTTCAAATCTTGGTGTTTTCCTTCGAAACGAAGAACACACACATGTTTTAATGGGCCAACATGCTTCATTGAGCGTGGATAATGAGTAAGGTAATGGTGTTTTGGCTTCAGTGGTTTTTCAAACAGCTCTATATAAAGAGCATGGTGCTCTGATATCAATGTGGCAAGTAATTCACACGATTCAGGACAAAACGATGGGGCCCTAATAATACATATAATTTCTCGTAAACTTATGTAAAGCTGCCACACTTTGTGATCCGTAGGAACAAGGTCACCTATCATCAACCCAAGATACTGTACAAAGGAAGTCATTTCAGATGCTGAATACAGTAACATTTTTCTTTGCAAGGATTCTTTTCTCACTGGAGGGGGTATATTTTTAACTATATCGGCACCGAAATCAAAGAAACGCAATCTGTCATTGAGAGTTTCGAGAGAAAAAAGGTTATCTTCATAAATGCAAGTATATAGAATTTCTGCTATCTCCTCGCGACAGATACCTTCATCGATATCATGCGTCAAATCAAAAGCAATATTTTTGGTTGAGTGAAAACTTTCAATATCATTGAAAACGCATTCTTCTTGAACCCCATTAGTAAGATCTTCAACGTCTCGTTCGTAATTTACTATCGTGCGTAACAGTTCATAATTTTCTGACAATAAAGTACGTGACATTGGTTTTTCAACTGTACAGGCTCTACAGGTATAGTTTGCATTGAAGCTGGTCGGAAGGCCAAAGAGAGTGTGAATGCCCAGATTATCACCTGTGATTAATGTTAACGCGAAGTAAACCTGTGTTTCTAAGCCGTCTATATCCACAATAAGACCATTACTTTGAAGTTCCTTGATCTGCTCGATAATCCTTGCAAATAAAACCTTGTTACCATACTTAGCATGATCTTTTGTATTATGGAGTTGAACAAGAAAAATATTTTCAAGCTTACTAGCATATTCATGAGGAAGACAACCAATTGTACAATACACAGCCCCCAATTTGTGCACTCCACGATGTGTACCCAAGGGGTTGTTGATTTCGAAATCGTCAAAGTTTAGTATTATGGGCAACACAAACTTGCCATGAAACGACTGTTTTATACTTTGCCACAGCTCACCTTGAAGAATTGATACGATAGCCTCACTTCTAGCAACGTTCTCTATGTTTTCTCTAATTGAACTCAGTACTCCTGGCAGCTCCAAAAATTTTTTTAATACAAGTCCTAGGGGTATGACTTGGATAACAGCATCAATCACATGCATTTCTGTACGTCCTCTGATGCGTTGTGGATTTATGGATGCTCCGATACTGGTGGATATCGGTCGAATGAGACATTCAGAATCTTCAAAAAACTGCAACGCTTTGTATTCGGTTTCGAAATTTCTGAAAGCTTTCTGATAAACATCTAGCATGTCATTAATCTCAGAGCAAGGGTTTGTACCTTCAGCAATATTACAATTTCGTCTAATCAGTTGAACATTTTGTTGAAGTTTGCCAAAATCATGTATTGTCTCATTTATGAATTCTCGGGTAAGCAAGGGGTTGGAATACAGCTTAGCCACGAAACAAGTAGCAGCGTTCGAAACTATACTATGGAATTCTGATAATGAAACAGCTAATACGTCTGCGATTGGGCTATCACAACCACTCCAAAGCGTTGCGTAATCATTGTTATCGGAGTCATACGAATCGTTGATACTTTCGGAAGATTGAGGCAGACTTGCTAGGCTACAGTTGTTCTTTCTTTCGATACGATTATCTTTCTGAACCCCCTGGCTCAAGGTTTGCGTGGGCATAGGGTGTTCCAGTTTCAAGTGTTGCCGATATGCGTATACGTTGCTGAAACTTCGGAAACAGTCTGCTTGTCCACAACGTAAGGGCACATGCAAATGTGTGCTGTGTCTTAATTTTAAATGGGCTGCAAGATGTGGTTCCGTTGAAAATACGAGATCACAAAGTGGACATTGATACATAATGATAGAATAGTAATACCCGCAGAGCAAGAATTGTTAAATCGAAATATTTTTCAACTTTGCATACTGAAATGCACTAGAGTAAAAATGGTTTTGTTTCACTACTGGTCCTAGTTACTGTTTATTTTGCGGAGCAAATTGTATAAAATGCGCAATATTTGCCAAAAACATACTGATAAAAAGATAAAAACATATAAAATTAGTTATAAGTCAAGAAACTGTGTCTCTGTGACTGACGGATAGGAAGATTTCGTGCCTAGTCTGTAAGAGCGTTCAGAATCTCGAGTACATATGAAATTTTTTTCTCGTTCTTTGCGGAAACTTTGTATAGGGCAAGCTGGATGAGGAACCAGATATGCTCACTCTCTGGCGGGTATCTTAGGTGTAACGCATAGAATGCCTTGAAGCATGTGTCGATAGCTATTCTTACCGACGGTACTTGATAGAGAACTTTATCGATCGAAACGTAAATCTTGGAGATTTTATCCAGACTGGGTCCAACTACGATGATGTAGGGCTGCACTGTTAATCCCACCTTCCCCGTACAGTTCACGCGATCTTCTTGAACGCGCGATACATCTCCGGATATCTGAGATTAGGGTCAAGTTTGTGAATACAGTGTGTATCATCTCAAGTGTCGAGAATGGGAGTGACTTGGTTGATGTAAAGCAACGCTCCATCAACCAATCAACAAAGAGCAGAATTTCTTGAACCTGAATTCTTACTAAAATAGAAGACGAAATTTCTTGGTGTGGGAAAATAATATCAACAACAATTTGAACCATCCTTCTGAGCGTCAAAGTAAACAAACACCTATTAGCCTGATCCGAGTGTGGTTGCTGATATAATTTTCTTCCTACACCACAAAATTGTATCTTCTATCCTCGTAAGAATTGGGATCTACGCAATTTTTCTCTTCCTTGATTGGTTGATGGGGCGTCGTTTCGTATCAACCAAGACCCTCTCATTCTCAACACTTGAGATGATAGACATTGTATAACGACTATTTCTATAGCAAACTACACAATTATGTACTCTCAATTGATCACACACATTTTCTTCACGCAATGCATAATACACAATTGGAAAAGACCGATCAATATTTTAATAAATTGTTTTAACATTTCCTATACGTATTTAATACTGTATGCTCTCTAACATTTTACTCTTCATTCCTTTTATGCAAGTATGTGGATTCATTTCGTATTTTATGAATTTTACTTTGCAGAAGATAATTATTTTATATGCTACTCCTGCATTGAAACAGCAAGCAAGTAAATAAATGGATGTGCATATTTATTTACCTTTGCATGTATCAATAGG
Source organism: Ametastegia equiseti (assembly GCA_963989295.1). Classification (NCBI taxonomy): domain Eukaryota; kingdom Metazoa; phylum Arthropoda; class Insecta; order Hymenoptera; family Tenthredinidae; genus Ametastegia; species Ametastegia equiseti. Next base: position 27,282,261 of record OZ022389.1, read on the forward strand.
CTGTCTTTAGATTCGTTCATGGAGGGTTTCCAATGTTTCTTCTCGATGCGCACTCTCCCTTTTGGTGGTATCAGGTATGACAGAAGGCTCAATTGGATAGCTGTCTTACCGTCTAAAAATGTATTCAGGCTTAGTTGAATGTACATGAAGTCTCAGGCATGAACAATTGTTGACAGTGAATAATGCCTCAAATTCGAAGGTCGTATCAATAATTAGATAGAAGGATGATTAGGGTAGAAAAAATCTGAAAGAGACCAGGAGAAAACAACAGCTGCTAATCTCACCATCTGAAAGGTCTTCCGCGTTCAATAATTTAGCCAATTCATGTCCAGATTTATTATTCTGCAGTGGATTCGTTTTCTCAACTTTGTCGAAGAATATGTGCCAGTTATGAATCGCATTCTTTATTTCACCCAAGTTGAGGTGTTCAAAGTCATCTTGGATAAGAGTGTATCCTTTGGGGTGTCGTAGTAGGGGCCAGCGTCTGAAAACCTCGACAAGGTTTTTTTCTTCTCTCAGCCTGATGTCATTTAGGCGATAAGACGAAGTGGCTCTCCAATAACTCTGCACCAACTCCCACGGTTCTTGATTTGTCTCAAGCCAAGACAATATTGCTTTTGTGTCAGCTGATACTAACCAAACATCACATAAGAATGATTATAGTATATGAATGTAAATTTTCCAATGGCATCAAACAAATAATCCATGGATATGAACCTTCAGCTTCTTCGTCACCAGTTACAGAGGTACTACTTGACGCTGCTGAGTTTTCTGCCAAGACGCTTACACCAGACAACCTTTTGTATTGGCGTAGCTTGTTGCGATATTTATCCACTAGTTTTCCTCTCGACGACACAGATTTATGGGCCTTGGAAAACTGTTTTTTCATTGGCGGGATATAATACGTGCTTCGAAGCTCTGTCGGAAACACCTGAATAATATCTTTGGAGATATAGTCAAAGTCTTCGTTTTTCAATGGTCTGAAAAGTTGGAAAGCAAGTACATTTAACAAATGGCTGATGCTATATTCATCCACACATACAAAAAGTGACCGCGTGCACACCACACGCTTCACTCGCAGAAGCAATACCTCGATCAATAAAGTTTGCAAATAATAGCCAAGAAGAATTTATCCATTTACATCTATGATTTTGACAAATCTTGAGTTTTGACTCCAAAAAGCAATTTCAATCACTGCAAATAACGACCGGTGAAATAAAACAGTTCCTTCTAGACCATAGTAAAACAATATTGCATGATGATGTTTCAAAGAACAACGCTATACCATAGCCACTGGATATCGCTTTCACACTATACTCAACAGCTTTCATTTATACACTCCTCTCATTCCAAATCCAATATAGATAATAGACAACTCACGTTTTGAGATCTTGCAGAATATCACAAAGGATAAGGTCTACAATCTGTTTACGGGATTCCCTATTCAGGGATTGCGTCTTGTTATAAGCTCTAAGTATAGTCCGGCCTTGCAGTGAGCTTTCGAGTATGTCCCTAACTTGTGGGCGGTTAACCATTCGAAAGGTTGCCTCCCCTACGGAGCATCGTTGCCTCCTAAGCTTGTACTGATTGTTTGGAGCAGACTGCTCCTTGTCTGACCCCGCGTCGGTGTCACACTCCTCACTATCGCAGTTACTGTCAGTGGAATTTGCCTCCTGCTATAATTTCATTTATGAGAAAAGTTCAATTTTCAGTGTATTACTTGTGATCGGCAATTTCAATGAGGAATAATGTGTGTGCATACTTCCGTGGTTTTGGAAGAAGCAGGCTTCAGTTTTTTCATGCACTCCTTCCATTTCTCAATGAATTTCAATCTAGGACCAACACGGGGAATCAATTCCTTGATCAAATCGTCCGTCAATTTTTCAAACGCTTGTTTGTTAACAACGTTCTCTATATACGCATAACAAAAATTATGAAATTTACCACACTGTTGGTTTCAAATATTCAAGGTGGGTTCGTTGCTCTTACACTTACAAGGAAGGGTTCCCAGGCCACCACCGCTGATTTGATTCATTTTGCAATATGTTGTAGTGGACCAAAGACTGACGATGCGTATTTTTTTGCAAGTGCCGATAAACACTTTTATGAGGTGAAACTGACCTCCAAAGTTGGGCTGAACTTGGGCGAACTCGTTATTTTATACAGAACTACATCATTTTCGATGATGAAACTTCATTTCGAATCATGAGTAAATATTTCCAATTGGTTTCAGCTTCGAAATTGATGTTGTTCTGTATGAAATAACAAATTCGAGCGATTTCAGCGCAAATTTGGAGGCCGCTTTCACCCTCTAGAAGTGTTCTATCGACACTTACAAAAAAATACCTATCGCTCAGTTTTTGGTCTACTATAATATATCACAAAAGAATCAAATCGGCGGCGGCGGCTTGAGAACCCTTCCTTGTTAGCTACACTTTTCATATTAGTTTAGGAATTTACTAACCAGGGATCAGATTTTTCACACTCGTGTAGAAAGTGTTTATAAGTGTAGAAGCAACGAACATACCTCCAGTTAGCCGGTGAATCATTGTATAATCAATTGCGTGGTTGTGGATTGTGCATATGGGGAATTCCAGCCCAACCGGGACAGCTTTTGACCCTCACCCCTCTCGATTTTTTTCATTTTTTTTTTTCTGATATTCGGTAGACTGAAAGGAGTGCTTGTGATTTATTTCAAATTTTTATTTCAATTCGTTTTCGATTTACATATTTTTGAAAATTCGCAATTCCCGATGATCGTCAAATGTTTAACGCCTGTATCTCTGAATCTATCAGTCGGATTACAAAATGTGAGTATATGAAATTCATCGCAAAGAAGTGTACTTTTCGAAAAAAATATTTCTGGATAATTGTGCCTCGTGCTTCATAGTGAAATCTTCGTTTGAACATGAAAAATCGATTTCTCTCAAAGTATCTATTTCTATTCTAGTTGGTAATAAGTTCTATTTTTAACAGAATTTTAATAGAAATTTTAATTAAATCAATTCAAATTCCGATTAAAATTCTGTTAAAAATAGAAAGCGGCCGAGGCCCACGATCAGCCATAGCTCAAAATTTTTGTCTTCTCTCGAAGTATTTTGGAGAATTTTTTGAAAATTTTGAATTATGTCATACTTTGAGAAAAATCGATTTTTCATGTTTGAACGAAGATTTCACTATGAAGGACGAGGCACAATTATACAAAAATATTTTTTTCGAAGAGTACACTTCTTTCCGATGAATTTCATATACTCACATTTTGTAATCTGACTGATAGATTCAGAGATACAGGCGTTTAAACGTTTGACGATCATCGGGAATAGCGAATTTTCAAAAATATGTCAATCGAAAACGAATTGAGATAAAAATTTGAAATAAATCACACGCACTCCTTTCAGTCTACCGAATATCAGAAAAAAAATGAAAAAAATCGAGAGGGGTGAGGTTCAAAAGCTGTCCCGGTGGGGCTAGAATTCCCCAGATATCTCTATGAGAAAACACGGTAAGAATTAAAATACACTACGCTGCGCAGTACTTTGCGGTGCTAGAATCAGTGTCGACGTTGAGTCTACTTATCGAGCATCTTGAGACTGTTCGATCTCACTGCCAATGCTAGATACGGTTGAATTAACCCAAAAATTGTTTGGTTCAAGAAAATGATTAATCAGCGCAAACTAGCACTGCGCTGCAAGATTTGGGAACAACTTGTGCAACGAAAAATAAATTGAATTGCGTCAAATGTATGCTTGGTTGGATCAACTCAACATTCGGTCAGTAACTTGGTCGAAAGAGACAAAGAAATCGCAACGTTCTAACACCGTTCTACACCGAAAACTCTAAATTTGTAGGTAGTAATTAACTTTTTTTATTCCATAAACAGATAACTTTGCAAATAAGTAACTTCTGATTGATATAAAACGTGTAATATGAATGAGTTATGAACGTAAATTGAAATGCTCATATGCATGTATGTAAAATGACGCGGTTACAACGATCTTCGCCATTTTCGAGTGAACACATCGGACAGAAAATACGACGCTAAGAACACTTACCTTTGAAAATTTCAACCAGGGTTGGTAGCTCCCACTCGACTAATTTTCCTTCGACGTAGTCGTCTGCCATAATAGCCGCTAATTTTTATTCGTCTTATAATATTTTATACTTATGCTCTGCACTTTTCTTTTAGTTTAACTTGCGAAACGACGCAACGGAAAATCACACGACGCCGTTAGCTCCTCTGCGCTCGCCATATTGCGGTGGTGGCGCGGCCGGCGGCTGGTGGAGCGACTACCAGCGCCATCTATGTGTCAACGAACCGCGCCATCTCTCAGACGAACTATGTATTACTTCGATTCAAACAAATATTATATTAGGCTGACAAATCTTCGTGCGATTAGGTTTTGGTTTGTCATAGAGTGAACCGCAATGAAGATTCAAATAATAAAGTATGTGTTTGAATGAAACAGTATTTCATTGCATCAAGAGTAAATTCACTTCACGTAAACTCCGAAAAAAAATTATGCCGTCCATTCCATAAGATTAGGATGTTTGATTTAATGCGCACAAGTAATCGCACGAACCATACATTCATTTTTCGGAAATGACAGTATATTCGAGAACCCTCCCAACTTGAATTACGATAATTACTCGCGATGAACGAATTGGTATTCAAATTTCACTCGTTCTCATTCGAAGCAATACCTCATCTGTTTGAATTCGATGCTGAATCATGCGAATTTCAAACATAAGTCCTACATCACTTCAACCAAGGATTAAGTTCATTCAATCATTCAAATTATCACTGTCAAATGGAATAAACATTTGAAGTAACTGTAGGTCGGAAAAATGGTGAAGTATTCTCGAAAAAATTGAATACTTCCATCAACTGCGCGGTGCTTCAATGAATCAAATGTATAATCGTGCGAACTAATTGTCGTTCACCGATTGCAACTACACAACTGTTGTCGCTGCAACTGAATATTCAGTTGGATTGGCTGTCGCTCAGTTACGTCAACTAAATATCCGTCAACCAAATTGATAATGTAGATTCAACCATATTTTTTTCTCAGTATATAAAGAAACTGTTCTCTGGGTGTACTGGTGAACCTGAGATGGCTCAAAATTTTCGCTAAAATATAAACTATTTGATTCTGTGATCAGTCTCCAATTCGCGATACTAAACTTGTAGATATCGACGTCAACAATTTTCTTAAAATGCACTGGGCGATGCGCGCCCGAGTTGCGATATTCGTCGCTGCATTTTCCCCCCTTCGGCCCCGCTGCCGACTCAATTGTTGCTTACAGTCCATAGTATGCGATATATGTATACGTAGTGTATGTGTGTGACCCGTCAATAATGTGGGGATCTTGCAGGAAAGGAAGACTCTTTTTAATATTAAATAAAGACATTTATTTAGCACAACATTTACGTCTTTGCGAACCCGTCGCCATTACAAATGCATAGCTCGAATGCTGCCGGAAAATGCGACTATCCTATCTCGAACCTGCGCGCGCATGCATATATGTATCGCTGCTCTTTGCGCCAGTGGAGAGTCGAGTGAGGCGGAAGACTTATGAACTAACTATATTCCTACATTCAACCCCCCTTGCTTGTGCATTCGACCCGAATGTCTCATTGTCAGTCTATTCGTTTTGGAGCGAGTTTTCCTCCTTTTCGTAATCGCTTCCACTATCTTCACTACCCAACCAGGGTTTCATAGAATCGGCCGCTGTCGACGTTTGACCAGGCCCCTCTTGTTCACCCGCCTTGCGCACAACGTAACGATCATTACGCAAGGTTTTCGCGACAGTATACGGACCGAGATACTTGGAGGCAAATTTCAAGCCTGGTGCTTGCTGTGTGCGTCTTATGGCAACCAAGTCACCTTCGCGGTAGGATCTGGCCTCTCTTCTCTTCTTGTTGAAACCCCGTCTGTTTTCTACCTGTATCTTAGCAATACTCTCTTTGGCCTGGAGCCGCAGGTCATCTCGATTTTCTTCAAACGAAGCCACCCATTCAGTCTCAATAGCTTCACGAATCTTCGGGTCGTCGCGTAGGCGAGCGTGTGTCCCAAACATCAGGCGAAAAGGCGTCATTCCGATAGTTCGGTGCGGTGTGGTGTTCAAATACTGCTGAGCGATACTCAAGTACTTGTACCACTCTTCGGGCTTTGGTGAGGATAGTTTGGCAAGTAATGGTATGAGCGATCGGTTGACACGCTCTACTTGACCGTTGGCTCTTGGAATTCCTGTCGTCGTCAAGATGTGCTGGATACCTTCGGCTGTACAGTATTGCTCAAAATCGTTAGAGGTGAAAGCCGTCCCTCGGTCGGAAATAATTCTCCTTGGGTTGCCAAAAATTATGGCCTGCTTCTCTAGTTTGTCAATCACCTCGGCTGTCCCCGTAGATTTGGTGGCGTACAGCCACGTAAACTTTGCGAAACTGTCAATCACAGCAAAAATGTGTCTGAAACTCTTTTTCGTCGTAGGTAGAGGGCCAAGATGATCTATATGAAATGTGTCCAGTGGTACCTCTCCTTTGCTTATAGGGTTTAGATATCCCTCTTGCTTTCCTTGCTTCCTCTCTGCCAAAATACAATTGACACAGTTACGTACGATCTTCTCAACCTTCGGTCGCAAGTTTTGGATCCAGTAATCCCTTTTCAGGATAGCTTCAGTCTTACTTATGGAAAAATGGCCTCTCTCGTGGGCATGTCTAATTACTTGTGACTGCATACTCTTCGGGACCACCAGTCGAAAATCGTCATCGACTTCCCTGAACAGCAACCCACCACGGATAATATGCTGGGACGCACGGTTCTGCTCTACTAGCTGCTTAAGCGTCTTGATTTCTGTGTCTTCATCTTGGGCCTTCTTCAGTCGGACAGTCAAGCTCTCTTCTGCCTCGTCGATCAACATACATGTTGGGAGTGGGTTCCGACTGAGCGCGTCTACATGCACCATGTTTTTCCCCGGGCGATGTTCGATGCTGTAGTCAAACTCTTCTAGATGGAGCGCCCATCTTGCAACGCGTACGCATAAATCCTTTTTACTCATGGTCAGAGTAAATGCGCGACAATCAGTCACTATTTTGAACGAGATTCCCAGTAAGTAGACCCTGAATTTTTTGAGTGCCTTGATTATCGCAAGTACCTCCAGCTCGTAACTCGTATACCTTTCCTCAGCTGGAGTAGTCTTGCCACTGGCGTAGTACACAGGATGCAAAGCGTTATCTTCGTTATTTCGTTGTAAAAGGATTGCTCCATATCCATACATCGACGCATCGGTATGCAATTCGGTTTCTGCGTTCACTCTATACAGATTTAGCACTGGTCCATTACTTAGAATAATTTTAAGTCTCAAGAAAGCGTCGTTCTCCTTTTCCTCAAACTGGAATTTTACGTTGGCCCTCAGCAAATTCGTTAGTGGCCGCGCAATCAGGGAATATCCAGGCATAAACTTACGAAAATAGCCTGTCAGGCCCAGGAATCCTTGGAGTTGTCGGATATTCGTGGGTTTTGGGAAACTCTTTACTGCTTCTGTCTTCCGCTCGGATGGTTGTACACGCCCGTCTTCTATGACATGTCCTAGAAACTCAACTTTAGTTTGCAGAAAGCTACATTTTTTCCAATTCATACTTAAGCCAGTTTGGCTAGCGGTATCTAACACGCGCCTAAGATTCTCCAAACCACTTTCATAGTCGACTGAGGGTACTATCAAATCGTCCATGTATACTAGAACTACGCCGTCGCGAATCAGGTCCTTGAACGTGGCATTAACATACTTCTGAAAAACGGCTGGGGAATTACAAAGACCAAACGGGACTCTTAAAAACTCATAATGACCATCAGGTACTATGAAAGCGGTATACTTCCGACTCGACTCGTCCACCTGTACATGAAAGAATCCATTTTTTAGATCCAGTGTACTAAAGACTTTTGCGCCCTGTAACTTATCTAACTGGTCCTCTATTAATGGTAGGGGATACCGATCCTTGATAATTTTCTTATTGAGTAGTCTATAATCTACGCACAGCCTGTTTGAACCGTCCTTTTTCTTTACCAACACGACAGGGCTCGCGTAATCGGACATGGACGGCTGGACGATGCCTTCGTTAATCCATGCATCTATTTGAGAATTGACATCTTCTCTTTCGCGAGTAGCCAGTCGTCTTGCCTGTTGGTATACTGGCTCTTCGTCTGTCAAAATCAGCGTCATCTTTATCCCTATATCGCGAGTTTTTGCCGGGTTATAATTGTTAACGAGATCGTTGATAGCTTTTTTCTTCTCTACGTCCTGGATGTGGGACAAGTCTGCAGCGTTTACCTGTTCGTCGTGGGCTACATCAATTTGATATATTTCGGGCACGTCGTCATAATCATGTTCCGAAGAAGGACTGATAGTAACTTTGCCGCATCTTACGTTTAAATCTATTGTGTCAAGAAAGTCTCTACCTATCAGCAGCTTGTGACGAGATAAGTCGTCAGATATTACCCGGATTAATATTGGGTAAGTATTCCCATCTACCGTCAGTCTTGCATGAAATTCTCCTAGCGTCGTGTTTGTCTCAGTGCCTACACCACGGAACGGAATCGCTCTATTTTGTAGTCTCGGTGAACCTAGCTTAATATACTCGTCTGCTCTTATTATCGTGATATCGCTTCCTGTGTCCATCACCGCTTGTACAGGCACATTGTCTATCAGTACGTCTTTATTATGTTTATCTTGCTTTGATCGAGTTACTGCGCAGCTATTTTTTGGAGTATTTTGCTTTTTAGGACAGTTCGCGGATATGTGACCATATTCGTTGCATCCGAAACATTTGGTTCCCTTATTTTTTGTTGGACAACTTGAACCTACGTGGTCACGTTGACCGCAGTTATAACAACGTTTTACGGCATTGCCGTCCTTTTTCTCGCTTGCGTCTTTCTCACCATTTGCCACGCTTCTGCTACCCGTCCCGTCTTTCGCGTTTTTCTCACTCTTGTTTTTATGGCCGCCTGCTTTGCTGTCCAACGTTGAAGTAGAAGTCTTCGTTGAGTTCGGATTATTCCTATCGCGCAGCGATATTTCCGTGAACGCTTGTAACAGGGCGTCCATTGATGTAAATCCGTGTACACGTGCTAAGTCTCGCAGATGTTGGTCTGGGATGCCATCTATGAGGTACCCCAGTACTTCGTCGTCACCTACAGCAATACGATTGGCCATAATCGTTTTCTCGTGGACGTAGTCGCGGAACGTCTCTTCTTTCCTCCAGGTTCGCTCTTCAAATCGTCGTCTCAGGGTTAATCTATCAGGGCGATGGAAGAACATGCTTTTCAACCTGTCCAAAAGTTCGTTTGGCGTCAGTACAATATACTCGGGTTTAGAATGAAACCAATCCATAGCTTTCCCTTTCAGTCTCATTCCAATCAAAATCTTCGTCAAGTCGTCACTGATATTGTATGCTGTTTTCAAAAAGCGTACCTGTTTTTCCCACGTTTCAAAGGTTTCTGAATCTCCGCTGAAGAAACTTAGAAGGTCTGCTATCGCGTTGATATTTACCTTCGTTGGTGTAGTTTCAAGCGTACCTCTACTATCTCGACTCTGATTTGCCACGTCACGATCACCTGCTAGGTTATGATCACCCGTGGGTTGGCTGCTACGTAATAGTTCAATTTCGCGTCGTGCCAACGCGAGCTCTCGTTCGACTAACTCTTTCTCCCGTCTAATTAAATCCATTTCTCGTTTGCTACAAGAAGAGTTTTCTGTAGCAGCGTTACCGTCACCAGTTTCAGCCATGTTTCTTGTGCTGTTGTCGCCTATCGTATCGTTTAGATCGTTCATTTCGTTGAACCACGTACCTGTCGGGTCTGCCGCTATTAGTCTAGCGCAGAGTTCGGCTTTGTTTCCGGATAAACTTAGTCCTTTGACTTTTAGGATATCTTTTAATTGTGCGACAGTTAGGTTATAAGTTTCTTTCGCTGCCTCGCTCATCGTCGTCGCGGCGCTGCTTACATGTCACGTCGTCGTTTTCGTGTTTTTCTTCCGTCGTTAGGGTTCGGACTTCTTCGAGTATCTTCGTTCTTCGTACCTTCTGTCACGTCGTCGTTGTTCTCGTCGTTAGGGTTCGGATTTCTTCGGGTATCTTCGTTCTTCGTACTTTCCTCGTTGTTCGCGTCGTTTGATATTTTCGTCTTATATCCGTCGTAAGAATAATCGTCAACTTCACCACTGACTCGAATGTTCCTGCTCAATCCCGGACGAGCCCCCATTTGTAGGATCGCAGAAAAATTTAGGCTTCGGGTGACTGGACTGGGATTCGAACCCAGGTCCTCTCGATTGCCGGTCGAGTGCTCTGACCGCTGAGCTATCCAGGCCCTAGACCCAATCCTTCTACGATCCGTACATGTTCTTGTGTAGAGGCCTCCGATCCCACACTCGGCCATCCTGGAATGACATGTGCCCCCACATGTCCGTCTTTGACATGCGAGAACGTCGTCGTGTATGTCATCCCAGCGTCTTTCGTCTTTACGTCTTTACGTCTTTTTCGGCTTTGTGTGGGTGGTAGTACCTCTATCCCGGACGAGCCCCCATTTGTAGGATCGCAGAAAAATTTAGGCTTCGGGTGACTGGACTGGGATTCGAACCCAGGTCCTCTCGATTGCCGGTCGAGTGCTCTGACCGCTGAGCTACCCAGGCCCTAGACCCAATCCTTCTACGATCCGTACATGTTCTTGTGTAGAGGCCTCCGATCCCACCATAAGTAATGGTAAACAAAACAAATCAGTCTGTAAGCAACAATTGGGTCGGCAGCGGGGCCGAAGGGGGGAAAATGCAGCGACGAATATCGCGACTCGGGCGCACATCGCCCTGTGCATATTAAGAAAATTGTCGACGTCGATATCTGCAAGTTCAGTACTGCGAATTGAAAAATGATCACGGAATCGAATAGTGTATATTTCAACGAAAAATTTGCGCTATCTCAGATTCACCAGTACCGAGCCGTTGTCCAAATCGCACGATTGGACTTTTTTGCACCTGGCGACCAGGCCTTTCAACATTTTCGAAAATTCAAAACGCCAATATGTTCATGAATGTTTGAAGAATACTCCTGATTTTTTCAAGATTTTTAAAACTCCTTCTGGATGAACGGTGACGAGTTGAAGTTGACGAACGGCAATGGACCCCCAGAAAACTACGTTTTTTGACCCTTTGGAGGTCACTGCGGTTGGCACGATTTTCGCACCGAAATTTTTGAATGATCAATGAACGCAGAAAACTCGGCGCTCTGCGATCCTCTTTGATTTTTTGCTCTATCATTTTTCCCTCAGAAGTTGTGACCACTGAAACTCAGGGCTCTAACCTTTTTGCGCCGACAGTAAGGTCAGAGTTGGGCGAATTTGTAATTAGCCCATTACATTTGTAATTTGTAATTGGGAAAGAAAAATCACAAATTACATTTGTAATTTATAATTAGGAAAAAATCAATTACAAATTACATTTGTAATTAGAAAAAAATCCGATACCAATTACATTTTTAATTGTAATTAGAAAAAAATCCGATACTAATGACATTTGTAATTTGTCATCAGGAAGAATAGAAGGAATAGATTTCGATACAAATTACATTTTTCATTGTAATTAGAAAAAAATTCGATACCAATTACTTTTGAAATTTGTAATTACAATAAATGCATACGCCAATTACTTTTAAAATTGTAATTGATTATTCATTTTCAGCCCAATTACAATTCCGAAATGTAATTCACCACGTTATTGGAACTAATTACCGCATATATTACACATGTATTCATGTACATATGCGGTATATACAACTATAAATTCGTATATAGGGTATATTCGAGTATATACCGGTATATATGGCGTATTCGAGTATTATAGGGTGTATTCGAGTTATACCGGTATATAGGGTGTATTCGGGTACACAAATATCTATTGGCTTCTTCTGCGACCGGGGTTCTAAAAAGTAGAGACTTTTCTTGTATGCATTGGTTGTTGTGACGACCAGTGGTTGCCATGACGACCGGTCGTTTTAGCATTTTATATGCAACAGTTGTTGTGACGACCGACCATGCTTGATACGCACTTGGGGCCCCTTAAAATATTTGGCCGCCGGAACCACAACTGGGTGTTCTAACCCATCTATGATAGTTTTCGTTTTGACGGCGCAGGCACGTTGCGCTCGCGCGCGCAGCGCGCGAGTGCAATCGTGGCTAAGCGTCGCATACAACCCATAGAGGGGCGCAAAAACCACTGTCAACCCCTGAAAAGTGAGCTGATTGTCGCATCTGTGAAAATCCGGACACACTTGTGCGTATTTAGGGGGTCGCCAGTGTTGTGTCGAAAGGCCCGAAAGTGGAGCGGTCGTTATAACAGCCGGTTCATGTATTTATACATGTTTAGTATTGTAACGACAATTCTCAATACTTAACGTATTGTCGCCATTTTGTGACGACAATAAACAAAGATAAGGTGCGAGGACAACTATTGTCGAAACCCTACGTCCTTCCAAGTTAGTTATTCGATTAATGCTCAATAAAAGATGTTCGCGGGATTTGTTTGGGCGCCAGACGTAACTAAACTTACGTCAGTCAAAGATAATTTTCACAGATACTAAACTTTACTTAATAAACTAAATCAAATATAATAATCTACTTGAACATGAAATTTTATGTCGAATAACCCATAGGAACGACGGCCTTGAAGCACGGCTAAGTCAGCTAAAATAAGGTATAGGGTAGAGTGCGTGGATTCACCTTTCACAGATATTTATTTAACGTGGAATAATTGAGGATAAAAGTTCGGACACCAGATTTAATCCTTCTTTGGAACCGAAGTTCCGTATATTGTACTCTCTCTTATTACACAAATATGCGAGCGATAAATCAAAGAAACATCAATCAGATATCAGGTAGCAAAAGAAGCAAATGACAATTTATAATTAGCGAGCTGTACAGGATTAGTTTTTCAAATCAAAATACGCGAGAAATACATTACTCTAAGCAAGCAAATAATATAATTTCCTAGCGGTATTGAAATACCGAGCAATAACACACGAGGTGACCTAGCTAAGCGTGCTGTATAGGTGAGCGATATAATACAAAAGAGCTATAGTCGAAGTTAAACGTATCACTGGGCGATACGATACCCGAATAAAATAAAAGAATTAAAAGCAACGCTTAGCGGTAAAGAAATTATTCGCAAATACCTAGCAATAAAGAAATTCGCAGAGAAGCTACATTTATCAATCAAAGAGTTCAAATAACGATTTTCAAAACGATTAAATTACGAATTTATCAATCATTACAAAAGAATCAATATCAAAAATTACAGAGAAGAAATCTAATTTATCAAAGGACTCGACTTTACTTAACTACTTAACCTAATGCAACTACGTTCAGCCTACCTACGAGATACGGATGGAATAGTAACACACCATGTTCGCAGATAATAATTAGCAAAATATTCAAACAAATTAACAATAAAAGCAAAGCAAATCTACAGAAATCAAACACAAGAAATAGATCATCAGACAAAATCAAGCATTATACTCTAAGACATGCGGAAAATTGACTCGACAGTAAAATCGGATAAAATTACAGAGCAGAAACAAATTATTAAACAATTAATCAGTCACGAAATCTCTCTGCTGGATTTGTTCTAACGCGAGACTCATCACGTGGCTCATCGGCTCACGCTACACAAAATGTCCAACTGACTCCTCCAGAGATTTTTCGAGGCTTTACAAATATTCAGAACAAGCGACCTTACCTTACAAAGAAATCGGCTATATCACTTTAAGCACAGGTAACTAATAAAGCGGAAAGAAACTGAGCGGAAAGAAACTTAGCGGAAAGAAAGCAACTAGTTCACAAATAGCATAGCAAGACTTAGATAAGGTGCGGTAAGCGGTAACGGTGGTGCGGAGAGACACGTCTTCGTCGGAGAGCTGCTGAACGTAGAAGGAAGAGCGGGATGATCGTCTTGGGTGGCTTGACCCTGGTCCTCGGCTAGGGGGTGAGGTGGGGAACCAATGGTGTTTGACACTTTCATGATTGGCCAAATTTCGAATTGCGAGCGGAAAATCCTGTCGTCGCGACGACTCGTCAGCCGGCGTGACGTCAAAATCGGTCCGATTTCTTCCTTATCGAGCGGAAAGGAGGGTTGCCTGCTTCTCAGTCGTCCGAGGGAGGCGTTACTCTGGATCTTCGCGGTCCGGTATCGTCCGTGCGTCAACCGGGCGGATTCAAATACTGCGGCGGCAGAGTCACCCGAACTCGACCTCGCTGCAGCTCTCTAGGTCGATCTGGATGCCCCTTTCCCGGATCTGCATCCTTCGTCGGCCTAGAGACGATGCGGAACGTTGTCTTCGTCCTATGTCGCACGATTCTCGTCCTTCCGATAACGAATCTATTTTACGTCCTGGAGCTGTAAAACGTCGGTGATAACGCCGGAACAATAGTTAGTGTAGTCGGTTCGGTGGCGGGAATTTCTTCGGTTTCACCGATGAACCTTGGAGCGGGAGACTTGTGATACTTGGCGTATCGTCCTATACGCCGCTTCCTCGGTATCCGAGCGATAGGCGGAGTAGTCTTCGGGCGGGAAATCTTTTGTGGATTCTATACTCCATCCATCCAACTTCTATCCAGAGTAAGCATCCTCCCCTCTTCTGCGTAGGTGCTATCCTCGGCACTTTCCAAGGCGCAAATCCCGGATTGCACACCCATGAGGTTAAGGTGGCGGTAATTCGAACAGACGTCTGCAGTTGTAATTCCTTGGAGCGATAACTTCCTGTCATTGGTTCCTTCCCCAGCCTTGATGATCTCGAAGTTCTCGAAGTCATCTTGTCGTCAGACGTACTCTCTCAGTTTTACCGTACCGGTACCATGTTCAGAATAAATCAAGAGCGTTAATTACTATCTATAAATTTCCCTATTTTTGGTGTGTCACTACCCATCCGTGGTGTTTCGTCTAAAGACGCGCCTCCGCACCTGTTTCCGCCTACTTTTCTCTAGATAATCTGAATTTACTGGGACGTTGCAAAATGCAACGTCACAGTATATAGGGTGTATTCGAGTGTAGTTATGGTATACAGGGTATATTCGAGTAAATACCGGCATATAGGGTGTATTCGAGTATATATGGGGTATTCCACGTGAAACGGACCGGTTTTTGGCCGATGGTCATGGAATTTGACGCAAATGCAGATTTGGGTTCTTTGTCACTATAGAAATCGCCACCACAAGTTGTAGATTTTTGGAAAAAATTTTACGAGAAATATAGCGCTGGTAATTATTCAGAAAAATATTTTCAACTCCATATATCGCAGCGATCCGTAAACGGAAACATGACTTGTCATAGTGCATTTTACTCGCAAAAACGAGCACTTTCCAATCATGTCACAATCAAATTGCATCTGAAATTTCCAAGAATCGAAAACTCAAAAAACGTGTATTTCCACCAGAAGGGTCTAATGGATTTTCTTGAAATTTTCACAGAAATTACTTCGAACCAAAACAAAATAATCGCGAAAGTTTCAGCTTGCCCTCATTTTTTGGGTTTTTTTAAATCGAATTTACTGAATGAAATTAATTTAAAACAAAAAAAATCAAAATGTCGAAAAACCTCCATTTCCACCACAAGGGGCTGATGGATTTTCTTGAAATTTTCACAGAAATAACTTCGAACCAAAACAAAAACCGCGAAAGTTTCAGCTTGCCCTTTTTCATTTTATCAGAATATACAGGTTTTTCGAAATTTTAATTCTTTTTTTTCGAATTAATTTCAGTTAGTAAATTCGATTTGAAAAAAACAAAAAATGACGGCAACCTGAAACTTTCGCGGTAATTTTGTTTTGGTTTGAAGTAATTTCTGTGAAAATTTCAAGAAAATCCATCAGCCCCTTGTGGTAGAAATACAGGTGTTACGTGTTCCAACCCTCTCACTCCTGATCATACCACCCTCACCTCATATCATTTCATCCTAGACACAACAACCCAGCCGTGTGCCTGCAGCTGCAGTCACACGGTCTCCTTATCAAAGGATGTGCTGACCATCATTCCAAGTAACTCATCCATGCTATGGTCTTCGCACATCCGTACCCAAATACCTGACACCTCTCCTTTTCTTCTCCAAGCACGCTCATCTCGAATAGACAACGGACTCTCCTATTCGATTTTGTCAGAGACGGAACTCACGAGACTGCCCCGCAGTTATATTGTCATATCATTATCCCGTATTTTAAAAAGTCAATATTTAATGTTCGCTAGAACAATTTCGATTCGGAAGACACAGAACTCTCTCACGCTGACACTGTTGTTCATCCGTTAATTGACAAATCAATAAACAAAGACAGTTTCACACATTATACTTGTGCTTCACGTTTATTCAACATCCTTCATCCAGGTTGCCGATCCACGCGTAATACAAGGGCGAACCTATTCGTACTTCTATACTATAACACTGGTGGCAAGCGGTGGTCCTTATTCCTGGATTATAGTGCGAAGGTTGAAACCAACAAATAAGTGAACTGACTGTGAAAAAAAAAAGTTGTTCGTGAAAACTGTGTTATTAACTTACGGAATCGACAAAATCTACGAAATCGACATAATCCACAAAATCTACAAAACCCACGTAATCAACATATACTATCACATCATATATTCATATCAAAGTTACGAGGTCTACAAAATCGACGAAATCTACGAAAGCTATAACCAACATATGAGCGGGTCCATGTCATTTCACTCGAAAAAAAACACTCAGATCGCGGATCTTTGCGCCCTTCGAAGAATCTTTAGTACTATGCAAAAAAAAAATAGAAGTTCACGGATTTCGAAAAATTTTCAAAAATGGCGGAGTTACGGGTGTTTGAATTTTTTGCATTCCTTTCTTTGAAAATTCATATCTCCGAAACCATTAATCGCAGCCGAATGATCTTGGACTCATTTAATTCACAAAAGAAAGAGCTACTGTTAAAAAAATATGTTTGAAACAAAAATGAATTCCTTCAAGTTTTTTTCGTCATTTTTTTCCGAAATTCGGCCGCCATTCCCAAAGGGTACGGTAAATTTTATGGCTTCCCCTTCAAATTCGTTAAAAAAAATTTATGGAGACCATACTAGGTCCATAGAAAAAAATTAAAACGTCCGGACGTGCCTCGCCGCGCGTGCCGTTTCACGGTGGCGCTGCTCCGGTAGGCTCGCTGTTTCACGTAGCCGTTGAATTTCATTCAATGTTTCGCTATTTTCTAGGGCTATCCTGTCTTGGAAAAGAGTTATTCAACTACTTTAGACTTCCACAATACGTCTACTGGTTATTTCCGCTTGGAATTATACTTGTTCCGAAAATTCCAGCACGGTTATTAATTTCTAACACATGATTTCATTGCAAAGCAGCAAATCGGTTATTGGCAGGAGATGAAAAAAAACCGTGGAAGTTGGTAAATTTCTAGTCGTGTGCGATTTCGCTGACAATCATGCGTTTACTATACAAGATTCGGCTCAAGGGTTCAACTAGAGATCCATCCAATCGTAGTTTATTATGAAAGTCACAGCGAGGGAGAATTGAACCATTTTAGTTTTGTAATAATTCCATAGTGTCTGAAACATAATACGATCGCAGTTGATTAAATACAAACAAAAAATTGATCGACTTTATAAAGGAGAAGTTTCAAGGTTCAATTACAATTAAAAGAGAAGTTTTTCTCAGATGGAGCAGCTTCCCAGTACAAAAATGAAAAGAATTTCATTAACATAACGCATTATTTTGAACCGTTCGGATGTCAAGCTGGGTGGCATTTTTTTGGCTACATCACATGCAAATGGCCATGCGATGGGGTAGATGAAACTGTCTGGCGAGTTTACAATTGATTGGCAATTCAGATCCTATTTAAACACCACTGGATTTGTATAATCGGGCATGCTCTTATTTCAGGAGCATATCTTTTGCCTGCTGCAGAACATACAGCAGAAGAAGCTATTTCACAAAATCGATTCGATGAAGCTTTGACGGTTCGTGGCATTCTGGAATTACATGTAGTCATTCCGATTTCTGATGGATTCATAAAAACGAAATTATTTTCCGCATCAGAAAATTTTAATCATGTAAAAGTTAGCAATTAATATTCAGCTTGCGTGTCCAACTAAGCGCTATCGAGCGCAATTTCACTCAAATCATTGGCCCTTTTCAGAGTCACCAAAATTTTGCAGAAATCGATCATTTCCATTCCACGGAGCATAACTACTAGCTCTTCTCTGCAAAGATACGAGAGAATCACAAAAGAGCCACAGTCATTAAATTGCACAAACCTATTGCAATGGAACCAGAACGTTGATTGCAGCACAGGTGTGTTCAACCTAACAATAACCGTGCTGGAATTTTCGGAACCAGTATAATTCCAAGCGAAAATAACCAGTAGACGTATTCTGGAAGTCTGAAGTAGTCAAATAACTATTTTCCAAGAGAGGATAGCCCTAGTAAATAGCGAAACATTGAATGAAATTCAACGGCTACGTGAAACAGCGAGCCTACCGGAGCAGCGCCACCGTGGAACGGCACGCGCGGCGACGCACGTCCGGACGTTTTAATTTGTTTCTCCGGACCTAGTATGGTCTCCATAAATTTTTTTTCACGAATTTAAAGGGGAAGGATCCAGCTATCTCAAAAAAATTGTCTCCATGAAATTTACCGTACCCTTTGGAAATGGCGGCCGAATTTCGGAAAAAAATGACGAAAAAAACTTGAAGAAATTCCTTTTTTTTTCAAACATATTTTTTTAACAGTAGCTCTTTCTTTTGTGAATAAAATGAGTCCAAGATCATCCGGCTGCGATTAATGGTTCCGGAGATATGAATTTTCAAACCAAGCAGTGCAAAAAAATTCAAACACTCGTAACTCCGCCATTTTTGAAAATTTTTCGAAATCCGTGAACTTCTATTTTTTTTTCCATAGGACTAAAGATTCCTCGAAGGGCGCAAAGATCCGCGATTTGAGTGTTTTTTTTCGAGTGAAATGACATGGACCCGCTCATATAGCTATAACATAACAGTGCTACATCATACGAGAGTTACAAACGAACTTCAATTTTCTCAAAGGCATCTCGCCCAACTAAGATTCATCTGAATCCAACTATTAGCAATCTTGCTACAACGAGGTCCGTATTCCAGAGCTTCAAGCTACACGTCCCATGATACCCACCCCAAGAACAGGACTCTTCACGACATCCGACGCAACTCTACACGACAATGAATATTTTCGTCTTCCTCGTCTGTTTGTAAGCTACTTTCAATTTAACCTAAATTGATCAACCAATATAATCCAACACACACAACTATCAAAATGCCTGACACCGAACGCGAACCTCAAACTCAGACTGGAACTCAAGCCGAATCCCCATATTGGTCCCTTAAGGACATACTAGATACGATCCCGTATTTTGATGGCAAAAATATGAATATAAATAACTTTATCAGATGCTGCACGAATGCAACAAAATTAGTAAAACCAACCGAAAACCCTATCCTTGCGCAAATGATTAGATCAGAGATCTACGGCATTGCAGAATCTTACCTAGGACTCGAAGAATACGATAACGTTAACGAGATAATAGCGGTTTTGAAACAGGCATTTTCACCAAATAAATCCGTGCTTGACTGGCAATTTGATCTAAGAAACCTCAAACAAAAGAACGGTCAATGTGTTTTAGATTATAGCGCTAGTATTAAGGATAATTTACACAACACAATAGAAGCTATCAAACGCTTACATTCAGCACCAGAGAGTGCCGGCATGATTCAGGCGGCTAAGTCAAATGCGCTCAAATGTTTTGTGAGGGGCCTGACACCCGACATAGAGATGAGAGTAGTCAGTGCACGACCAAATACTATAGAAAACGCGATTACAATAGCTATAGCAGAAGAACAAGAATTTTCAAGCCGCAACCCAGAAGGAACTAGGCAAAAGCAACAAAATCCACCTCAAACCTTTCGGGATCCGCCGACTAATCAATCACACCCTGTCCCAATGCAAAAAACCAACCAAACGCGTGAAACTCACCAAAATTCTACAACCTGCAGTTACTGTAGTCGCATCGGTCATACAGAAAATAACTGTTACACTAAAGCACGCGATACAAATAATCAGAGTAAATATGGTACACGCTGTAAAATATAAGGCCATACATTGCAGGAGTTTCGGTTCGCAGACAACCAATCTCAGCCGTCCGCGCAACAATCGAACACACAAAACTCCGCGATATCTTGTAACTACTGTAAGCGCCAGGATCACATACTCGATAATTGCTGGAAACGCGCCTATAATAACTCCCGTAAAAACCAAACGCAGGCTCCTTTAAACTTGAACGCCGTTCGTCGGGAGAGCGCGCCGACGAACGAAGCATAATCACAACGCCAGCACCAAATCGCGCCCCTAACGAAGAACCGAAAGCAGTAATTAGACTATTACCCGTTGTCGAGCTCAATACACCAGAAATACAAATAAAATCACAGTTCATAGTAGATACGGGCGCGGATCTGAATATCGTTAAACCTAATGCCTAAAACCAGAAACAAAATGTGATTTACAAAGACTACGGAAAATGACAGGTATAACAAACGGAACCATTTCCACTTTGGCTGAAACTAGACTACGAATTAACAATAAGGACCATGAATTCCACATAGTGCCCGATGACTTCCCAATAGCTCAACGCGGTATAATCGGACAACCCTCCGAAATCACATTTCGCACACTGATACACAAACAACCGCGACTACTATTACAATACCACTACGCACAGCTCAAGTAATTCCTGTGAAAATCAAAAATTCAAAGATCAACCAAGGATATATAGATATCATCGATTGAGGTCACAATGTTCATTGCGGTTAAGCCTTATTGACAAACAGAGACGGTGTAGCGTACATATACGCAATCAACTCAAACGAAACAGCTGTTCAGATAAGGATGCCGACGGTAACTCTAGAACCTATACAAGAACCCTTAAGTACACTCGACGCGAAAAACACGGCGTTTCAATTGAGTCCCTATCAATTCGTAAAAATTCATGGCGATATATGCAAATCTCCAGATGTCATTGTTCATTTTATTTCGCGAACGTTCCACATTTTACGAGGAATTTCAATTAAGATATTAAAAGCTTTCAATCTAAACGAATACGAGCTCATTGATTGGTTAAAAAATAGTATAGTCGGAGGTACTGTTAAAGATACCATACTTGAAACCTCAAGAGTTGTATATCATTCGGTGATTATGGAAACGTACTATGGTGATACAAACGACGAAACCATCACCAAATGTCTCAATGGACTGAAAAACAGTTTGTCTATAAGTAATATCAAGTCAATCTCGATTCCTGATCTAGCTGATGAACTAGGCGAAACAAGATGGGACAACATTTTGCGAAAAATGATTTCCGTTTTCAGCAACACAGACATCTCCATAAAAATCTACATCACGGAATCTCAAAATCACGCGCAAAATAGGAATACCCCTTCGAACGTATTGAAAATGAATAACGTTACCGAGCCCCACATATCTGCTACGACCATCGACGATAATAATAACCGCTCCGAAAGATTGACGTTACTTAAAAACCTAATGCACTTGGATCACCTCAACAATGGAGAGAAAGAATCTATACTTGCGCTTACAACGGAGTACAACCATTTATTCTTCCTGCCTGGTGACAAACTATCTAATACATCCGTAACAAAACATTCAATCCCAACGATAGATGATCTTCCAATTAACATAAAGCAATACCGGTACCCAATAATCCATAAAGACGAAATTCAGAAACAAGTGTCCGGCCTATTGAACCAAGACATTATTAGACCTTCATCCTCACCTTATAACTCGCCCGTTTGGATTGTACCCAAAAAACCAGACGCCGAAGGCAATAAAAAATGGAGAATGGTCATAGATTTCCGGAAATTAAATGAAAAAACGATAGGTGACGCCTACCCCCTACCAAACATAACTGACATACTCGACCGGTTAGGAAACGCCAAATACTTTTCGACTTTCGACCTTGCATCAGGATTCCATCAAATCTCCATGCACCCAGCCCACGCTCATGAAACAGCCTTCTCAACGCCACATGGGCACTACGAATTCACTAGGATGCCTTTTGGTCTCAAAAACGCCCCCTCAACATTCCAAAGGCTCATGGATCAGGTTTTGTCGGGATTAGAAGGAAACATTGCATTCGTCTATTTAGCATATATAGTAATTTACGCTCACTCACTAGAAGAACACGAAACCAAATTCAGGAAACTAGCTGACCAACTACATTCAGCAAATTTAAGCCTACAAATCGAAAAATGTGAATTCTTACGAAAAGAAGTAGCATACCTAGGGCACATTATTACCGAAAATGGCGTAAAACCAGACCCTGACAAAATAAAAGCAGTACAATCCTATCCAGTCCCACGGACAGCCAAACAGATTAAACAATTTCTTGGACTGATCGGTTATTACAAACGCTTTATCGAAAACTTTTCCAAGATATCTAAACCGTTAACCATATTACTGAAAAAGCATGTTAAATTTCTCTGGCATCCGAACACCAAATGGCCTTTAAAACTCTACGTGACGCAATGTGTACATCCCCAATATTACAATACCCAAAATTCGACAAACCATTTGTGTTAACAACCGACGCGTCGAAATACGCAATCGGTGCAGTCTTGAGTCAAGGAAAAATCGGTGAGGATTTACCCATAGCTTATGCTTCGCGCACATTAAACAACGCTGAATCGAATTACTCCGTTATCGAAAAAGAACTACTAGCAATCGTGTACTCGGTCCACCATTTCAGACCTTATCTGTATGGTCGCAAATTCACACTCGTAACGGATCATACACCCCTTATTTGGGTCAACAGTGTCAAAGATCCTACCTCACGCCTACTAAGATAGAGATTTAAACTAGAAGAATACGACTATGACGTTGTATACAAAAAAGGCCAAGTCAATTTAAACGCGGACGCATTATCACGAAATCCGCCTCTAGACGAAAATAAGCTATTGCCAATAATTGCAAAACGTGGACGAAATACAACTTCTGACAATACAGTCAACGACAACGCTAAGCGAAAAAAAGAAGCACACCAATTTCCTACCCACCCAAGACAGAGCACAGACGAATCGACAAATCCCGCTCCCACGAAAAGACATAAACAAGGTTCTGAATCTAATAAAATGGATTTCAATTCCTCCGACGATGAAATAACTGACCACATCTCAATCGACAGTTTACCCTTAGCGAAAAGAATAATTCAACTCGGACCAAAGAAATTTGAGACAGAGAATTCATCCACAGAAAACTCCAGAGACAGCCTCCTAAACGGACTAACTAGCTTTCCAGAAGATTCATCTACAGATGATTCGCCAGAAGATTCTCAAATACCACAAAAATCAACTGATATTCGGAAACGTATCAAACCAATGGAAATTGATCCATCTACCGACTCTTCAATCGATAATATCCCGCTATTTCAACGAATACCTCCATGTATGAAACCGAATTTCCAGAAACGAAACGCTACGTACACCGATATTTCCCCGGACAATTTCCCCTCAGCAAAGATACCTCGGTGTAATGTCAAAAACAAATCAAGTTCGAACAAAAATACGTCAAGTCGCAACGAACATACGAACGCACCGACTCAAACAGAGATACACAAGTATAACCTACGACAACGACGGCCTAAAACACCCCCACTACAAATCGATTCCTCATCATCAGACGAAGACCATGTACCTTATTATAAACAGAAACTTCCGACGATTCACGGACTCACAGTTCCGACAGCAGCAAACGAACTGACAAGAGACTATATTCCGAGGTAGTCAAAGGAAATAACAAACCAGCAACGCCTAAAAGTAAAACCACAGAACAGTACACCAGTACATACCCTGTCGGAACACCCAATCAATGTGATGAAATCCCATCTTATAAACAATTTTGAGAACTCTCAAAACTTCTACCAGTTCCAGAAAATCAATTTATAACCGAAATCACAAAAGATTTGCTCACAACAGATGACAACTGGACACATTGCATTCCAGCCGATTGCTTGATAGGACAAGGTATCGCGCAAGATATGATTGAGCGAAACATTATAAATCGAGACGAGTTACAATCTAAGAACCCGCGAGTAGGTGACATCATAGTTACGCATTACAATAACATAAAAATTTACAACCTAGTCACCAAACCCGAATTTTTCAACAAGCCGACCTACGAAACTATGTACAATATCTATCTAAACTCCGAAGGAAACTAGAAAGAGACAATGTCCAAGCAATATCCATACCAAAGGTCGGTTGTGGTTTAGACAAACTAAACTGGAAAACAATCCGATCGATGGTTTATTTCATCTTTCAAAATTCCAACATAAAAATCACAATTTGCCAATTCAATCCAAATCAAGAAGCTGTACAACACTTAGAAAATAACATCCTCAACCCACACAACGAATACTCTGTACAGACTGAACACGCGAATGTCCCCGACAATATTTCAACACGTGATTCACAAACACATACGGGCCAGAACACGAACAACACCCCCAAAAACAACACTGAGAATCCGCAAACTAATCATCCTTTAGACAGCACTAGAGAACATGATCCAGAAGATCCTCAACCCGATCCATTTCAAAATCCGATTCCTCATTCCAGCCGAATAGACCCGCCTTTACAGACACTCAATATTAAAGAAACGAACGATGACATTCTTATGAGGAAAGACAATTACGTACACTGTATGTCAGCCGACTGTGTTTTTAAAAAAGGAGTCGCTAAACAATTAATCGATTTCGGGTGGCTGGATCCAATTTTTTTACGGTCGCAAAATTCAGAGATAGGTAGCGTGATAGTAACCCGACATAATAAAAAATTTATCTTCAGTCTGGTAATGCGAAATAAATATCACGAAAAACCAACTATAGAAAGACTAGATGATACCTTAATTATCCTTCGCGATATACTACAAGCTAGAAGTATCAAATTTTTCTCGATATCCAAAATAGGTAGTGGTTTCGATGAATTAAATTGGTTTGCAATTAAAAATACGCTCAGAGAAGTTTTCAACCATACAAACATCACCGCGACCATATGTCTCAACAAAATTAACATCCCCAACCCCGAGCTACGCCAAGAAATTATCCGCGAAAACCACGAATCTGTGATAGCCGGACACAAAGGCATAACAAAAACATTCAATCGAATTCGAGCATTATACTTTTGGCCAAACATGAAAGACGACATCCAACAATTTTTAAAATCATGCGAAAGCTGCCAACGACGTAAACTCGTAAGAAAGAAAACTAAGCCCCCCATGGTCATAACAGACACACCAACGACCGCTTTTGAGAAAAGTTCACTAGATATCGTCGGACCCTTACCAACTTCAAGCTCTCATAACAAATATCTGTTAACAATCCAAGACAATCTAACTAAATTCACCGAAGCTATACCGTTAAAAAATACGACTTCAATCACTGTTGCCGAAGCATTTGCAGAAAATCTTATTTGTCGTTAAGTACGGTGCGCCACAATCAATTCTAACGGATCAAGGTCCTAACTTTCTCAGTCCGGTGATGAACCAGCTGGCCAAAATATTCAAAATTAAACAAATAAAAACCACAGCTTATCACCCTCAATCTAATGGCTCACTTGAACGAAGTCATCAGGTATTAATCGAATATTTGAAACATTACATAACCAACCAAAGTAGCTGGGATGAATGGATAAGATTTGCTGTATTTTCTTACAATACATCTGTCCACGAGGGTACGGGCTATACACCGCACGAATGAGTTTACGGTTCAATTGCTAGACAACCGTCGAATATATATCTCCCAAAAGACACCCTCAATATACAAGTTAAGTTAAAATCGGTGAGATTGTACACAAAAAATGTAAACTTAACTATTAGGTACTCCTATGAATAAATCTGGTGAAAAAAGATATACTGCATTGTTATTCGCAAATCCACACCCCTCTTCACTTTCAGCTCTAGCATAAGTTTTCAGATTACCCATCTTGGCGCTGGGGGGGAGTAGCCATATTGGATCGTGAAGCGAGAGAGAGAGCGAGGGAATTAAGCAGGTCCGCCATATTAGTTTTCTCAAAACAGGTCCGCCATATTGGATTTTGAAACTAGACCGCAATATTGGATTTTTTGAAAAACGGGCCGCCATACTGGATTTCAGAAAATAGGTCCGCCGTCTCGGATCGCGAAGGCCACCGTCTTGAATTCCCGAAGGTTCAATGACTCAGGGACAGTCCAGAGACAGGCCGGTGAAACATGATCTCATTGTTATGATTACCCGCCAGGCGACAATAGCGATGACGTCATTTGTTATGACTCGCCATGGCTGTCATTTACTACTATATCAAGTAATATTCACGTGCCATTGAGTAATGAAATGTACTTATTAGAAATTATGAATGCGCCATTCAAAGATCCAAGCGGTAAAAGTCCTAAATGCCAACAAGTTCCAGAAATGCATTATCCCAACCGTTCATCCTGGAATGAGGATTTGACAAAGCATGGCTCCTCGACTGTAGAGTTCCTAGAATACAGAGTTGAGTCAATCGCCGCCATTCTGTACCGAAGTAAAATTGCGGGAAGTTTGAAACTGATGTAAGGAAGTAATATAACGTTGATAATTGTGAATAACTGGATTACGAGCTCTTTCATGATTGAATTTTTCATTTCGGCTATTTTGTTTTTGGAAATTCCTCGGAACATCGAACACGGTTTCACGAACGATGTTGTTGGTGGCATTGCGATATTTGAGGTTGTGTTAACGCGTTACTTTAGGATCAAGGTCGAAAAGATAATGCGGGTTAAAGACTCTTGATATTATCATAAAAACTTCGTGAAAAAGCATTATTTCACGATAACCTGTATAAAACACTCTTGACCATGATGAAAATGATCGTTGTTTAGATATTGAGGATGTTTATATTCAAATATTCGCCCGTCTCCGCCATTACGTGCCAAAGTTGAAGAGCCAATCAAAAGGAATCATCGATTGACTCAACTCTGTATTCTAGGAACTCTACTCGACTGTATTGTAACGTGTTCCGCTGCTCAACCGAGCAAAACGGCCACGCTGCGCACGCATCGCACGACAGAGAGGCAGCAACAGCGACGAACACCACAGCCAACATGCTGAACCGTCCGCGAGACGTGATTGGATCGGGGCAGGGTAGAAGTGTAGGATTGGACCGGGGCAAAGTTGCCAGCACGGATAAAACCAGACGAAAACCAGCGCTCGGGAGCAGACGATGCATAGCGCTCGCTGACTCATCACCTATTGTCAGTCTTAGAGCAGTGTAGCAGAGCGCTCACTGACTCCTCGTTCTTGCGAAAATCCGATCTAGTCGTAGCCAGATGCACACGGTCGCGTCAAATTAGTAGAGTCCAGAGCAGTCGATGCATAGAGCTCACTGACTCATTTTCACGGTTATTAGCGTCAAAAACCTTTGCACGGCGGTGACACGCCTAGTCTCATCCAACCGAATTTAGCTTCATTTTTCAAACTTAGAATCTTCTTAGCCAAAGCGGCACGATAAAAATTTAAGTTAGAAATTCGTTGAAATATCTTTGCAGTCGGCATAGCGTCTTGATATTGTTGCAAAATAGTAATGAGAAAGAGGATGGCGTGAGTCTCTGAGCGAAATAAAGTAATTCACAGACACAAATAAAATGGTCGAAAGGAAATTGATTATATTTGAAAATGACTGTCCGTGTTAAAGTCCTGAACAAGACTGTTTATTAAACAACAGATCATGTAATAACAGATTTCGGATGTTAATGAACATTCGATGGAGTAACTGTCTTATGTCTCTAAAAGGCTACTAGATCGGGTGATCTAAATGCAAGGGTAATTTCACCCTTTGTAACAATATGGGGCAATTCCACCTCAAATCGGCCAGATTTGGGTGTTTTTTGACGTCGTATTTTTTAAATCGTACGAATTTTTTTTCATGTGTTACAAACACAAAAAAAAAACCACCCGTATTTCGGCGTTTGGTCAAAATATTTTTTTCACCGAAGTTATGAATTAATGCATTATGTCGCAAACTCCGCGCGCGGTTACCTTTGAGAATTAATATCTCCAGGTCTATAAATCGTAGAGAGAGGAGCTGCAATTCATTTTGAAGGTAATGAAATCGACTTTTTGAGGAAATTTGGCAAATTCCAGAAAAATTTCTAATTGTGCCCGTTTTGAACAATTGAAATGTTTAATAATTTTTTTCGCAAAAACAGCCATTTTTAAAATTTTGAAAAAATTCGACCATATTTCTTGTTAAATTTTAAAGACTATAGAATTTTTTCGTGATGGCATTATTTTTAGTTTTTTTTTAATGTAATTTTTTGGGAGGCGCCGCGCGCGCCTCGCTGACGCTTCGCGTGTAGAACCACGCCGGGGTCTGCAAATGGCGCAACACGTCGACTATCTTTGGAAATTAATCATTGCAAGAGGCAGGAGTCTATGTTTTGAGGATTCGTGGAAGAGTTGCGTGATTTTTCATTATGATGGATGTGAATTTTATTCAACCAAATCAATATTTACAATATTATTCTTATTTCATTATATTGGCTACAGAATGTTTTCCAGAGGCTGAAAACTCTCGCACTTCAATTTGTTTCTCGTTAATTGGTATGAATGAGTGGTACTTTTGTGTGCCGATTATGGGTTTAGCACACTCAAAACGAGGCTGTAAAATCTTGTCGTGTTCGCTATGTTCCTCGCTATCAAAATATAAACATTCTATACTAGGAATATTAGTTTTTGTCCAGTTGAATAAATCTTTCGCAGTCTTTATGATCTGATCCGGTTTCTGAAGACTTGCTTTTGCTGCTAATCTTTTTATCAGCCCTCCTATCCCATCATATGGTCCTTTTCCATGGGATGTTGCGAAAAAATGCCATTCTGCCGCAAGGTCAAAGTCGTTGCGATGGTGAGAGAGATTGACGAAATTCTTTTTATTCTTATATTGAGCTGCAGCACCATCGGTGAAATAGATAAGTTTTTTTACGTCTTTTAATGTGTTCTTAATTATCTCGATAATTTTTCCTTGGAATAAATGTACAGCAACTGTGTTATGTTTCAAGCAGTTTGAAACTGCAGCAAAGCTTTTGTGCTTCAATATTGAGTTTTCTCTATAATAGATGACGAAAGGATGTATAGTTGCTTGATCATTATTCCAATGCACTCCTTGAATCGCATCTTGAAATACGAAGGCATAATTTTCGGAAAAGTCACCAGTGACAATGCATTCTTCGTTCGTCAAATTCTCCTTCACATTTCGCAAAAACTCTGATTGTTTGTCAGCGATGAATGCATGCGGTAATAACTTCTTCAAGGCGGATGACAATTTTTGCAAGAAATCTGATACAGAAGCTTGAATAATTTCCAGCGTAGCTCGATCGACAGTCACCCATAATTGTTTGTAAGTTATGTTTTCAATCATTTCTTCATTATATGCAGACTGCAATGAATCAATGAAATCATTCGTTCCTGGACATGTTCCGCAATGATTCAAATAACAATCGTTTGTTGGAGGATTGCAAATCATTTGCTCAAAACAATCGCGGTACGTTTGTATGCGCTTCGTCATCATTTGCGATATTTGCCCGATTTTTGCACCTTCTAACATCAGTTTCACATTTTGATGCGATGTGCAAACACAAACGGTGTGTGTACCACTTGCTCCAGCCAGGATACAATTCGTGGGTCTAAGTTCGGCGAATTTACTGAAACTGCAAGGTTCTTTGTCAGGATACCTTTGTTTGAACTCTTCGTATGCTTCTTTCAAATTGCATAAAACCAATCGCTTCTGCTTCTGCACTTTTTCCCCATTCTCTATGCAGGTGACGTAGTCCTTTTTACCTGGCATTATACGGCTTATTTCGTCTGACTCATAGAAGTTCACAATTTCTTGGGCGAGCCCAGCATCAAACCGCTTTCCACTCTTCGAATTTGCACATGCCAGGATCCCTTTTTCATCCTTTACTTTTTTTGCCACACTGATCATGTGTTTCGATGCATCAAAATGAGCTTGGATCTCCGAAACTGTCCATTCCGTGAAAAGAGTCAGGATTCTGATTTTTAAATTCTTATCATCCGTTTCCCGAAATCTTTCTTCAAGTTGTTTTAATATGCCATGGTCCTTATCTGCGTTTGCCTTCTGCTCTGCGATGTTCACACCAAACACTTTTTCCCCCAAAACTTTGTTAATTTTTTCAAACTTCCCTGCTGGGTATGATTGTTGAGATAATCTTCTCTTTTTTATCGGTGATTCTCCCAGTGTCACTAGGGTTTCATTCAATGAAGCTAGAGCTGCTTCATATTTTGGACCTGATAACGATGATGATTCCTCCGTTTCTTTGTCGTTTGGTAAATTTGGAACGTCAGCAAGCGCCGAAGCTGATGTATCCAAAACATCATTCTCTGACATCGAAGACTCGCTCTCAGGTTCTGCGGTCGCTCCAGTGTTGAGTCTCATTCGACAGGAATTACAAATAAATAGGTTGTCCGATGTTTGATCTTTGTTAAGTAAAGATAGCTGTGATTCAGTGACTCTTCGAAGGCGGTTTTTGTCTCGTACTCGATGGTTTTCCAATTCAAAAGGATTAAAACACTCGGGGAACGATTTTTCTGACATTTTTGCTCCCAATTCACAATTACAATTGACTGTGAGAAAACTTCTCACAGGGCTTCTCTAACGTAAACTGCAGTATGTCACTCTATTCACGAACGATCATTGACTGACCTCACCTTTGAAAATCCGTGCCTAAATACCCGAATCTAAACATTCACCGAGCCAATCAAATCAATTTCCATTGCATAGCTATTCGAAAATCCGGGAAATACCTTTCTTCGAATTGTAGTCTTGCAAAATAATTGTGAACTCCCAATTAATATACATCCAAAACGAATCTACAATATATATACGTGCAGTGACTTTGTCATTGTCTTTTGAAAGCCTATTGTTCCATGCTCTCATTGCAGCGGACCCAAGCGGTCAAGTTTCAATCCCCTGAATGACCTAATGAGTTCAGCGGCCCGTCATGCACCTGTGCATTTATACCTTCAAAATCCTGGAAGTACACAAGAATTTACCTAGAACTTTCGGATACCCTCATGGTATAGTGTGGTACAACTCTAAAAGAAACTTGCTAGTCGAACTATGATTGACGGTGAACGATTGGCTTTGCCATAAAAATCGAAATATATATCATTGCACAATATATAGTTATAACATACGAATGCTTTGGCTGATATTTTCTCAATTTTACCACAAATCTCGGAAACATAGACTCCTGCCTCTTGCAATGATTAATTTCCAAAGATAGTCGACGTGTTGCGCCATTTGCAGACCCCGGCGTGGTTCTACACGCGAAGCGTCAGCGAGGCGCACGCGGCGCCTCGCAAAAAATTACATTGAAAAAAAACTAAAAATAATGCCATCACGAAAAAATTCTATAGTCTTTAAAATTTAACAAGAAATATGGTCGAATTTTTTCAAAATTTTAAAAATGGCTGTTTTTGCGAAAAAAATTATTAAACATTTCAATTGTTCAAAACGGGCACAATTAGAAATTTTTCTGGAATTTGCCAAATTTTCTCAAAAAGTCGATTTCATTACCTTCAAAATGAATTGCAGCTCCTCTCTCTACGATTAATAGAACTGGAGATATTAATTCTCAAAGGTAACCGCGCGCGGAGTTTGCGACATAATGCATTAATTCATAACTTCGGTAAAAAAAATATTTTGACCGAACGCCGAAATACGGGTGGTTTTTTTTTGTGTTTGTAACACATGAAAAAAAATTCGTACGATTTAAAAAATACGACGTCAATTCTTGGCCGATTTGAGGTGGAATTGCCCTATGTTAGATTAACTTAGCTTGTAAATTCACACTTCAATATAACTCGAGCAAAAAGCTCCTTAAACTCATGTAAGAATCAGAAAAAGCTCTAGCTAAAATTGTAGAGTAGAAAATTGTCATAACCTAAAACGGCAGTGCTCCAAAGCGGAGACCGACCACAAAACCTTGATCGCGTCTCGTTTGTAATAGACACTTGACAGCTAACCTCAAAAAAAAAAAACAAAAAAAAAACAGAAAAGTCAAAGGAAATAGAATTCTCAAAGCAAAGAAATAGGATAATATTAGTATTAAATTCAGTTAAATTATACCAAAGAAATGATCATTTCGCTTAGGCGTTAGAATTATAGATAACATTCCTTGTTTGAGTTTCTTTTTTGTTAAAAAGTTCATCATAATTTTTGTTTGTTAATTCCTTCGATTTTCATGATCTAATTATTATTCTATTAAACAGATCATTGAAAACAACTTTGGTTCTTCATCTGAATTCAATTCTTTACTTGCATTCAATTTATTCAATATTAAAATACGATCAATCTCTCTCCTTCCTAACCTGAAAAGCAGTACTAGTGTGTAGTCACTCGGATCTGCTTCTCCTATCACCGATCTGCGATTCCCACCTTCACCCAACCTAATCAGAAATTGCAACCGAGCGCAGCTCCACTTGAATTTAACGAAAAATCTATCAAAAAATCTGTAACTCGAACCAGAACTCTCCAACTGAGGCAGATCCTTACGATCTAGCGATCAAGGATCTGGCAAAAAGTTGCAGTATGTAAAAAGAAATGTGTGAACTTTAAAATGTGGTACCGTAAGCCGATTCATGTGAGTGATACCGAGCGTTTTGTTTCAGATTGCTGGTGCGGTGACGACTTATCTTGTAATATTAATACAATTTCAAAAAGAAGATGACACCAAAGAAACAAATACAATTCTGAAGAATGCCACAATGTTGTTGAGAAATGCTACGACACTTCGCAACACAACTTTTTTGAAACAATTCTAAGTGCTGACACAATTTGAGTTTGATCGTAAGACTTTCGAGTGCGTCAACAGCACAGTAAGCACAGATAGAGTTGTCATAGCCCGTTCGGTGAAAATAACACTCTTGTATATCTTGATAATATGCTATAGAATATTACGCTAGCTCGAGGGTGGTACCAGACACATGACCAGACAGGACAAGATGTTACAGAGTTTGGTTTCACATTTTCACATTTTGTTGTGGTCTCGCCTCGGTCAATTGAGTTCTGTCTTCGTCTTAAAAGTAACTTGGTTCACACGTATGGCAAGCCATTTTACTTCTAAACAGCAGACATTTTCAGCATAGAAATCAAAATGAACCGTTGATTTGTAATTGCGAAGAAATTTATTTGGACACGTTATCATTACATCTAGACATAAAAATACTAATTAAAATTATGTAGCATCTTAAATTTTATTCTGAATATATATAAAGAAGATAGGAGTTTCATCGTCTTCATTATTATGTGTTGAAATAAATTGAATCAATTGTTATTACGTCGCAACATAATATTATTAATAATTTTGTAGGATGTGTTTTTAGTGGCCACAATTTTCCAGGAATGAACTGAGATGGTACACTATTAGAATCTTGAAAATCAACGTCACTTCTATTTTTCCTCATTTATATTTGAACACGCTCAAAACGTGCAAATTTTTATCAAGAAGCAAGCGATCTAAAATTTAACTTCTCACAAATAGTTCAAATCCATGGGATTAAAAATTATGTACATAATGAAAATTCAGGATCAATTACAATTATGTTCATAATAATAATTCGGTCTTTCTAAATTATGTCAAGAGAAATCTTCGGTTCATCGAACGTTTTTATGCGCGAAAGTAAAAATAGTCGCGAAATTTCATGACGTTCTCGTGAAATAATAATTTCTCGAATTACAATTATGTACGGACATGATAGAAGTTCGATACATTAAAATTATATTTTGGCATAATTTTACTTCGTAACATTATTATTATGTACATAATTTTTTGTCCTCGAATTTCTATTATCGTACGTATTTTCCAATCGTACGGATAAAAATTTTCATTATGTACTGTAACGTGGCAGGGAATTTCCCCTGCCTCGGACCCTCGCCTCCGACCCAGGCGGAGCGACCTCTTAAAAAGAACGCGATCGGCGCAAGCGTTCGCGAACGGATCACCCCCCAAGCCCTCCTGATTTCCTTTTCTTTCCGTCCCGGAGGCGTCTCCTCAAGGCAACTCGTTTTAAGTTTCTTGAATAATTGTCTGCCGTAAGTTTTTTTTGTATTATAAAACACAGGTTCCACGCCGAGGGACGACGAAGGACTCCGTGGGACGTCACAGCGGCCTACTCCAGGGGAAGTACCGAAAACCTGGTGTTAGTAGTCGTGTCTCGGCTGCACTACGCCTGCTAAAACGCCTGCCAAACGCCTGCCAAACGCCTGCCAAACGCCTGCCAAACGCCTGCCAAACGCCTGCCAAACGCCTGCATAACGCCTCTGCCTCCGCAACACGCAATACCGGCCTGGTCCACCGGTCAACATGTCCGAAATTCTTCGCACGGCTATCGCCAACCCCATCCAGCGAGACACGGCGAAACCACCAGGCTAGTAGCGAAACCCCTGGACAACGACCACCCGCCAAAAATCGCCCACGTGACACCGGCCGGCGTCTTCTCGCCGCTCGCCATCTTTGATCTCATCGCTTGCGCTGTTATCACGCTTCTCGTTTTTGCTCCCGCATTTTTCGTGTTTTTCGCATTTATCTTCGCTTAAAGTTAGTGTTTTGTTGGCTGTTTAGAGCCCCTGTAGTGCCTGTTACTGTACTAACAAGGAGTCGACCGTATATCCGGGAGACAGATGTTGTTCAAACTTCTCAGAAAGTTTGCTGGTGCCAGAACAACTAGCGTGGGCCACATAACTCTCCGGATTGGGCCTTTTCTTGTTCAACGAGTCAAAATATACTTCGTCGTCGAACGTTACTCGGGGCTCGCACATCGCCACAGGTTATTCTGTTTATTCCTGGCGTTGTGAGATTCTCCTATTGGAGTGAATGTTTATACATCGTATTATGAAATTATAGTGCCACCAGATTTTTAAAACTGATCATTTGAGGCATGCGATGACTTTTTCCTAACTCTAACCTCAAAATTGCAATGTCGTCGAGAGTTTATGGCTCTCGTGATGAAGAATAACGATCGTCACTCGTACGTAAGGGCTTTTTGACAAACCTCGTTACAGCCCTGGACTTTGGCTCGGGCCCTGATCCTCTCGTTTCGTCAAAAAAGCCTATCCGCACCGGTATAAAAATCTACTATGCTTGGCGTCGATTCATATATCGCCACTAATACCAGGGTGCTTGCTGCTTCACCAACATCCTTTCCTATCCATCGCTGTCCCTAACGCCGAGGTATTATGTTCGGCGTCGTGTATTCACTGTGAATTTCAATATTCATTCCATTTATTTATGTAGAAAAATTAGTCTCAACAGGTGAGCCCAGGACAGGGCTGAAAAAAGATACATTAATGAGTAATGCATGTACCCTTCCGACTAATTCAGCTGGGCTACTATCCAAAAATCCTACTAGCAGTATATGAGAGCATAAAAATGACCAAAAACGTCAGTTTATCCCTGATACCAGGATCAATATTTTGGAACAACGGTCTTGGGTTAGGGTAAGTTAGGTTACTTTTTTCGATTCCACGTTTGTGGGTCACTGTCCAATTCAGGAACGAACTCCTGTGAAAAAATCCTCGTATAATAAAAGTTGGCAATTATTCATCACGCCTTTACGAGCGGGGAGCACACATTTCAGCATCTGTAGTTGTAGACCCTCTACTTCTCAACGGATCGCAACGCAGATCGCAATCGATACCTGTGTGACAACTGACAACTGTCAGTTGCCCGTCAGGCTGGATTTTCATGCGCAGCGACAATATCTCATGGAAACGCGCATCAAAATTCACCCTCAGCCCGCGCGCGGCATCGGAGAACGCCATCTGGCGGACCATTATTTGAAAAATCCGCAACAGCCTCAATGAAACCGTCGTCTGCTTCCTACTGGACGAATTCGCTGTCCCGCTTGCTTCATATACACGTGTCGATGGCCGGCTAATATAGTTATAAGAATATTGAAGGGCAATAGTATACGCTATGCTTGGGAAAAACAAAGAGTTTGAATTATTAGTGAAATTAGAGTGCACTCTGCTCAAAATGTCAGATGAATTAATATGGTTCTATCTTGAATCCTATACGGTTTTCGTGTCCGAGCTGTATTTGGTTCTACGTGAAACTGTGTCCCGAAACAGTTTCAGATACGACCAAAGACCGTACACAAAGACCGCAAAGGATCTAGGATAGTACCGTATTAACTCATCCGGCATTTTAAGCAGGGTGCAGTCGAATTGCAGACCTTGAGTGAGTTGAATTGATCTATTTGAGCGATCAACCGAATTTTTCATCGACCCTCGTGACAAAGGATGGGAATTGTACGAAGCGAATGGCGAATGAGCTAATAGTGTTCGTTCTGTTTTTAACGAGGAAGAAAAATACGATCAGCGTGGAAAAGATGGCAAGAATAAATCACCGTTCAAAGTAATGCGTTTAGGCAGAGTGAAAAGCTTGGTAAGTAAATAAGCTAAAATTATTATCTGAATACCCAACAATCATTTTAATAGTAAGCGCCAGGTCAATACTTCTAATATGTACATATTCGTCTTTACAGCTATAGTTTGGAATAGAAAATCCACTCAAATATTTTTATATCAGATACAGTTATTTATCAACTCATTCTAATTTAGTGTCCATTTTTTATGAATGTCTGTTTCGATTTCCTTCGACAAGCCAGATAACATTCATAGAAACTCAATGTTTTTTATCCACAGATGAGTCATCTAGACATTGATGAAATACTTCGTGCATCGATGAGGGTGGTATAATTCATAAAAGCAGTGGAAGCATAAGGGTTCTCTACACCAAGCACACTTGATGAAAGCGATGAACTTGCCGCTGTGATCGTCTTCAGCTAATGCACATTTGCATTTACTTTTGAACGGTTTCTCCGGAAAACACACTTCGCGAACGTTCATGAAAACGTTTCTCGACTGGATGAGCTTTGAAGCAAACCACGCATATTCTATCATTTCCCTGAAGACAGGAGCAGAAAGTTGATTCAACACGAGTGATTGAATTTTAATCGCATCTTCACGGCTGTTGATTTGCCTCTGCTCTTTCAACAGATAGGTACTGTTTTGCAGTTCCTCAATCAGCAGCTTTGCCTGTCTGTGAAAATACACGTCTAATGGCTGACAATAAGGTGTACAGCCCGCTGGTATGATTTGCAGATTACAGGAAGACTCTCCGCATTCATTTTCAAATTTCTTGAATAAATTTGCGTTCGACTGACCACCCCAGCTGTCTAATATCAGAGCAAAATCTTTGCCTTCTACATATGGCTGTAGAATGTTGACAGTGTACGAGTCAAACAAAGACGTAGTGAGCTTCCCAGATTTTGAGCACACAATGTCCACATTTTTGTACTCGCTCACGAGTGCCTCTAGTCGTTCACTCACCTTCGGACCGAACGTACCCTTCGGTTCTTGCAGACAAATGAATACTTTTGGCAGCAATTTCCCGGAAGCTGTAATGGTGTATTGAACAGTATACGTGTGGGTAACTTTATTCATGTCACCCAAATGTACGTCCACGCATTTCTGTCCAATATGCTCCATGGTACGCTGCACATTAGTTCTGTATTCACAGCCCATTTGGTCGGTATTGAGGACGTAGTTGGGATCAAGTGTACTGATTGAATTCAAACAGGTTGCTTGAAAATTCTCCGCGGTTCTCAAGAGGTCTTCTAACGATCTTTTTTCGGTGGATTTTACGTATTTGGTCACCTTTCGTTGCCTGATACGGAACTCTTGTTTGAATCGAGTTGTCCATGATGCCGAAGCGGTGAATTGAAAATCCTCAGATCTATACTGCATAGCGGCCTGCACAGCCCATTCCTGTATGTTCCTCGTGGTAACAGGTAATTGCTTGATACGCGCTTTGCAGAATCTGTCATACGTCCACCGTTTTATTGTCTCGCTCTTGTCAAATTTTGTTCCCCCTTTCTTAATTTCTGCTTTCCATCTTGATAACTCATCTATTCTGGACAGACAAGCAGCTCCTTTAGCTTTTAAAGTTTTGAAGGACCACTGGGGATGTTCTCGCGCCAAATTTACGATTTTAATTTTTTTTTCCAGGTCGATGCTCTGATATCTGGATTTTTTTTCTTCGGGCTCGTAGTCACTGGAAATCGGTTGGCTCGTAGATGGAGATGATTCTATTCAAAGAAGAGACTATTATTTTATTTATATTTAGCTCTAGTTATAGTTGATTTTACATTATTTCTTTATTAGTTTAGGTAGTTAATTCCAGTTATAGTTGATTTTATATTATTTCTTCATTAGTGTAGGTAGTTAGTTCTAGTTATAGTTGATTTTATATTATTTCTCTAGTATTTTAGTTGTATCTAGCTCTAGTTAAGGTTGATTTTATATTATTTCTTTATTAGTTTAGGTAGTTAGTTCTTATAGTTATAGTTGATTTTATATTATTTCTTCATCAGTTGAGGTAGTTAGTTCGAGTTAAGGTTGATTTTATGTGATTTCATTGTTAATTCCAGTATTTAGTTCTGGTTGAGATTTAATAAATCTATCCTGTTGGTATTTTATGTAATTAACCCTAGTTTTTTTCATATCATCAGTGCATTCAGCAAACATATAATTTATATCCTCAATTTCTACCTGTGAGAGATGAATCTTGACCGGATCCTTGACTACATTCTCGATTGCAGTCTTGGCTACCAGCAATTTGGGCATCATCATCAGACATGACTTCTGTTGACTCATCGTTTTCATACAACTCTTCTACTTCAGTTAATTCGTAGTCTTCAACCATCTGAAGTAGTATGTTGGCAATTTGATCACCCAAAAGCCAAGCTTGATCGGAAATATTTGTCACAGCTTTTCCATCGATGATTCCCTTGTGCTTTAAAATTGCATGGCAGGCATGAAGAATTTCAGCAATTATCGGCGATGAAGATTCATCAGAATCTTCATAGGGAGGTTTAAGGCTGGTGCTAGGCGCACTGGCCATTTTTTATATAAAAAAAAAAGGAACTATCCAACAATAAAACAATCAACAATAACAAAACAATAAATAATTGATAACGGTGACAATAACGAACGAATAACAAGTTTGACAAATTCTCAACAAACAGTGAACAGTATTTATTACGATACAACTAACAATCAGAGTAGCAGAGATAGAGCACGAATTATTTTTCAAATAATGGTCCGCCAGATGGCGTTCTCCGATGCCGCGCGCGGGCTGAGGGTGAATTTTGATGCGCGTTTCCATGAGATATTGTCGCTGCGCATGAAAATCCAGCCTGACGGGCAACTGACAGTTGTCAGTTGTCACACAGGTATCGATTGCGATCTGCGTTGCGATCCGTTGAGAAGTAGAGGGTCTACAACTACAGATGCTGAAATGTGTGCTCCCCGCTCGTAAAGGCGTGATGAATAATTGCCAACTTTTATTATACGAGGATTTTTTCACAGGAGTTCGTTCCTGAATTGGACAGTGACCCACAAACGTGGAATCGAAAAAAGTAACCTAACTTACCCTAACCCAAGACCGTTGTTCCAAAATATTGATCCTGGTATCAGGGATAAACTGACGTTTTTGGTCATTTTTATGCTCTCATATACTGCTAGTAGGATTTTTGGATAGTAGCCCAGCTGAATTAGTCGGAAGGGTACATGCATTACTCATTAATGTATCTTTTTTCAGCCCTGTCCTGGGCTCACCTGTTGAGACTAATTTTTCTACATAAATAAATGGAATGAATATTGAAATTCACAGTGAATACACGACGCCGAACATAATACCTCGGCGTTAGGGACAGCGATGGATAGGAAAGGATGTTGGTGAAGCAGCAAGCACCCTGGTATTAGTGGCGATATATGAATCGACGCCAAGCATAGTAGATTTTTATACCGGTGCGGATAGGCTTTTTTGACGAAACGAGAGGATCAGGGCCCGAGCCAAAGTCCAGGGCTGTAACGAGGTTTGTCAAAAAGCCCTTACGTACGAGTGACGATCGTTATTCTTCATCACGAGAGCCATAAACTCTCGACGACATTGCAATTTTGAGGTTAGAGTTAGGAAAAAGTCATCGCATGCCTCAAATGATCAGTTCTAAGAATCTTGTGGCACTATAATTTCATAATACGATGTATAAACATTCACTCCAATAGGAGAATCTCACAACGCCAGGAATAAACAGAATAACCTGTGGCGATGTGCGAGCCCCGAGTAACGTTCGACGACGAAGTATATTTTGACTCGTTGAACAAGAAAAGGCCCAATCCGGAGAGTTATGTGGCCCACGCTAGTTGTTCTGGCACCAGCAAACTTTCTGAGAAGTTTGAACAACATCTGTCTCCCGGATATACGGTCGACTCCTTGTAAGTGCCCAAATCGGAATCCGGCTGCTTGTAGTGGGACATAGAAGGCTACGAAAAGGTAGGCTGTCCGCATTCCTCTACTTCGACCCTCCGTCCATCTTAGACCAAACGGCCACGCTGCCTTCTGCGGCTGTCTGGGCCAGGATTATTTCCGCGTCTCTCAGCGGACGGGTTGTCGAAGTTCCATCTCCGATTTTACCTTGTAATTGCTTGCTCATTTTTGCCTTTGCATTATTCTGGCTAACATCCAGATTCCGATTTCGAGCGATAACGTATCTAGTCATAGCCTGTATCTCTGTATTTCTTTTTAATTGCCTTGGGTCGAGACCCCCGCCATTTTGATTTTTGCCTTGTCCGTTGCCTGCTTTCCTGTACCCCGCTTACCCCGCATGTAGAGTGTGCTACGCGATATTGTAAACGCCGCGCGTCTGTGTGAGTGAGCATCGCCGCTGCGTAGGCGCAATAGTGTGCGTACCGGTACGGACCACGCTGTGACGTAGGCCACCGATACATGTGTGCGTGCTATCCCCTCCCGTCTCGCTGCCGTCGCGTCTAGGTACCTGCCGTCGAGTGAGTACGTCCCGCCGCTCTCCGCTGGCTACGCGCTCGCTCTATCTCTCTCGCACTCCCGCCACAGCCATATCGCCAGTCGACTTGTCCGCGCTCCTTTCCATTTGGAGACTCGCGCTGTACGAGCTGTCTGTCATTTTTTCCTTCTCGGACCTTTCTTTCTTTGCGTTCGTTCCAGCTGGCAATATGACTGGTCCCGGCCGTGCATTATAGATTCTGCCCCAAAGTACCTAATCTAGTCAGATGATACTCACTATTAGTACAACGTATCTTGTAGGCGAGTCGAGTCTGGAACCTTATGCTTAGTCGTCGTTCTTCCTTTCTTTCTTTTTTTTCCCTAGCGAACCGCCGCGCGTAGAATTCACTTTCCTCGCATTGTTTAACTCAACTTTAGCGTTGGCTGTGCCCGGCCTGTGGGCAAGAGTACACCTGAGAGTGTCCGATTTGATCTTTTCTCAATTTCTTTTCCTTCTTTTTGGGTGGTTTGCATAGAAACCTTGTTAACGACGAAGTTACCTAGCCTAGCGTAGACGCTGCCTACCAGACTCGACCGATAGTATGTAA
This sequence comes from Ametastegia equiseti, assembly GCA_963989295.1. Classification (NCBI taxonomy): domain Eukaryota; kingdom Metazoa; phylum Arthropoda; class Insecta; order Hymenoptera; family Tenthredinidae; genus Ametastegia; species Ametastegia equiseti. The sequence goes on from OZ022389.1 coordinate 27,323,861, forward strand.
GGATACCGGTCCGCGCGACCCGCGTTTTCTTTGGATTGTTATTATTTTTCTTTTTCTTTACTTTTGTTTTGTGATCACTTCCTTAGCCTGCGAGCCTATAATAATAAAGCAATCCACTGTGATATTCAATACTACGATCTGGAATTCTTCGCTTCGCCCCCACGTTCCCCTCTACCGTCCTAGCCGAGCCTACCGTCCCGATTCCCGGTCCCTGTTGTCGATCCCGATCCCGCGGTACGTCTGACGTACCTGGCGCCCACTCCCGTTTCCCCTTTTACTTTTCAGTTCCCATCGCGTTGCAGTGAGCCGATTTTTGGAGGCGAGAAGTGTTTGGTCTGGGGAATTCCCGACCTCGGTCAAATTGCTCGTCACAGTACATAATTTTAATTCACCGAATTTTCATTATGTACATAATTTTAATTCACGGAATTTCCATTACGTACCCCAGATAACAAAATGCCCGCACAATGCATGCCAGGTGAGGGCAAATGTGCGGGTCAGTCCGCATCGCGTGAGTGCAGATCACCATGCCGATGCGTCCTCCGTGGATGGACATATGACTCGCACGTCGTGCGCAGCTCACACGTGCGGGCATAGTGAGAGGTTAGGTTATAGTATGCGGTGAATTTTGCGAAGAAATATGTATTCCATGATGTGTAAGGTAAAAAAGTAAAACGGTATCTCTTATAGACGTTTATATTTTGATATGAAATTTCTTTCATGAATATAAAAGAACTAAAAATCACAGTATTAGTTAACTCAGGTTAGATATTGCGATACTCATCACAGTATGACTAATTGCCGTACGTTTGAGTAAAGCAAGGTACTATTGTAGGACTTGACTTATAATATTGCATTTACTGAATGATTGGAAGCATATGTTCAGATCACTGCAGCATTTTCTTAAACTTTTCTGAAAGAGTATCAAATCTGTAGAATATACAGGTTGTCCCAGAACCCGGGGACCACCGGGCACTAGCGGATTCCTTGACAAAATCTGAGACGAAATTTATTTTTGCAAATTTTCTGTTAAACCAACCGTATTCGAGTTATAGCCGATTGAGGTCGTCCAATACCGGCGCAGATAGGAGACCGGCACAGGAGCGTCACATCAGAAAAAAATATATGAGTAACAGCCAGCCAAACGATCGTCGTTTTGTCACTCAGTGGGGTGACGCGCTCGCCGCTCGAGCTATACGGCTTGCGCTAGCGAGCCGAACCGACAATACGCTCCTGTACAGGTCTCTCATCTGCGCCGGTATTGGACGACTTGAATCGGCTATAACTCGAATACGGTTGCTTTGAAAGAAAATTTCCAAGAATAATTTTCGTCTTGGATTTCGTCAAGGAATCCGTCGGTGCCCGGTGGTCCCCGGGTTCTGGGATACCCAGTATAATATCATTACGAAGTTGAATTTTTCTATTGTTATGAAAGTGAGGTTAGAATGCTGATTTCGGATCGTATTTGTGCGTGTACTTACTGTAGGTTGGATTCCACAAGCTGCAGTTCCAACGCCACCAGCCGGATTAAAATTATGGACACTATAAACCAGATATTGTTCTTTTAACTACCAGATAAACTAATTAATATTTCTGTTCGATGGTAGTCAACTGAACCATGGTGAACTGAACAGAAACGGCTGCCCGGCTGGCGATTATGGCGGGATGCGAGCCATGGTAGCGACGACTGGTTGCAGCGCGCGCTTTTTAAATGTTATATGTATAATATACACGTCAGTGTCGGATTTAGGCATTAAGCTGAGTAGGCGGCAGCCTATGGGACCCCACCACTTGAGGCCCCCACCAACTTGAACTTATGGGGGATTTTGAAAAAAAAGAGGTCATAGACCATGGTATTTGGAGTTTGACGGAGGCTTTTCTTCCCTACGTACTTTCGTCTATCGAACACATCCCTCGCAGGATTTTCGAAGATCATTCAGTCGGGACAGCCCGTCCAAGTTTTTTATAAAATGAGATTCGACCAAATCTTCAGCTTGAAGGAGTGAGATCGTTAAAAAAAACTCCGCGAACAAAAACTGCTAGTCTTTTAATGTACTTGCGAAAAGAAAATACGGCAATATCGCGCAGAGTCACGCGGGGATAAAATAATCATCATATTTTCATCCCCTTGAAATTAACCATTTTTTATTCCAATAATTCGAATGTATAACGATTTCTCCAATAATAACGGCCTTTTGAGCCTGATACGAACGTGGTCCGATGCGATCCTCGATTTTTTTTACATGATTCTCATTCCAGATTCATTCATTTTTCGTTGGTGTTTTCGTATAATTCAGCTGGTAACCAATAAAAGAGCTTCGATGTTGATGAAAATAACTGGGCTTTATTAACACCGAAGCTTTTCGATTTGTTACCACCTGAATTATACGAAAACACCAACGAAAAATGAATAAATCTGAAATGTGAATCATGTAAAAAAAATCAAGGATCGGATCGGACCACGTTCGGATCAGGCTGGTGAACACATCCTCGAAAAATTGATGAATCTGAACGAAATTGATCTCACAGAGATCCAAGATCGGATCGGACCATGTTCGGATTAGGCTCAAGAGTTGCGTGGTTATTCGAGCAATCGTTATACATTCGAGTTATTGAACGGAAAAATTGCACATTTTCAGGAGACAAAAGTAGAGTGGTTCTTTTCTCCCCGCGTGATTTTGCAATATTGCCGTATTTTCTGTTCGAAAGTATAAGTAAAAAGACTAGCAGTTTTCATTCTTCAAATTTTTTTACGGATTCTCAATCCTTCTGCATAACAAATTGCCTGAATTAATCATTTCATGAAAAACATTGACTGGCTGTCCAAAAAATCCTGCGAGGGTTGTGTTCGATAGATAAAAGTACGCAGGGAAAAAAGATGCAGTCAAATTCCAAATAACATGGTCTACGAGCCGTCGTTTTTTTTTTTTTTTTTTTTTTTTTTTTTCTTTGTCAATCCCCCTTATACGTATTGACTGACCGATCAAGTATTGAAAATTAAAGAGAAAAAATTTTCGAAGGTTGACAAAATGTTATGGAGCAAACACGCAGGCATTACAAATATTTCGAACTTTCAGCTGGAAACAACCTTATTTCGAAGCTTTTTCAATTGGGCCTTCACCACCTTTCCGCCTACAGGCCCCCACACACTCAAATCCGGCGCTGCTGAACGATGAGGTCTATGTAGAGACGTACAGCTGACGGTTAGGCGTCGTCTGCGTGGAACCGGATGAATATCAGAATAGGTCCGCATGAATTACGATTGTCGTTTTCGTCAACAGCGAAATGTGGATAGCAGCGTATGCTTACCGGCAAGACAGCGTCGATGAATCCGAGTAATAACCGGACAGGTCCGAGGGGTCTCTGCATAAAACTTACTGTCCGCATAAAGTGGGGGTATGAACAGACAGAAGTCGACTTGCGCCTCATACGGAACTGTTATCTGTTATCTAACACTATTGATCAGTCATTTTTGCAGGGCAGTGGATTCATTTGCGAAAGCTTGTGTTGAAAGAAGTGTATTCATGTATATTACAGAATTCTCCATCTAGAAATCCAGGGAAGAAATAATACGTGCATATGATAGTAATCGACCGATCCATTGTATACATTTATATACTGTATAAAAACATATGTGATGAGGTACGATAGAACAATACCGTTCGTTACTGTTCAGTCCGCATTCGGCCGGATAAATTTTCATGCTCGCAGTTGCGCGCCGCCACAAAGGCACCAGACACAATCGTAAACTTCTGCCGTCATAGACTTTTCTTCAACAGCGCACACTGGGGCAAGCAGCCTCCAAAGCTGGCACTAAATACAAACATCAAATTTAATTTAGAAACACCTACTTATAGTACTTTATGAGAGCACTTATCAATACAGACTTCCACGGTGAATGAATGCTTGGGAGCTTCTCCGGATCGCCACTTTAATATGCTTTTGGAGCGGCTTATCAGCGGCAATAACAATTCACGCGTTTTGAGCCTTACAAAAAATGGTTGTTTTTGTCATGGAACTTTCGATTTCGGGTATTTTACTATAGATTGGTAATTTTTGATCCGTTTTTGAGCATAATGTAAAATGAAATATACTTGACAAATATGGTAGTTGAATTTAATTGAATTATGGTGAAATCTACAAACGTTTAACTTGTTAATGATGTTCCAAGGTAGATCGAGTATTTTTTTTTTTTTTTCCTATCAAGTTTGAGTTTCAGGAACGTAAATACCGTTCGATATCTTGCACCTTTTTGCTCCTTTGACAGTAAGTCAGTCATTTCCACAGCTAGTCGTTTCATTATAATGGTCAGCATCAGTTGACTGAGATAAAAGAATTGTACGACTAACTGTGAAAATGACCGACTTACTGACAAAAGAGCAAAAAGGTGCAATGTGTTTATGTCAAAAGGTATTCACATTCCTGAAACTCAAACTTGATCGGAAAAGAAAAAACAAACACTCGATCTACCTTGGAACATCATGAACAAGTTTAATGTTTGTGGATTTCATCATAATTCAATTAAATTCAACTACCATATTTGTCAGGTATATTTTATTGTACATTATGCTCAAGAACGAATCAAAAGTTCCCAATCTACAGGGTGATTTTTTTTAATCGCCCCAGGCGAATATCTCGAAAACTAGAGGAGATAGAAGAAAAAGTTTCATACAAAACTTGAAGGGTTTTGAGGGGGAAAGAACATGGTGCGGTCATATTTTTTGTAGGTGGAGGCGCTGAGCTGCGGTGAAGGTCACCTTGGTTTTTTTAAATGGAATGGTATTTTTTTTTTCAAGAATCTGAAAGAGAATCAAATTCCGCGTCAAAAACACCCCAACACATATGGTCCAAAGTTGGTGGTTTATGAGATAAGACCCGGGCAAGTTCGGTCCAAGGAGGACGTCCAAATTACGTAAATACTATTCTTACGTCTTCTCGAAAGTGTCTGAGATACTTTTCGACTTCGAGTTGTCAAGATAAGGTATTAGGGTCGAATAAGTTGATTTCGGGTGAGGTAAAATCAATCAATTTGATTAATAACGTTATTAGCGGTATTGTCATTATCGGGTTCAACCATTCTGTACCCGCTTTCAATTCTTATTTACCACACGGTACATTTTACTCTGTGATAGATTTTTCCCCGGCTACATCTCAAAGTAGCTCCTGTCTGTTTATCATTCACTCTTTACTCGGAATGTTTTGATCCGCTAATCATACCCGACACGAGTCCGCCGAAGAATGTATCACAGAGTAAAATGTACGTGGTGAATAAGAATTAAAAGCGGGTACAGAATGATTGAACCCGGTAATGACAATAACGCTAATAACGTTATTAATCAAATTGATTGATTTTACCTCACCCGAAATCAACTTATTCGACCCTAATACCTTATCTTGACAACTCGAAGTCGAAAAGTATCTCAGACACTTTCGAGAAGACGTAAGAATAGTATTTACGTAATTTGGACGTCCTCCTCGGACCGAACTTGCCCGGGTCTTATCTCATAAACCACCAACTTTGGACCATATGTGTTGGAGTGTTTTTGACGCGGAATTTGATGCTCTTTCAGATTCTTGAAAAAAAAATACCATTCCATTTTAAAAAACCAAGGTGACCTTCACCGCAGCTCAGCGCCTCCACCTACAAAAAATATGACCGCACCATGTTCTTTCCCCCTCAAAACCCTTCAGTTTTGTATGAAACTTTTTCTTCTATCTCCTCTAGTTTTCGACATATTCGCCTGGGGCGATTAAAAAAAATCACCCTGTATAGTGAAATTCCCGAAATAGAAAGTTCCATGACAAAAACAAGCATTTTTTGTAAGGCTCAAAACGCGTGAATTGTTATTACCGCTGATAAACCGCTCAAAAAGCATATTGAAGTGGCGATCTGGAGAAGCTCCAAAGCATTTATTTACCGTGAAAGTATGCATTGACAAGTGCTCTTGTAAAGTACTATAAGTAGGTGTTTCTGAATTAAATTTGATTTTTGTATTTAATGCCAGCTTTGGAGGCTGCTTGCCCTACTGCGCAGCAGAGCGAAACCAGTGAGTTTCCATCCGCAAACCAGGATGGAAACCAGTCGATTGCCGGCCCTCGTTTGCGGATGGAAACTCGCTGATTCCGCTTCGCTGTTGGAGAAAATAATATGTCCACCTCGGATAAAACTGTCGTTTGCGCCTCGTATAAAGTTGAAAACACCTCGGCTTTGCCTCGGTGTTTAACTTCATACTCGGCGCGCAAACGACAGTTTTCTCGCTCGGTGAACAATGTACTATTGTCAAGGCTCGTACTAACAACCGACAGGTTCGGATTGGTGTAAAGGTTCGGCGCGTACTACTTTGGGAAGAGTCCGGGAAAGAACTGGACCACAAGCCGATAAAATCGATTGCGAACACAAACTGGACAGGTTCGGATTGGGGAACACGTTCGACATATGATATTCGCGGAACAGTTCCAGAAAGACCCTAATGGCGAGCTGATAGAATCGATTGCGAACAAAAACCGGACAGTTTCTGCAGAGTAAAGAAGAGGTTCGGCGCGTACGTCTTTGCAGAAGAGTTCCGGATAGAACCGGATCGCAGGCCGATAGAATCAATTGCGGCCACAAACCGGACAGATGTGGATTGGGGAACACGTTCAGCATGTGATATTTGCAGAAGAGTTCCGGAAAAACCCGGATGGCGAGCTGATAGAATTAATTGCGTACATGAACCGGACAGGTTCGGATTGGAAAACATGTTGGGCGCGGACTTCTTTGCAAAAGAGTTCCGAATAAAACCGGACCGCAAGCCGATGGAAGCGATTGGGGACACAAACCGGACGAGTTCGGATTGCAAAACACGTTCGGGGTATAAAATTTGCGGAAGAGTTTTGTATACACCCGTATAACGGACCGATTCAATTGTGGTCCGGATATAGTCCGATTCGTGCCGAATTGATTTCCTTGCTGGCGATTTGCACTGCTGTCATGAAACCGGATGCGCACGTATAGGTTTCACTTTTCATTGAAAATACGGTCGGAGTGCGAATACAAACGGACTGTTCCCGATGCAATGAATTTCGGAATCCGGGTACGACTCCGGATCAGCCCGAATATAATCCACATCGAATTTTTTTCACGGATACGATGCAGATAGAAACCGACAGAATCCGATCGGACTTTATCCGGACTCATACGGAATCGCTATCCGAAACCTATCAGGTCCTATAGATTCTTATCGGATATTTTCTGTAGGGTTCTCAACTCTTACATGAACCACATTTTCTGATACGGAAAATGATTTCGTTTTGATAAATTTATCAGAAATTGGAATGACTGCATATAATTTCAGAGTGCCACGAACCATCAAAGCTTTATCGAATCGATTTTGTGGAATAGCTTTAGCTTCTTCTGCTGTATGTTCTGCGGCAGGCAAAAGATATGCTCCCGAAATAAGAGCATGCTATTATACAAATGCAGCGGTGTTTGAATAGGATCTGAATTGCCAATCAATTGTAAATTCGCCAGACAGTTCCATCTACCCCATCACATGGCCCTTTGCCATGTGATGTAGCCGAAAAAATGCCACTCAGCTTGACATCCGAAGGCTTCAAAATGATGCGTGATGTTAATGAAATTCTTTTGATTTTTATACTGGGAAGCTACTCCATCTGAGAAAAACTTTTTTTTAATAGTAATTGAACCTTGAAACTCCTCTTTCATAAAGTCATTAATTTTTTTTTTTTTTTGAATAAATCAACTGCGATCGTATTATGTTTCAGACACTTCGAAATTATTACAAAACTAAAATGGTTCAACTTTCCCTCGCGGTAACTTTTATCATAAACTACGATTGGATGGATAGTTGCCTAGTTATTACTCCAGTTGAACCCTTGAGTAGAATCTTCACAACAAACGCATGATTGTCAGCGAAATCGCACACGACTAGAAATTCACCAACTTTCGCGGTTTCTTTCATCTCCTGCCAATAACTGCTTTGCAATGAAATCATGTGCTGGAAATTATTAACCGTGCTGGAATTTTCGGAACCGGTATAATTCCAATCGAAAATAACCAGTAGACATATTCTGGGAGTCTTAAGTAGTTGAATAACTATTTTCCGAGAGAGGATAGCCCTGGAAAATAGCAAAACATTGAATGAAATTCAACGGCTACGTGAAACAGCGAGCCTGCCGGAGCAGCGCCACCGTGGAACGGCACGCGCGGCGACGCACGGCCGGACGTTTTAATTTTTTTCTCCGGACCTAGTATGGTCTCCATAATTTTTTTTTCACGAATTTGAAGGGGAAGGATCCAGCTATCTGAAAAAAATTGTCTTCATGAAATCTACCTAGCCCTTTGCAAATGGCGGTCGAATTTTGGAAAAAAACGACGAAAAAAACTTGAAGAAATTTTTTTTTCCTCAAACATATTTTTTCAACAGAAGCTCTTTCTTTTGTGAATATAATGAGTCCGAGATCATTCGGCTGCGATTCATGGTTTCGGAGATATGAATTTTCAAACTAAGCAGTGCAAAAAAATCCAAACACCCGTAACTCCGCCATTTTTGAAAATTTTGCGAAATCCGTGAACTTTTTTTTTTTGTATAGTACTAAAGATTCCTCGAAGGGCGCGAAGATCCGCGATTTGAGTGTTTTTTTTTGAGTGAGATGACATGGACCCGCTCATATGATCCGTTAAAAATTTTAGACACAATTGTCCACAAATCTCGGTGTTGTACCTTTGATATCGTTCGTAGTTTCACTTGATTTGCACATTCGATCCGAAATATTCAATTAATTCGATAGGCGGAGGTAAATTTCCATAGCCGTCGAAATACTTGACGATAGAGTCGCGTTTTATGTACGCAACCCAGTGTGTTCCGGGGCCACCTATGTTGTCCAAATTTATTATTCCACACTCATTCTTCGAAACTCGATTCCGCTTTCCAGAAAATTCCGATCGCAAAAACCCCTTTGAAATGCGGAATTCTCAAACGCTTTGCGTACGAAAGTAGTTGTACGTTGGTCGTTGCACCCCGAGGGAGAACGATTATTTCGTTTTTTTTTCTCCTTTCCTGCAGCTTCTTTCATGCCATACCCACGTTTATACGGGGTTAAGCGAAGCCCTTGACCACGAGTATCCATTGCACGATTATGTTGCTCAGTCTCGAGCAATAGTTTTCGTGCGTTGGCGGCTTGATTGACCGATTTAGCAATACCTGCAGCTCCGCCAGCTAAACTTCCGACTGGTAATAATCCTGCTAGTAATGGTACTAGAAAGGGTAAAAATCCTCCCCGTTTAGCTAGCGGCAAAGTTCTGGGTTCATCGCCTCTTTTGTTTCGAGGCTGCCTTTTCCTTTTTGCCGTCTCCAGGCTCGATCCCGTTTTCACATTCTTCCGATTACTTCTCTTCAATCCGGCACCCATTTTAATTTTAGCTTTCATTGCGCGCGAAACCGCCCACGCGGCCGCCCGTTCGAAGAGACCCGCGTTTCCCGCCTTAGCGCGGAGTGCGGCTTGTTCCGCGAGCTTTCGGTCCGCGATATGCCGCGCCGCAAGGTCTTCGCTTTGCGAATAGGCGATGTCGTGCTCGCGGCAAAACGCGTCAAGCGGCCCAATTGTAGAGCTTCGCAATCGGCCGAACACTGGGCCAACACCGCATTCATCAGTTCGAGTGTAGGCCCAGCGATGGCGACCAATACTGTTCCAATACTGGTTATTAGTTGGGATGATCAGTTCGGTCCAGCGTATGGCTATCGACATTGGGCCAGTATAAATCAACAACGTAAAATCAACATCGCTTTTAAGCATTACCCCAATACTGTATGCGAATGTTGGTTCAACATTGTCACGCACTATACAGATATAATTTATAGCACGCCTTTTAATTCGTTCTGAGAATGGGTCAAATTAAAAGACAAGTCACGTAAGTTACTTCATGCGTATATTGCATACGTATATATTTATCACATATGAGGAGAATTGTCTTATTATTATTTTTTTATTAATCTGTACTTTTTTTGACGGAGTAACATGATTTTGACATGATACATGTGAAAATATACAACTGATGAGCAATGAAAAAATAAGGTTATATTTTGGTCAACTGCGCGTACGTGTAGTAAACTTTGAGTATGGCGAAGTCTCAATATGGCGTTGTCGTTCGTCTGCATTTTGTGGTTATGTTCTCTTCTGGTGCGTTGACTGAAGAATGTAACGCTTCACATGAACTACGAGAAAGCACCGAACTAATATTTTTCACAGATCCGTGTATAAAACATTTGAACAGAACTTCAGTTGATTAATATTCTATCAGACCTCGCTTACTGTAACAACGAGTTGTAATTTATACTATCACCCTCTGAGGTATCAGTGCTCTAACCGACTGCACTCAGTGAAGCAGGCAACTGCCAAACTCTGCCGCCAGGAGCGCTAGCCAGCTCTCGGCCATAACTGCCAGACGACTACACTATGTGTTTGATGCAAATAAGAATGCGTTATTCCGCCAATTATGCTGAGAATTCAGTGGAAGCATTACCCTGAATTATCATTATCACAATTCGGAATTCATATTTCACTATTGACGACTGTGGTTTGTGTAGTCGTCAAGGCACTATGCCGCGAGTCATGACCGAAAACTCAGGACTGCTGTCTGCGCTTGACTTCCCGTGTCGCCTTCCCTTTACTGCGCCAGTACCGATTTTCAGTATTGGCAATTCTACCTCGACTGTGTATTGGACTAGGTCTGGATTTATGCATTTGACCAGTATATTAAACCAACACTGGCCCAGTATTGTGAGTAATACGCCACCAGTATTGGGCCAGTGTTGATTCGGATTAGTTGGTTCCCAGTACAGTGCCAGTATTGGGCCGTATTGTCAACTATGGCAAACTCTACCTGGGGGGTTAATACCCGGATCACCGCGTGCTCATCGTTAGACCTTGCCCCATTGATCTTTCCTTTGGCATTATTAGCAGTTTCTTATTTGTATCGCGGGGCCGTAAACGTGATCAGTCGTGCAGTCGGTATTATAATGTTGCAGGCAAAGTCGATATCCGAAGACTTCTGCATCAGCAGTGATATGCAGTGGGAGTTTGTCCCACAGCTCATGTACCCGATGACCAAGATATTTCATTAATATGATTTTAGGTGTATATTCCAATTATTCCTCGACACTAAGTTTCCGGCAATTTGGAAATGACGATCCGGACGATAAATCAACGATAATAAACATCTCCAAACCAATGAATAAACTCCCCCGTAAGCGTATAAATACCTTTGTCCAGGAATAATCTTGCTCATACGCAAATATGCGTTTCGTAAAGCAGTCTCACGCTATTCAAATAATCAAACTTGACAGCAAAACTGAGCCGAATAGGTTGAAACGCCACGGAGCGCTCTTACCTAATACAATTTGATGTATCATTTGCGGGCCGTCCAATTGTAGTCTAGTCAATCTGGACTTTGACCCTCAAATAATTCAGCGGTGGATGAAAAATATACCAATCGACGCAGAAACTTGCCCAGAACAACATATCAAAATGTTTATTCACGACATTCCCGGGGTCATAGTTAAATTAATTAAAAACTATCAATAAATCGCGAGTCCGTGATTAAATCGCTCGGGGTTTCGTTCCGACTCATCAAAAAAAAGAAAAAAAAAATAGCAGCTTGTAGAGGAGATCATTCCACACAAATTCGATGCGGGAACCCGTGTTCCACGATCAGCCGTTTTCGCGTTAAAAATGATTGAACTTTTTCTGGCCCAAACATCGCCAAACGATCAGCTGTGATTTAGCGACGCCTCCCGCTAACGCGCGCAGCCTTCAGGTAGACGCGCGGATGCGCAGCAAATTCAAACTCACGCTATGTGCTATTCTTCAATAAATATGATTTTCATCCATTAGCAGTCTATTTTCGCTATGTATGTGTTTATTTATCATACAAATCATGGCAGTGTTTTGATATATCTGATAAAATGACATGGTAATGAGGTTATTAGGTGAAATTACTCACTACATCGAATAAATCATTACAAAATTTCGTAGATTATCAAAATTCATTAGTTAAATAAATAAAATATATTCATTCGACTCGAAATCAATTTTTTTTCATTTGTTTGAAAGATAAATTTTGATAATCTACGAAATTTTGTAATGATTTATTCGATGTAGTGAGTAATTTCACCTAATAACCTCATTACCATGTCATTTTATCAGATAGATCAAAACACTGCCATGATTTGTATGATAAACAAACACATACATAGCGAAAATAGACTGCTAATGGATGAAAATCATATTTATTGAAGAATAGCACATAGCGTGAGTTTGAATTTGCTGCGCATCCGCGCGTCTACCCGAAGGCTGCGCGCGTTAGCGGGAGGCGTCGCTAAATCACAGCTGATCGTTTGGCGATGTTTGGGCCAGAAAAAGTTCAATCATTTTTAACGCGAAAACGGCTGATCGTGGAACATGGGTTCCCGCATCGAATTTGTGTGGAATGATCTCCTCTATAAGCTGCTTTTTTTTTTTCTTTTTTTTTGATGAGTCGGAACGAAACCCCGAGCGATTTAGTCACGGACTCGCGATTTATTGATAGTTTTTAATTAATTTAACTATGACCCCGGGAATTTCGTGAATAAACATTTTGATATGTTGTTCTAGGCAAGTTTCTGCGTCGATTGGTATATTTTTCATCCACCGCTGAATTATTTGAGGGTAGGCCTATTCGTCGAGCTAGATTGACTAGACTATTGTGGAAAGACAAATGTTGTTGTAAGTTTACTGGAGAGTTGCAACGGCGTTCGATTTGAAAATGTTCATCTTTATTCAAAGTCGCTGGAGCAGCCGAAGTATCAATATCTTGAGAGATTTTTATCGAATGTTGATGAGATCGGCTTTTTCCCATTCTCAAATAACTGTGACGTCATTTCTCCAAGTGAATCGCTACCCAACTCAGTGCTTGTGTTTGATGACGTAGCATGCGATAAACAGGATGTAGTTCGTGAATACTTTTCCATGGGACGACACGCGCATGTTGATTGCTTCTATTTGTGTCAGACATATGTACGTATCCCTAAACATCTCATACGCGACAATGCAAATCTTCTTATTTTATTCAAACAGGATAATTCAAATCTCAAACACATTTACGATGATCATGTGAATACGGATATGACCTATGAAGAATTCACTACGTTGTGCGGTATTTGCGGGCGAAAAAAATATGGCTTTCTTGTAATTGTTAAAGACTGTCCTTTAAACGTGGGCCGATATCGCAAAGGATTCAATGAATACGCCGTGTGGTGGTAGTAGCTGCTCAGTTGCCCTCAGTCCTTTGACGAATAACGATCAAGATGGTTCGAGCAAAAGCAGACCCCGTAAAAAACATCAAGCAGGAGGAGAGCAAAGTTAAAGAAGAGAAAATTAAACAGGCAATTGCATGATCGAGCAAGATTATCCGTGCAAAATATCAGGCGCTCAAAGTTGGTCAATCTGAGGCTGAAGTTGCTCTGGAAAAAAATTTAGCACCTATTGTTGAACCGCTGAAGTCGCTAGTGAATAACAATAATACTAATATAGCTGATGCACGCGATCAAAAACCCCTGGTACCGGTCAAACGTAAGATCGAGGCCGTTGAAGGGTGGAAACTTGAAGAGGATGGTAGGCCATTAATTCGTTTCAAACCTTCAAGCACTCCGCACAAGAAAGATCTGCAAAACAAATCACTTCAGAATGATTCCTGAACAATGGAAACTGATCGCGCTCCCGTTGATAATGACAACAGCGCATCCCTCGACTTGGAGACTGTTGCCGAAACTCCTGTGGAACCTGAAGAATCGGCCGAATCTCTGATGCGTTCAATTCTTGAAACTCCCGACGGCAGACGATACGCTATGGACTATATCGATCAAAACTTTGGTAAATTGAGTGAAGAATATTTCAAAGGTTTGATTTTGGATACGGGGAGGAAGTTTGATACAACGTACGGAATACGTTTCGTAGATGGTGTTTGGCAGATTGATAATTCTCAAGTAGAAGTGGATGAGCAGGATAATATTTTAGTGAATGGTATAACATACAAGGGAACTATCGGTCTATTCGAACTGATTTTCAAAAGAATCCCTGACAACGTTGATTATAATGCGGATGATTTAGCAAAATATATACATATATTACTAACATCCAGCGCACATAAACGCGGATATTATCCTACCGAGCAAATAAATGGAAATAAAAGTTGGAAATGGCGCGAAGTTACTGGCCCATTATTCAATCCAACGCGAAGCAAATCTACAGGGCGAGGCTTAGTTCTCAATGGGAAAAATGCGGCAAACAAGACTCAAAGTTTGATTCCCAACGAAATGCTTGTGACGCAAAATCCTATAGACTACATATACTGGAATAATCAAAATGAGCTTGTTGATAGATTTTGATTGCTGGTGAATTCCAAGGCTGCGGGTCACACAGGCGTTGACAATGAATTATTGTCAATAATCGAAGAAATGAGGGAGGCTGGAGTAATTGAATGAATTGGTATGTTTAGCGTCGCCGTTTGTCAGTATGGAAATCAAATATATTCTCACGGTGATTGATGTTTTATCTAAATACGCGTAGGCAATTCCATTGCGGAGTAAAAGTGCTAAAGATGTATGCAGCGGATTTGAGGTAGTCATCAGCGATGGTCGAAAACCGGTTAACCTGCAGACCGACAACGGCAAAGAATTTTATATCGCGTCGTTTTGAACGCTTTTATCGAAGCATAAGATTGAACACTATTCCACCTACAGCGTGCTAAAGGTTTCAGTAGTTGAACGTTGGAATAGACCTCTAAAAAATTCAATGTGGATGGCTTTTACTATGAACGGCTCGCACCGATGGATTGATATTTTGCAGCAATTAGTCATCGATTACAACAATCGCAAGCATAGAACAATAGGCATGGCACCTAAAAAGGTGACACCTCGCGTTGCTCAGAAACTCCTCTCCACCGTATATAGTAATATCAAAATCGCTGGACGAGCTAAGTTTAAGATTGGTGACTCTGTCCGTATCAGCAAATATAAAACTGTATTCTCGCGAGGATTTACACCCAATTGGTTCACTGGAGTATTCAAAATTATTAAAGTTCAGACTACCAATCCTGCAACGTATTTGCTTGAAGATTCTCGTGGGCACCCAATCGCGGGCGGCTGTTACGAGCACGAATTAAAAGTACCTAAATATCCAGATGTACACATAGTAGAAGAGGTTTTACGAAGGAAAGGGAATAAAGTATATGTCAAGTGGTTGGGGTTCGATTCATCACATAATTCATGGATAGATAAGAATAAAGTATTGTAATCTTTTTATTTACATTCAATAAATGTATCAATTCGAATTACAATTATATTACATTTTTTTGTTCATCCCCACCCATTTCAGTATCGCTTGAAGACTCCATGGCTGTCGGTATGTCGTAATGACCCCAAGGTAATGTATGTATCGAATCGGGGAGAATGTACCGCTTTGTATCATGCGGACTCAACGCCACTTTTGTTTCGCTTATCGAGTATACTTTATGTAACTTGGAGCGCACACATTGCTGCTGTTTATCAGTTTCACAATTTGTTCTTATAAGCATTCAAGATAATCGTTAAATGTTATTTCACGTTCTATGACGCAATTTTTAACACCTTGAGCTTTTTTGATTTCGTTTTCATCAATCCGAATAGAGTACATTTTCGATCTCAGACCTACAAACTCTGTCATCACTTTTCCATTGTTTTCATCTTTCATCAATCCTGGAACCTTTTGATCGACAAGGGGTATGTTATACATTGTTGGAACAGTAGTCACTCGTATCAAATCCATCAACATCCCGTTTCATGATTCCATAAATGTCGCGACAATCGATCTCATATATTAAACTATCCGTGTCTGTGTACAACAGCTTACAATCAGTATTAAACTCTGGCAGCATGTATTCGTAATAAAAAGAGTACAAACAAATTTTAGATATATCCAAGATACACATTCCTACATAGATTGGTTTGAAGAACTTGACCCTCAGTTTTCGCAATTCAATTGCAGCACATTTTTCTGAAAATATTGTGCATCGATGGAAGTTTGGTTTTGCAATAAAATTTTTAGCACCACATCGTCCGCATCATTTGGTTACTAATTTTATATCTACATGCTTACGAACGTTTTCCATCGTTTTACTGAATACTGCATTATTCATTAACTTGAAAAGATTTTTCTCAAAATTATTTCTTGCTTGTTTGCTTGTTTGCGTTTGCTGGATCCGTATCTATATACGGATCCTAACCAAGCCGACTGTTCAAATTCCAGAATGCGATGTATTTTAGTTCATTTCAATCCATGTGGAAGACATTGTTTGAGATTTCTGTAATGAATAACATAACGCTGTTTATTGTGTAGAATTGCAAGCAGTCTATCATCGTGGGTATTCGGAGCTTTCTCGCGAATGGGGCAAAACGGTAAATCCTTATGTCGATCATGCAATTTCCGAGAATATTCCAGATCTACTTCCAGAATATAACCGGGACTCGCACTATCTGAAATCATCGTTGGATCAAATTGCGATACATCTGTAACCCATTTGAAGTTTCCCGTGGGCAACGGTTGAGACATTGCCCAGCCGTACAAATTATTCACGTCAAAGTGCATTAAATATTTTGAAGCGTTGGTTGAATCGTAGTCATTCATATAACGATTTTTAGCTCGACTGTATCTGTTTGAGCATTGGCTCAACCCACCTCGTATACCTCTTTCAACGAAAAGTAGCATATCAATATCCGTCAGTAATTCTTAACAAATCCCCGTGTATTTAAGCATCGCGTCCCATGTTAATCCTGGAAGCGTATAAAAATATGCGGGATCCAATGCATACGTAGCCATATAACTTTGTCTAAAATTTTCGAAAATATCAGCCAGCAATAAAATATCCGTTTTCAAGAATAGATCGCTATATTCACCTGAATTTTCGATATCAAATGATTGCCATACTTTGAGAGCATGCAAATACTCATCTTCCGATACGTCGCTCTTATTCAATTTATTATAAAACTCAACTCTCGGTGGTAATTTAATTTCATTCAATCTATCCATCGAATCCAAATAATCGTACGGGAATACTCCTTCTCTGGTTTATAATTGGAATTTACTCGAGTCAATATTGCTGAATTGAGATTGCAGAATCTTCAACTCCTCAGTTTCCAAATATGACGCCGATTTGCTTAAACCGGAACTCATCAATCTAAGGGAGTCAATAAATCGCAATTGATATCGTGTTTTGTGACACATAACTGTTTTGGTAAAGGCAATATATTCCTCTTTATTGATCGGTAATACAGTGACCGATCCTTCATAATTGCTCAATAATTCCATGATAACAAAATGTGCATCATATCCAGACAAATTATGAAACACGATTGGAATTACGTGTTCACTCTGATAATTCAAATTACAACCTTGGTGTGCTGGACCTCGATATTAACCCGTAAAATGACAATGGTCGCGAACTCGTATTTGTGTGTCTGTGAATAATTCGCTACAGATATGACAACGCTGAGCGTTTTGAAAGTCCGCATCTTCTTCCGCAGTTAAATTATTCATTTTCAGTGGCTGACTAAGCACCATATGCAGATTGTCTATGATCATCTTCAATTCTATGACAAACCATTTAGCGGGATTCAAACCTCGATATGAGGCATATCGTGACAACGAATTGTTGTATGCGTAATGAAAGTAATATCCTACACTGAAGGCCTCATGCCTTTGATATGCGTAGGACTTTCCGTTGTTGGGTGCTTCATTTCGTGATAGTTTAGTTAACATACATTCAAAGTCTGCGTACACTACAAACGGTACAAACTCCTGGCGAATAAAGTTCTAGTTTCAGTTGTTGGGAGCTCCACCGCGCATTGATTCAGATTATCACAGTCCACGATATGATTATGTAATTTAATCTCGGTACAAAATACGTGCAAGCATCTGTCACAAATAAATTTTCTGGATTTTGTATTTGTCAATTGCTGTGAAACTAATCTCGATAGATTTTTAATCCCGCAATAATGAAATTTTCCGCAACGACCTCGAATGAGTAACAGATGAATATGTATCACTTTCTTGTCCTTCGTCAAATAGAGCGGTTCGATCGAAACACTTTTGCTGATAGTCTTCCCCAACGTGAATACATTAATGGACAGCGAGTTCAATTCCTTCAATTTTGGTATCTGTTTAAGCGTCATAGGAAGCGATATGCCTTTCAAATGTAGAACCGTTGAGTAGTGTGGATACGAACTGGGTCGATCTGAATGATGAGTCGCCGGGTATAACGCTGAAACGACTGCCCAAGCAAAGCATGTATCATCTCGTGTACGAACATTGATCACAGCCTTTCTAGCTTTGATATTTGGCGGTATATCTACAAAACTACCTCCATTCAAAGGTACACATTAATTAATATTGATGGTTAAATTAATTAGTCGGGATAGTGCCCATCCGCTGTCCTTCTCCTGAAATTCTTCCATTCGCATCATGATTGGGGTTATAATGTGATTTGAGTACCAATCGCTTAAATTTGTTGTTGGTAACAATTGATTATTCGACGTATGAAAACACTTTATGTCCGATATTTTCTTCAATATATATTCAGCATTTAGGCTCACGTTTATTTTAATACATGCATGTTTCCGTAGCGCGTTTTTTACGCGCGTAATAACTAAACTTTGAACGTCCTCCATGAATCGTTTCGGCTGAATATGCTGCAGGTTTATCACTACTCCCGTGCGAATGCGCCCCTTGAACGCTGAATCAGTCTCCTTCCAGAATACTCGATTGCTTCGACATCACTGACTCGTGTTCCCTAGTCCTTGACCGGTGATGGTACGACGTTTGGCCAAAACTTGAAAACTTTGTAGCCGACCAATTCGTGATTCCAAAGCCTGCAGAGTTCCACATGTATTAACCGTTTTCAGCGCTCTTCGTAATAAACGCAATGTATTGCTGCAATGCCGAATCCAGCTGGTAATTTTTTCATCGTCCGTGGATTGCGTTACAATCGCAAACATTTTCATCAAAGTATATTCTAATGATTTCGCTGTCTCCAATATTGACACCATTTTATTTATTCACTATTGGAATAGAATTCTTCAAATGTGGTTTACGCGTCACGCGAAACTTTGACTCAAATGATGCTTAAATCTCGCGCTTGATCGTATTTATGCTGCGTGCGTATTGTGGATGAAATGTGCAGCCTTGAAGTAAAACCAGGTTGTCAAAGAGTCTTTGAACCGAGCTGATGATGCAGTTTATTATTACTTTGCATAGTCATCCCGCTCATAACTTGTAGACACTCTGCGGAATTGTTTTTTTATATTGCATTTTTACAAGCAATGCAATGAGTAACTTTGTATCACAAAGTAATCTTTCAACCACACGCAATCATTTTCAATTTCAGATTAACGATGGCGTTGTCACTCATGTCAGAATGCTGTATCAGTGAGATGGTAATTGCTACCGGTGTAACGCTGTCGGCAACACGTATCATAATTATACGCAAGAGGGTATCATTATTGGTCAACGGCGCTAAGTTTGGTTTGATTGAAATAAAGCACCTGTAAATACACACAAACCGGCCATTTTTTTCATCCAATATTGAAACTACGTATCGCCTAGGTCATTCACCCCTACTTATGCAGGCCTCGACTTGTCACCCCTACTTATGCAGGCCTCGACTTGTCACCCCATCCATGCAGGTCTTGACTTGTCTAAGATCATTCACCCTGTAGTCGTTCACCTCCTATTTCAGGTAAAAATACGTATTTTTTCACAATATCGAAACTATGCATCGCCTAGGTCATTCACCCCTGCCTATGCAGGCCTCGAGTTGTCCAAGGCAAATATTCAAAAAAATATCCCAATTAACATACCAGGTGTCTCAAAAAATGAGGTCAATTAATATACCCGGTGTCTCTACCGGCGAAGTGGTCGAGAACCCGCCTACGTTGGAAAATCGTCAAAAGTGCTCCAGAACCCGCCTAACTTATCTACTCCTGTTGGTGTGTATCATACCTACATAATTCATCAACAGACAATTCATGTGCACGAAGGAGACACAAGCAATGCGCCTGAGCTCGAAGAAGATGTACATAATACACCTCTACAATATCTAAGTCGTGTTGAAATATTAATATACCGCTATGAATAATCTGAATTTACTATTGTTCTTGATAATAAAAGAATAATAAGAGTATATGGGGTATTTCACCTCAACTCGACACGCCCGCGGACCTCGACTTTTTCAAAATGGCTGATTATTTTTTCCCGTGAACTACGAGTCAAAAAAACCTACCTCTGTTTCGTGGTTTGTCGATAAGTCATGCCGTTTAGACAGCAGATTTTTCTGAAATTACCCGCTTTTCAGTACTCTGAACATATTGAGCGAGAAATTAGAGGTTGAATATTCTGATCTCACATCCTCTATAGTATTGTCACTTAATTTTAAACAAGTTCTGTGAGTTGAGGGTCTCTGGTCCGTGTAATTGGAATTCTTTGCAAGCCGACGAGATGGGCATCGAAGGCTACATCGAAGAAGTGGCAAAGAACATTATTTAGAGGCTCGTTAAGAGTCCAAAGGGTGGTTGAACTACCTCAAACTGGTATAACTAATATTGTTCTTACGATAACATTTCAGCCAGGCTCCATTTGGACTGCTTCAATCTACTCTTCTATTATTTTCATACAACTTCAATAATTTTACTAGCGCTTACCCACAATTAGTGAATTTCCAGCTCGCTGTACCGTCGTGATATATGTATTTTGTTATGTCAACTCACATTTCTGCTGTGTCATACCAGCTTATAGCAAAGAAGACTCAATCCAATGAGGAAGAGCAGAAGTATTGCCCCCCCCCCCCCCCTCCCCCCCCTCCCCCACACACTCACACACGCCCGAATATTCATCTCTCGCTGCGAAACATTATTAAATGGAGTTCGCAACTATTTTCTTATTAAGTGGTAATATTTTGCAACTATTTTCGTACAAATGACATTCTGTAATAAAGCTGCATGCCATTTGACAAATCATGGCTGCAATCGAATTATGGAACATGGTACTGTTATGAGTGCCAAGCACTTAAACTTTTCCAATTGAAACCCACCGTATTACCGTTGCTTTATTGTATTTTTAAACAGAGAACGATTCAGACTATGATCGAGGAATATTGTCTGATAACCCGCCACGTGTACTAATGAATAATGCCGAAGGACCGCAACAGCTGATGCCAGAAAATAGTAATAGGCGACAAAAACATTATAAATGTACAGAAACAACCGCCAAGTCACAGGTCATTTTATCAGCCAAAAATTTGAAGCAATAGACCAATCGGAAACCACATTTTACCAGTCAAAAATTTGGAGCAATAGATCAATCGGCAACAACATTTCACTAGCAAAAAATTTGAATTCGAAGAAACAGATAAATCGGAAAATATATAACCCTGGTTATGACATCGTTAAAACAAAAAGGATTGAAATAAAAAGTACAAAAACCTACCGCTAGTATTTGCTGTGCGTTGAGTTTGCTGGCAAGTTCTTTTAATGGCTGGAAGGTTGAAATATCGCGTAGAGTGACAACGACGGATCATTCATACAGAGCCATCCTGATTATTGGGGACTACTGTCACCCTAAGAATGGCAAAACTCACTCCATTCGACAAAACCAGCTTGGGGCACATTTCTTTCTCTCGCCCCTCTCCATCGCATTGGCCTTGCAAGTGCGGATATTATTTCAACCCCCCGTGTGAACTACCTTCAAAAGAACAATAGAACCAATCGATTTCGAATTCCTCCGATTTGAATTAGAAGCGTGACTCGATTTTAATTAAAAATCTGTTTGACATTGTGCATTTTACTGACTTTCGTACCATGTTTCAGACACTCTGAGAAGTAACCTTAAAAAATGTTTGCAGCTATTCTTCAGATTTTTCAAAAGCTCGCAACAGCTTGCGAAATCGGAATGTCCCTTGAAGCTCGTTGTCACTTTACGCGATATTTCAACCTTTCAGCCATTAAAAGAACTTGGCAGCAAACTGAATGCACAGCAAATACTAGCGGTAAGTTTTTGTACTTTTTATTTTAATTTTTGTTTGTTTTAACGATGTCACAACCAGGGTTATATATTTTCCTAATTCTAACCTCAAAATCGCAACTTCGTCGCGATTTTGCGGCTCTCATGATGAAAAATAATGTCCGTCACTCGTACGTAAGGGCTTTTTGACGAACCTCGTTACAGCCCTCGCCTTCGGCTCGGGCCGTAAACCTCTCGTTTCGCCAAAAAAGCCCTTCCGTAGTCGTAACGAAATGTACTATTTCGTAACACCTGCTTGGAAAGTTGATTTTCGAGGCCTATGTGGCGTGCGTAAAGTGCCCCATTTCCCCACCAGTGCGGAGAGTACAACTCTTTTCCGCACTAGTGTGGAAAGTACAACTTTCCGCACTAGTGTGGAAAGTACAACTTTCCGCACTGCACTAGTGCGGAAAGTACAATTTTCTGCACTAGTGATTTTTTTTCGTCTGTTTCTCAAATCAAACTTTCCTGCGCAGGGATCACAAAAAATATCGTGTGTTACAAGTGCGGATGGCCGATATCTTTTCGCGTGATAGCAGCGCTCGCCTCGGCTCGTTGCATTCGCCACGAATACTCGTGTGATGACGGCACTCGCCTTTGGCTCGTGTCGCAAGTCCACACTTGTAGTCGTGTCGAATGCAACGCTCGCCTTCGGTTTGCGCTGCTAACTCCACACTTGACGGAAATCGGCCACTTCCCGCACTAGTAACACAATATACTATTGTTATTTAACCATCCGACTGATTTTCTATACACGATGTTCCCTGCCACTCTACCAATTTCTTTATAGTCTGGACTAGCCGAGCAAAGTCCGTCGATCCCTCCGGATCCTATCTGTTTCGCTGCCTAATTTCGAGTTTCTATTTTGAGTAAAAATTGATACAGTCGTATCTGGCGCACAACATATCTTCATCTTTACCTTACCTTACCTTAACTTAAATCCTGGAGCGGTTCGCCGAAGGTTGATAACGCTTAGGAAAAACTATAATCGTTACAAACGTTGGCACTCAACGTGTTAGCCGATCCTCAGCAAATCCTATGTGTTTCAGTATGTAAGTTTGAAACTAGTCAAACTATAGCGCGATACGTCAGAGGTCGCCTGCTGGACACCGAGACAAAGCTCGAGGTGCGCGGCTCCCACGCTCGTCAATCGTACCGGCGTGAGATCGTCAGTAAACACGTTTGACATACGTGCGAGATTCATGGCGCTGTCGCCAAGTATTAAAATTAGCTCAAATTCATGATTATAATAAAAGCAAGCTGTAGTACTTGTTGTTGATTCAGGTAAACCAATGTACAATCTTGCATTATAATTACGGAAACCGCCCTGAATATTTGTATACCTTCAGTGTAAATATATGTTACAGTTATTTCAAGCATCAACTGCAGTACTCATTTCGGTAACATAGTTACCCCATCTCATTTGACAAGAGAATTGTCGTCTATGTATATCTCACACTCGCACAGGAATCACCTACTTTCCACGATGATATACATCGTATATAATGTGGTGTTGATGAGCTGTCACGTCACGATACTCTCCCTATAACTCTTTAGTCCAGTCGAATTATACCAAAAATGTATAAAGATCTATTCTTGAATATGTGAGGTCTGACGATTTTTTTACGAGCTCATTTTACCCCCACGCATATGCCGGTAAGTTGTCGTCAGGAATTTCCGACGCGTTTCGTGGCGAAAAATGTTTAAACAATTGAAAACCTACTTTTTGCGATCCAACTTTTTTCCTGTAGCTTTTACAGCAAAATGTTTAATACAAAAGTTGTTCGTCTCATCGTCCCCGAAAAAATGAGCCCTTACAAAGTCATTGATCATTATTATTTCAACTGGAAAGAGCAATAAACAACGGGATTTTTTTGTTTCGTTTTTTGCAAGTCATTCGCCGAATTTTCAACATACGACAACAAAACTCATACTACACCTAGTATGGATTTTTTTCAAAAAGAATATGCAGGGTCGAGCTGGCTATGCATAATAGTTTCGCTGTAATAAACAATCTGCGAAAATCCTTAGAATGGCTCTAGTTTTACATATCCTAGGCTCTCATCGTGAAATAAATTCTGAGCGACAGTTTTCGATACCCACTTTCAATATATATCAAAAAATAATTTTTTTGGTGCAAAAATAGTACTCATTCCGAGGAAATAAGATTTCTGCTTATAAACAAATGGAAATAATTCCGACAATTTGCAAGTTACATGGAATGTTTTGACGGAGTCTTATTCGTCTTTTTAAGACGCAAATTTTCGAAGAAAAAAAATTGAAATATCTTTGTTAGAACCGGAGATAACGCTGTTTCGCGTATTTATTCTTCAATGCTGTTGTAATTAGTATTTTTGGTTAAAAAAAATACAACAAGCGCTAGAGACCTGCACAAATGAGTGTGAATTTTTTCATGCACCTCAGGGCGTCTGTGTCGTTGCAAAAAATTATTGAATTGAGGCAAGCGCGGCGGAGCGCGTCCGCGCTTACGGCGAGCGTGGTGGGGGGCCACTCGGCCGCCCAATCCATGACGTCACGGCACGCCGGACCCGCTGGATTGCATATTGAATATCTCCGTTAAAAATTGTCGTAGAACATCGCGTTTTTTTGTAAACTAACGTGCTTTTTTCCGTACAATCCGATAATCTAGTATAAATTACGTTTCTACTATTACTTACCGTGATTTTTCTCATTTTCCAACGAACGCGTCGTAAAAACTGCCGTAAGTGAATAATAATTCGGTAGTAGGTATTTGGTATTGTCATTAAGTATCGAGTTACTGACGTATTTCTATAAATGGATTGAAATATTGCAATATAATGTGTTTCGACTTGCTGGGAGTTCCGAAAGTCTGGTTTTTATCGGCCTATTATCGGCTGCAGAGAGAAAGAGATGGAAGAAAAAATTTGCGTCGGCAAGGATTGAAAGTCTACTCGAGAGGCAGATGTTCGGCAGAAAATGGAGGGGATTTAGGGACTCCAAGTATGAAACTGGTCGGGTCGGACCCTCTGTCTAGCTTTTTACGATGTAGTCCAACCGAATATCGCAGTGCGAAATATAATTTTGAAGCCTCCTGGAGAAGAAAAACTTTTGAAGTGTGCAGAAAGCACATCATTTTGGTAAGTGAGAATATTAGGTTGCCCCCATAATACTAAGTAATCAACAAATTTAATTCGTATACTCGTATCTACAAAATTCATATTTTTACACAATGTACATTTTACCAGTTTCGCATTTGTTTGAGAGTTGATTATTTATTCTCCAAATTAATTACAATATCATCATAACAATGTGATTCATGTAAGTTCAATCGGAATGTATTTCAGATTGGTATGATCAACTGCAAACCAGATCGATCGCGATGGATGCAGAAAAGTGTCTAATCTGCGAGCAATCGTTGGAAGAAGGCGACACAACCACCGTGCGCGCAAGAGGTATCGAGATTCGAGTAGAGACAGAAATAGGCGCAACTTCACCTCCCGCAAAAAAAGGAGAAGATTGTAAAGATGCGGAGGCTTATATGCCATCGTTTTGTAAAATAAATATTACTTAAATGTAAGTGTCTTTCATTCATGTTACCACTACTACTACCGAATTACTTATCACTTACGGCAGTTTTTACGACGCGTTCGTTGGAAAATGAGAAAAATCACGGTAAGTAATAGTAGAAACGTAATTTATACTAGATTATCGGATTGTACGGAAAAAAGCACGTTAGTTTTAAAAAAAACGCGATGTTCTACGACAATTTTTAACGGAGATATTCAATTTGCAATCAAGTGGGTCCAGCGTGCCGTGACGTCATGGATTGGGCGGCCGAGTGGCCCCCCACCACGCTCGCCGTAAGCGCGGACGCGCTCCGCCGCGCTTGCCTCAATTCAATAATTTTTTGCAACGACACAGACGCCCTGAGGTGCATGAAAAAATTCACACTTATTTGTGCAGGTCTCTAGCGCTTGTTGTATTTTTTTCAACCAAAAATAATAATTACAGCAGCATTGGAGAATAAATACGCGAAACAGCGTTATCTCCGGTTCTAACAAAGATATTTCAATTTTTCTCTTTCGGAAATTTGCGTCTTAAAAAGACGAATAAGACTTCGTTAAAACATTCCATGTAACTTGCAAATTGTCGGAATTATTTCCATTTGTTTTGTGACGTAGCTCCTTCGTATCCCCCGTCCTGAGCCGGAGTACCAGGTCGGAGGACAGAACTAGTGCACTATTACTTATTAATTAGGACCTGAGACAGCTAACAAAATAAGCGGACAAATCGGAACAATTCGAGCCTTGAACTGTTGCCGGCTAGGCTCAGTACCGCGGAGAGGGGTCTGGGTGGACTGGGGATTGACAGGCTCGGCAAATGACGACTCGAGTGACGTAGGGTAAAGAAAATAACAAAATTTATTGAATACGAGCTGGGGGTTTCCCCCGGAACCAATTAACAAAAATAAGGAAAGAAATAATAACAAAAAAATAGCAAATAAGCAAGAACAATACCCACGCGGGTGAAATCAAATTCAGATCTTGAATCTACCTTAGAAGTAACTCTGCCCTGATGTTTTGACACCCGTGGTGTCCTATATACGACTCTGACGTAACGGACTCGAAGGTGTGAGAGAGAGAGACCGCTTTAGACTCTGACCCTCGCACTCGCACTCATGGCGGATCATAGAATTCCCTCGAGGGGGCTAGATTTTGACTCAAAGGCTACTGATTTTGCCTCAAAAACGGCTCATATGAAACACGACTCAGACTAACTCAAATTAGGGACACTGGCCACGGCCTACCGACTCGGGATTCGGCAGGAATTGACCCAACAGACTCGAAAGACCGGCCTCGTGGCCGCACGGACAAACCAAAATGGCAAACCGCCGCTAACGGGTTCCAAATTCCAAAAAGGGCTAAATAAACGGACGCTTACCGGACTCATTCTCCTCAAAAAGACTCAGGGTGTTTCTCAGACCCTCCAGGGATCACCACGGACCACAACAAAACTAAACTTAGCCCCGCAGGGTATCCAAATTTAAATTCAAAAGTATAGCTGATCGAGAGCCACGTGCTCTAGGCGCTAGCCTAACGCAGAGTGCTTAGCAAACAGTATCGGTGCGCTCAGGGCGCTTTCTTATCGATGGTCGATTTCGCAAACTCTTTGCTAGTCCGGTTGCCTGGGACTAGGATCGAGCCGCTCCTGGTAGCGGGACTATTCAAATTGGCCCTCCGGGTTCGTAGTACGGCAGGACGTGGTTCGTGGACTCTTCTCGCCGGCGGGAATCGCATCCACCGGCTATTCCCCCGCTGCAAAGTGCCCTCGGCACTCCCCCACGTCCTCCTGGCTGGACCCAGAGTCCTTGGCGAAGCGTAGCGTCCGTCGGTAGTAGTCTTTCCAAACTTGCTATCAGTTTTGACCGTCAGGGCCTCGTAGATTGGTCAAGAATGCCCCCGCTCAGGTAGGGTCGTAGGCCGAATCTCCCACATAAGAGAATGTATTTGGAAAAGAAACAAAGCGGATAAGAAATTTGGTCTCAGATCAGAGTCGACCACGGTCACCTCTCGGAGTCAAATAAGCCCGGGGGCTAGCTAAATCGTCCCTGCGGGGATTTTTACCAGTTTTCCCTGCGTAATTACGCCCCCCAAGGGTTCGGGAAACGCTTGTAACGTCCAAATCTATTTGCAACGTTACAGTTTATAAGCAGAAATCTTATTTTCTCGGAATGAGTACTATTTTTGCGCCAAATAAATTATTTTTCGATACATATTGAAAGTGGGTATCGAAAACTGTCGCTCAGAATTTATTTCACGATGAGAGCCTAGGATATGTAAAACTAGAGCCAATCTAAGGATTTTCGCAGATTGTTTATTACAGCGAAACTATTATGCATAGCCAGCTCGACCCTGCATATTCTTTTTGAAAAAAATCCATACTAGGTGTAGTATGAGTTTTGTTGTCGTGTGTTGAAAATTCGGCGAATGACTTGCAAAAAACGAAACAAAAAAATCCCGTTGTTTATTGCTCTTTCCAGTTGAAATAATAATGATAAATGACTTTGTAAGGGCTCATTTTTTCGGGGACGACGAGACGAACAACTTTCGTATTAAACATTTTGCTGTAAAAGCTACAGGAAAAAAGTTGGATCGCAAAAAGTAGGTTTTCAATTGTTTAAACATTTTTCGCCACGAAACGCGTCGGAAATTCCTGACGACAACTTACCGGCATATGCGTGGGGGTAAAATAAGCTCGTAAAAAAATCGGCAGACCTCACATATTCAAGAATAGATCTCATGTTCTATTCGACTGGACTAATAGATTATACGACTACATTCGACGTATTTGAAGTGTATTGGGCAAACGTTAATATTTCCGTATATCACGCGGACATTTTTCAGTTTTATTAACGGTAATTTCTGGAGCATTCTGAATGTAGGTGATCGACCATAGATTATACGACTACATTCGACGTATTGAAAGTGTATTGGGTAAACGTTAACATTTTCGTCTATCACGCGGACATTTTTCAGTTTTATAAACGGTAATTTCTGGAGCATTCTAAACGTAGGGTTGTGTCCATTTTTAAACGTTCATTCGACGAATTTTTTCTTATTGGGAATAATCTAAACGTCAAAAAGCAGACAATACTCAAGAATTTGTAACTCGTTCAGGAAATTATTTTAGTGTCAGTACTGCAACGGTCAGGATTTCTCCAAATAATTAGAAGTCCATGATTAAAATTTCACAATTGTCAAAAGATAAGAGATTATTCATTTTAGTCTTGTTTACTTTAGTTTAGTTTAGTTGTTTCGTTGAGATATCAGATAATAGGTAAGGAAATAAGATAAAGAAATTCGGGAATTCAGATTTTTGTCTAGAGACGTGTGCGCGGGATAGACTCTATATAATACAAAAGAAAGGAATCCGATGATTCAGTATCACATAGCGATACTCTACTATATGAAGCAAAATCAAAGGTAAGGAATCCTCGCTGCACGGGAGTCGGGAGACGTCCCAGATTTTAGATATTTTGTCTACAAATTCAGAATAGAGATTTACGTACTAACCTAACGATTAAAGATATTAGATACTTGTTTTTAACGCGGTTATCGCTTCCGCGGCTACTTGCTCGTATTTATGACTATAAGGAACGGTTTGTCAAACCTTTGTAACCCCTTTGGGGAATCAATCAACACTTACATACATATTTTTTGCATTTCTGTAGCAATAACTGTAGTAAACGATAGATTTGGGATGCGAGAAAATTTTTTGGAAAAATTATAGTTATTTTAGTATAATTATGTATTTAATAATTTACGGCGCGACGATCGCAAAGTGCGCTCAAAGTAACTGCTCATACACCGCTATATACGTCGCATAATCGCATACTATATGATCGCACACGTGATGGCGTAATGCCACTCACTACGAACGTACGTAATGCTAAATCATTTCGTGCTCTCAAGAGTGGTGCTATTTCGATCGCACATTGTGCCCCCGCACACCATGCGAGACATGTGAGTCTCACAATTGTTATCTGGTACGTAAATAATTTTACATTACTCTAACCTCAAAATCGCGACTTCGTCGCGATTTCTCGGCGTTTGTGATGCAAAATATTGATCGTTGATCGTACGTAAAGACTTTTTGACGAAACTCGTTACAGCCCTCGCCTTCGGCTCGGGCCGTAAACCTCTTGTTTCGTCAAAAAAGCCTTTCCGTACTCGAACTTTAATGTACTATTAATTCGTCCAAGGTTCGCCCAGATAACAATTTACATATCACGATATTGTACGAGAAAAAATGATAAAATTGTTACAAATTCTACAGTGTAGAAAATATACGTTCATAAAAATGTGAAAGTTGTGTATTTTCGATGTAGATATAAGATGTGCATCAAACCATACATTTTTTATGAACATTGAGATGCTAGTAGGAACCATAATTGCTTTCGTATAATAATGATAAATAAGTCGTTATCACTTAAATACGTATACGAAAGTTTATAAGTCATTCATAAGTTCAATTGCAATTGAAGTCTATTACTGTAAATTGAAAAAAATAGTTTAATTTACGAGTCATAATATGTATACTATAGGGTGGTCGTTATTTGGGGTCAAAATGAATTTTACCCCTTCCGCCCCCTAAATCAGTTCCAAATACGGAAAAAAAATGCTGTAATTTTTTCAGATTTTTAAAAAATTGCTTGACCCTGGACCACGGGACTTGAAGATTCCCATTTGAAATACACGGGGTTTTCCCGCGTTGGCAGTTATTATTTTACTGTGGGCCCAAATATGTTCGTAAAATCTTGAAATTTTCAGGGATTACTTGACAAGCATGTCGCTACATGGAAAAAAATTCCCAAACCCCTACCCGCAAAATGTTGTGTAATGTGACCATATTAATTAAATCGATGGACTCACACCATACCGGCGTAAGCGGCAGAAAAATTTTTTTTTTGCGGATATGCCCAAAACGTTTTATATCGCATGAAAAAGATTTTGCCACTAAAAAAGGAAAATTTTTTTTTCGGCGCTTACGCCCCTATATTATTAGTCCATTGAAATTATTATTTTTTTTTATTTCAGATTTTTTTTCATTTTCTTCCCCGTTTTTCAATAAATGTGATGTGACGTGGTGTTAGGCAACCCGTCACGGGGTACTAGACTCAAAACAAAAACGGAGACACGTCAGGCGAAATAACTCAGAAAAAATGGCAAAACTATGATTAACTAGACTAATTAGATTTAATTAACACACTTTGTATTGTTCCCTATCTCTGAGCACGTCTGCACACCCAACCGCCGAGGGAATCAACTACCTTGGAGCAACAGCCAATGTCATCAACCACCTTGGAATCACCGCTGAGGTTATCCTGACGCCGAAATTGCTGATCATCGACAATCCTGAACCACCAACATCATCAAGCCACCAGGGTGTGACGAACTACCTAAAAACTACAACCAGTCCCGTACCAAGGAAAGACTCTTGACCTCCCGGAGGACAGTCGGCGTACAAGGATAAAGAAACATCCTCCCGTCGTCCCAGCGCCGGATTTAAGTGTGTGGGGGCCTGTAGGCGGAAAGGTGGTGAAGGCCCAATTGAAAAAGCTTCGAAATAAGGTTGTTTCCAGCTGAAAGTTCGAAATATTTGTAATGCCTGCGTGTTTGCTCCATACAGCGCCGGATTTAAGTGTGTGGGGGCCTGTGGGCGGAAAGGTGGTGAAGGCCTAATTGAAAAAGCTTCGAAATAATATTGTTTCCAGCTGAAAGTTCGAAATATTTGTAATGCCTGCGTGTTTGCTCCATAACATTTTGTCAACCTTCGAAAATTTTTTCTCTTTAATTTTCAATACTTGATCGGTCAGTCAATACGTATAAGGGGGATTTACAAAAAAAAAAAAAAAAAAAAAAACAAAAGACAGCTCGTAGACCATGTTATTTGGAATTTGACTGCATCTTCTTTCCCTGCGTACTTTTATCTATCGAACACAACCCTCGCAGGATTTTTTGGACAGCCAGTCAAAGTTTTTCATGGAATGATTAATTCAGGCAATTTGTTATCCAGAAGGATTGAGAATCCGTAAAAAAATTTGAAGAATGAAAACTGCCAGTCTTTTTACTTATACTTTCGAACAGAAAATACGGCAATATTGCAAAATCACGCGGGGAGAAAATAACCACTCTACTTTTGTCTCCTGAAAATGTGCAATTTTTCCGTTTAATAACTCGAATGTATAACGATTGCTCGAATAACCACGCAACTCTTGAGCCTAATCCGAACATGGTCCGATCCGATCCTTGATTTTTTTTACATGATTCACATTTCAAATTTATTCATTTTTTGTTGGTGTTTTCGTATAATTCAGCTGGTAACAAATCGAAAAGCTTCGGTGTTAATAAAGCCCAGTTATTTTCATCAACATCGAAGCTCTTTCCAATAAAAGAATATCTTTTCAATAACCAATGTTACCAGCTGAATTATACGAAAACACCAACGAAAAATGAATGAATCTGGAATGAGAATCATGTAAAAAAAATCGAGGATCGCATCGGACCACGTTCGTATCAGGCTCAAAAGGCCGTTATTATTTGAGAAATCGTTAATCATTCGAATTATTGGAATAAAAAATGGTTAATTTCAAGGGGATGAAAATATGATGGTTATTTTATCCCCGCGTGACTCTGCGCGATATTGCCGTATTTTCTTTTCGCAAGTACATTAAAAGACTAGCAGTTTTTGTTCGCGGAGTTTTTTTTAACGATCTCACTCCTTCAAGCTGAAAATTTGTCCCGAATCTCATTTCATAAAACACTTGGACGGGCTGTCCCGACTGAATCATCTTCGAAAATCCTGCGAGGGATGTGTTCGATAGACGAAAGTACGTGGGGAAAAAAAGCCTCCGTCAAACTCCAAATACCTACCATGGTCTATGACCTCTTTTTTTTCAAAATCCCCCATAAGTTTAAGTTGGTGGGGGCCTCAAGTGGTGGGGGCCCATAGGCTGCCGCCTACTCAGCCTAATGCCTAAATCCGGCACTGATCGTTCAGCAAAATCAAAACACGTATCTTATACGAAACCGTTCGGCTCTGTATTCGAGAGCATCGACGTCTCGGCAGCGTTAGCTATCCACCTTCGACCGGTCATTCGGACAGGAAAGTACCTCATACGGCTCCGTCCGGATTTTTATTCCAATTATAATATTATTATATTATTATGATAATTTTATTGTGCAATTACGATGATTTAATTTTTGTTTTTCATTTGGAACCCTGTGAA
Organism: Ametastegia equiseti; assembly: GCA_963989295.1. NCBI lineage: Eukaryota > Metazoa > Arthropoda > Insecta > Hymenoptera > Tenthredinidae > Ametastegia > Ametastegia equiseti. The sequence goes on from OZ022389.1 coordinate 27,356,754, forward strand.
TTCGCTTGAATTCGCTAATGAAAAACGTATAGGATTCGATACAAATTCCGCATACGACCGGACCACAACAGATCACAAAATTGTATTGTCTCTATATTCAGAAGATTTTCGTAAAGTTCGGATGAAATGCGGATTCAAAAACACTATAAGTTTTCGGATGGAATACGAACGCGATGGATTGACGTAACCGAGCATGGTTCGGATTCAGCTGGATTCACTCCGATGAGAGAAATTTGAAAAATTCAGAATATTTTCGTGTAACTTCGGATAAAATGCGGATTCAAACGCACTATAAGTTTTCGGATAGAAAACTGTAGGTTCCGAATCTTATCGGATATTTTCTGTAGGGAATTCAACTTGCGTGTCCAACTAAGCGTTATCGAGCGCAATTTCACTCAAACCATTGGCCCTTTTCAGAGTCTCTGCAAAGTTACGAGAGAATTACAAAAGAGCCACATTCATTATATGGCACAAACCTATTGCAATGGAACCAGAACGTTAATTGCAGCACAGGTGTGTTCAACAAACAATATCCGTGCTGGAATTTTCGGAACAGGTATAATTCCAATCGAAAATAACCAGTAGACATATTCTGGGAGTCCCAAGTAGTTGAATAACTATTTTCCGAGAGAGGATAGCCCTGGAAAATAGCAAAACATTGAATGAAATTCAACGGCTACGGGAAACAGCGAGTCTGCCGGAGCAGCGCCACCGTGGAACGGCACGCGCGGCGACGCACGGCCGGACGTTTTAATTTTTTTCTCCGGACCTAGTATGGTCTCCATAAATTTTTCTTACAAATTTGAAGGGGAAGGATCCAGCTATCTAAAAAAAATTGTCTTCATGAAATCTACTTAGCCTTTTGGAAATGGCGGCCGAATTTTGGAAAAACACGACGAAAAAAACTTGGAGAAATTTATTTTTTTCTCAAACATATTTTTTCAACAAAAGCTCTTTCTTTTGTGAATAAAATGAGTCCGAGATCATTCGGCTGCGATCCATGGTTTCGGAGATATAAATTTTCAAACTAAGCAGTGCAAAAAAATTCAAACACCCGTAACTCCGCCATTTTTGAAAATTTTTCGAAATCCGTGAACTTCTATTTTTTTATTCTATAGTACTAAAGATTCCTCGAAGGGCGCGAAGATCCGCGATTTAAGTGTTTTTTTTTTTTGAGTGAGATGACATGGGCCCGCTCATATATAAATTGCAACCAAAGTTATACTTCGGCATAGAAGCGGCCGCGTCATGTCTCTGACGTTTAAGGCCGACGCGCACTATTCCGCTGCACACCGAACCGCACGGAAGCGCGCGGAATCGAACAGCACCGCACGGCTGCGGACGTGCGCCCACTATGCCGCGGCGGACCGCGGCGGAGCGGACGATCCATCGTATTTGCATGACAAACATTAGCGATGGAAATCGCTGGTCATTAATTCTTTATTCTGATCTTTCATAAACTGGAATTCAATTATCTCGTACATGAAGTCATTCATTACATTGAGAATACTGTTATACGTTATATCTTGCGTTTTTATCGCTTTTTCCATCGAGTTTTATGGTTCAAAATTCGTTAATTTTACATTTTCAATTGAAACTGAGGGTGATTGTCTCCAAAAAACCAAATTTCAATCTTGTTAATCAGAGTATTACAAAATATTCACCCCAATTTTGTAAAACCGCAAGTCTTAGCGAAGGGTACAGCTTTTGATTCAAATAGCTGATGTAAATATCATGTCTGGTACATACCATTTATTGAGTTACTTTTTTTTACCAAGTGCAACTCGACTATTTTATCATGAAAACATAGATAAAATAATGTAATTTCTTCAACACATTCGTATCATTGATTTCATCCCTCTGAAGGCATCCTAGGTAGTATACTCCCCGAGGCTCAACTTTAAAGCGTCGTCTCTGCTGAGGACGCAGTATTAGAAAGGCGCTATTGTTCCCCAAATTTCGGTAGGAGATCGGAGTATACATGTAAGGTCCTGTTATTATCAATCGGCTATTGAGGCGAAATGCGAGTTTGTTAGAAACCAATAGTCAATTATTACCAATTGTTGTCACCACGAAAACGTGAATCGTACATTATTAATGACTACTCAACCGATCCGAGTGAACCCTCGACGAATTGATTCAGTTTTTTGGCAAAAAATGGACAAGTATGTCACTTCATCAAAAAAAACTAATAGCATTTTATTAAAACCCATGTTTTTAATGTAAGCTAGGTTGGGTTCAAAGTAACTTGTACCATATCGCTTCAAACAGCAAACAGGCGAAGCAAGTAAAGCGCGCTCTGGGTACGATAATAGTATCGTATATACACCCTATACCCAGGGTTGCCCAATTCGGATGGGAAGTGCCTCACAATTTAACGCTTGAAATTATTGTTTACTGCAAACGTTTTTAGTGACGGATTGAAGCTAAAGAAAAAAAATGAATACATGGGCCTTTCCACGCAAACCGGGCCAACCGCTGACCCCGACCCTTTTTGATTTCACTGTTGATTTTTTCTAAGGTTTACCCAGCTCAGAGTAATTCGGCTGATTTTTTTCGAATTTTTATTACCAGTAGTTTGTGAGTTATGAATTTTCTAAAATTCACGTTTTTCGCCGTCATTTGTTTTTGGAACGCTTATATCGTAGCTTCTAATGAGTGGATTTCCAAAAACAAGTATAGCAAACTAATCAGCAGGAAACGTATTTCCCGAAAAAAATATTTTCAACATGCTCCGGCGTCGTATTCATAATTGATGTTTGATTGAAAATCTGACATGTTAATTCCGGTATGTATGCCCCGATTTAAAATGACGAAAAAATTCACAAAAATTTTTCATACAAAAACAAACATTTTGAGCCATGACCGATCGTGGAACTATAATTGCTTTATTTTTTGCGTAGTTTGAAAATTCAGAGAAAAATGTCATTTTTCAACTAGCCCCGATTTGAAATCATGAAAAAATTCACTGAAATTCTTCATCCGGAAACAAACATTTTGAGCCATGGCCAATCGTGGAACTATCATTGCTTCATATTTTTACCGAAATGTTCAAAATTCGAAAAAAAATGAAGCAATAATAGTTCCACGATCGGCGATGACTCAAAATTTTGGTTCCCGGATGAAGAATTTTTGTGAATTTTTTCGTAATTTTCAATCGGGGCATATATGCCGGAATTGACATGTCAGATTTTCAATCAAACATCAATTGTGAATACGACGCCGGAGAATCCCGAAAAATTTTTGTTCGGAAAATAAGTTTCCTGCTTATTATTAGTTTTCTATACTTGTTTTCGAAAATCCACTCATTAGAAGCTACGATATAAGCGTTCAAAAAACAAGTGACGGCGAAAAACGTGAATTTCCGAAAATTCATAACTTACAAACTACTGGTGATAAAAATTAGAAAAAAATCAGCTGAATTACTTTGAGCTGGGTGAACCTTAGAAAAAATCAACAGTGACATCAAAAAGGGTCGGGGTCAGCGGTTGGCTCGGTTCGCGTGGAAAGCCCCATATACATACCTACTGAAAAATTTGAAAAAAAAAACGAGGTATACTTCGGCCGCAGGTGAAGTTTAGCCGCAGTTGTTTCCTCGGAAGAATATTATCATGAAAAATTGAAGAAACATTATTTTCGCAAATTCTGTCGGTATTATGTGAAATTAACCTTCATTATGCCAACTCAAGTTGACATAATTACACCAATTTGGCTAATGCATTATCGTACTCTTGACACTCTAACGCTTACTATTTATGAGTTAAAAAATTTGAAAGTCAACTACAGTTACATGAAAATAATCCAAAAAAGACTAATATACTACGTAGGGCTGCCCAAATAAAGTACACAGAATCTGGTCGCCCTCAGCGGGTTATAAGTAATACCATCGTTTATTACAAACGTAATTCCAATTTCATCTAATATTGAACATACTTCAGATTTTACTGGTTGAATGCTTTCTCGTAAATCGGAATCCATTCTTGCCAATTAGTATACTTGGTACGTAGGTAATATACCTCTATCTGAATTTTAAATTTCGTAAATGCTTATCTGTTTGTGCGATTTCTTGCAACTGCTCCTGCACCTATATTTTTCCGCTAATAACAACATTCTCCGAAAAGTATGCTGTAATGAAACAAGATCGACGAAAACGGAGACGTGATAAATTGATATAAAGTAACCCATGTGTATTGTGTTGAACGTTTCCTTACGTAAAAACCCCTCAACAATCAACTCCAAGGGTACAAATTCCTCCCTGTCGATTTTTGGGTGTTACCGTAAAAACTTCGGGGTCCATCAAGATGTATTTTCATTTGGATGAATATCTACGAAGTACAGGGTTAGCGTTTAAATTTTCTAAACACACGAGAAGTTGAGGGATACAAATTTTCCCATTCAGTTTGAGTGTTTTTCCGTAAGGGTTTATCATACTCTTGATAAGAATAGTGGTTGTCTAATGAATATTCAAATTTACAAAAGTACAGCATTTTTCCATCATACACTGGACCACAACAAATCGCAGTAATCGCTGATAAAAATAAAATATCACGTCGCCATAGATACATGATAACGGACAACCACGTTGTTTGATATTGTATTCCAGTAGCAATGGATAGCTCTGACGAGGAAGTTTTGATAGCGATTGCTCTCTATGAGCAGACTATCAATAAATCTAATAAAAAAAGACCTAAAAAACGTGAATGGGTTCACGACATATGTAAAAAAAGAAAAGTTCATGGCGAATATCATACGCTATTTCCTCTACTTATTCGTGACCAATCAAGATTTTTCGACTATTTTCATATGACATACGAAAATTTTCAACAAATTCTAACGCTTGTGAAAGATGATTTGACGAAAAAGGATACACCATTTCGAAGACCAATTGAACCTGAGGAAAGACTGGCTGTGTGTTTAAGGTAGATATAAACATGTATGTAATTACAATGGCTATGTATCGATGGACTAATAATATAGGGGCGTAATCACAAGCAAACAAAAATTGCGATTTTTTAGTGGCAAAATCTTTTTCATCCAATATAAAATATCCCTCGTAGGGATATCCGCACAAAAAATTTTTTTTGGTGGTTACGCCCGTTTGGTATTAGTCCATCGACATGTACTCGTATATCCGCAGATCTGCAGAATAACATGCTATCTATCAAAAATTATTTGGGCTATGTCATAGCTGTAATTTGGCTTTACATCGTATCGACCAGTGTTGGGCAGCAGCAAATTACATGGTGTAATTAATTACATTTCCATTACAAATTACAGCTGTAATTCATTACAAGTACAGCTGTAAATAATAATAAAAATCAATTACTAATTACAATTGTAATTTGTAATTAGATCGAAATCCATTACCCATTACAATTGTAATTTGTAATTAAACCGGAATCCATTATCCATTACAATTGTAATTTCTAATTGAACCGAAATCCATTACCCATTACAATTGTGATTTGTAATCAAACCGAAATCCATTACTCATTACAATTGTAATTTGTAATTAAACCGCAATCCATTATCCATTACAATTGTAATTTGTAATTAAACCAAAATCCATTAACCATTACAATTGTAATTTGTAATTACACTGAAATCCATTGAGCATCACAATAGTAATTTGTAATTAAACCGAAATCCATTAACCATTACAATTGTAATTTGTAATTCAACCGAAATCATTAACCATTACAATTATAATTTGTAATTAAACCGAAATCCATTAACCATTACAACTGTAATTTGTCATCAGACCGTAATCCACGAACGGTTACAATTATTAATTTTCATTTTGAAAGATGCGATTAGCATTTTTGGTATGCTTAAGCATGAAAATTAATAATTGTAATGGATAATGGATTTCGGTTTAATTACAAATTACAATTGTAATCGTTAATGGATGTCGGTTTAATTACAAATTACAATTTTAATGGCTAATGGATTTCGGCTTAATTACAAATTACAATTGTAACGGGTAATGGATTTCGGTGTCATTACAAATTACAATTGCAATGGTTAATGGATTTCGGTTTTATTACAAATTACAATTGTAATGGTTAATGGATGTCGGTTTCATTACAAATTACAATTGTAATGGGTAATGGATTTCGGTGTAATTACAAATTACAATTGTAATGATTAATGGATTTTGGTTCAATTAGAAATTACAATTGTAATGGGTAATGGATTTCGGTTTAATTACAAATTACAATTGTAATGAGTACTGGATTTCGGTTCAATTACAAATTACAATTGTAATGGTTAATGGATTCCGGTTTAATTACAAATTACAATTGTAATGGGTAATGGATTTCAGTTTAATTACAAATTAAAAAATGGAATTTGTAATTTGTAATTAATTAATTACAAATTCGCCCAACACTGGTATCGACACCCGATACGAATAATTACAGCACGTTTGAAATTTCGTGTAAAGAAGACCACATCACACATCAAATTCCTTTCGTAAAAGAGCATATGTTCCAGATTGTGACTGGAAAAGAGCGCATTTGAGGTTGTCTCGAAGACTAGCACAACTAAGGTCGACTCATATTATTAGCTAGGTAGAGGTAGGTTCATGAAGAATTAAAAATTCTCAATCCTTCCAAAAAACACGATTCAATTTTATTATTTACATTCACACTGATTCATTAATCATTCATCATTCATCACAGCCTACAGTACTCGTATTCATTTGTTTGATTTTTTTTCGTTTGAATCACTCCAATGTAAACAATGAAATGGAATCGAGTTCTAGTGCAAAATCACGAATTTTCAAATTAACCTACATTACCAGTCGAATGATTCTGCCCACCCAAAGACAAATTTGTTCAAAATTATAAGTTTCATATTTCACTTAAACATCACTCTACAGAGACCAGCTTGGATTCAACGTAGAATGATGGGAAAGAAAATTTTGCTCCTGATATTCAAACGGCACCCACTCTTGAACGGAGTATCGTAAAATAATTTTGAACAATGATTTAAAAATTCGTCATCAGAGCTTTACAGTGACATAAAGTAGTATGTACTTCTTATCATTTTTTAAGAACTGGAAAGTCTTTTTTTTGTGTGTTTCGAACAGCGAGCATTATTCGGAATCAAAGGTGCGCTCTTCTTCACCCAGAATTTGAGACGTATATACTGTTATTCGTATCAGGCGTCGATATTACGTATATTCAGGTTTGGTTAGACAACATGGTATGTTTTTTTTTAAATAGCGAGTGCAAAAATTCATGTGTCTCCACCACTGGCAATTAAATGATTCGCTGTTGAATATAAGTGATTTTCCACCTATAGGTAGATTGAAACTCAGTTTGAGTTTATGAAATTTGTGTATCGTAAATTATTGATTTTTTAAATATGTAAAAAATCCAACGACAAGTTGAGACAAATAATTCAAAATTAGGTGCAAACATCTATTCCGTGAGTTGTATCGGCTGAAGCCTTTATTAACTGAATCAGAGTCGCTTTTAATCAGTTTTAAGTTTCCGTTTCAATTTCATTCAAACAAATTAAAAATGAAACAATGATGGGGTATACTGAATGATAATGCCATTCATAATCAGTCCTACTGCGATTATTCAAAGAGTGGTTGATATTTGAAAACTTTATTTGCAAATTATTAAGTGAAAACATATCAATGTACCACAAAAAGGGACAATTGACAAAATTTGGATCCACGTGTTATAAATGAATTACACTTAATTGATCAATCAGAATATCGATTCTTGCTTGAATTCAAAGTTACGAAGTACATATACTTAAGAACGAAATCAGTCAACGACTATATGATAATAATATTAATGATAACACCTAGATAACACCTAAATGACATTAAAAATGAACATAGTGCTGATTTTTCACTGTAAATTGGTATAATCTGAGCGGGCATTATCAAATTCTATAACAGTGGATTTAACTAATGGAAAATGATTAATGAACAACTTTCCAATGTATATGAGGCTTTCCACATGAAACGGGCCACCTTCAGACCTCACCACCTTCGATTTTGTTTATATTCCAGGATTTTGTTCTTCTATGCGAGAGTATGTGAGAGAAGTTAAATGTGAAAAAATGTGAAGAATCCGAAAAAAATAATTCTAAATTTTCAAAAATTAAATTTCGATGAAATTTCGATTTATAACCTTCAAATCAATTCTCAAACTCCCGAATGATTTTCCAAAAAGCCAATATATTTTTTTTACCGAAAAGCTGGATTCAAGACGAATCCATTGACCACCTGCTTTATATTGATATGATATCCTAATTGCGAAATATCTTCGATAGAAAATTCTTGGATTTTGTAATTAGCAAAATTTTGATTGTTGAGAACTCCGAAATGGGGGGCCGAAAAATTAAAAAAAAAAAATCAGGGACGGTACTCTCACATAGTAGAACAAAATCCTGGAATATGAACAAAATCGAAGGTGGTGAGGTCTGAAGGCGGCCCGCTTCACGTGGAAAGCCTCACATATGAATTCATTTTGAATGTAAATTTTTAAAATAATAGGTATACTTCAAATTCAAATATCAAAGCAATAAAACACGGGTGTGAAAGTAGGTATATATATGGGGAATTCCACGAGAACTCGACCTATCGCGAAACACCGACTCTCTTAATATGTCTCATTCTTGTTTGCATGGATTATACTACTGAAAAAAACCTACCTCTATATGGCGGTTTGCCGTTCCGTCGCACCGTTTCCATGGAATGAAATTTGGAAATTTTAGAATTTTGATATTTTGAGTAACTGTAGCTGCAAATCCCTTAGCCATACCACAAAAGTTTATGGACCAAGATTTCTTGGGATATAAGTGAACTATTTAGAACTGGATTTCCTTAATTAACAAAATGCCCGACTGGAATACATCAAATTTTAGGTCCTTGCGGAACTTGGCGCGATTTTCGCTTGAGAATTAATAAATTATTTTGTGGCCAAGATATCGGTACCGTAAAGAGGCAGATGCGAAGCCCGATATTCCATCGAAACGGTGAGACGGAAAGGAAAACCGCCGAATAGTGGTAGGTTTTTTTAGTGGTATAATTCACGAAAAAAATCAGATGTATTAAAAAAGTCGAGGTTCGGCGGTAGGTCGAGTTCGCGTTGAATTCACCAGATGTAAGTTTGAATAGTAATTTATTGATTTTATCAAGACTATTGTCGATTGGAATGCACAATTCACAAGGACTCGAAAATGGGAAGTGTATCATCCAGCTGTGCTTCCACGTTAGACGTTTCGAAATAAACTTGCTTCTCAAACCTATTTATTATTTCGAAAAGTTGCGTTTTAACTTCTATTTGGTATTTTTTTGGAAACGTTTCTGCCATTTCCGCCATGTTGAGAAAGAACTTCTTTAAGCTGGTCATTTCTTCTTTTTCGGTTTTGTTAGCCGCATCGTTTTTTTTTGCAAAATATTCCACTAAAAAAGTCGACACCTCTGATGATTGACTACTCGTTTCCACAGAATCTCTGTTTCGTCTGACGATTCTTTTTCGAGACTTTGGTTCATCTTGAGCAGGACCTTCAAATAAATTTTAGTACGATACAATTCTAAATAAAAATTCAATATCACGTTATTAAATCAACATTAATGTGACACGTTGACACAGTTACCCGCAAATAAAAAATAATAACCGATGCTGTAAAATCATCAGTTAGGTATACCAATTTGAGTGGTCCGGTGTTATAAGTTCATTCGTTTATTGGGTCAATTTAAGTAAACAAGACCTTAATTTTTAGTTAAAAAGCAGCAGTCATACAATTGTAATTGGATACAGCGTCTTTTAATTTGATATAATTACACATGAACCAAATATGGATTTCAAAAACAAGGAATTGAATAAATTGTGAATACTCTATAATAGGATATATTCAACAATACAAAATTTCAACCTTGCAAGCCATATCTCAGTCTGTAGACCGATGGCACATTTTTCGTTCCGCGCAAATCACAAGAAGACAAAACGATGTCCATAAGATGAACCTCGAGATGAACATACCCTCATGACGTATCTTATTGTTGACTACGACATATCATGTGCCAATTTGGGTACTTATTTCGTCAATACAGTGAATCTGCACTTATCAACATTTCTTACTTTCTTAGGGCTGAAAGACCAAGTGTGACGAGGTGAGATACTAAAAAAAGGTATGGCTTGCCAGGGTCAGAGAGAGTCATGTCTCAATTCTTCTGCGAAAGTTTGTAAGTGAGGAACTGGGACTATGATGTATGATTATCAAATTTCTGAAACAATCTTCTTACTTGTATCGTCACCATTGCCGTCAAGGATATTGAGAATGTCGGCTTCTTCGTTATTGTTTGAAGCTGACAGTTCGATATTGTCATCCTGACTATTGTTTGGCGACTCTACTGACGGGCTTCTGGATTTATCCAAATTTGAATTTGTTTTCCTCTCAATCAAATGCTTTGCAATGAAATTCATTTCTTTCTCGTATTTCCATGGTCTTATTTTTTGCGCTGCTTGTCCGCTTTTCGTTTTTCTTATATTCATAGCTTTTCGGTAGCCCTCTCGCAATTTGCGCCATGAATCTTTGCAATCGTCCACTACAAAATGTTATCATTCATTCTTGGTTATCGCGTTATTAGAGTCAGAAGTGTGTATCCGTCACGGATCCACACTTTGGAATCAATTCAAATGGAATGCAGCATTAAATAATTGAAAAATAGTGTTTACGATATCACGGCTCTAGTAACGAGATATATAAAAAATGTATCTGAATCACGAGTTATTATAAAGTATTCGAAGAACCATAATAAACATGTTGGATAATATAAATATTTGCAACTTTGAATATCTTCAATTTGAATTATTCACTGTAGATTTTTGGCAACTGGGGATTCATTCCGGACGATATCTATGAACTATCGGCTTGGGCACACAACGGTGAGAGATATTGTACATGAGACCTGCAGAAGTATTTGGAAAAGACTATCTCCGATCGTTCTACCAGTTCCTACCCAAGAAAGTTGGCAAAAGGTTGAACAAATGTTCAATTCAAGATGGAATTTCCCAAATTGTATCGGTGCACTCGATGGCAAGCATATCACTATCGAAGCACCGTCCAATTCGGGATCCTTATATTTCAATTATAAGAAAACATTTAGCGTCGTGCTAATGGGATTGGTGGACGCAGATTACAAGTTCATTTTTGTTGATGTTGGCGCGTATGGCAAGAACAGTGATGGTGGAATTTTCGGCAATAGTGAATTAGGTAAAGCTTTGAACGAAGGTAAATTGAAACTCCCACTCGACAAGCCTCTACCTGGCAGTAATGTTTCTTTGCCACATGTGATTGTCGGCGACGAGGCCTTTCCATTGCAAAAAAATTTAATGCGCCCTTATCCAGGACCACAACTACGCGATGATGAGTCTAAAAAAATTTTTAATTACAGACTTTCACGCGCTCGTAGAATTTCAGAAAACGCTTTCGGAATACTTACTCAGAAGTTCAGAATATATCAACGGAGAATTAAATTAAAAGTCGAAAACGTGGATAACGTTATATTAGCTACATGTTGCCTCCATAATTTTTTACTCGGAGATACGTATCAAATTAATGCAAATGACTCGATCAATCCTAATAACATTCTTAATGATGTAACGAATGTGACTCAAAATCCAACGTTAGAGGCGATATCAGTTAGAGACGAATTTAGAAAATACTTCTCTTCGCCAGAGGGGGCCGTTCCGTGGCAAGTAGAAATGGTTCGCCGTGGTAGAATTAATAAATAGTTTATACGGGTCAATTTTGCAAACAATGTTCCATTTTTGATGCAGAAACAACCCTCATGCATTCACCTCAATACATGACATTGAAGTTTGCATCGTTGGAACGCAACGAAATCCGACGAAAATTGAAAAAACATATATATTTACTGAAAATGATGCAGCTGCCAGGATAATGTTTTCAAGTTATTTTAGTGGTTTTCATCTGTGAAACCAAGCAGAATAATTTTTGGGCGATGATATATTCATTTTCAATTTTTGTCGAATTTCGTTGCGTTCCAACGATGCAGACTTCAATGTCATCTCAAATCCTAATTCAACTGAGGAATAGCACATTGTGAACTGTATTTTAATTACCTGGTAGACTCATCGCCTTTGCAATCTCCTGCCAACAATTGTCTTTTATTTGCTGATTCGAATATTGAGGATCCGACATATCGTACAGCGCCGTGTACTTCTGTACAAGTAGGATTAGAGTTTCCTCGTTCATTATATTATTACTTGAATTATGCAACACGGCACTAGAATTTTTTTTTTTTTTTTAATGATGCACGAGCTGCAGCCGCGGTGAGCGTCAACCAACGTGATCGTCTTCCAACTTAAAAAGAAGTCAACAAAGCCGCGTCAACTCAGGTTACCATGACTACGGATTTCATTCATTTAATCATATTCATTTGTTTCTCACTAACGATTTGCTTTTATAGTAGTTGTATTTCAATATCAGGATGCTTTGACCTTCGAATCAATCATTGAAATACAAATAAGTATAATCTACTATCCGCGTATATAATTGTTCAATATGCATGGTGTACAATTTACTAAAAATTAGAGATTGTCCATTGATATGCTGCAAAAATGAACGATGTTTCACAGAAATACGTGTCAATTATTATAGAGTTATATGGGGCTCACTGACTTTCGATATTTCTGTCATTATTTTTAATTCTTACTGACTAATTATAATTATAAAGTGCACCCAATTGATTTACATGTTGATGTTAGTTGTTAATTCCGAACGAATATCTAACAATGAGTTGTATGCAATGAAGAAAAATAAATACAACAAACGATTCCTATGCGTTTATTTCATTTGCCTTATTATTCTCTTGAAATCATTGAATCATTTTAAGCGGCGTTTACATAAAAAAATTGTCCAAGTAATAATTTAATTTGATTACAACCCCACGAAATAATGATGTCACAAGGTTGGTGATTTTTTCCAGAGTACAGTTCCACTCGAGCATTAACCACCCGAAGGGCCGAAATTCTCAGCATATGTCTTCTTGGGTTTCAAAAATTTGATTGTAGAAAAAATCAGAATTTCGAAAAACCCAAACGAGAGATTTTTCGAAATGGTCTTCCGAATACGCACCAAAATCAGCAACCCTCTATATGGAGAAATAAAGGGTCTGATGGATTTTTCAGAAAACACAAAACTCGAAAAAAGCTATTTTCGTTATAATTTAATCGTGAAAACTATTGTTTGTGGGCTCTATATATACCTCACAAAATTATTCACGTACAAATTGATTAGCATAAAAAACGTAGTAATTCAAAATACCAGCGTGCACGTAATCTTGTAAAATTAGCAACGATGATAAGAGAAAAAACACTTCAGAGCAACGAAGGCCCCATCGTACGGAGCTGGACAATTTTAAGATCCATGTGTTAACGCCAAAGTGTCAATTTCTACGTGATTAATCATGAGGTATAGAGCCCACAAACAATAGTTTTCACGATTAAATTATAACGAAAATAGCTTTTTTCGAGTTTTGTGTTTTCTGAAAAAGCCCATCAAACCCTTTAATTCTCCATATTGAGGGTTGCTGATTTTTGTGCGTATTCGGAAGACCATTTCGAATAATTTCTCGTTTGGGTTTTTCGAAATTTTGTTTTTTTTCAAAAATCACATTTTTGAAAACCAAGAAGAAATATGCCAAAAATTTCGGCCCTTCCGGTGGTTAATGCTCGAGTAGAACTGTACTCTGAAAAAAATCACCAACCTTGTGACAACATTATTTCGTGGGGTTGGTATCAGCCGCATGGGCCCCCCTTAACATATCATTGACAAATTTCCTTTTACAAAACGTATAAACTACTTGACAAAATCAGCGGAACTCCCTACTCCCCCATTTCCGAACGAACAGACTGGACCTCTGAAAATTGGGCAGTGGAGTACGCTCAAGTGTTTTTCGCTTGTATCCAAAGCCACAATACGGTAGGTATGTATGTACAATCGTTTGGACGCAGCACCCCTGAGAACAACCCCATGCAAAAAATGGAATACACAGCTTCTCGGAATCGGGTGTCGATAGCGGATCCGCGCTCGAAACAGTGTCAAACCACCTCAGGTTGTGCAATATTAATCTTCCTTCTGCTCAACAATACCTCCGCCGCATGCGGACCCCGACAGCCCCTAATGTTCACCCCCTATGTGCACCAAGGGCTAAGTGGGCTTTTCAACGTCGTGTGGTTGCAGTACTTGTCTCCGGCGCGCAGACGCACTCGTCTTCGGCTCGCGGCCGCACTCGCCTCCGACTCGTACGGCAACCTCCACACTCAGTCTACCAAAGTCCACTTTACGCCCTAGGTGCACAATATAATAATTTCCTAATCTTCGTCGCGATTTTTCGGTTCCCGTAATGAAAAATAATGACCGTCACTCGTACGTATGGGCTTTTTGATGAATCAAATTGTTACAGCTCTCACCAAACCTCCTATTTCGCAAAAAATTCCTTTCCGTACTCGTATCGTAATGTACTAATTTTAAGGTATATGATGAATAGAACTGCTTTTTAGCTGACCGTAAATTTAGCTATCAATCTGTCAATTATTATTGGTATTATAAAATTCAGTACCATACTCAATTGTATTACGCCAGATAAACTGAAAAGTTACAGAATATAAAATGGTCATACGCTAATATACCTAGGCTAGGCAACGTTGATTGCCGGATATATTTCGGAATGGAATTTATTTTTCAGCAATTCTTGCATTGTAAGCGATACTGATAGAAAGTTTCACAAGAAAAAAACGGTGAAAGTAATTTAAAAACGTTTTAGAAGGAGAAAAATCAAAATTAAACGATAATTACTTGAAAAATAGTGAAAATATTGATTTTCAAAATTTTTTTGCGAAGATATGAAACAATTGGTAGCGGTCCGTGAATATGGGTTTGGAAGAGTAGATACCTGGGCACCTTATATAAAAAAATCAGAATTTTCGGATGAATCTGTTTCCGTTAATCAGCGATAACGTAAATTTGACGCTAAAAATAGCACTTTTGAACGTCCCGCGCGCCCCCTAAAAAAATTCAAAAAATCGAATCCTCCCACGGAGACCTTTATTTCAGCGATATTTTTTATTTTTGAGGGAGGCCGAGAAAATTTTTTATTTTCGATTCGCCCTAATGTAGGTATAGTTTGATTAGGTAACAAACATTTTTAGTTCACATAACAAAATACAAATATCTGTCTATGAAAAACGGAAAATACAATTTCATACGATTTGACATAATTGATTGCTGTCAACTAGTTTGCATGCTGTCAATAGACCCTTAGCAGAAATATATATATACCTCACTGATTGTGACTAGAAATATTCTTTGTTCCGTAATGCAACGCCATTAAGAAAAAACAACCCAAACAACACACTGGGCAAAATGTCGACTTTCAGTTGACTTATCTCGGCCGTCTTTAAGTTGACTCAAAATGTGGACTTTCAGTCGACTTATCTGAGCCGCCTTTCGGTTGAATGAAAATGCCGACTTTTGGTTGACTTATTTCAATTATATTTAAGTTGACTTCAGATGTCAACTTCTAGTCAACCCAAGCTAGCCTTGGCGGTGGCTGAAGATTGTGCTATATAATTATGCACCCATGTAGCCAATTGCGATCGGCTTTTTTCAGCCGGCAAGGTTACGAATCCCAATCACAGTTTGTGAGTGATGATCGAAAAAGAAAAATAATAAACATTGCGATAAAAGAAGAAAGTGGACGAGGTGATATTTCGTGGTGTGGAGAATTGCAAGGAGATTCCGTAAAAACGTGAAAATGTCGGAATTCTGTGCGTTGAAGACGAAATTATTGTCTGGTATAAAAACATAACCTCATCAGCACGTGTGTCCGTGTTTCACGCTGTATCGGAACGCGCGCGGAGCATCTTATTCCTTATTCGAAATGAGATCTCAATTTCACTAGACCATTTTCCATGAGTTCCCTCGGTTTTATAGTGATCAATCCAAAATGTATCAGTGAAGCATGTTTTAGAACCGAGCACATGTAGAGGGACGCTTGGCTGAATTGAGGACGATTGTAAGTCGACTCAATGTTGGCTCTTCAAGTCGACTCATTGTTGGCTTTTAAAGTCTACTCCAAGTCGTCTGAAATCGCGGTCATAAGTCGGCTTTAAGCCGCCTTTTCGTCGACAAGTAGCCAAAACTTGAAGTCGACTTCAGAAATTTTCGGACGACTTCTAGTCGACTCAACGGCGACTCTGTGTTGTTTGGGAACGACTGCGAGTAAGATGTGAAACAGGTTGGTCATCCTGCCAAACTGTTGGAAGTCCCAATAACCCAAGTGAAGGGAAACGGTATTACCGTTTTTAGCAAAAACGGCAGAATATATGTATACTCATCTCAATCGCTGACATTGGCCCTTGCCTGTGCCGCTTCCGTTCACGTTATCGACACTGTACTAATAGCGTCATACATTATAATTATAAGTTTTGCCCAAATCGCACCTAATTGTATGCAACTGGATGTGCAAATATAACGAAATCAGTGGTAGAATTCTTCGATGCAGTGGGCGCACGGATTTTCGCCGCGGTTCGCTGCGGTTCGCCGCGGTTCGCAGCGGACTAGTGGGCGCACTACAGCGCGCTCCCATAAGACAGCATGTAAAACGAGAAATTCGATTCCGCGTGCTTCCGTGCGGTTCGGTGTGCAGCGGAATAGTGCGCGTCGGCCTTTACACTCTCGGGATCGAGCTCAATTCTCAGTGCAGATTATTTTCCCCCGATTCTTTTACCCAATATCGATAGCGTTCAATACGTGCTGGGATTGATAGATTTCGAGACCTTCAAATCTATACCCAACATCGACGCATCGAATAATATTTTTACTATGGTGTGTGACGTAGTTCCTTATCATCCCCCGTCCTGCGCCGGAGTACCAGGTCGGAGGACAGAACTAGTGCACTATTACTTATCAATTAGGACCTGAGACAGCTAACAAAATAAACGGGACAAATCTGAACAATTCGAGCCTTGAACTGTTGCCGGCTGGGCTCAGTACCGCGGAGAAGGGCCTGGGTGGACTGGGGATTGACAGGCTCGGCAAATGACGACTCGAGTGACGTAGGGTAAAGAAAATGACAGAATTTATTGAATACGAGCTGGGGGTTTCCCCCGGAACCAATTAACAAAAATGAGGAAAGAAATAATAACAAAAAAAGGGCAATTAAGCAAGAACAATACCCACGCGGGTGAAATCAAATTCAGATCTTAAATCTACCTTAGAATTACCTCTGCCCTGATGTTTTGACACTCGTGGTGTCCTATATGTGACTCTGACGTAACGGACTCGAAGGTGTGAGAGAAAGAGACCGCTTTAGACTCTGACCCTCGCACTCGCACTCATGGCGGACCATAGGATTCCCTCGAGGGGGCTGGATTTTGACTCGAAAACTACTGATTTTGCCTCAAAAACGGCTCATATAAAACACGACTCAGACTAACTCAAATTAGGGACACTGGCCATGACCTACCGACTCGGGATTCGGCAGGAATTGACCCAACAGACACAAAAGACCGGCCTCGTGGCCGCACGGACAAACCAAAATGGCAAACCGCCGCTAACGGGTTCCAAATTCCAAAAAGGCTAAATAAGCGGACGCTTACCGGACTCAGTCTCCTCAAAAAGACCCAGGGTGTTTCTCAGACCCTCCAGGGATCACCAAGGACCACAAAACTAACAAAACTTAGCCCCGCAGGGTATCCAAATTCAAATTCAAAATTATCGCTGAACTAGAGCCACGTGCTCTAGGCGCTAGCCTAACGCAGAGTGCTTAGCAAACAGTATCGGTGCGCTCAGGGCGCTTTCTTATCGATGGTCGATTTCGCAAACTCTTTGCTAGTCCGGTTGCCTGGAACTAGGATCGAGCCGCTCCTGGTAGCGGGACTATTCAAATTGGCCCTCCGGGTTCGTAGTACGGCAGGACGTGGTTCGTGGACTCTTCTCGCCGGCGGGAATCGCATCCACCGGCTATTCCCCCGCTGCAAAGTGCCCTCGGCACTCCCCCACGTCCTCCTGGCTGGACCCAGAGTCCTTGGCGAAGCGTAGCGTCCGTATGTCGTTGTCTCTCTAAACTTTCCATCAGTTTTACCCGTCAGGGTCTCATAGCTTGGTCGGGAATGCCCCCGCTCAGGTAGGGTCGTAGGCCGAATCTCCCACATAAGAGAACGTATTTTGGAAAGAAACAAAACGGATAAGAAATTTGGTCTCAAATCAGAGTCGACCACGGTCACCTCTTGGAGTCAAATAAGCCCGTGGGCTAGCTAAATCGTCCCTGCGGAGATTTTTACTAGTTTTCCCTGCGTAATTACGCCCCCCAAGGGTTCGGGAAACGCTTGTAACGTCCAAATCTATCTGCAACGTTAGAGGTGATAACAAAAAAATTGGTATCCCTGAAGGTTCCTACGAAATTGATGATTTGACTAAATATCCAATGGATGGAATGAACGTTGGAGCTACTCATGAATCTTCACCGCCAATAACGTTACGACCCAATAATAATACGTTGAAAAGCGAGATTTTGTGCAAATACGAAGTTGATTTCACCAAAGACTGCAGCTTGGGTCCGCTATTAGGTTTCACCAAGCGGCGGCTGGCACCTCACGTATGGCACGAATCGGATTCACCTGTGAATATACCTAAAGTGAATATTATAAGAGTCGAGTGCAACATCACTGCGGGAGTCTATAGCAACACCCGACCCGTTCACACCATTCACGAATTCTCGCTAAACGTGCCGCCTGGCTATAAAATCCCTGAGTCGCCCCACCATTTCATCTATTTGCCTGTGAACCAGCGCGTGATAGACAACGTACCAATTCGTATTGTTGATCAACAGGTGATTTAATACATTTTCGAGGTGAAGAAATAACTGTGCGCCTGCATGTGAAAAAGTCTGAACAATTAATCGTCATGTTAATCTATGGAGATTTGCACGAATATCCCGTAAACGTGCCACCTGTACTCAGTATCCAAGGGTCTGTAAGACCGACAACGTCGCACTCGGGACGTCGAACGTGAACCCCTGAGAACGTGAAATTCCTCAAGTCGCAAGGATTCATTGTAAAGTCGGGAAATGGCGCATTTACTGAACATCAACGTGCGCCCCATCTTCGATAACAGTATCACCCGTGTCGAAGTCCGCGCTCACGCACCGTACGTAAATACATCGTACGATTATAATATATATATATATATATATATGAATAAATAATTATATGGTATATTCAATTTCAAATAATCCTTTCTCATTAAATTATTTATTTATTAATCTATTATATAAATATTCAATTAATTAATATCTATTTAATAAATAAATATTTAATTAATTAATACTTATATAATAATTTTGTATTATAATAATTAAAGTTATATTATTTATATAACATTCAAAGATTCTCTTTAATTCTCCTGATAAGTACTGAATCATCTTATAAATAGCTTTCATCTATATTATTATAATAAATATAGATGGAATGCTTCCTAACCAATATTTAAATGTTAATAACTTAATCTTTCTCAAAAATGATTATTAAATGTATATTAAATAAGTTTTTAATTAAATTATATCGCTATAATTTATATTAATATAATGATTGCAACAAAAATAAAAATTAATTTTTTTTCACTACCTTTAATTTTTCAAAAAAAAATTAGTCACAAAATTAAAAATAAAATTAATAATGAAATTAATAATAAAATTAATAATAAAATTGATAATAAAATTAATAATCAAATTAATAATAAAATTAATAGATAATTTTTTTCAATACATTCAATTTTTCAATACATTCAATTTTTCAAAAAAAAATTGATCATAAATTGTTAATTAATTGTTAATTAATTTTTAATTAATTTTTAATTAATTTTTAATTAATTGTTAATTAATTTTTAATCAATTTTTAATTAATTTTTAATTAATTTTTAATTAATTTTTCATTAATTTTTAATTAATTTTTTAAAATTTAATATATATATATATATATATGAAGTGTCTGATAAAAGAATTATTTTGATAGAATAAAAAATGTAATTAATTTACTGTGACGTGAGGTTGTGGCCGAGCGGCGCTACTTGGTTATGGTTCACGCCATATACATGATAAATAATAATACTGATAATAATATAGACCCTGAAATTCGGAAGGAATGAGTTCTACCTTGCCTTGCCCGGACTGGACTAAGAAAATAATGAAAGATTAATGAAAGAATGGGATGGAAAAGGGAAATCGAAATGAATGATTGTAAAATAGATATCTGGTAAAAGTTGACGTATATTCTGACAAGCGGGTGATTGGAATACAGATTGGCTTGAGCGTCGTATGAACGGTATATATGTAAAAATGACTACAAACTAGCCCAAATGACAAATAAGAGGAACCGATACCAAATAATACGATACTCCTCGTGAGTCTGTAGGAATATAATCCTTCGATCCTGTCAACGCTTCTGAGAATCAAAAGACATGAAAAGAACAATTAAATATCGCTAAAGATCTGGAGGAATAACCAGATGGTGCAGAACGGCGAATAATATGATAGATAGTACTTTACTCAGTCCTGGGAAGTATATCCAATGACGTAGTATTAGACTAATGGATGCACGTAGATTTCTATTACTTAGCTTATGGATTGATTTTAATTTAGATTACACTAGTCGAATAATATTAATTTTGGGTTTTGGTTGGAACTGTTAATGCGTCTCTAAATCACTCCGCGCGATGTCGAGCACAACTGAGTTTGTCTCACTTAAATTAGATGCAGCTTTGTTGGTTAACGAGATCACTGAGTCTATAGGCAGAACTTTAAGATTCACTATCACCTTTGCTCGTCTGCTGAATCTCGGTCACACGTTCACGCTCTATGCGACTTGACGAACGAATGCCACGAGGAATGCATCCTACCTTGCGAGGTGTTGGATGTTCAAATTGCTGATCTTGCACGCGCCTTTAGCTCAGTTTGCGCGCAGTGATTCAGATCCAGTGGAACTGGCCACTTGAGAAACTAATTACTCTAATGCTACTCTGCCATTGGATGGACTGTTCGTCGTAAGATGCTTATTCTCCCGTGACAGTTCTGCGGTTGCTACCTATGGTCGATTCACTTGTGCTAATAACGTGAATCTCGGTCTATGGGTCGGGGTAACTCTTGTTGAACAGAGACTAAACTCAAAATTCAGCCTCAGCGAAACTCTACTCGCTGCCCGTACGTGACTTGTACGCTCTTTCGGCCGGACATGTGAATATGTGTATGTCTAAGGGGAATTCCAGCCCAACCTGGACAGCTTTTGACCCTCACCCCTCTCGATTTTTTTCATTTTTTTTTCTGATATTCGGTAGACTGAAAGGAGTGCTTGTGATTTATTTCAAATTTTTATCTCAATCCGTTTTCGATTTACATATTTTTGAAAATTCGCAATTCCCGATGATCGTCGAACGTTCAAACGCCTGTATCTCTGAATCTATCAGTCGGATTACAAAATGTGAGTATATGAAATTCATCGGAAAGAAGTGTACTTTTCGGAAAAAATATTTTTGGATAATTGTGCCTCGTCCTTCATAGTGAAATCTTCGTTTAAACATGAAAAATCGATTTTTCTCAAAGTATGACATAATTCAAAACTTTCAAAAAATTCTCAAAAATACTTCGAGAAAAGACAAAATTTTTGAGCTATGGCTGATCGTGGGCCTCGGCTGCTTTCTATTTTTAACAGAATTTTAATCGATTATTTTGAATTTTTCTCAAATTTTTGATAGAATTTTAATTGATTCAATTTAAAATTTATTTTGAAATTCTGTTGAAAATTGAGAAAAAATTGAGAAATCAATTTTCAACAGGATTTCGATTGATTTAATTAAATTTGTTTTTCAATTTTCAATAGAATTTTAATTAATTCAATTAAAATTTCGAATAAAATTCTGTTAAAAATAGAAAGCAGCCGAGGCCCACGATCAGCCATAGCTCAAAAATTTTGTCTTTTCTCAAAGTATTTTTGAGAATTTTTTGAAAATTTTGAATCATGTCATACTTTGAGAAAAATCGATTTTTCATGTTTAAACGAAGATTTCACTATGAAGGACGAGGCACAATTATCCAGAAATATTTTTTCCGAAAAGTACACTTCTTTCCGATGAATTTCATACACTCACATTTTGTAATCCGACTGATAGATTCAGAGATACAGGCGTTTGAACGTTCGACGATCATCGGGAATTGCGAATTTTCAAAAATATGTAAATCGAAAACGGATTGAGATAAAAATTTGAAATAAATCACAAGCACTCCTTTCAGTCTACCGAATATCGGAAAAAAAAATGAAAAAAATCGAGAGGGGTGAGGGTCAAAAGCTGTCCAGGTTGGGCTGGAATTCCCCCTAAATATCAAGTTGCATTGCGACTCACAGACCGAGATTCTGTTAAAGCTATGGCGTGTCATCCTGGTATTGGTATCGATTCTTTTGCCTAACCCGATAACTATTCTATTACTAAAAGCTTGGTTGTCGGGCCACCGATATAATTCTAGGGAGGTTTTAGAATAATTGAAATGTGGTAAGACAACACGTTACATGACGTGGGATGTAACATTACCTTCATTAAATAATGATAAAATTAATTTTTATTAAAAACAATAAATTGGATAAATTATCTTTAATTTAAATTTACATTTTATATCATATTAATATTTGGAACTTTAATTGTTATTAATTCATCATCTTGAATAAATGCTTGAATTGGTATAGAAATAAACTTAATAATATTTATTCCTTTAATAATAAATAATACAAAAATTTTCAAAATTTCAAAATCTATAATAATATATTTTATTATTCAAGCAAGAGCATCATCAATAATAAGTTTAATAATTATTTTATTAAAAATAAATTTCAATTTTAATAAATCTAATTTAATTATAAATTGTTCACAGATAAGTATTTTAATAAAATTAGGAGCTTCACCATTTCATTGATGAATACCTAAAATTTTAATTAATATAAATTGAATAAATTGTTTTATTTTATTAACATGACAAAAAATTGCACCAATATTTTTATTAATAAATACAAATAATAATTTTCTAATTTATATATCAATTTTAATATCAACAATAATAGGAGCAATTATAGGAATTAATCAATCTTCATTAAAATTAATTATAGCATATTCATCTATTAACCATTTAGGTTGAATTATAATAAATATAATTTTAAATTTAAATATATTATTCATTTATTTTATAATTTATTCAATTATCAATTTTATAATCTGTTTTAATTTAAATAATATAAATATAAATCTTACTAACCAACTATTTAAAAATAATAATCAAAATATTATTATTAAAATAAATTTAATATCTTTATTTCTCTCTCTTGGTGGTTTACCCCCATTTTTAGGATTTTTACCAAAATTTTTTACATTAATTTTAATAATTAAAAATAATTTAATTATAGAATCTTTTTTATTCATTTTTATAGCTACTATTTCTTTATCATTTTATATTAACCCATTATTATCTATTTTAATATTACCAAAAATAAATTCAAAATGAAATTTTAAAAATAATCAAATTATTAAAAAAATTTCATTAATATTATTAATAAATTTAATGTTAATTTTATTAATTATTACTCCATTAATTAATAATATTTTATAAAATATTTTAAATAATATTAATTATTAAAATTTAAAGATTTTAAGTTAAAAAAACTAATAGCCTTCAAAGCTTTAATTAAAAATTAATTTTTAAATCTTAATAAAAATATATATTTTTAGAATTGCATTCTAATGTTTTAAATTAAACTATAAAATTAAATAATAAAAGAAAAAAAAATTTCATAAATAAATTTACAATTCATCGCCTAAATTCAGCCATTTTATTAATTAATACAATGAATAAATGATTATTTTCTACAAATCATAAAAATATTGGAACCTTATATTTTATTTTTGGATTTTGATCAGGAATATTAGGATTATCATTTAGAATATTAATTCGTACAGAATGAGGAATACCTGGACAGCGATTCTGTAACGTTTTCGCTAACTTAGCGAATTCGCTAACTTTTTCCCCCGATGCTACGCCAGTGAGCTTCCCCGCGAACACCCGCGCACCCCCGCTACCACCTACATACTTTGTTTTGGGGCGCCAACTGGCGGAGGACAATATGTTTATTAGCGAAAAGTAACAATTGAACCCACGAAAAACGGTCACGACCAGCGATAGAAACGCGATTCGGTAGCGCGCGACCCCCGGTTAGCGTTATCACGGAGTCAGGTTTTCCATGGGTTCAATTGTCGCTTTTCGCTAATGAGCCTGTCGGCCTCCGCCAGTTGGCGCCCCAAAACGAGAAAACGCGATTTGGTAGCGCGTGATCCCCAGTCAGCGTTATCAAGGAGTCAGGTTTTCCATGGGTTCAATTGTTGCTTTTCGCTAATAAACAAATTGTCCTCCGCCAGTTGGCGCCCTAAAACGAAGTATGTAGGCGGTACCGGGGGTGCGCGGGTGTTAGCGGGGAAGCTCAGTGGCGTAGCACCGGGAAAAAGAGTTAGCGAATTCGCTAAGTTAGCGAAAACGTTACAGAATCGCTGTCCTGGATCAATAATTGGAGATGATCAAGTTTATAATGTAATTGTAACATCACATGCATTCTTAATAATTTTTTTTATAGTTATACCTATTATAATTGGTGGTTTTGGAAGTTGATTAATCCCATTAATATTAGGAGCTCGTGATATGGCATTCCCACGATTAAATAATATAAGATTTTGATTTTTACCCCCATCAATTACCCTTCTATTATCAAGAAGAATACCCAGTCAGCACAAGTGTCTGCAAGAGCTCTTGTGAGAGCTCTCACCTAAGACAGGAAAAAGAGTCAAATAGAAGAGTTCTATTAGAACTCTTTTATAGAACTCATCACTTCGAAGTCAGATCATCGAGTTCTAAAAGAGCTCTTCTTTTGGAGCTCGCTCAAACGGGTTCGCCGAGAAGTCTGAAAGACTCAGTTCTAACCCAAGAACGTGAACCCGCACATGCGCTCACAAAATGGCGGTGAGAGTCCGAATTAGCGTATGAGGGCGGTTAGTGTTGTATCAATTCACCGTAGGTTCACCGTAGTTTCGTCGCTAAAATAGAGGTAAGTGTAAAATACAACCAGTAATTGATGTCATACATAACAGGCTGTGTTCATGAATATCCAGGATCCTGTATAATTCTTCGAAAATGTTGATCATACACGATGCAAAATTCACACTTGTTGAAACTAACCTCACTTTTGTTCCAGCAGATACATGCGTGTATCCTACACAAAAATCACCAAACGACAAGGATAATATTTATCGGTAAGCTGAACAATTATTTCCGCTGCATGAGATTGATACAAAATGTGAAATGAAGAAGTAATGCAATTCACCAATACACAACGATAATTGCACATACAGACGGCTACCCGCCACCGCTGCTTTATGTTTTCTTGCTTGTACGTTTTCGCCTGTTTTTTTCACGGAAAGGTCCCAGTAATTATACAATATCGTAACAAAACAAGTTCCGTCTGCACCGGGCTTAACAAGGAGTTGATCAACCTTTTGGATCACGGATCTGGCCGAAACTTTGAGGCATATTTTCTGGTACCTAAATATGAAGCATGTAACCAGAGTTGGGCAGCATTAATTACAATTTTTAATTAATTTCATGGAGATTACAAATTACATTTTTTTCTAATTTTTTTTTCGAATTTGTAATTAGTCCATTACTAATTACAAATTACTCGCCCAACACTGCATGTAACATATAACTCTCCCATATGGGCCTCCGTTCTCTCGCCGAGCCCCGCTTGATAGTAATATCCAGCAGCAGATGGATATTTGACGCAGGTGACAATACTTTGTTTTTGCTTCGCCACCGAATTAAGTCTTCTCAGGTTAGAATCTGGTCATTATTGTCACATCATGATCATTATACTAGTTTGAGGCAGTTCAACTAGCTTTTGAGCTTCCGACGAGCTTGTAAATGGTCCTTCGCCACAGTGAAATAGCCTCCGGGGCGCACGTCGCTGGCTTTCAAAGAATCCCTACACGGACTGGAGACCGTCAAACTCACAGAACTCGTTTAGAATTAGGTGACAAACGTAACTAAGGAGTGAAATTAGAAGACTGGCTTTCAACTTCAGAAATTGCTCTTTCATTTTGTTCTTGGTAAATATTAGATTTAACCTTTTACTTCTCATTATTCGACAATATATATTTACGAAGAAATCGGAAAATAAATCTTCTAACTGAACTGTTTTAATACTTTTGGTACTCATTTCAAACAACTTCTGTGAGTTTAAAGGTCTCTGGTCCGTGTAGGCATTTTATCAAAGCCAACAACGTGAGCTCCGAAGGCTATTTCCATGTGGCGAAGGACCATTTACAGGCTCGTCGGAAGCTTAAGAGCTGGTTGAATTGTCTCAATTAGTACAATGATCATGATGTGACAATAATGACCAAATTCTAACCTGAGAAGACTCAATTCGGTGGAGAAGCAAAAACAAAGTATTGTCACCTGCGTCAACTATTCATTTACTGTTGGATATTACTATCAAGCGGGGCTCGCCAAGAGAACAGAGGCGCATTCTGGAGAGTTATATGTTACATGCTATTTATATTTAGGTACAAGAAAACATTCCTCAGAGTTTGGGCCATCGTCTCCTTGTTAGACGGAGTCCGAATTTTAATTTCTCAAGGGGCACTCTGCAAGTTTGGTTGGAAAACCACGTTTCTCCCCTTGAAATCACGAAGAAACATCGAATCAGAAATTTCGAATGTATGTGTTGACTCTATCGACCGTTGCCTTACACTATACAACCATGTGAATCAAGCAGACGAGGCGAACCGATTACATGGTATGTAATGGAGATGGGTTCTTTCTCTTGATAGAACTCTACTAAGCGGAAGAATCGTTGTGTGGCATAAAGTCGGTTGCATATAATATGTATACAGTGAGATTATTGTGAAAGTTAGCAATCAGTCACAGCCAACTCCGTCTGCTGTATTCACATGGTTGTATGAGAATTCCTGACATCAATTTTCAGATTAGAGTATTATGTGTATTAAAAACAAAGTCAACCTTCTGCGATACGAGTGCATGCGCAGGGAATCATTTGCAGATTCTCCGCAGTCTCTTCGCTGCGGAAGACTCTTTGCGCACACACTTTCATGGCAGAAGCCAGACATGTTTTTAAAACACATATAAATAATACTTTGATGTGAAA
The DNA here is from genome assembly GCA_963989295.1 of Ametastegia equiseti. Lineage (NCBI taxonomy): Eukaryota > Metazoa > Arthropoda > Insecta > Hymenoptera > Tenthredinidae > Ametastegia > Ametastegia equiseti. The sequence goes on from OZ022389.1 coordinate 27,384,056, forward strand.
AATGATTTCAGGAATATTTGATTGGATATTTCTCTGTGATTTCAAGATCAAAAATGTAGTTTTCTCAACAAAACCTGCGGAGTCCCCCCTCGAATTACTATAAAAAGTCAGGTGCTCGTACCTCGTAACTCACTTTCTTAGATTATGATTCTATGTAGAAAAATAGCTGGCCAAAAATGTAAGTTGTGTTGACAGTTGAGACTCAAGAAATCTTTTACAGAAGGTTGTGAACCCCTTTGAAGCTCTATGGAAATTTTTATCGAATCACTCCGAAGGGTCTGTGAAAAATTTGTTGCATGTTAGCTTCGGCAGCAGGAAGAATAAAATTTGTTTGTATCCATAATTCACGGTCTGCTAAAAGTCATTAGTCAAACGTTTCCTGGAACAGAATTATTGAAGGATTGAAAGAAAAAGGACAATTCGAGTTTTCAAGAACGTGATAACTCATATTAAGGGGAGACTTCGGTGAAATTTTCCACAAAAATGACCAAAAAGTCGTTTTTCATTCATTCACAGAAAAATGTTGCTGTAACCATTCCTCATCAATGGAAAATATCGTGGTTCCCATCAGATCTAATGATAAATGCAAATTTTGCCCGACCTCCAGAATCTAAAAAATAGCAGTGTACATTCGGAACGCTCATGAAGATGTTGATCAAGTTTTCCTATTCGACTGTCACCATTGAACTTTCTGAGGTTTGTTTTATCAGTCTCGATGAGTCAGTCCTCCGAAGCCCATAATTTCAGCTGCGGAAGGTTCCCTGCGTCTTTGTTGTTTTCCAAAAAAGCTCCGAACTTATAGATATCTCAGCGAACCATGTTTCCATAGCCACTACGGAAGTGAATTTGGAAAATATTTTACGATTGTTCACCAAAGGCTCAAAAGCTAGTTAACCTGAGTTGATTTGATATTATTTTGTGATCTTGGATTGATTTTTCATGAGCTCCTGTGAAAATCATACGTTTTACTTTAGTGGCGTTCATGTTGGAACTGAATTTACAGGTATTTTAAAAATCTCTGCACTTTACGTTCCAGCCAATCATTTTTCAATTTCGCAGACGTATTCTCAGGCAGATTATCTTGAAATTGGTGCAGGGGACTTGAGATCGGGGGAATATAACTTATGTCCCATTCTGCGCTACACTAGAAATTGTAGTGAATAAAACTTCAACCAAGTTAGGTGATAGTCTCAATGACTTAGAAAACTCCAACTAAAAATTCCTCGCACCAACTTTGACTCTATGGTAGTGAATGTACCGATTATAGATTTTAACCTTCTACGATGAAATCTGATGCGCAGGTAGTGGTTTAGAAACATCTCAGAAAGAAGTTCCTAAGTTCCAAATAGCTTGGTCCATTCAGCTAAAATTTGGAACAGATTTCATTTACATAGTTCTAAATGAATGGCGGCAAATTTCAGAAAAATTGATTCAAATATGAGACTTTCTTTTGTCGCCGAAGTCTCTCCTCAAAACGGTTGGTCCAAGAAAATCTGTGAAATTCAGAGGTCGAAAAACACCAGAACCTATTATTAACTCACCAGAGATAACTTCAAATATTTAGTTATAACTTTTATAACTACAAAATTAAGACGTGATTAAATCTGGACGTTTTGGCAATCCTCAGTTTCCAATCCGTTGTACGGACTACAGTTTTAGTTCAATTGGAAAATGGAGAAAAACACACATGGTCCGTTAAATATCATGAAAATAGTTTTAAAAAAAACTAAAAAGTTGGCTGGTACTTCCCAGCCGTTCTTGAAAATCTCTAATAACACAATCTCTGAAATGCTATTGACTACTAATATACTAATGGAATGGTGCAAGGCCAATATCCTGAAATGAGATTAATATCCACCAGCCAATAATTCATTGACTAATCAAAATAATAAACTAACCAGCAAGGAGTGTATCAGGCCTCCGGATCACCGGATCTGCGCTCAAACTTGGACGTGTATTTCCTCGGTCCGCAAAATTCGTTGGTCCTGTGTTGTTTTCTACTATCGCTAACTCACATTTCTGTTATGTGGTATCAGATTCTAGCAAAGAAGATTCAATTCGATGAAAAAGAACAGAGTATTGTGACCTGCGTCGAATATTCATCTACCGCTGGCGTATTACGTAATTAAGTGGAGTTTGCCAAGGGAACAAAAGCCTACGAGATCGAATGGAACATCATGTCCCATTCTTTAAGACAGGTTAAGACACATCCAAGTCTAAGTGCAGAATTGGTAATCCGGAGGCCTGATACTCTCCTTATAAGAGTTCAAACAGCTCATACGATACGCTCTACTAAAAATGTAGATTCCTGCTGATCTGCTCCCTTCAATTACGTCGTGAAACTCCTGTTTGAGTATATCGTCCTGTTTGAAACGTGTTTCCTGGCTTTGCTCTATGCAACTTTGTAATGAAACCACGATAATCAATGAGTGTAATGTATGTGCAGAAAGATAATTTGAAGACATTGCTCGAAAAGGAATAGTAGATGCGTGGTGGTAAAAGCATGTTTTTCCCGTATATCGAAAAGCGAACAGCAACTCTAGAATTAAGAAAATTCAATATTTTTGCCTAGATGCCAAAAATCAAACAGTACAGCAGTTTATCAAAGAGCCAGAAGTACCGAAGGCTGAAGAAGTTCCGCAATCTCCTAAATGCGAGAATTGCCGAACAGATTTCTACTCCAGGTGATGGGTTTTCGGAGAAAAATAACAGCCTGGAAAACAGTCCACAAAATTATATCTTAGATGAAGACCTAATGCTAGAGGATACCTTTAGCGGAGATGAAAGGGTATTATTGCAGGACATAAATGCGGATGTTGATATTTCCGATGGTGAGAATTCATCCTTTGCCCAACTACATCCAGAGGTAGCAAATGAATTTGCAAACATCGTGCAAGACGAAAGATTAGGAAAGAGTAGTCATGAATCATCATTGAAACGATCACTTGCTTCATGGGCGGTCGAGTGCAACGTACCTCACACAACGTGCGATAAATTGTTGAAAATTCTTGTCACTGAAGCCAACTTGGACCTTCCTCTTAGTACGAGGACTTTAGTAGGTACTCCACGCACTAACAACATTTATGAAACTGACACTGGGAAGATTTTACATTATGGTCTCGAAAAAGCATTACCGATCAGTTGAGACGTGTGAGGGATCAAAACAACAATGAAACGAATCTAGTTTTGAATCTCCATGTAGATGGTACTCCTTTGACAAAAAGTTCAAAAAGCCAATTTTGGGTGCTGTCGGGACAAATTTTTACTCATAAAAAATTTGGTCAGTTGCCATTTGTTATCACCGTACACCATGGCTTCAAGAAGGCATCTGTTGAAGAACTGTTGAAGGATTTTGTGGAGGAATACTTGTTGATTAAAAAAAATGGATTCTTTTACCGTCAAAGAAAGTATACTGTAGAACTAAGGGCCGTTATTTGCGATAGTCCTGCAAGGTCGTTTGTGACTTGTACCAAAGGTCATAATGGCTATGAGGGTTGTGGAAAATGCACTGCTGACGGCGAATACACTCACTATCGGATGATATTTCCCGAAATGTATGCTCCGAAACGAACTGACCAGTCTTTTCAAGAACGAAAGCATCCAGGGCATCACAATGGCACTTCACCATTCGAAAAAATATCGTTGCGAATGGTATCTCAATTCCCCTTGGACTATATGCATTTGCTTTGTCTGGGAGTGATGAAGAAACTTTTATTACTTTGGCTTCAAGGGAAACATGGTGCAAAGTTACGAGCATCTGAAATACATGAGCTTTCACAATTGCTAATTTTTCTGGCACAATATATTCCTAGAGAGTTTGCTCGTAAGCCAAGAAATTTGGAGGAGGTTGCTAGATTTAAGGCGACCGAATTTCGCCTTTTCTTACTTTATTTGGGCCCTGCAGTGATGCATAAGTTTCTGCCTACTACATATTTGGAACACTTTCATGCTCTTCATGCTGCGGTTTTTATTCTGAGTCATCCAACGGACTGCCTTAATAATAATGCATATGCCGAAGAATTACTGAGATATTTTGTACAATGGTGTGATAAGCTGTATGGAAAGCAGAATGTGACCTACAATATGCACAACCTCATACATATAGCGGAAGATGTTCGAATGTATGGATGTTTAGACACATTCAGTGCATTTGCCTTCGAGAATTATTTGGGGCTGATAAAAAAATGCATCAGGAAAGGTGAAAGACCCCTCGAGCAATTACAGAACCGTTTAACGGAAATATCTGCACAAATCGCTCCGGAAAAATCTGAAAGTGTTCTATATCCAAGACTAATGAAACCAAATAATGTGAAATTACCATTGGGATGCAGTGATTCTCATCAAAAAATTGAGTTCGAAAATTTTCTGCTATCATGCACCGGGAAAGCAGATAATATGTGTTACTTGAAAAACGGAGATGTACTGCGAATTGAATTTATTGGCCAGAAAAATGAAATTCCTGTCGTTGTTGGCAGTACGCTTCAAAATAAAGATAGCCTTCCGCATTATCCGACAAAGTCTGAGAACATGAACATTTATTTAGGTAGCGAATGGAGTCCAATCAAAGTTGTAGAAATCAGCAACATAGCCGTAAAAGCAGTACATCTGCCCTATGATTCAAAGAGCTATTGCTTCTTTCCACTCCTTCATACTTGCAATTGAGGTGAGAATAATAGTTATTAAACAAAGTTAAGCCTCTTGAGTTCATAGAAATGGGATAGCATATCACGCCATTACGGAGGGAAAAGAGGTTATTCCAAACTGTGGATCAGAGACAAAAACGCAGTTTGGGATCGCCAGCTTTTTTCCCCCCGTGTGGCGTACACTATTTTTCACCACCCCTGTAACAGAAATTTCGAGATTCCGTATACGCAAGAATACGCGAAGTCATATTTTCCGTGGAGGTGCGGTGAACAATTATTTTTCCCGTAAGCTTTTATATTTTTTATCGTTTCTCAAATCCGCAAATATTCATGTGTCTTTTCAAAATATTTCATGGAGAATAATGTAGAATACACATCATCTCATTACAGAAAATGCCGTTTTATGTCGTATTAGCCGATGACTGGTCGCAAGCTATTCCAGCATGTTGGGTAGATACGACGACAGAAGGGTATAGATGGCCTCCTGGTAGTGTAGATGTAGGTAAAGCAATTAGACGTGAACAAGAACCCACGCCAGCATGGCATGAGCTCGTTTATACTAAGGCTTATGGACCATACGGTGAGTTGTGTATTGCGTGGTAAATTATTCACGAAAAGAAGATTTCCACTAATTTTTCATATTACACACACGATATAGCTACCTACGAAATTGCACGCCAAGTAGAAATAAATTCCCAATATATTTCCACATCCGACGAAGCCAGATTTGAGAAAGCATCAAAGAATGAATTACCTGCTAAACGCGTTTGCAGAAGAAAACAAACATTTGATGACTCAGATAGCTGGGCTTCAGGTGAGTTTCCGTCGGGTGCATTATTGTCTGTAATTCCTCGATCTTTCACCATACGCAGCAAATAATTCTTGATTCCAGAAAATCCACTCAAGTTTTATGTTGAATGGATGGTGTTGATTTTGACATTTGTTTAACTGAATACAGCCAATTTGTATATCGTATTGAAGAGAAGTAATGTGAAATAATTCAAGAATCAACACAACACTAACGCGAACATTCGAGTGGATTTTGTGGAACACTAGATTTTCTACTGTGCATCTATCTACATCTCACCTCCAATCAAAAGATATCTGTAACAAGATGTAGTGTCATTTTCCAGATCCAGACAATCCACCACAACCTTCCAAAGTACCGAAATCACCATCAAACTATATTAAGACTTCCACAATAGAAAGAGACACTCCGATACTAAAGATACCCGACCGAAGTAATCTTGGAAATGAAGTCAGTGAGGCAATTATTGAAAGTTCTTCAGGTTAGGTTTTTTCTTATCCGTTTTTATGGTACCCCCATTCCAAAATAAATACATGCATGGATAGATTACTTGTTGTTCATTGATTTTACGATTTATATTTATCGGTATTCGCTTCGGCATTTACACCTCGACGCTTTTAAGTATTAGACATCCATAACAAAATGTAATGAAGCTGAAGTTACCAGCCAGAGTTGGCAGCCAAATGTCCTGACCTTTACTCGAATTTGGGTTATGGAGTAGAAATTTACGTTTATAATTCATTGGAAGTTTTGATTTCATTAAAAACTTGACATTTATGGATTCTTGTCCTACACAGACTCATTCTTATCTGGCTCATGTCATTTGTCTGCTAATTTTGGCTACTAGCTTCAGTTTCATCAAAATGTAGTGCGATTTTCTAGGTCCAGACGATCTACCTCAACGTTCCAAAGTGCCAAAACCACCATCAAACTATAAAATTTCAACAATGGACAAAGAGAATTCGACACCAAAGCAGCACAACCAGAATAATCTCGAAGATTTTGAATTCACTAAGGTGATTGCAGAAAATCATACTTCGAAACGAACAAAATTCAAAAAGAGTCCGAACAATGAAAATCGAGAATCTGCTCCTGTCAATCACTCACAGTTGTTTTACTCCGAAGAATCTCAAGTCTCTCCATGTCATCAAGTATCGACGAAAGAATCAGGTCAGTACAAACACACATATTTTCTGCAAATATATATCTTCGTGTTCCAATTTGAAATTGATAACCAACTATACGGGGTGCCCCATTTTAATCTTACACCTGATTTATCTCTGGGAATACGCTTCCGATTGAGTATTGGGTATAATGAAACTTTGAGGGTTCGAAAGGGGACGTCCAAAAAGTCATGTTTTCATTTAGAAAAAGAATGTTGGCCATCTTAACTCCGCCATTTTCCATTTTGGACCAAAACAAAAATTTTGTTTCAACATCCCCCTTCGAACCCTCGAAGTTTTATACTCAATACTCGATCGAAAGCGTATTTTCAGAGATAAATCAGGGGTAAGATCAAAATGGGACACCCTGTATGTATACTATACCTTGCACTTCATTCAGACTTTATGCTTTTTGTTTCAGAAATCTTTACCTGGACTCATCCAAATTCTGAAGATTCTCTGGATCTGGAAGATGCTCCGATACACTTAGGTATAAAATACTTAAGTGTTAAGATAATGATTTTATGTTCACAGTACTTTCAGGTTAGTTAAGTTATTCACTTTTTGAAAACCTGCAACAATCGTTACAGCAATCTAGTCGAGAATTTGGCGCCCAAGAGTTTCATTTTCACGTAAAAAATAAACTATGCTCTTCACCGAGAGTTCTTAGATAGTGATTCTATTTTTTTTTTCTCAATTTAATTTCTTCTAGCCATTGAGAATACAGACAGTGATGCGACAATTGTACCGCCCCCTATTATACGGATACAAACAGCATACGCTGCTTCCTTGAAAACGGATGTAGAAAAGGCGAAGAAAAAATTACAACCTACCAGTATGATATATAAATAATCCAATATACTTTGGCAGTTACCCTCCTTAATCGTTCAACAGTTTATGAGTAATTTCGTTTATATTCTACTTAGGTTCAACCAACGTTGCTACAGAAGATGTTCATACGCTGAAAACAAATAAGCCCGTAATCAAAAGTATGGTGAAATTGTCATGCGGAGGTCACGATAAATCTAGTCATCCAGAACAGCAAGGGATATCATATGCTTCACCGGCGATAGATAAGGCATTTGAGGGTATATCCAAGTACTAACTAGAATAATACGTAGACTATCTTCGAAATACAATAACTTTGAAACTGATGGAGAAAAGTGAAAATGGCTAACGGGGCTTAAAAGTATTCAACTTCAGCTCCATTTAGACAAAAAATTCCATCTATTTCGAAAACTGCGCCCTACGTTTAGCGCTCAAGTAGAAAAAAATAAAATGAAATGAAAACAGATATAGAAAAGGCGAAGAAAAAGTTGCAACCTACCAGTATGATACATAAATAATTCAATATACTTTGGCAGTTACCAAAGTTCAACAGTTTATGGGTAATTTTGTTCACATTATACTCAGGTTCAACCATCGTTTCTACACAACATGTTCATACGCTGAGAACAAACAAGCCTGTAAACAAAAACATGGTAAAACTGTCACACGTAGGTCACGATAAATCTAGTAATTCAGGACAGCAACCAACATCATGTGTTTCACCGGTGATAGGTAAGGCATTTAAGGGTATATCCAAGTACTAACTAGATTAATACGTAGACTATCTTCGAAATACAATAACTTTGGAACTGATGGAGAAAAGTGAAAATGGCTAACAGGGTTTGAAAGTATTCAACTTCAGCTTCATGGGTTCTGTGAGAGCTAAGAAGGTTCAATTATACTAATGAAATGCATTTTGGTTTTTGTATTTCTGCAGACACTGCGTTTGGCTGAAACCGCGGTCACGTATTTTTGCCCCTATTTGGTACTCAAGCAACATATGGAGAGCACAGTTTTCAAGATGAATGAATTGTTTTTTTCATTAATGAAGCTAAAGTTGAATACCTTTAAACCCCGTCGGCCAATTTCATATTCATCCACCAATCAATTCCAAAGTTATAGTATTCTGAAGACGTTATGCGTATTATTCTGTTTTTGAATTAGATCGGTATATCCTTGATGCCAACAAAATTACGATTTCAGATGAATTTGAAAATAAAAGTACGCGCGAAATGTTTATAACAATCAATTCGAAACTGGACATGTTACTGAACTTAGCAACCAATTCTGCCACATCTGGTCCACTGGAGAATAACCTTCAGCGGCCATGTTATGACCTGTTACCCACTCTACCTATCGACAACGTGCAGGCATTGAAAACCTTTGATATTCTCCTCAAATCCAATAGCAAAGCGCGACGACAATTTGTAAGATTGTGTGCATTATTAGGGGGAATATAAGGGCACATTTAGCTATTTATCCATCTTGTACTGACCACAATGCCCTTCCCATGCATGCAGGAAATTAAAATCAAACTACTGGGTGGGCGTAACGGTGAAGCACACCTGAAGAACGTACTCAAACTATGTGTCACGGATGTGCTAGCCTATGAAGTGACCTGGACCGGCCCTCAGAGCCAAGCACGTCAAAAAGGCAAGTCTCGAGAGACGCTTCTATTAAAAGACACCAAATTTGCAGACATAATTATCAGTAAGTATACCTATAGGTTATATGTAGAAACTGCACTGAATAAGTTACGGAAATATTGCTATGATATTGGTTTTTTTTTTCTTGCGAATTTTCAGCCACCGTGGCTTGTGAACACACAGGAGCGACACTGAGCGAACTTGCTACGAGCTTCAAAAATTGGCTTCAGCATGCGGGCGATCGGCTTCGGTACTATAAAAAAACTCACCCCAAATAAAACGACTACGTACTAGAAATATCGGAAACTGTCGACATACATAACATGTTATATCCTTCAAAAAATAATCAATAAATATATCTCTATGGTTAATAATTTCATGTATGGAATTATGAGTATATTTACCTATATGTGTATCCTGAGCGTGTGAAATTCGCGTACTAGTATTGTTTTCATCCAGTTGATCAAAAATTTTCTAATACAATGGTAAACTTCGAATGGCAAATGCATGTATTTGAGAAATTTCGATCGATCTCGTAGAATAGTATCAACGAGTTCGAAAAACATTCTTGTAACAGACTTCTAAAAGAAGTCGTATTTTGGAGCTCTGAATCCGTGTTCTAAAATAGCTCTTTTCGAGCCTTTTATGAGCTTCAAACAAGAGTCCAAAAAGATTGCATAAGAGGTCTCTTAGAGTTCTTTCAGAATACTTATCGACGCTTGCCTGAGAGCTCTAGCCAGTTTTCGCGAGCTCCCTTAGAAGTCTTTAAGAGCACATTTGGTTGACTGGGATGTTATGTTCAAGTCAAGAATACTGAGCATAGCACGTATTCACGTCAGCGCACGTGTATATTGCATACACATGAAATCAAACAGTCTGAAAGTTACATGTGTCCCGTACATAGATATACTGATGCATGTAGCATAGGCTGGTTAAAAAAAATCGACTTTTTTATTTTTCTGAAATTTCGCACTGGAATATCTTCCCAGCACCAGAAAAAGACACCTGTAAAAACCGGAGCTCTTAATTTGAATATTCAGAGATCGCGCATCGAGAATTTCTATTTCCCATTTAAATGACATGGGAGAATTTTTTTTTTTTAATTAATTTTTTAGCTCACAAACTAATCAACAGATTCTTTTGCGCGGTATATATTTTTATAGAAAATTGAACGCTCTACAAGAAATGTCTTATAATTTTTTTGATAAACCAACGACTTCAAAAGTTATTCAAAGTCATAGTTAAATTTAGGTCATAATTGCATTTTTACTTCAATTTTATGCAAATTCATTAAAGTTATCATCAATACAAAAAAAAATCATTCAAAAAATCGAAATTACTACGTTCAATAAGCCTTTTGAAATAATTCCACTGAAACACCTACTATTTCTGGAAAGAATTGATTAAAATCCATGAAAAATTCATTTGAATCAATTCTTTCCAGAAATAGTAGGTGTTTCAGTGAAATTATTCTGAAAGGCTTATTGAACATAGTAATTACGATTTTTCGAATGATTTTTTCTTCATATTTGATAATATCTTTAATAAATTTGCCTAAAATTGAAGTAAAAAATGCAATTATGACATAAATTTAACTTTGACTTTGAATAACTTTTGAACTCGTTGGTTTATCAAAAAATTATAAGAGACATTTTTTGTAGAGCGTTCGATTTTCTACAGAAATACGCATCGCGCATGGAAATCTGTTAATTAGTTTGTGAGCTAGAAAATTGGAAAAAAAAAAAATTCCCCATGTTATTTAAATGGGAAATAGAAATTCTCGATGCGCGACCTCTAAATTTTTTAATTAAGAGCTCCGATTTTCACAGGCGTCTTTTTATGGTACTCTGAAGATATTTCAGTGCGAAATTTAAAAAATAAAAAATTGTCGATTTTTTTGAACCAGCCCAATATACGTATACATATACTACTTACATAATAAATATATTTGGATACGTCGAAGAATAGTCCTTTTTTGATCAATCCTTTGGGTAATTATAACCTCTGCGGAAGACTAAATCAATTTTAGGGTGACTCCAGTAGAGACACTCCAAGTTCACTCTTCGGTCCGAATAGATTAACATTTGGGTGACTCCAGTAGAGACACGGAAATTTTAGGGGGACTCCAGTAGAGACACTCCAAGTTCACTCTTCGGTCCGAATAGATTAACATTTGGGTGACTCCAGTAGAGACACTCCAAGTTCACTCTTCGGTCCGAATAGATTAACATTTGGGTGACTCCAGTAGAGACACTCCAAGTTCACTCTTCGGTCCGAATAGATTAACATTTGGGTGACTCCAGTAGAGACACGGAAATTTTTGGGTGACTCCAGTAGAGACACGGAAATTTTAGGGTGACTCCAGTAGAGACACTCCAAGTTCACTCTTCGGTCCGAATAGATTAACATTTGGGTGACTCCAGTAGAGACACAGAAATTTTCGCGTGACTCCCAAACAGGCACGGTAACGTACGAGAAGTTCTAACCTCTAAAATCGAGACACGGAAATTTTCGCGTGACTCTAATAGAGTCACGGAACCGTGTAAATAGCCACGTCGATTCATTAATGACAACGAAGGAACAGTATCATTAAGATATTACATAAGAACACTCTAATTTTTGTGAATGACTCGACTTTACTTGACTATAACTTAACCTAATGTCAGCCTGCCTACGAGAAACGGATAGAATAGTGCCACACCAGTTCGTATATTATAATTGGAAAATTATTTAGACAAGATAATAAACAGCGAAGCAAACCGAGAGAAATCAACGCAAGATATAGTTAAACAGACACAATCAAGCATTATATTCTGGGACGTTCAGTACTGCGATTGTTGTTGAGCGGTAGATTTGAATTTCGCCTAGTGATGATCCGGGGGAAGGTGTCACTCTGGATCTCCGTATTGTACGGTTCGATCACGATCATTCTATCCCACAGGACGTTGGTATAATAAGAGCTGGAGCGGTAGGCCTTTGGCTGGCTCGGCTGCGGGAATCTGCATCCCGTTCATTCGCCGATGAACTTCGGCTACAGGCTTTCGTCGTACTCTTCGTACACCCTGTACGCCGTCGTCGTAGTTTCCGTGAGCCGTAGCGATATAGAAAACATCAGTTCTGGGGATATGTGGACTCGTAACCCTTACAGGGCGGACTCTTCTTTGATTCGTATCCACACCTTCGTGGCCCAGCATTCGCATCGTAGAGTGGTACTTCGTCCATCTCTCTCCACGCCTACCTCTCTTTCCCATTCACGATCATCTGTATCGTTATTTCCAGAGCATCGTCCTTTCCTCTCGTGGCACGGGATTACCCTCGACGTTGGTTCCGGCTTGTACGCCGTTGATGTCGGGCTGGCGGTATCTTCGTACACCCTGTACGCCGTCGTCGTAGTTTCCGTGAGCCGTAGCGATATAGAAAACATCAGTTCTGGGGATATGTGGACTCATGCACCGTCATCTGTGTATTATGTAGTATCTTCTAAGCTTGTAACCCTTACAGGGCGGACTCTTCTTTGATTCGTATCCACACCTTCGTGGCCCAGCATTCTCATCGTAGAGTGGTACTTCGTCCATCTCACTCCACGCCTACCTCTCTTTCCCATTCACGATCATCTGTATATCGTTATTTCCAGAGCAACGTCCTTCCCTCTCGTGGCACGGGATTACCCTCGACGTTGGTTCCGGCTTGCACGCCGTTGATGTCGGGCTGGCGGTATCTTCGGACATCTTCGTAGCGAAAGTTCTTGGTGCCTCTGCGTGTTCTCCTGCAGTTGACCGTACCAGAACCAGATTCATGACAAATGAATACGAGCGTGGAATACTATTTCATTGTCCCTATTTTGGTGTGTCACTATATCCATCCGTCATGGTTTTTCGTCATAAAGACGCGTCCCTTCACCTACAGTTTCTGGCTATTCTTCCGCGGTTATTCCGAATTTCACGGAATTCCTACTATACTACATGGATTCATTATTATTGTTTTGTGCCCATTGAACCGGAGCGAATCGTTAGATCAACGTTCCTCAGGAAGTCTGCCTGCAATTAATATTCATATTATATTAAAAAGCGACCTTATGTCCATTAATTGCAGGCAGTCTCCGTCGAAACGTTGAAATAGCGATTCGCTCTGGTTCAATGGTCCGTCATTGTACAGGGTGGTCCGTCTTGATTACTCCAGGCAAATATCCTGGAATATGAACACTATTCCATAACAAGTTTGATATCAAACTTGATTTGTTTTGAGGGGTGAAGATGATGATGTCATGTGTTGACTGCTGGATTTCACCCACTTCCGAGATTTCGCTGGTCATTCAGGATTTGAGATAGAGAACACATATATTTTGGATAAGTTGGCTCATATCGAAAATATAGTGTTCCCTATAACAAAATCCGAAGTTAATAGCGAAATTTCGGCAGTGGGTGAAATCCAGAAATCAACACTAATCATCATAATCTTTACCGCTCTAGACAATTCAAGTTTGGTATCAAACTCTTTTTGGGATAGTGTTCATTTTCCGACATATTCGCTTGGGGCGATTAAGATGGACCAACCTGTATGCTAAAAACTAAAACTATATGTACATATACTTATAACTATAATAATATCTATAATATATAACGCATACATGTCTAGCTATTCGCCCATTGAACCGGGGCGAATCGATAGATCAACGTTCCTCAGGAAGTCTGCCTGCAAGTAATATTCATATTATATTAAAAAGCGACTTTATGTCCATTAATTGCAGGCAGTCTCCGTCGAAACGTTGAAATAGCGATTCGCTCTGGTTCAATGGTCCGTCATTGTACAGGGTGGTCCATCTTGATTACCCCAGGCAAATATCCTGGAATATGAACACTATTCCATAACAAGTTTGATATCAAACTTGATTTGTTTTGAGGGGTGAAGATGATGATGTCATGTGTTGACTGCTGGATTTCACCCACTTCCGAGATTTCGCTGGTCATTCAGGATTTGAGATAGAGAACACATATATTTTGGATAAGTTGGCTCATATCGAAAATATAGTGTTCCCTATAACAAAATCCGAAGTTAATAGCGAAATTTCGGCAGTGGATGAAATCCAGAAATCAACACTAATCATCATAATCTTTACCGCTCTAGACAATTCAAGTTTGGTATCAAACTCTTTTTGGGATAGTGTTCATTTTCCGAGATATTCGCTTGGGGCGATTAAGATGGACCAACCTGTATGCTAAAAACTAAAACTATATGTACATATACTTATATAACTATATGGACATGAAAATGATGAACAAAAATGAATAATGAGGATGATATATACCACTACAGTCCGCTGATCTTAGTTCGCATATTGTAATTCATCGTTGGCGGCCGTCCCGCCTGGAGGACATGCCGCCCGAGGGCTTCTTTATTGCGGCGGCAATATGTAGTGGCGGAGCGCTAGCCGGCTAAGGTTCTGCAAAGAGTTGCCATTCCTGGAAAATGAAATACGTTCGGTATTATTAGAAGACGGTAATCGGGCTTCATACACCCTGAACTTTTACGATTTGTCATTCGTTTTAACAATTTATGTCGATCTGATAATTTTCCGCGCAGTTTACGCGTCATGAAATGTAAATGCCGCAAGAATCGCGAAACAACAATGTACAGATCGAAACAATTCAGCTTTACGCGTGCCGGTAGGCTAGTATGTCATTTGAATCATGTATGTTGTTATCATCTATTCGATAACAACATACATGATTCAAATGACATACTAGCTTATCATATATTCGATACAAGCAGTCGTCTGTTGAGGAGGTTGGCTATACTCTCATTCGGTACATGTGGATTTAATTGTATTGAGTAATAAGCGTACATTGAATATTTATCACTTTTATATACTTTTAAGCAACGATGAATCACCTGCGATTTTTCGCCAAAAATGTCGAAGAAGCATGAACACATGAGCAAATATCAAGTATCACACTTACCATGGTGGTGGTAGATATTTTTTCACTGCTCAGCGCCCCGCCGATGGTCGTTTGCTCCTCCAGGCGCCAGACAATGCGGAAGCCTATCCTCCCGGTACCGAAAATAGGCTGGACGGCCGCCCAAGCCTCTTTAAGGATGGTAAAAATATTCTGCTTTTCGATATAAACAAATCCGAAAAATTCAGACCGGAACAAATGCAGAAACGATCGAGGCTTGCTGATTACATATTAATGATATATATACTCACAGTAATCATATCGGGCTTGTCGTTCAGCGGACTGTAGGACACTGAACATATTTACCGAAATTAGCTTGAAGGAATATCTAAGCGGTATGCAAAAACCAATGCCTGTATCAACCGATTGAATCGGGTATTGTATCACTGTTGCTAATACGTTGTTTGTATACCTATATAACGGGGGTTTCCCAATTTGTTCTACGATTTTAAAGGTATAAAGTAAACTTATGATTATACATGGCGGTCTTTTCCAATCGCCCCAGGCAAATATCTCAGAAAACAGAAGAGACACGAAAAAAATGTTTTGAAGTGTCCAAGGGGCTCTGCAGGCCATAAACCCAGGTTGGAGGTTATCCTTGACATTCCTAGAGACCCGCCGAGTTTTCAATCTCTTGCTGATATATGAAATGAACAAGTTCTTTGGATTTGTATCGTACCATATATTTACAGAACAATGATCCAAATTTCATACCGTACCTAGTGACAATATTTCCCAACTATTTAATATTTTGCATTTTCAAATTCCCCCCCTAATGAAGCAAACATAGTTCCACAATCGGTCATGGCTCAAAATTTTCGTTGTCTTTATTACTATAATCCTCAATTCTCGAAATTTTTGTTGTCTTTATTACTATAATCCTCTATTAATTTGAAGTCGAAAAGTTCTTACACCCGGGGGAAAACCCCAGGCATCATAAACTATATTGTCTCCCTCCAACAATGACAGAGAGAGAGAGAGGGAGAGAGAGAGCTCGGGCAGGCCTAGAACCGAAAAGCACAGTCCTATCATGCTATACTACAGAGGACAATACTGTCGTCGTGGGCATTCGATTCTGTATATTTTTTCTGAAATTTTCAAAACTGACAAAATCAAAAAATCGAAGAATACAAACAGGTTTTAAAATAAGATTTTGATCTATAATTTGAAAAAACTTTGGCAAAAAAACTTTTGATTTTTTACTGCATCTCATTTTCAGAAACTACGTCCAAAGACGCACAATTTGAAACCAAAAACATCGAAATCGATGCATTTTTGAGGAAGTTATGAGCATTTAAAAAAAAACTACGCGAATTTTCAAAAATTCAGATCTCACGGACGGTTTTTCGAAAGAATTTGAAATAAATCAAGAAAGCCTCTTTCATAGGGAGCAAAAAGAAAGGACACTTTTCTGCGCGTAGGTCCGGATATTGGTGCCACGCGAGATTTTGAATCGGACCAAACCCCCAACCACAAATCTAGAGCTATTCGCCTCATTATCAAGTGGTTCAAAAGGTATTGTCCTCTGTAGTATAGCATAATAGGACTGTGCTTTTCGGTTCTAGGCCTGCCCGAACTCTCTCTCTCCCTCTCTCTCTCTCTGTCATTGTCGGATGGAGACAATACAGTTCATGATGCCTGGGTTTTTCCCCCGGGTGTAAGAACTTCTCGACTTCAAATTAATAGAGGATTATAGTAATAAAGACAACAAAAATTTCGAGAATTGAGGATTATAGTAATTTTTTTTTCGAATTTTCAATAGAATTTGAATTTATTTAATTAAATTTTCAATTAAAATTCTGTTAAAAATAGAAAGCAGTCGAGGCCCATGATCAGCCATAGCTCAAAATGTTTTTCTTTTCTCGAAGTATTTTTGAGAATTTTTTGAAAATTTTGAATTATGTCATACTTTGAGAAAAATCGATTTTTCATGTTTGAACGAAGATTTCACTATGAAGGACGAGGCACAACTATCCAGAAATATTTTTTTCGAAAAGTACACTTCTTTCCGATGAATTTCATACACTCACATTTAGTAATCCGACTGATAGATTCAGAGATACAGGCGTTTAAACGTTTGACGATCATTGGGAAGTGCGAATTTTCAAAAATACGTAAATCGAAAACGAATTGAGATAAAAATATAAACTAAATCACAATTACTCCTTTCAGTCTACCGAATATCAGAAAAAACAATTTAAAAAATCGAGAGGGGTGAGGGTCAAAAGCCGTCCCGGTTATATTTTGATATATTTTTAATATATTTTGACGTTCAAGTGGCTACCCCCAGGTATCATCAAGCATTTTCTCCCTTCAGAAATTACAGTCCACACCAGTACCGTGGCTAGTAGTGGTGCCATGAAGGAGCCGCACCAGGGTGCCTGAAAGTGACACGAATCTAAAATATTGCAATTGTAAGAGTCAATAATTTATCAAAATTCGATTCTCGTAAAATTTTGTAGTCTCCGTGCATAACTTCGGTCGCCTCTGTGCATACAGTATAGTAAAAGAGTACAGATAAAGCCGCCCTCATCGGAGTTCGTTCCAGGCGCCATGAACCCTGGCTACAGCACTGATCAACACCCTTTGCCCAACTGTCCTGATAGTATACAAGCAAGATAGAACGGACGAATTGTTAAGAGAATCAAAATACGAACAAAATAATCTATCGGCTGACTGGAAAACCGGAAAAATCAGCGTGTTTTCAGAAATCCAGAACACTCTCCCGCGTCGGATGTTCACCCCCCAGTACTCGACCGTTTCGCAAACATGATTCTTATTTTCACTTTGCACATATCGTACACAAGGAGATCTTTTTGAAACTCGGCAAGCGAAAATCTCGAAAACTATAACAGAACAAATACAAAAAAATCTTTATACCTGACCCATATTATAAAAAGATGGTTGTAACATCTATAGATACTATTCAAACAACGTATTCGTCATATATGCAGAAAGTACGGACCAAGGAAGCATCTTCAGCGATGAGTGCGTGCATGGGCCGAAGGCCAATACTCCCGCGTGTACCGGCTATATACATCCTCAACCAAAAGTGAGTCTTGTCGGTAATAATCCATTTCAGAATTTTGAATTTGTCAAAACGGACTTTTACAAATTATGAGGGAATTCATTTAAATTCATGCGATTCAGAAAACTCAATGAATTCATTTCACATGACAACAAATCAGTCACTACAAATGTGTTATCAAATGTGTTGTACAATGTTTTGAGCTCATCAGACAGTTTTTCATATTGTCGACAGGACTAACTTTTGGTAAAGAATGTAGACCCCGTATACCAACATCGTGAACCGACTCGGAAAAGGCAGAAGGGTTTTCCCGATGTTTGCCCCTTCCCTTCTACACGGTCAGAAACACTCCTACGGTTTCAGATAAATAGTAAACCTGCGTTCAATCGCCAACTCATTACAACGTGACGTTCGCGAATACTCACTTCGTAACTCGCTTTGCTAATTCAGTTTTTGCTTCGTAACTCGCTTTGCAAGTTATTCAATATCATCTACCCATTCGTTAGAACGTGACGTTCGCAAAAACTCTCAAACTCGCTTCGCTGATTTATTGTTTCGGCCTGCAAGTTATTATTTATCATCTGAAATTACGATTTGTCTGCATTAAGACAATTCCATCTTGAATCGCCCACAAAGTTATATACAGTCTTGTGGCACGTGAGTGAATATTGCCGGTGAGTACGCTCCAGATTATATAATTCATAGTAGGGCTTCAATCGGTAACACTTGAAATGGTTTGACTTCAAACGGATATTGCAAACGCGACATGACGTTTATATTTCATGTATAACATTCTTTTATAATTCATACGGTTCGGTGTAAAACTTGTCTTAAAGTACTGTACAAAGTGTGCTGTACTGTACTGTGCAAGGCGAAAATCATGACGTCGAGGGCACAGCATTGTAAGCGACATCGACGTTTCAAACGAGCCCTTGCTATTCTGACAAACGCTTCCAGAGGTACTCATCGTCAGCATAACTCAAATCAAATTAATTCCGTCGCTTTGGTCGCTGCGCATTCGGAAACAGGTATAGATCTCCAAGAACCATTGCAGTCGCAAGCTGTAGTGCGTGAGACATCCGCGGACTTACAGAATAACGACCTGGCGCGATTACCGGAAATCGATACGTGGATGAAAAATTTTTCACGCACTTTTGTCGAGCGTAATGTACCCCATTCAACTATCAAAGCGCTTCTCCGGTCTTTGAAACCGATACTTCCACAATTGCCAGTCGATCCGCGGACATTACTCCGAACATGTAACATTCAAGAAATTTCGGTATTTGGACCCACCGATTCAAGCCACTTTGTATATCTAGGCATTCGCGATAGTTTGATGACACTCCTACAAGACATCCGCGTTGCAAAATTATACGTCGCGCAAAGCGAGAAAGTTGTAGACTTGATATTCAACATTGACGGGGTACCTTTGTATAACAATTCTAAAGTTCAACTATGGCCAATCCTTTGTAACATTTACCACCCCGAAATTAGCTTTCCACCATTTGCAGTAGCTTTGTATACAGGTTACAGCAAGCCGCTAGATATAGATAAGTATTTGGAAAATTTTGTCACTGAATTGAATCAGTTACAAGACGACGATTTGACGATTCAAGGTTTGCATTTAGCAGTACGCGTCAAAGCATTTTGTTGCGACATGCCCGCACGCGCGTATCTGAAGGGCACTCCTGGGCATAACGGATTATTCTCATGCGAAAGATGCATACAACGTGGTCAAAAACTGAATGGGGAAAAGAAAACCTTCGTTTTTCTTGAAATGAACGCGGAAAGACGTACTGATGAAAGCTTCCGACTAGAGACGCACAAGACTCATCATAAGTACTCTTCTCCATTGAAATCTATAAAAAATTTCGGACTTGTCACACAATTCGTGCTAGATATCATGCATTTAGTATTTATCGGCGTCGTAAAACGTATAATCAGAGCGTGGGTCTCAGGAAAAAAAACAACCGTTAGACTTCACAAAACCTCAATTGCTGAAATAAGTGCCCGCATAAAACAAATGCATAACGGTATCCCGAAAGAATTTCATCGCAAGCTGAGACCCATAAACGATATTGATATTTGGAAAGCTACGGAATGCAAATTTTTTTTGATATATTGTGTTCCTTTCGTGATTCAAGGTCTAGTCAGCAAGCAGTTGACCAGGCACTTGTTAAAATTGCATGTAGCAATGCGCATTCTTTGTAATCGACTCTCACTTGTTCGCGAAATCCGCGTGGCTAGATTATTACTGCACGAATTCGTCCAGGAAATTCCTCACCTTTACGGCGAACATTTTCTTGTTTCGAACGTCCACAATCTACTACACGTTGCCGATGACGCCGAAAATTTATCATGCACGCTTCAAGACCTGAGCGCGCTTGCCTTTGAGAATTATCTGGGACAGATAAAAAAGTTTGTGAGGTCACCTCACAATCCGATTGCTCAAATTTGCCGCAGACTTTCCGAAATGTCACCTGATGATATGTGTAAGAAAATCAGAATTCGTCAAGACTTGAAAATTGAGTACACGCGAAAGACATTAGCAAAACTATCCGTACCACGAGACGATACTCCGGACAGAACACGCATTGACAGTATAATGTATAAAAATTATTACTTGTCTCGCAAGAGCCCGAACAATTATGCGGTTCTTTCGAGGGATAGAATTCTGAAAGTCTCCGCCATTTACAAAAAAGCCAACGGCGAAGTTTACATTGCTGGCCACTTATGCGTCACAAAGTCGTTATTCTGTAAGCCGTATAATTCATCGCTGGTAGGCAGCTTCATCATTACTGGAATTGAACGGAGGCAGGACACATTTCACATTAAAGATATGGAGTCGAAAGCTATCACTTATGCAAAAGGTTCGAAATTGATTGCTGTACAAATGTTGCACTGATCAAGATTAGCGTCAGCGAATCGCCGCCAAGAACCGCGAGGCCGGCGAGCGCCAGCCACTATAATCTTAAGAACATAGTTATTAGGCCGGATTGAAAAAGGTCATTTTCTGCTGACGGTATTCTAATAGCGCGGAAAAGTAAGGTCTTGGCATCAGCAATAAGTGTGCCAAAGGAAAAAATTTACAATCGATATCTTCCGTTCCGGCAAACGCCTCAAAGTTTTGAATTTCTTTGGCACACTTTTTAGTGATGCCGAGACGCAACGAGTTATTTTAGAATCACACGCCGGAAATATGCGGTTGATGTTCAATTACTTTGATGTCAGTTTTGAACGAATCGATATTGGCCTTAGATATGGCGACCCAACGCCACCCAGAAATATCTCCTTGCTTACATTCGAAATTCTTAGGCCCACTTTCTTCACAGGCCAGGCACTGCTTTCGACCGCCGAGGGTTAAGGGTTGCCGTGCCGGGAAAGTTTCCGTTCACACATGGCACTCCATGGCACGATGCGTCCCTTCCACTCGGTCGAAGCGTGCCTTTTCCTGTACATTCAGTTTCTCCATGACCGCCTTGACTGTAACACGTGTATTTCTGTCTCTCGTTCTTGGCATTCCATATACTGTATCGGCGGATATTGTACACTGTACCATCTATGTTTCGTTTGCGTTGATAACACATTTTATGAATAATGTTTGAAGAGTCATTATGTCTGAGGGCAACCAGAAAAAGTACACAATTGTGCAATTCGACGACAATAGCGTTTCACCAGTGGTGACCGCCTGGTTGGAGAAAGCCCTGGATGGGAGCACGTGTGCGCTATGGCCCCCGAAAGGGGTGTGCGCCGATAATGCCATGAAAAACTGCCTGGTGCCGGATGAGAAGTGGCGTAAATGTCGAGTCGTCCGATGTTTTACTTCGACCAGTAAGTTCACTTTGGTATTTTTCCAATAATAATATGAAACAGTGGTTCGATTTCTAAATGACGAGAGTAAGAATCATTTCAATACTGCCACGTGATTTCCAGACAACTACAGTAAAGCCGTCAAAAAAGCCGCGCACGCGGTGGATGACAGCAATGTGGAGGATTCCAGTGACGCGGGCGGCGAGCTGCGTTCGCGTAAGGCTGTGGCGAAATATGGTGAGCAAACATCTTTTGTTTTCGAATATTGCTATAACAATGTTCGCGAACGGTGTCAACTTATTCATAACTAACTTCCACACACTCGCACCCACAATAGATGTCCGACCCACGAGAACTCCGCTGTCGCCGGTTCACGAAGCAGCAGAAACTGCGTCAACGTGCGATCGTTGCCTGCAGGCGGTGCAGGTCTTGAACGAGAACATGGCACGTATGCAGGTGAGGATGGACGAAATGCTGGCTGCCCTGACCACTGTGCTGTCGAATCAGACGCAGATGCGACAGTGCATCGTTTTTTCGAAGCCTGCCGAAGTCGCTGAGACGTACCGGCAGTTTAATGACGTTTTTGGCGATTGCTTGCCCCTGGCTACGGATGCGGAGTTCGACGGAACATTGGCATCGCCCGAAAATTATAAACTACTCGTGAGTTGGTACCCATTAATTATAATATGCTCGAACCCTCAGATTGATAAAATACTTTCGAATAAGGTCTCTATTTCTGTGGGACTAATTGTAGACAAAAACTGTCAATTGACTACCGATCCTCTACTAATCATCTCGTTTATTTTTTTCACAAGGTCCAATATTTACTGCGCACGTGTGGAGGTAAAGATTTAAGGGAATTTACCTCCAATGTGATGAAGAAAGTGCTGGCCAATGGTGTTGCGGTGCAGTACAGTGGACAGGGGAAGCGGGGAAATAAAAAAAATTTCTCAGCACTCCGACTATATAAAGTCATCGTCTGTAAGTTGAATTAAAAAAATCATATAGAACCCACATTGGAACGAGCTAGAAGCTTGACAACCGGAATATTGTTCTCACTCGTATTTTTATATTTCCACAGGCGCCACCCTGGAAAGATTTCAGGGCCATGGAGAGAAGGAGGTGCTTTCCGCTGTGGGCCATTTCTTAATCGGCGCTCGCGATCGTGGCGAAGAAAGGAAGGCCCGATCCAACGCAGCACGCCCAAAGTGAAGAACGACTGGGCTTCGATGTACGCTTAGTGAAATTGATTCTTGGCCGGATGTTTTTGACGATTCGAGAAACAGCCCCGGATTTTTGTCATCGAGAACGCCAATTGGCTGTTTCTAGCATTGTCAAGTATATCGAACCTGCAGAACCAATTTCATTGAGTGTGCATATTAATGTAAGAAATTAATTTTAGACTTAGTGATAGGGGGGTTTCAAAAGTTCCAAACCCTGAGTTTCGAAGTGTAAGACTCAGTGTGGCTCAATATAAATAGCCGAATTGTGATTCATGGCGATTGAGCGGTAAAAATTACGTGTATTTCGAAGATGTTCACACGGAAATCTTGGGGGTTGGAATTTTTGAAGCCGATAGTATATGCATAGTCGAATGTTTTAGCTTTTAGTAATTTTAATTCAGGCTCTCATACGTGTATGGATTACAGCTTGTAGCATTGAATTGAAATTTATACATATGTAGATGTCAGCTTGGAGTAGCATCCAGAGATTGAGCTGCTAGTATTTAATTTAGGCTTGCGATTAGATGTATGAATTTCAGCTTTCAGTGTGCGATTTCTGTTTAGATGTATAGTTTTAGCTTTCAGTATTTAATTTAGCCGGGAGTGTATGGAGCTTAGCTTCTAGTACCCAATGCACAATTAGATGTAGTTTTTCAACTCGAATGTATGGGTTATAGCTTGTAGCATTCAATTGAGATATACATGTCAGCTTGGAGTATCTATTTCGGACTTCCATATAGAGATTTAGTTGCTAGTATTTAATTTAGACTTACGATTAGATGTATGAATTTCAACTTTCAGTGTTCAATTTATATTTAGATGTACAGTTTTAGCTTGTATTTTTCAATTTAGTATTAAGTGTGTGGAGCTCAGCATATTGTACCCTAACCTAGTACCCATAATGCACAATTGGATGTCGTTTTTCAAGTAGAATGTATGGATTAATGAGCTTGTAGCATTTAGTTGAAATTTAGATGTAGATGTCCAGTTCAGTTTGTAGTAATAATAGACATGCATCCACAGTTTTAGGTGCAAGTATTCAACTTGGACTTACAATTAGATGTACGAATTTCAGCGTTTAGCGTTCAATTTATATTTAGATGTACAGTTTTAGCTTTCAGTGTTTAATTTCGCCGGCAGTGTATGGAGCTTAGCTTCTAGTACCCAATGCACAATTTGATGTACTTTTTTAACTCGAATGCATGGGTTATAGCTTGTAGCATTCAATTGAGATGTGGATGTCGATGTCCGCTTGTAGTATTCACTTCGGACTTGCATCGATAGTTTTAGCTGTAAATATTTAATTTAGACTTACAATTACATGTATGCATTTCAGCTTTCAGCGTTCAATTTATATTTGAATGTACAGTTTTAGCTTTTAGTGTTCAATTTAGCCTCAGGTGTATGGAGCTCAGCTTCTGCGTATATATTATTATGTCGATTAAATGTATTGTCAGGCATAAACGTATACTTTGTTTGATTATCCATGTATGAATTCCCCATGTTGTCGTTTAATAAAATTTTACATCACAGTACATGAATTGGTTGAAGT
This sequence comes from Ametastegia equiseti, assembly GCA_963989295.1. Taxonomy (NCBI): domain Eukaryota; kingdom Metazoa; phylum Arthropoda; class Insecta; order Hymenoptera; family Tenthredinidae; genus Ametastegia; species Ametastegia equiseti. The sequence goes on from OZ022389.1 coordinate 27,408,711, forward strand.
ATTATTCCATTAATATACGTTAAATTGGGTCTAATTGAGGTAGCGATCAGGTACCCATATAATATCTCATGCCAAGGTGGCACTGACTTAGCAGCAATCTAGTTTAGCTATAGTGGAGGACATGGCAGGCTGGCGGCCGTTTTCATCCAACCGTATATGGCTGCCGCATGGCTGCCTTCTAGCAACAAACTGGCGAATTTGCATGTTTACTTGTTGGTTTCCACATGGCTTTTATGTGAATAAATGTCTGGCATCAAGAGAGCAACAACATAGCTGCTAGGTGGCAAGACCTTGTCTCTGTCTGGTTGGTGCCGCTTGGGCGCCGGGTAATTTCGCTACCTGGCCGCCAGCAAAATGCCGCATAGAAACCGTAAAGTTTTACCATCCAGCAGCTAGCCGGGAGCCACATGTCTTGGATTTCGTTGCCAATAACATGCCAGCATAAAACCCTCAACCGGCCATATGGCGGCCGCATAGTTAGGGCGGTTTGGCCATATTGCTGCTGTATGGTTGCCGTTTCAAATTGTTACCCGGGATGTTCTTCTGATGTAAGCATTGACAGTGAATAATTGTAACGCCTGTATATATGTATATATGTATGTGTAATAAAAAATCAATGAAATCACAACCGTACGTTGTTGGCAATATTTTCCCCCACGAATTTGTGATGCAACTATTGTTATTGGGTAAGATTAGATACGCAAACGAGAAAAAAAAAAATAATAATTAATAACGGAATTTAAAAAAAAATGACTAGAAAAAAAAAACATCAAGCGCGGCGGTACTTGAACACGGGCCAGCAGGGTGCCAGCCGTGATGCTTACTCACTGCGCTGCGCTCGCTTGCTCGACAAAATGGCAACGTTACTGGTAGACATGCCGCGCGTGAAACTTTACCGTCGATTTTCTCGAAAACGAGGAAGTAGTGCATAAATTCCCGTTAACCTGGTACTTAGGGTAGATACCTCTACAACATACCTGAGTCTCATCGAAATCCATTTGTACCAAGTTGCGGGGTCCCCTTGTGAATGCATTAAATGGTTCATTGAGCAGCTTCGCGAGTTATCGTCCAAAGTCGAATCGTGCATAAAAGATATAATTCCAATGGAGCAGCTCAATCAGACGCAACGCGATCGCCATATGCGCGCCAAGAATTGTTATATCTGCGAAAAGCCATTTTTGTCTGGGGAAAAAAAATGTTACGATCATTGTCATTTCTCCGGCAAATATCGAGGAGCCGCGCATAATCCATGTAATTTGAATTTCCAAGAGTCACACACGATCCCTATTGTGTTTCACAATTTATCGGGCTACGATGCACACTTTTTGATTAAAGCTCTAGCCACAACTTTTCCCGGCGAGATCTCACTCCTACCCGTTAATAAGGAAAAATATATATCATTCACAAAGCGGGTCCCCGGTACTATGATGAACTTGCGATTCATAGATTCCGTGCGATTCATGGCTAGTAGCATAGAGAAATTAGCATCGTACATCGATTGTGCAAACAAAAAAATAACCCGGAAATTCTATGACAATCGGGAAAAATTCGATCTGATGGTCCGTAAAGGTGTATTTCCATATGAGTACATCGATTCATGGGCGAAGCTCGATGAGCCAAGGTTGCCGGCTAAAAAAGATTTTTATTCACAATTGACTGATTCCAACATCACCGATGATGATTATCAGCATGCAAAAAATGTTTGGGCTACATTCGGCTTAACCACGTTGGGGGAGTATTCAGACCTATATTTGAAAACTGACGTGCTATTATTGGCCGATATATTTGAAAATTTTCGCGGCAGCTGCTTCAAAACATACAATTTAGACCCCTTGCACTATTACACTGCGCCGGGGCTTGCTTTTGATGCGATGCTCAAGCACACCAAAGCGAAACTTCAACTTTTAAACAACCCCGAAATGATATTGTTCATCGAGAAAAGCATCAGAGGCGGTGTGGCGCAGTGTTCGAATCGTTATGCTGAAGCAAACAATCGATTTATGGGGAGCGATTATGATCCATGCAAAGAGGAATCATATCTAATGTATTTCGATGTTAACAATCTCTATGGTGCAGCTATGAGCGAGCATTTACCGAGTGGTTCATTCGAGTGGGAACATGACCCTGTCGATGTGATTTCCCATCCGGATGACTCATCGATTGGGTATATTCTCGAGGTAGATTTGGATTATCCTGTGGAGCTCCACGAACGGCACAAGGTCTTACCACTTTGCCCCGAGCATTTTATACCACCGGGGAGTAAAATAGCGAAACTTGCAACAACGCTCTTGCCCAAAAAGAAATATGTGCTTCACTATCGTAACCTTAAGCAGTGTTTGAATTTGGGTTTGAAGTTAGTGAAAGTGCATAGAGTTCTCAAGTTCGCGCAATCTCCATGGCTCAAACCATACATCGAGCTGAATACCAACATGAGAAAACAATCAAAGAATGAATTCGAGAAAAATTTTTATAAATTAATGAACAATGCGGTGTTCGGCAAGACAATGGAGAATGTGCGGAACCATAAGGAGGTCAAACTGATCACGAAGTGGGGCGGTAGAGGTGGCGCGAGAGCTTTGATCGCAAGACCAAATTTCCATAGCTGCACCATATTTGAACGTGATATGGTAATTATTGAATTAAATCGCGTCAAAGTCCATTTCAATAAACCCATATACATTGGTGCCGTGATTCTTGATCTATCTAAAATTATTCTCTACAATTTTCACTATGATTACATTAAGAAAAATTTCCCGGACAACCAGGCGAAATTATTATACACCGACACCGATAGTCTGATCTATAATTTCAACGTTCCGAATATTTATGACATAATCAAACGTGATGTTGAAACATTGTTTGACACATCTGACTATCCACCCGACAACGTGTATGGAATTCCATTGAGGAATAAGAAACGTTTAGGTTTGATGAAAGATGAAAATAATGGGAGAATAATGACTGAATTCATAGGGTTGCGAGCTAAGCTGTACACATTCAGAACCATGGATGAAAGCGATACAAAACGTGCAAAGGGTGTAAAAGGATCCTCGCTGAAATCCATCACGTTCGATGATTACAAACAATGTCTCACTCGCTATAAGAATTTGACTGTGACACAATGTATGATAAGGAGTAGGCGCCATGCGGTAAGCACCATTGTACAGAATAAGCTAGCCCTAAGTTGGTATGACGATAAACGGAAAATGTTGCCAGGTAAAACCGACACATTACCCTGGGGTTTCCATGGGGATTAAGCTGTTATAGTAGTAGGATTACTTGTAGGTCTATGAAATGAAAAACACTGTAAATACGAGTATGATTTTTTATTTATTTCAATAAAGATACATTTCCAAAAAATTTCACAAGTCTGTTTTATCTATCCAACTGTTGTGTGAACTGTCGAATCCCAACCATTTCACATAAAGCTGATCCCCACGTTTGCGTAACACCTTTTCCACGAGATAGCCATCGGCGTATTGCACCATGCTGAGCTCCTCCTCGTAAAAGCCGCCTTCGATGGGTTGTTGCAGGTAGTCCATGAGTTTGTACGTCGGTGGGTTGGTGTTTCTCACCTCATCAATGGTAAATATCTCCGTCGTCCAGTTCGGTGTATAGCCCTTCTCGAAAACATTTTTATACTTGCTAACTCGAACTTTGTCGCCAACTTTGAATTTTCGCTTCCGTCCGCTTCTCTTGATCTGAAGTGGCTTATACACACTTCGATACATCTCTTTTTCATTAGCTGTAGTGACATCTTTCGGTTTCATCCTAATCGTGCGATGCTTAGAGCTATCTGGATATTTAATCATTATTAATAAATATCATTTCAAATTTTAATTTCCTTAATTTTATTTATTTCCCCAAATTTATCATTTATCCATTAAATTCCTACTGGTGGTATCCCAGCTGATACCTGGCGCCCAATTAAATTCAATAAAATAAAATAAATAATTTAAAAAAGTCCCCAACGCATTTTTTTTTGCTGGCGACTCTTGATCGAGGGAAGAGTTCCGTCACAGTTTCTATTATAGTACGCTCAAGAGCAACATATGATCGCTCTGTAATATCCTCAAGACTTTTCAGAGAAACGGCGTCGGTTGGTTCCTGTGGATGTGCGATACTGCACAACCGTTTATTGTCTATGTTATACTGATTATCAGTGGTGGTTTTGAATCCAACACCTGGAGGTCCACGACTACCCACACCTTTGATTTTTCTGCTAGTCAATCGGCGACCGAATATGTCTATGCTCATTGTTGAATGCTCTAGCTCGATTCGGGGCGAATTCTGTGAAGTAGTCTGTTGTGGTTGAACTTTTCAAGGCTAGATTCTACAGCGGTTAATAGCTTCTTCAAAACCTCAGTTTTCGCCGTTAAAGCGTCAATCTCTACCACCATAAGAGTCTGAATATGAGCGGGTCCATGTCATTTCACTCGAAAAAAAACACTCAAATCGCGGATCTTCGCGCCCTTCGAGGAATCTTTAGTACTACGGAAAAAAAAAATAGAAGTTCACGGATTTCGAAAAATTTTCAAAAATGGCGGAGTTACGGGTGTTTGAATTTTTTTGCACTGCTTGGTTCGAAAATTCATATCTCCGAAACCATTGATCGCAGCTGGATGATCTTGGACTCATTTCATTCACAAAAGCAAGAGCTACTGTTAAAAAAATATGTTTGAAAAAAAAATGAATTTCTTCAAGTTTTTTTCGTCATTTTTTTTCGAAATTCGGCCGCCATTCCCAAAGGGTACGGTAAATTTCATGGAGACAATTTTTTTTAGATAGCTGGATCCTTCCCCTCCAAATTCGTAAAAAAAAATTTATGGAGACCATACTAGGTCCGGAGAAAAAAATTAAAACGTCCGGACGTGCGTCGCCGCGCGTGCCGTTCCACGGTGGCGCTGCTCCGTTAGGCTCGCTGTTTCACGCAGCCGTTGAATTTCATTCAATGTTTCGCTATTTTCTAGGGTTATCCTCTCTTGGAAAATAGTTATTCAACTACTTTAGACTTCCAGAATACGTCTACTGGTTATCTTCGCTTGGAATTATACTTGTTCCGAAAATTCCAGCACGGTTATTAATTTCCAGCACATGATTTCATTGCAAAGCAGCAAATCGGTTATTGGCAGGAGATTAAAAAAACCGTGAAAGTTGGTGAATTTCTAGTCGTGTGCGATTTCGCTGACAATCATGCGTTTATTGTACAAGATTCCACTCAAGGGTTCAACTAGAGATCCATCCAATCGTAGTTTATTATGAAAGTCACAGCGAGGGAGAATTGAACCATTTTAGTTTTGTAATAATTCCATAGTGTCTGAAACATAATACGATCGCAGTTGATTTATTACGAACAAAAAATTGATCGACTTTATGAAGGAGAAGTTTCAAGGTTCAATTACAATTAAAAGAGAAAGTTTTTCTCAGATGGAGCAGCTTCCCAGTATAAAAATGAAAAGAATTTCATTAACATAACGCATTATTTTGAACCGTTCGGATGTCAAGCTGAGTGGCATTTTTTTGGCTACATCACATGCAAATGGCCATGCGATGGGGTAGATGAAACTGTCTGGCGAGTTTACAATTGATTGGCAATTCAGATCCTATTTAAACACCGCTGGATTTGTATAGTCGGGCATGCTCTTATTTCAGGAGCATATCTTTTGCCTGCTGCAGAACATACAGCAGAAGAAGCTATTTTACAAAATCGATTCGATGAAGCTTTGACGGTTCGTGGCATTCTGGAATTACATGTAGTCATTCCGATTTCTGATGGATTTATAAAAACGAAATTATTTTCCGCATCAGAAAATTTTGATCATGTAAAAGTTAGAAATTAATATTCAACTTGCGTGTCCAACTAAGCGCTATCGAGCGCAATTGCACTCAAAACATTGGCCCTTTTCAGAGTCACCGAAATTTTGCAGAAATCAATAATTTCCATTCCACGGAGTATAACTACTAGCTCTTCTCTGCAAAGTTACGAGAGAATCACAAAAGAGCAACAGTCATTGAATTGCACAAACCTATTGCAATGGAACCAGAACGTTGATTGCAGCACAGGTGTGTTCAACTTAACAATAACCGTGCTGGAATTTTCGGAACAAGTATAATTCCAAGCAAAAATAACCAGTAGACGTATTCTGGAAGTATAAAGTAGTTGAATAACTATTTTCCAAGAGAGGATAGCCCTAGAAAATAGCGAAACATTGAATGAAATTCAACGGCTACGTGAAACAGCGAGCCTAACGGAGCAGCGCCACCGTGGAACGGCACGCGCGGCGACGCACGTCCGGACGTTTTAATTTTTTTCTCCGGACCTAGTATGGTCTCCATAAATTTTTTTTTACGAATTTGGAGGGGAAGGATCCAGCTATCTAAAAAAAATTGTCTCCATGAAATTTACCGTACCCTTTGGGAATGGCGGCCGAATTTCGAAAAAAAATGACGAAAAAAACTTGAAGAAATTCATTTTTTTTTCAAACATATTTTTTTAACAGTAGCTCTTGCTTTTGTGAATGAAATGAGTCCAAGATCATTCAGCTGCGATCAATGGTTTCGGAGATATGAATTTTCGAACCAAGCAGTGCAAAAAAATTCAAACACCCGTAACTCCGCCATTTTTGAAAATTTTTCGAAATCCGTGAACTTCTATTTTTTTTTTCCGTAGTACTAAAGATTCCTCGAAGGGCGCAAAGATCCGCGATTTGAGTGTTTTTTTTCGAGTGAAATGACATGGACCCGCTCATATGCTGATTCTCGGTGTAATTCTTGGTATGCTCTCGATCTAGCCGTGGCGTAATTTGAGCTTCAAACTTGTGGATTGCTTGTAGAGTAGAGTTCGCAAATTTTTTTTCCATAGAACGTTCGAGAACACCTAAGGCTCGACGCGTAAAATCCTCAAGACTTTTCAGAGAAACAGCATCGTTTGACTTCTGCGGATCAGCGATATTACATAATCGTTTACCGTCTAGATCATACTGCTCGTCAGCGGTGAATTTGAATCCATCACCCTGAGGACCTCGAATAACACTTTGTTCGCTATCGTTGCTTGCCAGTTGTCGTCCGAATATGTCTATGCTCATTGTTCGATGATCTATGAGCGACTGATCATCTTATGATTAATCTCATGCTAATAAATTATTTTCGCCTCGCGTAACTCCTCAATAATAGAGGATATTTCATTAGTGTGACTAGTATTACGCAGGCGGCTGCCTGCGATGCCATAAGTAGTCGAAGTCTATCAATAATTTCATTAGGATCATCCCAGTAAACATAATCCATACTTTGCCCCTCTTTTCGCGCGATTTTATAGCTAGGTAGACCTTTACCGGATCGATTCCTCATCCGTGGCGAGGCGACGTGTGGCGCGATGTAATTTTTATACTTTGCACTCTTTTCATCCTCACGGAGGCTTCTTTCGGCGTTGTAGCGTTTCCTATGTGCATTCGTCATCGTTACAATTTGAATATAATTTTTCCTATCCTCGCCATCGATAACGGTGGGATCAGGCAGCTTTTTGAACAATAATTCGAGCAATCCGTGCGTTCTAGGGTAAATTTTATCCCCGACATATATCAAATTATCAACAAAGTTTATTCGTGTATCACCAATCATCGTGCCACTTTGCAAATTTCGAACACCATACCTGGTGTCTAAATCTTTCCGGTTCTTCGAGCTGAACATTTTCAAATATCGGGACGCTAGACCCCCCTTTGCCCCAATAGGTGTGCTTGTATGTTTAATATCACGCGCTAAAATCGTATCATCCGCATCCTCGTAATCATCATCATTATCATCATCACTCGCATCATCCACATTCCCACCACTATCATCTTTCTCATCATCACCTTCCCCATCGCTCGAATTTTCATTGATATCCCCATCATCTTGACTTTCATTATTGTCATCATTAGATTTTTTTTCAAATTTCACCAAATTGTCTAACGGTTCCACCTTCATTTCCTGCTTTATATTCAGCTGCTGCTGCTTCGATGTATCCACCAATTCCCGCAATGGTGTCACTAAAGGTTTGAACATCTCCCCCATAACCTGTTCGGTGGTGTCTTTGTTCAATTTAATCATCTTGTGCTTGCGTCTTATTGCATCACTAGCTCTCACTATTTCCAGCAAAGCACCATTGCGCTTACGAATCTTGCCACTTTCCATTTTGTTCTTAACACTCTGATCGTTGAGAACTAACTGTGAAAATTCGTCGAGTATTATCTAATTTATACCAATAAAGCAATCAAAACCTTTTCTATACCGCCCATCATTGATTTCACTGTCTTTGTCAATCACGACAAAACTGTATCTATCCCCATTCCAGCATGCCATGCACAAATCTTTAAATTGCTGATAGGTCATGTCAGTGTTGACATGATCGGCGTGAATATGTTTCAAATTCATTTCATCTTGACGGAAGAGCACCAATAAATTTGCATTGTCTCGCACGAGATGCTTTGGAATACGCGTATACGTTTGCGAGAGGTAGAAACTATCGACATCTCTGTGTCGACCCATGCAGAAGTATGCTCTGATGTTATCCTGCTTCTCACAGGCCACATCATCGAAAATCATAATCGAATTGGGGCGCGCTTCTTCAGGTTTTACAACCTCCTGATGTTCACCGAATGGGAAATAGCCCACACCCTCTACCGGTTCTAGTAATTTCCTCAAAAATTCATACTTTGGTTGGATGAGGGATTTCGAATATACATAAACATTTTCAAATCGCAATCCATTGTCATGAGTTATGAGTGTGAGAAGGACATTCGTTTTCCCACAATTCGATGGGCCGCAAAATATGGCCCTCACACTGTTTGGCAGTAGTTTTCCATGGCGCCGCGCCCCTTTTTTCTCTCTTCGCTGAACCAAATTATCAAAATTCATAACGGGTAGTTTGAGTGCCTGACTTTGGAATTTCATGATGCCCGTTTGACAATTCCGGAAGAACTAATGTCCTCGAGTTTAAATACATGCTTTTATACGAGTTCGATCAGTTGTCCCCCGACCATGGTGAGGCACGTATCTAAGAAGTGTGGCAACGGTCTCGTCAATAAGATCATTAACCATCTGCCGCTCGAATTGCATGTGCCCGGATACCAGTACTGCGGACCAGGCACGAAATTGGTGAAAAGGTTAGCTCGTGGTGATCCCGGAATCAATCCACTAGACGTTGCGTGTAAAGAACACGACGTTGCGTACTCACGGAATCAAGAACTTGCAGCAAGAAACACGGCGGATAAAGTGCTCGCGGAGAAGGCTTGGAATCGAGTTTTGGCTGAAGACGCAAGTATAGGCGAGAAAGCTGTAGCCTGGGCTGTTACCAACACCATGAAAGCCAAATCCAAACTTGGTATGGGATTGATTGGCGACATGAAAAAAAAGTTGCGGACGAAGAAGAAGACTTTGATCAAATCCAAAAGTGGTGGGGGTGCAGGGGGCGAAGCCCCCGCCAGGGGGTGTGGGGGGCGGAGCCCCCCACCCCAAATAAACAAAAAAAGACAAGATGTCAAAAAAAGGACGTTTATTCTTATAATGTGATTTTCACATATTATGAATCAGAAATAAAAGGATGGCATTTGTTTTGACATTCATTTCTCATAGTAAGGGTAACACAAAACTATAATAGATTAATATTCGGAAATACAAAACAACGTTTCCCATCATGGTCTCGTTATTTTGGTTTTTCTTCACCTATATTTATCACCACGGAACAGTTGTTGAATTGGAACGAAATATTCTTGTCTGGATTGGCAGTATTTGAAGTGAGTAGCGACGTTGATGGATTGCCATTTTGACCATTGAGTTGCTCACGATTTTCCTGTATCTGTGCTGTCGTGTCCACGCGTGTAGTAGAACCCGATAAAGACGGATCAACATTCACTACACAGGAATGTTTAATGCGTTTCAATACCGGCTCTTCTGATGAAATTTCCGAGGAAATTTCTGTATTTGTAGTTAATGTGGACGGAGGATCATGTGTGACACTAGAACGAAATGAGCGTTTCAAATTTCGTGGTTCAAATCCGATCTCAGCGGAGGTTGATGGGTGAATATGAAGGCTGCTCGTTATTTGTTGGCCTATTTTTTTTTTTTATTATTCAACGAATCTTCAATATATCCTTCGGCCACTGTGTTGGACTTCCATCCGCCATGACGCTTAAGCGTCGTGATATCAGCACCAGCATCAACAAGTAAAGTGGCAGAAGTTCGACGAAAAGTGTGTCCAGTGTATGCTTCCGGATTTGGCAATTCCAAGAAGGTGGCAATTTCCTTTGCCATGGCACCAAATTTGTTGATGCCAATCGGTTGTCGTGTGCAAGTTCCGCTTTTGTAGTTTAGGAAGAATCTATCTATTTTTGTGTCATTTGGTCGCAGGCTTATATATTTTTTGCAAATCTCGTAAAACTCGCCGGAAACAGTAAAAGATCGCTGGATATGCGTTTTAGTTTAACTTTGATCAAAAGCATAGTTTGATGATCTTCAATGTCCTTTATTGTGAGATTAGTCAGCTCCTCTCTTCTGCACGCACCAGTGATGCCAAAAATAAGTGCAACCTAGAAATAAACAAAAGCGTTAGTATTATTATTTTCGTTTGCATTAATGCAAAATCATCTGTACCTAGTTAAATTTGATCATATTTACCTTAGTTACTAGGAACTTGTTGTCTGGAGCATCATTGCAAAATTTTGACACTTGATCTGCTGTAAAGATTTCAGATTTTTTTCTTCGGTGTCCAATATTTTTCTTCTTCAAAAAAGCCGTTAATCTTTTGTAAGTGCCAATGTCAATGTTATCGTACGTATTTATCGTTGTTTTAAGCATGGAATACCGGGACCATAGTGTCGATGGTGCCAGATTCTTGGAAAGTTCGTTGAAGTAAACAAGAACAATATCTTCGGCAAAAGTAGTCGTATTTTTAGTTTTCCGCAAATTTTTGAAGTTATTGTAGCACACAGTATAGAGTCTTTTCGATTGTTCGGGTAGTAAATTCATAGATACAAGTTTGGCGGCTTCGATAACATCAACAGGTATACCATTATTTATTGTGGAATCACTTGAGCTATTATCTGAGTCCATTCTAGGCAGACCATACAACAATTATTGCAATGTTGAGCACAATTACTGCGTAGATGCAGGTGAGTGGTCTATTATACACTGCGTCTGCTGTCTGATACTTGAGCGTCCGAGCGCGTTCAAGCGTGATTGTGAGTAAACAAACCTATGACTTTGAATATTTGAGTTGTGATGTTTTGATGCCTTGCGAGTAGCAGAAATTTTTCTCAATCACCGTGCGTAAAGCAAAGTGCTTCTCGCACGGCGTGTGAGAAGTAGAATGCTTTACGCACGCTTGGTATGAGTGCGTGAATCGGGTGTTTCACACACGCTTTCCATGCATGAGAAGTCGAACTTCTCACACCGCGTGATGAAAATTATGTTCTCGGACTCGTCGAGCTGCTTACATTCAATTCAATTCCGAATATTGACCAGGGTTGTAATAAATTCTACATAAGGCGACGGGGCGAATCGACGAATGGGATCATCACAATACCCACAGGTAGCTATGAACTTGAAGATATCGAAACTTATTTGAAGAAGACAGTACCCAAGGATATCACCATCAGTCTGAAAGCGAATAATAATGAGCTACATAGTGAAATAATGTGCAATCAAATTGTGAACTTTCATCCGAAAGATTCCATCGGTCGTCTGCTTGGTTTCAAGCCAAATCTTCTCTCGCGCGATGTTATCCACAAATCTGAATTACCAGTGGCTATCCTCAAAATCAATGCTCTACGAGTTGAGTGCAATATAACCGCGGGTGCATACATGAACGGACATCGCGCACACACCATTCATGAATTTTTCCCCACCGTTCCACCGGGATATAAGATCGTTGAGGTGCCCGCCAATGTCATTTACCTTCCAACCACGGTGAAGACAATACATAACTTACAATTGAAAATAGTCGATCAAGACGGACGAAGGGTGAATTTTCGAGGAGAGATCATAACTATACGAGTGCATGTTAAAACCCTGAGATAATAGGAATCGTATTTGAATCGGTAAAAAGATCTGGTGGCGGATATAAAAGCGTGATACCATGTCCAAGCGCCATCAGTCATCGAGCACCTCCGATTCGAGTGACACATCTGAACGCTCAGTTCCTTCGAAGCCTAGGACTTCGACTTCGTGGAAATTTTGGAAAATAAAGATTCATTGTATTTTCTGCATAATACCATGGCGAAAATGATTAAAATACAAAATCCTGTGACGTTTGATGAATCGATCGCCCACTGTGAGATACACGCACATCAACCATTTGCATCATCATCGTTTAAAAATAACGACGAAATTCGAATTGTTGTTCAGAATCAAGACTCGTATGTATTACCAAGCAAGAGTGCCCTCCATATTTATGGAAGGATTACCAAAGATGACGACACCCCAGTATCTAAAACCACACATCTGGTTAATATGGCGGTTTGTCACATGTTTGGCGCGATACGCTATGAGTTGAATGGCCATGAGATCGATCAAAATACGAATGTCGCCATCACCAGCCTCATGAAGGGGTACCTCTCACTAACCCCGGGACAACAGCATCTCCTGGACAGCGCCGGCTGGTTGGATAATGGCAATGTGATGACTGATGCCGCCGGGTACTTTGATGTCATCATACCGATGAATTTTTTGCTGGGATTTGCTGAGGGTTACAATCAGATCATCGTCAATGCTAAACACGAGTTGATTTTAACACGATCAAACAGTGATCTAAACGCCATCGTGCAAACAGCCACGGAGAATGTGAAAATATCACTCGAGCGGATCGAATGGTTATTACCCTACGTTAAATGAGCCGACAATGCAAAAATCAAACTGTTGAATTAGATCGCTAAGGATCCAGCCATCTCTATGAGTTTTCGCTCCTGGGAAGTGCACGAGTATCCAATGCTACCGCAAGCGACGAGACACGTATGGGTCGTCAAAACGTCTACACAACTAGAGAAGCCAAGACACGTCGTCCTTGGGTTCCAAACTGCACGACGGAATGATGCCAAGAAGAACGCCAGCGAATTCGATCATTGTACGATCAGAGATGTCAAACTTTTTCTCAACTCGCAATGCTACCCCTATGGAAACTTGAATCTTGATATCACACGCAATCAATATACTATTCTCTATGATATGTATACTAACTTTCAATCATCATACTACGGCAAAGAGCCCGAACCCCTATTGTCAAGGAATAAATTTTTATCAACGGCTCCACTCATTGCCATAGATTGCTCCAAACAGAATGAATCGCTGAAAAGTGGGGCAGTGGATACCCGCTTGGAATTTGAAACTAGCGCCCAATTACCTGCAAGCACTTCAGCCTACTGTATGATTATACATGATCGAATTGTTGATTACAACCCAATCAGTGGCATCGTGAGGAAATTAGTTTAGTCGAACTATAGGTTACTATATTACCCGAAAGTGTATAAGGAGGAGGAATAAATAAATAAATAAATGTATTCATCATATGACTTGAGTTTTTATTTTCCATCCACACCCATCCCATCACTTTACATACATAATTATTTATATTTTACAACAAAATTCGCATCTGTCGAATTCACCACCAAGATAATGGAGTTGAAGATGCTTCTGTGACACCGCTTCTTTCAGATCACTCAATTCGCTGGGATTCTGATCCAGGAATTTTGCGATTCTTGATGATAAGAATACGGAGAATCGCCAATCGATTGTCGACAGGACACCGGGGCCGAATTTCGTCTTGACGACTTTGAGCCCAGTCACATCATATTTTTCGCCGATCTTGAGCTCCGACATCTTCTTCGTTGGTAGGAAATCCTTCAAACAGGCCGTATGGTTGATGCGATTGAAGTCCGTTTCCATCTGAAAAAGAATGGAGCAATTCTCATGAGAAATTATATTGATGGAGATTGGATTGGAAAAAGTTTACACGAACAAAAAAATAAAAAAGTGAAAAAATAAAAAAAATAAATAAAAATAAAAAATAAAAAATAAAATTTTAAAGTTTGAGAAAAATTTTCAACAAATTTCATTTTCTCATAAGAAAAGCATTGTAAAAAAGTTTCCGGAAAAAAAAAAAAAAAATTTCAAAGTTTGAGAAAAATTTTCAACCATTGGAAATCGTATTCTCTACAGTTTGATTGTGAGTTCATGCATTGTTACCTTTTCTGTGTGAAATTCACAGTTGTTGAATTTGCCCCCGTGGTAGCAGAGCTGCAGCTGCTTTTGTTGAACCGCTGCGTTGATCTCCTTGGATTCATCGGGGTTTTCCTCTAGAAATTTGACGATTCTTGTGGGCAAAAACACCGTGAATTGCCCATCCAACGTTGCTAGGAGGCCCTGTCCAAACTTGGTTGGTAACGTCTTCAGGTCGGTGACAGCATACGACCTTCCGGTCTCAAGTTCCGTCATCTTTTTAGTTGGCGGATAGTTATCCAAGCAGCTTGTACAGTAATGTTCATCGATGCATGCTTCGTGGCTAACTTCTTTTTTCCAAGTTTTGCTTCCTTTCTACTGATACATTGTGTGCCCATGACCGGAGAAGCAGTCAACGGTAGGTTAGCAGATGACAGCGGCGGGCGATTGCAGCAATTGTCTATCAAGTTGCTCCTATCAACTGCTCTGCGCGCCATAGGTAGATGACATACGAATAGAAAGGAAACAAAACTCGGAAAAAAAAAGTTAGCCACGAAGCATGCATCGATGAACATTACTGTACCATTGATCTTACTGAAGTCCATTGTATCGAACTGAACAATCTGGTTGATCGCAATTGATGATGCAGAGATTGACTCGTTGCTGCGGCCAAAGAACTCGATGGGAAGTCAAAAGACGCACGAATACGGTCACTGGAGCAAACTCGGGGCCTCATAAGCCAATGACATCCCACCCCTCGACTTTTGGGTTGATACATATCTACGAGGGTTGACTCCCACAATTTGCAGGTTCGAGCATGTTTAGAACCAAGAAACGAATCATACACCCCATTGAACAGGGTGGTGTGGAGGGGAGCCACCTACACCCAAGACTTCACCCATAAGACTCAAAACACGACCCCTCGATATCTCTGCAGGTCTGAACACGTTACAACGTGATTGGTGCGAATTCTCCCCTATGGGATGAGATATATTTTTGGGGAATATTCGTAAATAAAAACACGAGACACATACGTTCCATTGAATCATTTATTTGTTCAACAAACATGCTACATTTGGCTAATTTACATGTTCATAATCAATGATATGGGTAAATCATTACAGTAGAGATCAAGGTGAACTTCAATGTTCCGCGCATCTGCGACATTCAGCAATGTCCGCATCCCGCTTCATGGCTTCGGATAGTTTATCCCATATCTCATTTATGATCGGTGATCCATAAATGAGAATGAAATCTTTGGTTAAAACTGCGATATCTTCAGCCTTCATCCTCTTCAAACTCCCCACTTGCATGTATATTTGCAATGATTTTTGGAGAGACGCAGCGCATTCCCTCGTGTACCAGCTTTCCATGCGTTGCACGTTCTCAAAGGCACAGCAGTACTCGGGTGCACTTCCGTGAAAATCACCATGCCAATGTACTACTTCTGCTTCATGACGTAACGCTCGAAGACTTGGACATCCCAGATCCTCCAGATCAATCACAGATTTTGAAACGTCGTTAATGATTTTTTCAAGCCATAGCTTCTTCTCCAATCCCATTACGTAGATGTAACTCGCTGTCTCGGCAATTTTCTTCACAACTTTTGCCGTATCCTTGTGTGGCACGTCTCCTGCACTCCATGGTATCCCGTGATAATTTCGCGTCACCCAGGCATGGAGATTCCTCAACTCGCTCGGTAGAGCCAACCAGGAGTATGGTGGTTTGAACAGAACGCGCATCAGAGCGGGCTTGCATTCTGTCGATTGGCGAATACTCATTGCGGCTACCTCTTTCGGGACATAGTCATCGTTAAATCGGCCGAAGCCTTGTACGTCCAAGATCAGTTCCATACCGAAATCTTGAATGCGGAGACAGGCTCGGGGAGAAATAGATTGTTTGACGTGCATGCACAGACTGATCACTGTGGAGAGTTTGGAAAATATTCCACCAAATCTTACTCCCCAACCCCCTCTCCTCTAAAAAATAATGAAATAGGTGGTTCAAATTTCGAAAACTTTATGTGTGGAGCTGGAGAAATGGCCGTTGAAGAATGACCTGTGAGAATGACCGGTACGGGTGATCGGCAAGACCCCGACGATCGGTAAAGTTGCACGGAAGAAATATCAGCGAGAAGGATCGGTGAGATAGATCGATAAAGAAGGTCGGTGAGGATGATCGGTGAGAGAGATCGATGAGGAAGATCGATGAGGATGATCGGTGAGGGGAGATCGGTAAGAAAGATCGGTGAGGATGATCGGTGAGACCCGACGATCGGTAAAGTTGCACGGGAAAAATATCAGCGAGAAGGATCAATGAGAAAGATCGGTAAGGAAGGTCGGTGAGGATGATCGGTGAGGGAGATCGATGAGGATGATCGGTGAGGAGAGAGCGGTAAGGAAGATCGGTGAGAGGAGACCGGTAAGGAAGATCGGTAAGGAAGATCGGTAAGGAAGATCGGTAAGGATGATCGGTAAGAGATCTCGGATCGGTGAGGGACGGGGTTGATCAAGTGAGAAAATCTCAATTGATATGAAAACATTTATCATCGATCGGTAAAGATGTCCACTACCGATCATCGGCGAACACCGTCGGTAATGATTATCGACCAAAGCTATACCCAGCCGGTAGGGTAGGGATCGCCAGCATCTTACCCACTGTCGGTAAGGTAGAACTCAGTTACCTTTGAACGGCCGGTAAAGTAGGGAGTTTATTCGGACAAGACGACTAGCATAATCACGATCGAACTTCACTTAAGGTAAGTTCGTTTAATCGTACAATTTTACAAACAAATCTTCGGCACCCCGATGGGTTCTCCGGTGTCACCAGTTTTGGCAGACATAGTTATGGTGGACTTGGAGCGTGAATGTTTGGCTAAACTAGATTTCAAACCCGTATTTTACTATCGTTATGTTGATGATGTTATCACGTGCATCCCTAAGTCTAAGATTGACCAGGTTTTAAACATCTTTAACAGCTATCATGAGAGACTACAGTTCACCCATGAAGTGGAACATGAAAGAAAGCTCAGTTTTCTAGATGTACAAGTCATCAGGGACGAAAATAATGTGTTAATTACTAACCGGTACCGGAAACCTACTTTTTCGGGTGGATTCTTGAACTTTAATTCCACACACCCGATCTCTCAAGAAAGAGGCATGGTTTTTAATCTAGTAGACAGAGCTGTCTCTTTGGCTCACCCAAAGTTCCACAATGACAACTTAACTTTAGTGAGAACCCTACTTCGAGCAAACAATTATCCTGCTTCCTTTTTTGGATAACTTGATCACTAAAAGACTGCAACATTTGAGGGTCAGGAATATACGGACTAAAGATAATATTATTATCACGCTCAAAGATCCTGATCTTTGTACGACGGTATTCACTGTTTCCAATCCGTTACCTAGGTTTAAGAACAAGGTAATTCGCATTTCCTACGTTAAAGGGTTTTCAGAGAGGTTGGGTAGTACCCTAAAAAAATTTGATTTCACTCCAATACCAGTGGTGAACAATAGCTTAAAATCTCTGGTTACCAAAGGGGAAGGTAGAGACAAGAAAGAAGACCAATGTAATGTAGTGCACAAGATTAATTGTAAGGATTGTTCTGCTTCGTATGTAGGTGAGACAAAACGTCAACTTAAGACTAGGGTTAAAGAACATAGAGATAATATTAAGAAAGACTCCAGTGCTCTGTCAGTAGTTTCAGTACACCAATTAAAGCACAAACATAATCTAGATTGGGATAATGTAGTGATATTGGATAAGGAAACGGTGTGGTCCAAAAGGATCACATCGGAAATGTTACATATAAATCTACAACCGAACACTCTTAACAAAAAAGAAGACACAAAAAAACTACATTTACCCTACTCGAATATGTTAACACGTCTTAGATCTAGGAGCTGTTCGGATCTTTAAATACCTACGAGTGTATTGTCATTGTGTACATGTGTAATGATATATAGATGTAGTACGCTATGAGGTAGTGTCCACCCTTGTGTTTTGAAAACATCCTGACCGATTGACGTCACGATTTTTTCGACTTCCTTTGACGTCAGAGCTAGATTGACTTGTGTTGACAATAGCATGTGACGTTGACACTTACTACCACACTACATAATGAGCTTATATAATGACCCAGGGGCACTGTTTTTCCTCAGTAGTGTTCTTTCAACGGAAGTGAACACTATTCCGTTGGCTAATAATGCCATCGTATTATTCACACATGTAACACTGTGTTACTTAAGGTATAGTCTATCAATAAGTCCGCTAATTTATGTCAATCTGTTAAACTAATGTTTCTTCACGTTGTTCTACGATTGTAATTATGTTCGATAAAGTAATGTGACACAATTTTCCTTGTTGAATGTTAACTTTCAATCATGGATCTGCAGTGTACCAGATCCTTTGATTCTTATTGATAATGTCACACCATTGTTTTATTTGAATTTTATTTGTTCTTTAATAAACAGCCGCTGATGAGGGCAGAACACCACTGCTGAAACGTCAGGCAACATTCAAACACATGACTCGGCTTGATTGATTAAGACCTTTCCTACATTATACAACTCCGAGTGACAAATTCACCATGAAGGGTAACGATTATTATTATGAACTACATGTTAACTGTAATAGCAATAGGATAAGGCAGAATAGATAAAGATATGTAGAATGAGGAAAATGTAAAACGGAAAATCAAATCTCCACCTGAATTTACGGGCAACCACGTGGCAGTTCATAACCTAAAGAAGAGAGAAATAAAGGAATGATCTTATAAAACGACATTTTTGCTGAATTACACAGAAGAAGAAAATAGATTAAAAGAAAACATGGAGAAGTTTAAATTTGAGTTCGTCGTCAGGCGCTCAAACGACGACCCGAAGACAAGCGTGATTGCCCTAACCTCAATCACGACAACAGAGGATCGCTGCTTTCTGGTCCCAGACCAATTCCAATCAATGAAATACCACGCCAAGCTCGCGACTACGGCAGGTTATCAAAAGATAAAATCGACATTACAAAAAAGAGGACAAACGAGAAGGGTATGAATTACATTGGCGGAGGAGACCCTACAGCAGTATCAGGACGAAGACGGCAACATAGTCTATAACGACTACTTACTGGAAGAGGGGGAATATCAAAAGACATCGACATTAGCAACACAAGCTACTGCGCCGGCAGCAGGCATCACAGAAGACATGTTAGAGAGGATCCTGGAAAAATTCACGGAAAAGAAGACGAAAGATCGAGCCCAAGACGGCGGAAACCGTAATTTAAGAAAGGTATCGGAAAAATTTGTTATTGAGAAATTGACAGGAAAGAATTCCAATGTATCTCAATGGATGGAGATCCTCGAAAATGAATGTAATCGCTTAGGTATAGAGAAAGATATGGAGAAATCGAGATCTTTAGATTATTTCTTGAAAATTCTTGTGTCGATTGGTATGCGTCAATGTTTATAAAACTTTCATCGGACTCACAATGGAAAATATGGAAACTGAATTTTTGCGAAACTTATGCGGATAAAGGGTGGACCCCAATCAGATACGCAATATCTTACAAGTACATAAAAGGCTCATTGTTGGAATACGCCGTAAAAAAAGAAAGACTCCTATTAGAGGCAAAAAAGTCAATAGACACGACCACACTGATCGATCTTATCGCAGTAGGGTTACCAAATTTCATAGCTGACAGAATAGATAGGGAAAATGTGGAAAGATCCGAAGATTTGTTCAATGAAATCAGAGGGCTAGAACATTTAGTGAATAAAAAAAATGTAGAGAAAAAAAAACAGCAATGACGTTGAAAATAAAAATCGAGGGAAAAATGATAATCATAAACCATGCACGATTTGCGAAAAGAAAAATAAAAGTTACCGTTATCATCCGGAAGCTCAATGCTGGTTTAGGACCAAAGACGATGAACAACCAAGGAAAGAATAGATAAAACATGTAAATAACTCGGAATTAGAAGTAGAATTAAACACGAACGATCCAAAAAACTGATAGTGCCACCATTGATCAAAATCAAAATATTATTGAATGATGCGTTACAAGTCCTTGGGGTTTATGACTCGGGTTCAAACGTTTCTTTAATTAATGCCAAATTAATCAAATTTGAAAAGAAGAAAATTCAATAATTCCCAAAATGCAAGACTAAAAACGATTAATGGTACGAGAAAAGCAAATGGAATAGTAACGCTAAAAGCCAAAATTTTCGATATTGAAAAAGAGATAGATGTTTTCGCAATAGATAACGAGAATTTTGAGCACGATTTCTTAATTGGACTAGATTGTATAAAAGCTTTTCAACTGAGACAAAATGAGAAATTAGAAGTTACACAAAAAACTCAGGGACCTGTGAAGAAGATCCTATCTCGCAAAAATATTTTGCGTTCGAAATTTTGTAGTGGTACTCCTGCAAGCGGTAATTGCATTTATCCAAAATTTCGGATCACTTCACCATTCTTGCATTCACTGCATTGCGCAGGCATAAGAATCGACTTCGGGATCAAGGTAAGTAATTCAAGCGTGAAATGAAGTATTCTCGGTGAATCTCGGTATGTATATTTATCAATGAAGTCAGTATACATGTAGTGTTTATAATTCATATTAGCGATTTTTTTTCCAAATTGACATGTACGCAGACGCTTCTCGCGCCTCAGCGATCTTCGAAATAATATTGAAAGTTGAAGATCGCTGAGGCACGAGATGCGTCTGCGTACATGTCAATTTGGAAAAAAAATCGCTAATATGAATGATAAACACTACATGTATACTTACTTTATTGATAAATATATCGGTAGTTCTACAGACGATGGAATAAAATACGACAATTATGTGAATCCAATTTTCTTGTCGATGATTAGGACGACGAGTAACCAGGGGTCAAGATTGTACTGTAACATAACCAATCTTGAACGGGCCAGACAAAATTACCGTGAATACTCATTTTATAGCTGTTTTTCTATTTTCTAGGGACAGGGAAGTGAGGACTATACAGGAAAGTGATAAATCAATCGAAAGTTGTATCATAAGCCGATATTTAGAATAGTTATCATGGTTCGAGCACACTGTATTCCATAAACTAAACTCAAATTGAAAAATTAATGTTATCTATTTGCTGATAATATCTGCCAGGGGAATGATACTTTTCCAGGAAAATTGACAATCTTGAATCCAATCTTGGCCAGTCGAATCCTCTTTATATAAAGCACCGCAAATTATACAAGAACAGTCATCCGATTCACTTTTGTCGCATTTTTCTTTCTCTCTTCTTACCGCCCTGCTTGATTTTGACGTTGGTGGTTTTTTTTTTTTTTTTTTTTTGCTTTTGGCTATTTGTTTTTTCGTTACCCTTCTTCACAGTTCTTTCTTTACAATTCTAGTCTCTTTCTGTTAAAGTGTCATTTTTATTCATCTTCCTCTGCTTTCCTGGTCATTTTTCTTTTTCTGGAAATAGTTCCTTTTCAGACTTTTCATCACAACTTTCGATGGAAAGTATGCATTTTCCTGCACTTGATGGACTTGCAAAGTGCCCTTGAATGGAAGTAAATTTGACTGGTCGCTCGAAATTAACTTCTTCATCTCTTCGATTTCGGCGTCGGTTACAGTAAAAAGCGTAATATTTGGGCATTGAGCTTAAATTGCTCGACAAAACTAAGTCAAGTTACTCACATCGCGACCCGTGGCCATGAAATATTAGTCTGCTGCTTTTAAAGTCTGAATTTCAAGTCTATAGTGCGTTTTCACCCAATAATTAACTACTTATCCACAATAAATCTAAGCCTGATTGTAGGAATAAACGAACTGAGAAATCAAATGAGATGAAGAATCATCGAAGCAGTGGACACAGTCCAAGTAACCCCCTGGAGGAAGGGGGGGAAGTGGGTGGGTGGGTGGCCCCCCCCTCCCTCCAACCCCCATCCTACCTCTAGAAATAATAATTTATCACCGCTGCTATTAACTTTCAGTCATCAAATCTCACTTCCCTGGTGAGTTCTCGCTTCCCTGTCTACGTAAACCCAGGGAAGTGATACACAGGGAAGTGATATTATCGATGTCTTTCGTCAAAATGATGAAGTAAATGCATTCTATATCAAATTTAATGTTATTCAATCAACGCATGCGAGCTAACTTAACAATTTTGTGTAATATTATCTAAGACATGGTTAATATTTTTTATGTAAATACGTATCAGGTAAGTGAGAAGTTGTCTGGCCCAGACTCGACAATCGGCAAATGACCGCACAGACACGACTAACCGTTTGGCGAGATGGCGAAAAATTAGCCTCATTGGGCTAACTTCACTCTGTACTTCGAATTGTAGAACCGTTAACGTCGCGTACTATTTGGTTTGGCGGTGATTTTAACGTATTTTCAACCAGCAGGGAAGTGATACAGAATTTGTGTCGCCTATGTTCACTAATAAATATAATGATGAAAATACTGATTTTCAACATGATTATTCCGGTGGCATTTTAGTAACACTCCACGTTACTTCAATTTCAGTAATATTTTTTAGCAATTAACCTTTGATACGTTTGTATTGCGTCTTATGTCATAAATTCTGGACAGTCGCCCCACAGGGGAGTGAGAATTTTCCCTATTCGAGAGCGTTTTTCTCTGAAATTTTTTCATTCAAACGACTTGAATTTCAGTGCCCAAGTACGAGCCGAGTTGAACTTAATTAACATCTTATCATGAATAATTTTTATTGCTAAATGAAGGAGCTAGAAATCGAGCCCCTTGGAATTCCATCATCTGTAGAACTACCCATATATACCGAGATTCACCGAGAATACTTCATTTCACGCTTGAATTACTTACCTTGATCCCGAAGTCGATTCTTATGCCTGCGCAATGCAGTGAATGCAATAATGGTAAAGTGATCCGAACTTTTGGATAAATGCAATTACCGCTTGCAGGAATACCACTACAAAATTTCGATCGCAAAATATTTTTGCGAGATAGGATCTTTTTCACAGGTTGGCCGAGTTACGATCTTCTTTACGCGCTGGCCGAGTTAGGATGTTCTTTACCGGTTTGCCGAGTTAGCATGTTCTTCACAGGTTTTCCGAGACACGATGTTCTTCCGCCCAGGCGTCGATATAGAGGAAAGAGAAGATACCAAAAACAAAAAACCAGAGTATGAAATTAACTTCAATGAACATATATAGATACGAATAAATTCGAAATATCAATAAATCACTCAGAGATGCACGAACAAGACGATATTGAGGAACTAATAGATAAATATAAACCGATTTTCGCGAAAGACAAATACGACAAAGGCACAGTTAAAGAGTATGAGGCGCGTATCGAATTAATGATCGATGAATATCGTTGCGAGAGACCATATAGGTGCAGTATAGAAGACAAGAAAGAGATAGAGCAGCAAATAACGGAATTACTAGAGAAACAACTAATTGAAGAATCGTACAGCCCATTTGCCGCGCCAGTGACACTAGCCTATAAAAAAGACGAAAAAAAGAAATCGAGATTATGCATAGATTTCCGAGACCTGAACGAAATTGTCATCCCTCAATCGCAACCATTCCCATTGATAGAGGATTTAATTGTCAAAACGAGGGACTGCAAATTCTTCTCGACCTTAGACATAAACTCAGCCTTTTGGTCAATTCCGTTGAGAATTGAGGACAGACAGAAGACCGCATTTGTAACTCAAGAGGGACATTTTCAATGGACCTGCCCGCCCTTTGGCTTGAAAAAATCACCAGCGATCTTTCAGCGAATACTAAGCAGTATAATCAGAGAACATAAACTCTCAGATTTTTGCGTAAACTACACTGAAAGAAATTTTATTGCCAAAGTTCCAACTCCGCGTACCCGAAAGTACAATAAAATATAGGAATTTAGGGATAATCGAGGTAGGCTTACAAAAAGTACGATAGTGAGTATCGAAATACTGAGTCGATATTTTCTGTTGTAGTGATTCCTAAGAGTGATGGAAATTCATCTAGAAAATATAACAGCATTCTCAAGTATGTATATCATAGTTTGCTATGGACTCGGATACCGAAAATTACAATAGTGGTTTGCAAATAGCGGAATAAAATGTTCCATTTTCCGATCAGCTCATAGCGAAGTGTCCGAGTTCGTATAGCGAAAATTACAATAGTGCTTTGCAATGGGTCAAATAGGATCTTGTGGCGTTTGGTATGAGGGGATTGCAATCTCTCTTAACCACTATTTTCAAAATCTGAATCACGCTGGCGTCCACGAGCAGTCGGAAGGCCGTTGTTCGTAAGACGCATCACTTACAGGCCACCCGTTCACTCACACAAGTTGCTACGTGTGCGTGTGAGTGAATGCATGACTTGTAAGTGATGCGTCTTACGAACAACGGTCTTCCGCGTGCTCGGGGCCTGCAAATATTTCGTAACATCAGTATTGGGTTAAAAATTGAAATAGCTTTTATGTATATTTCTATACAACCTTATTTATTACATTATTTTCTAATACATGAAAACATTATTTGAACGACGGTATTTTCATAATTTTTTGAACTTAATTATTTATCTATAATATTTTCATATAATCTAATATACAGGAAAACTTTATTTGTACGACGTTATTTTGACAGCATTTTTAACCTTATTTATTTCATCAAGCTATCATATAATTATATCACAACGCTACTTGTACGACGTCATTTTTACAACCTCGTGAACATTATTTATCATATCAATCTATGATATTTTGAAACCTTATTATACATATATATCTTGCACGACACAACTGATATACACTTTTCATCACTCTAACCTCAAAATTGCAACTTCGTCACTTGTACGGAAAAGCTTTTTGACGAATCTCGTTATAACACTCGCCTTCGGCTCGGGCCGTAAACCTCTCATTTCGCCAAAAAAGCCTTTCCGTAGTCGTAATAATATGTGCTATTAAACTGTACCAACACTTGTTGAATCCTTGAACGTTTTAATCGAGAATAGGAAAACAATAGATTGGCGGCCGCCGGGCGCCGCGCCGGCCGGTCTATCCTGGGCCGAACTCGGGTCAGCTCGGTAACAGTCGGCCATTTTTGCAATAGTTCGGTTACAATTTTCCCCAAGTCTGAGATGCAGAAAGTTCAAGTGCTTCCCATTCGAATGCGCGTTCTTATGGACGATAGTAAAATATCATACATATATTGTAACCTATGTTGTTTGTCATAGCAATTTTCGCAATTATCTTAGCAAAACTTGTACAAGAAAACTGCATTATTCACAATCTTTATTTTCTTATAGCAGTATAACAATGTTTCCAAAGGTGACTATAGTAATTCCTGCTTCTTAGGATAATATTAATACATATAGAAATAGTATAATCTCCTGAAATTATAGGATTACTCACGATTTTACCTCGATTATTCCCAAAATCATATATTTTATTGTACTTTTGGGTAGGCGGAGTTGGAACTTTGGCAATAAAATTTCTTTCAGTGTACATAGATGACATCCTGGTCTTCTCGAAAACCTTTCAGGAACATATGGTTCATCTATCTCAATTACTAGAATCAATTATGAAAGAAGGATTTAGATTAAAACTGTCCAAATGTACTTTTGCATCAGGCTCAGTCAAATACTTGGGTCACGTGATAAGAAACAATTCAATTAGTCCAATCAACGATAATCTGATTTCGTAAAGGATTTCCCGACTCCGAAAAAAAAAAAAATATCCGACAATTTTTGGGAAAAGTAAACTTCTATGGCAGATATATACCTAACGCCTCGATTACTCTAGGCCCACTACACAACTTACTGCGCAAAGGACAAAAATTTGTCTGGTCCGAACAATATCAAAATGTATTCGAAAGAATGAAATCACTACTTTGCTCTCAGCCCATTCTAACAATGTTTGACCCATGCCGGCCAATACACATCCACACCGACGCGAGCTTACAAGGCATCGGGGCTGTACTAAAACAAACACAATCAAATCAAGAAGATAAACCGGTTGCATACTTTTCAAAAAAACTAAACGAACACCAAAAAAAAAAAGCTATCTACATAGAATGCTTAGCAATAAAGGAAGCAATAAAGTATTGGCAGCACTGGTTAATAGGTAGAAAATTTACGGTATTCTCGGACCACAAACCCTTAGAAAGCAAGAATATTAAGTCCAGGACTGATGAGGAACTGGGGGACCAAATGCACTACCTATCACAATACAACTTCGAAATAAAATACACTCCGGGAAAAGATAACCTCGAAGCAGACTGCTTAAGCAGAAACCCCGTACTAGAATCAGACTCAAATGAAAATGACATTTTGAAAACGGTTAACTTCATAAAACTAGAAGATGTTCGAAATGATCAGGATAGAAATGAAGACATTCAAATTCAAAAAGACAAGCTAATATACAAGAACAGTACATACTATAAAAAAATAGGAAAAAAAGAGAAAATTTTACCCTCAGAAGAGTTCAGTACAGAACTAATAAAAAAAGTACATGTGTTTTACTGCCATTTAGGAATAAGACAAATGCGAAACAAAATAAAACCAGCTTATACAGCAAAAAACTTGAATGAAAACATTAAAAAAATCTGCGAAAACTGTATAATCTGCATAAAAAACCAGTCCAGGGGAAGGTGCAAGATTGGCCTGATGTCTCAATTAGGTCCCGCGACGTACCCCTACGAGATAGTCTCCATAGATACGATTGGTGGATTGGGGGGTTCACGAACAACAACAAAATATCTACACTTGCTGGTCGATCATTTTTCGAGATACGCAACCATCGTAACATCGAAAACTCAGAGCGCAAACGATTTTATAAAATTGATACGAAAAATAACACCAGACAATAAACCGAAAATGATTTTATCGGATCAATACCCGGGGATAAACTCGAAAGAATTTAAAGAATTCTTAAATGAAGAAAATATAATCTTAACTTTTACGGCTGTAAACGCACCATTTTCAAATGGCATCAACGAAAGGCTCAACCAGACAATAGTAAATAAGATTAGATGTAAAATTAATGAAAAAAAAGAGAAAACCGCATGGACAACCATAGCTCACGAGTGCATAGAAAGATACAATGAGACTGAGCACACAGTAACAGGGTTCGCTCCTAGATATTTGTTAGAGGGAGAAAACAATACAATCCTACCAGAGAAATTACAACAAGTAGAAACACAAAATGATCTATATGAAGACAGAAAGCTTGCCTTAGAAAATGCAAGAAAATCACACGAATACAATAAAAAACAATTCGATAGAAATAGAAAATATCACGAATTTAACGTCGGAGATGTAGTTTACGTGGAAAACGGCCACCGATTAAACCGAAAAAAATTAGACGAGCTAAGAATCGGACCATACAAAATCATGGAAAAAATCTCAAACTCAATCTATAAAATACACACGGATCGAAAAAAATCGGAGGCACTTTTCCACGTTACAAAGCTTACGCCAATCCCAAACGCGATTCGAGCAAACTAGTCGACCTTGACTGTTTTCTCCCTCCGAGGGAGGGAGATGTAAAGAGATATTAGTCTAATCAATGTAGCTCGAAAAATAGGCCTACCCTCAAATAATTCAGCCGTGCATGAAAAATACACCAATCGACGCAGAAACTCGCCCAGAATAACATATCAAAATGTTTATTCACGAAATTCCCGGGGTCATAGTTAAATTAATTAAAAACTATCAATAAATCGCGAGTCCGTGACTAAATCGCTCGGGGTTTCGTTAAAAATCATCAAAAAAGAGAAGAAAAAATAGCAGCTTGTAGAGGAGATCATCCCACACAAATTCGAAGCGGGAACCCATGTTCCACGATCAGCCGTTTTCGCGTTAAAAATTATTGAACTTTTTCTGGCCCAAACATCGCTAAACGATCAGCTGTGATCTAGCGACGCCTCCCGCTAACGCGCGCAGCCTGGTGGCAGGCGCGCGAATGCGCAGCGAATTCAAACTCACGCTACGTGCTATTCTTCAACAAATATGATTTTCATCCATTAGCAGTCCATTTTTGCTATGTGTGTATTTATTTATCATACAAATCATGGCAGTTTTCCAATATATCTGATGAAATGACGAGGAGGTAGGTCATTAGGTAAAATTACTTACTACATCAAATGAATCATTACAAAATTTGGTACATTATCAATAGAATACATTGATTTGACTTAGAATCAATGTTTTTTATTCGTTTGATTAATAAATTTTGATAATATACCAAATTTCGTTATGATTCATTCGATGTAGTAAGTAATTTTACCTAATGACCTCATGACCTCGTCATTTTATCAGATATATTGGAAAACTGCCATGATTTGTATGATAAATAAACACATACATAGCAAAAATGGACTGCTGATGGATGAAAATCATATTTGTTGAAGAATAGCACGTAGCGTGAGTTTGAATTTGCTGCGCATTCGCGCGCCTGCCACCAGGCTGCGCGCGTTAGCGGGAGGCGTCGCTAGATCACAGCTGATCGTTTGGCGATGTTTAGGCCAGAAAAAGTTCAATAATTTTTAACGCGAAAACGGCTGTTCGTGGAACATGGGTTCCCGCTTCGAATTTGTGTGGAATGATCTCCTCTACAAGCTGCCTATTTTTCTTCTCTTTTTTGATGATTTGAAACGAAACCCCGAGCGATTTAGTCACGGACTCGCGATTTATTGATAGTTTTTTATTAATTTAACTATGACCCCGGGAATTTCGTGAATAAACATTTCGATATGTTATTCTCGGCGAGTTTCTGCGTCGATTGGTATATTTTTCATGCGCGGCTGAATTATTTGAGGGTCAAAGTCTAGATTGATTAAGGGGAGCAGTATGTCGCGGATGGAAAAATTAATCATAGTCCAAAATCAATTTGTTTCATCAGCAAAGTTCGTTTTGCATCATTATAATCATCTCACTTAAAAACGGTTGCTGCACGAATTCAGGCACACCGTAGGTCCGATTCGACTCATCTATGACCAAGATTGTTCGGATTACGGGCCGTCACAAGTTGAATGAGGGAAATTGAAAAATTTAATTTTTAGGCTGAGTTATTTGAAAATAAGTGGAAAAGCAATGTCCGATTTTCGGAAAATTGGCCATATCTTCTGTGATAATTTTTTTAATTCAATTTCCCTCATTCAATCCATGACGGCGCGTCTTCCGAACAATTCGGATTCGGAGAAAGTGAAATCCGACCCACGGTGTGCCTCAATTCGTGCAGCGAATGATTTTTAGTGACATGATTATAATGGTGTTAAATGAACTTTGGTGAAGAAATAAATTTTTTTTGGACTACGTTTCATTTTTACAACCGCGACATACTGGTCCCCTTAAACTATATGACGACGGGTATACTTGCCCCGTCATACCTCTTCAGAAGTTCGAATTCACCCGCCGAGAGGGGGACGCAAGTGCGCGTGCGCGAATGCGCAATCGAGCGAAGAGACAGAAAACAGACATTACAAAGAAGGGATTATAAGCTGTAAATGTCGTTTCCTGAATTTACAGGTATCGATTATTATTATAAACTACATGTTAACTGTAATAGCAATAGGATAAGGCAGAATAGATGAAGATATGTAGAATAAGGAAAATGTAAAACGGAAAATCAAATCTCCACCTGAATTTACAGGCAACCACGTGGCAGTTCATAACCTAAAAAAGAGAGAAATAAAGGAATAATCTTATAAATATATGTTACTATACAAATGCAAGGAACTTATTCATTCCATAATTCAGCATAGTTCGTTTTTGCAGTGCGTCCACCTCACTCGTATTTCCAGTTTGTTTGAAATTCATTTAATTTGGGCAGCCGAACCAGAGCTGGTACCACTTTCGTAATAGTCTCAAAAGTTTCGTATTTTTGCAGAGAATTTATGGTCAAAATTTGACAAGAATCATAAAGACAAGAAAAGTGTTTTATCGAAAAAATAGCACCCACAATAATTTAAAAATTCTCAAAAAATAAGTTTTTGTCAACTCATATTATTTGTAAACTTTTTCATTGAGGTGATTTTTGTACGACTAACAGATTTCCAAATACGCGTTTTCCTGAAAATAAATCGACTTTTGAATCGGGGGTCCAAAAAATCTGAAAAAATTCCGACGTATATTTTTCGCCCCCCCTTACATCATTACTCGAAGGAGAAGAAAATCAAAAATGGTGAGGGTTCACGCCAGTGTTGGGCAAATTTTAATTCAATTGATTACAAATTACGAATTACATTTGTAATTTGTAATTGAAAGTTGAATCAATTACAAATTACAATTGTAATTGACAGCATTTTTCGAATCAATTACAAATTACAAATGTAATTGACATCTTTTTTCGACTCAATTACAAATTATAAAAGTAATTGACTGCTTTTTCCGAATCAATTACAAATTACAAATGTAATCGACATCTTTTTTCGAATCAATTACAAATTACAAATGTAATTGACATCTTTTTTCGAATCAATTACAAATTATGAAAGTAATTGACAACCTTTTTTCGAATCAATTACAAATTGCACACGTAATTAACATCTTTTTTCGAATCAATTACAAATTACCATTGTAATTTCTAATTAAAAGTCGAATCAATTACAAATTACAAATGTAATTGACACTTCTTTTCGAATCAATACAAATAAAAAAGCAATTGGCAGCCTTTTTCCGAATCAATACAAATCAAAAAAGCAATTAGCAGCCTTTTTCCGAATCAATTACAAATTAAAAAAGTAATTGACACCGTTTTTCGAATCAATTACAAATTACAAAAGTAATTGAAACGTTTTTTTTCGAATCAATTACAATTTCTCGAAAAAAAACGTTCCAATATAAGGGTTTCTTCGTCAAACGGGCCACCCGTTTAATCCGAAGTCTCCGAAAATTCTGTAAAATTTTCTACACGTTATTGGGGATGAGAACAAATTTTCGGAATTTTTTCAGATTTTTTGGTCATTGCATTCCAAAAATCATTTTTTTTTTCAATCATTTTCACGTAGCGTAAGAAATTAAGCGCCGGAGCGAAAAATTGTTCAGATGAAATTTGTACGTCTTTTTCTCAGCTTTTAGGTAAAATTGGAAGAAAAAAAATTCCGACCCATTTGAACCCCGTTTTTCCAAAGAAACGTTTGGAAATGTGCTTTTTCCAAATTTGGACAGTTTTTTTTACGTAAAAAAAATGTCGAAGAAGGGTATTCATGAGAGAGTTTTGGAAAAAAAATTTTGGAGTGGAGACTTGAATGCTCTCCCAG
This sequence comes from Ametastegia equiseti, assembly GCA_963989295.1. Classification (NCBI taxonomy): domain Eukaryota; kingdom Metazoa; phylum Arthropoda; class Insecta; order Hymenoptera; family Tenthredinidae; genus Ametastegia; species Ametastegia equiseti. Next base: position 27,440,115 of record OZ022389.1, read on the forward strand.
AAAAAAATTATTACATAGATGTTATGAATTTTCGGAATCCAATAAAAGCAATTCAATAATTTTTTTTTGGGAGAGTTTCAAAGTCTCCACTCCAAATTTTTTTTTCCAAAACTCTTCTATGAATACCCTTCTTCGACATTTTTTTCAAGAAGAAAAAAACTGTCCAAATTTGGAAAAAGCACATTTCCAAACGTTTTTTTGGGAAACGGGGGTTCAAATGGGTCGGAATTTTTTTTCTTCCAATTTTACCGAAAAGCTGAGAAAAAGACATACAAATTTCATCGGAACGATTTTTCGCTCCGGCGCTTATTTCTCACGCTACGTGAAAATGATTGAAAAAAAATGATTTTTGGAATGCAATGACCAAAAAATCTGAAAAAATTCCAAAAATTTGTTCTCATCCCCAATAACGTGTAGAAACGTTTACAGAATTTTCGGAGACCTCGGATTAAACGGGTGGCCCGTTTGACGAAGAAACCCTCATATTACGTTTAGTAATTGTAATTGATTCGACCAAACGTTTCAATTACATTTGTAATTTGTAATTGATTCGAAAAACAGTATCAATTACTTTTTTAATTTGTAATTGATTCGGAAAAAGGCTGCCAGTTACTTTTTTAATTTGTCATTGATTCGAAAAGAGGTGTCAATTACATTTGAACTTTGTAATTGATTCGGAAAAAGTGGACAATTACTTTTGTAATTTGTAATTGATTCGAAAAAAGATGTCAATTACATTTGTAATTTGTAATTGATTCGAAAAAAGGCCGTCAATTACTTTTGTAATTTGTAATTGATTCAGAAACAGATGTCAATTACATTTGTAGTTTGTAATTCATTCGAAAAAAGATGTCAATTACATATGTAATTTGTAATTGATTCGGAAAAAGCAGTCGATTACTTTTGTAATTTGTAATTGATTCGGAAAAAGATGTCAATTACATTTGTAATTTGTAAGTGATTCGAAAAATGGTGTCAATTACAATTGTAATTTGTAATTGATTCGACTTTTAATTACAGATTACAATTGTAATTTGTAATTGATTCGACTTTCAATTACAAATTACAATTGTAATTTGTAATTTAAATGTAATTAATTACAATTGTAATTGGATGCTGCCCAACACTGGTTCACGCCAGAGTTGGGCAGCATTAATTACAATTTGTAATTAATTACATGAAAATTAGAAATTACATTTGTAATTTGTAATTGAAAAAAAATCACTTACAATTACATTTGTAATTTGTAATCAGGAAAAATCCGATACTAATTACATTTGTGATTTGTAATTAGAAAAAATCAATTACAAATTACAATTGTAATTAATTAAATTTGTAATTAGAAAAAAATCCGATACTAATTACATTTTTTATTGTAATTAGAAAAAAATTCGATACAAATTACATTTGTAATTTGTAATTAGGAAAAAATCCGATACTAATTACATTTGTAATTTTCAATTAGGAAAAAATCAATTACAAATTACATTTGTAATTTGTAATTAGAATAGATTTCGATACAGATTACATTTTTCATTGTAATTAGAAAAAAATTCGATACTAATTACTTTTAAAATTTGTAATTAGAATAAATTCATACGCCAATTACTTTTAAAATTGTAATCGATTATTCATTTTCAGCCTAATTATAATTCCGAAATGTAATTTACCACGTTATTCGAACTAATTACCGCATATTACACATGTATTCAAGTATATACAACTATAAATTCGTATATAGGGTATATTCCAGTATATTGTAACGTATCACGTGACCCATCGAGCCATCAGCTGGCTGCGCACGAGATCTACGCACATGGAGCGCGCGGACATCCTGTCGCGCCAAATACTATGTAAGACCACGTGACGGTTCGAGGCTAAACGCCGCAAAGACCACCGCGCACCCGCTGGGGGGCAACGGGGGACAACGAAACTAGGACTATAAAAGGCTGAACAGCGCAGCGCTAAGCAGCAGATCAGAGACTCGACCAGCTAACGGCTGTGGGCGACTGACTGACTCATAAATTCAATTTCACCTAGCTAGAACAGCATTTGAACTCTTCTTAAAATCACATAAAATTAGAATATCTTGCTAAAATTGCATTTATTTCTTAAAATTCGTAAAACTAAGACAATCTACTAAAGCAGTGATTGATCTCACAAAACTCACAGGAAAAAGCATTAGGCAATTAGCTAAAACAGCATTTGTACTTTGTTTATTCAAATTCAGAAAACAGAGCCTTGAGCCACAAACCCAAATCGAAATTAGAATTAAGATAAAACAAAATTTATTAGCTATAATTGAGATAATTGAGTATCTTCCTTTATTTTGCCAACAGGCATTCTTTATTATTGTTAAGCCATCCGGCACAGGATAAAGTGTTAAAACACAATTTATGTTAAAGACCGTGTCACCGAGAAATTACCATTTCACTGTTTAATTTGAATAATAACTGTTTATTTTCTTATATTGAAATTCAATTTACTGTTGTCAATTTAATTTCACTGATCCCGACTTAATCCTTAGAGACAGCTCTGGTGGATTAAGGCGCACAATAGCCAGTACTGATTGAGCTTTAATTGCAATCCGTATCTGAATTGAGCATAACCTCAAATACACACGAGTCTGATAGACAGGCACGGTCAACTAAAGGTTACCCTGCTCTGTAGGCGGTGAGACGACTCTGTTAAAACCTTCCAGGCTTTATCCGAGTTCGGAAACCTATTCTTTTTTCCTCACTCCAACCTTAACCTATTCAGACCTGATATAATTAATTAATTTTATATCCGCTATATATATAATTAAGTTTATATCCGCTTCTGTTCCTAAAAAGACGGCTCTAACTATTAGCTTAGCTCGAGTCCGTATCCTTCCAAAAATTATCGAATTCAGAAAAGTTTAGTCCAGGGGAATAGCAAACAGGAGCCTTTAAAATATAAATTTAATGCAAAAAACCCACAACAGCTCGGCCGAACGCCAAAAGCTTTGCTTAAAGACGTCCGGAAAGTTGCATTTGGCGCCCAACGTGGGGCTCCTGTCTAATAAAGTCATTCTCGAAATTTTGCGAATTCAAATTTAAACTTCAATTTCTGATAAAATCAAATTTAAAACCCGGTTACAAATTTCTTTCAATCTTCCAAAATGGCAGACAAAATGCGTCTAGATAAAACCGTAGCGAATGATGGTATTTCTGGTGACACAGGCTTCATCGATGAAGATACGTCTGAGTTAACAGACTCTAGTCTCATCAGCGTAGGCGGCAGTCCAGAAAGTAATCAGGACGATGCTATAGCAGCTCTCGTACTGGCAGTAGAAAACCTCAGGAAGGTAACTGAAAGAATAGAAAAGAGAACAGATAAGCAATTTGAGAAATTGGAACGTACCATGCATCAGTTACATTTAACTAACATAGAAGCACAAGCTAAATCAGAAATATTGCTCAAAAATAAAATTGATGAAAGCATCAAATCTTGTAATCAAAGAATAGATCATGTCGAGACTCGTATCCAAGTCATAGAAGAAAAACGGGATGTCGGTCTAGCAGGTGTCCAAGCCAACGTGGTAGCATCTGAAAAATCATTAAGAAATGAGGCTAAAGAAAATTTTGAATTAGTGACAAATGAAATTAATAATAGCCATCGCATCCATGATGGTAAAATCAAAGAACTTGAACATGAGTATGAACCTTTAAGGATGGAAGTTGAAGTCGATGTGAGACACTCACAAATAAAAGACGTAGGTCAGATTGCTGATACAATTAACTTCAGTTTCACTCCAAAACCAGTTGAAATTGCTACATATCATAAAGAAAGTTGGGAAAAACCAACTCATGAACTGGAAAAATATTCTGACATAATAAGTGTTGACGATAAATTCGAATCAAACTTTAACAATGTTAAACAACTCTGTTGCGAAACGATGAAAATTCATTATCCGAGTCAATTAGAAAAATGCTACTTACAGTGTGACGCCAATAATCATGCTGTCAGAGCAGTCCCTTATCAAAATCCTGACTGTAACGAAAACTTAATAGTAGGACTTGCTAAACGAACAATGAAATTTGCAGGGGTGAAAAACCTCACATCAGAGAAAGAGCACTTAGCAATAGTTCCTAATTTAGAAAAATTTCGGTCTTTTGTCATTGGAGCGAAAGAAATAATACAGCCGGACCATAAAACATTAGGTTTCATGGTGGAGAATAGTGAAAATGTCGTTACGGACATACCGAGTAGACATCCGCCGATAGAAATTCCTGAAAAAATAAACGTTAACAATATTAGCGACAGTGCACCTCTTGCTAAAGAACCAAGCACTGAGTTATTTAAAAATTTGAAAAATCCTGGTAAAATCTTAGAACAAGATAACACAATGAAAGAGTTATTTGAATTAACGAAAAATAAAAAACATAAAAACTTAACCATTAAGGTTGAAATGTTGAGTCGCGTGGAACCAAGGGGCAACGTACAAGCCTACCAGCCTGGTTCAGCGATTAGGCGATTCATTTCTAAGTGGCACGAGCTACGGGTCAACCTGGATGACAGGAAGAAGATGGCATCCAGCAGAGTCTTCAGCCCTGGACGTGGGAGATTTAGAGCTCGACGTGCTGTTCAAATAAAGAAAATAAAAACGGTTAAAAGAAATAACACCAAAAAGAACAAACCGAAGGAAAAGTTCAGAGAACAGGGACCTAAGGACGATGATCCAGACTCTGGGAAGAAACCTGCTGAAAAGACTACGCCGGTGAAAACGAATTTCCCTGCAACTGGAACTTCCGATCCAATGAGCATCCTGAGAACCGAGAATGAAGATGAGCTTGGGACAGACGTATCCAAACTTGGGATCAACATGACAAACAAAGACAATATCGACTACTACAATGATTATAAATGGGAAATCGGTAAACAGTACTCACCTTGGAAGATAACGACAGCCGATGTTCCGATGACAAGCAACGTCGAGTGGAGAGCACAACTAGACTTAACATGTCGGACTTAAACAACTGGGCACTCTCGACACACTAGAAAAGACGATGGAAAAACTCCCGACTACACAAAGAATTTCAACTATGCCGATCCACTGGGTTTCAGTTCGATTGAATTATAAGGAATCGATGCAGCATCCTTATAACCTAAAAAATACGTTACAAGGGATCCAGATCGATTAGGGGGCAATGTAACGTATCACGTGACCCATCGAGCCATCAGCTGGCTGCGCACGAGATCTACGCACATGGAGCGCGCGGACATCCTGTCGCGCCAAATACTATGTAAGACCACGTGACGGTTCGAGGCTAAACGCCGCAAAGACCACCGCGCACCCGCTGGGGGGCAACGGGGGACAACGAAACTAGGACTATAAAAGGCTGAACAGCGCAGCGCTAAGCAGCAGATCAGAGACTCGACCAGCTAACGGCTGTGGGCGACTGACTGACTCATAAATTCAATTTCACCTAGCTAGAACAGCATTTGAACTCTTCTTAAAATCACATAAAATTAGAATATCTTGCTAAAATTGCATTTATTTCTTAAAATTCGTAAAACTAAGACAATCTACTAAAGCAGTGATTGATCTCACAAAACTCACAGGAAAAAGCATTAGGCAATTAGCTAAAACAGCATTTGTACTTTGTTTATTCAAATTCAGAAAACAGAGCCTTGAGCCACAAACCCAAATCGAAATTAGAATTAAGATAAAACAAAATTTATTAGCTATAATTGAGATAATTGAGTATCTTCCTTTATTTTGCCAACAGGCATTCTTTATTATTGTTAAGCCATCCGGCACAGGATAAAGTGTTAAAACACAATTTATGTTAAAGACCGTGTCACCGAGAAATTACCATTTCACTGTTTAATTTGAATAATAACTGTTTATTTTCTTATATTGAAATTCAATTTACTGTTGTCAATTTAATTTCACTGATCCCGACTTAATCCTTAGAGACAGCTCTGGTGGATTAAGGCGCACAATAGCCAGTACTGATTGAGCTTTAATTGCAATCCGTATCTGAATTGAGCATAACCTCAAATACACACGAGTCTGATAGACAGGCACGGTCAACTAAAGGTTACCCTGCTCTGTAGGCGGTGAGACGACTCTGTTAAAACCTTCCAGGCTTTATCCGAGTTCGGAAACCTATTCTTTTTTCCTCACTCCAACCTTAACCTATTCAGACCTGATATAATTAAGTTTATATCCGCTTCTGTTCCTAAAAAGACGGCTCTAACTATTAGCTTAGCTCGAGTCCGTATCCTTCCAAAAATTATCGAATTCAGAAAAGTTTAGTCCAGGGGAATAGCAAACAGGAGCCTTTAAAATATAAATTTAATGCAAAAAACCCACAACAGCTCGGCCGAACGCCAAAAGCTTTGCTTAAAGACGTCCGGAAAGTTGCAATATGTACGGTCTATTCGAGTGTACATGGTATACAGAGTGCATTCGAGTATAAACTGGCATATAGGGTACATTTGAGTACATGTAAATGGGTATATTCGAGTATATACCGGTATATAGGGTGTATTCGGGTATATGTTTAGTATATAGGGTATATTCGAGTATATACCGGTATGTATGGCGTATTCGAGTATAATAGGGTGTATTCGAGTGAATACCGGTATGTAGGGCGTATTCGGGTATATTTGTAGTATATAGGGTATATTCCAGTATATGTACAGTATATAGGGTATATTCGAGTACATACCGGTATATAGGGTGTATTCGGGTATATGTTTAGTAAATAAGATACATTCGGGTATATGTTAAGTATAGAAGGTATATTCGAGTAAATACCGGTACATATGGTGGATTCGAGTATATATGGGTTACATTCGAGTATATACCGGTATATAGTGTGCATTCGAGTATATGTATGGTATATGTATAGGGTATATTCGAGTAAATACCGGTATATGGGGCGTATTCGAGTACATGTATGGTATGTCGGGGAAATTCGAGTATATTTGAGATATTCGAGTGAATACGGTATATTCGGGTACATATACCGGTATATACTCGAATGTGACCCATATATAGTCGAATACACCCTATATACCATACATATACTCGAATACACCCTATAGACCGGTACATACTCGAATGTAACCCATATATACTCGAATTCACCACATATACCGGTATTTACTCAAATATACCCTATGTATACTCGAATGTAACCCATATATACTCGAATTCACCATATATACCGGTATTTACTCAAATATACCCTATATACTCGACTGTAACCCATATATACTCGAATTCACCATGTATACCGGTATTTACTCGAATATACTTTATACAGGGTGTCCCAGAACTCGGGGACCACCGGGCACCAGCGGATTCCTTGACGAAATCTAAGACGAAATTTATTCTTGCAAATTTTCTGTTAATCCAACCGTATTCGAGTTGAAGCCGATTTAAGTCGTCCAATACCGACGCAGATAGGAGACCGGCACAGGAGCGTCACATCAGAAATAAATATATGAGTAACAGCCAGCCAAGCGATCGTCGTTTTGTCACTCAATGAGGTCACGCGCTCGTCGCTCGAGCTATACGGCTTGCGCTAGCGAGCCGAGTCGACAATACGCTCCTGTGCAGGTCTCCCATCTGCGCCGGTATTGGACGACTTGAATCGGCTATAACTCGAATACGGTTGGTTTAAAAGAAAATTTGCAAGAATAATTTTCGTCTTAGATTTCGTCAAGGAATCCGTCGGTGCCCGGTGGTCCCCGGGTTCTGGGACACCCAGTATACTGTGACGAGATTTTCACCGGCCGCGAGGATCAGCCGGCGAAATATAACTCGACTACAAACAAGAACCCAACGTATAAAAACTCAATAAAAATGCGGAAAGTTAAATAACAACAACTGACTCGATAGCAAAAGATAACAATTTGGGCGCCAGGCACGTGAAGCGTGCCGCGGTACGAAAACGACTTTAACAGCAAGAGAAAAACTAGAAATAGAGAAAGATAGAAACAAAAGAAGGCAAAAATAGATAAACTCGACCAAAAGGAAAGACTCGACTAACTAAGTATTTGGTAGAGGGGAACGTGGGGGCGGCGAGAAAAAGAAAACACCTGCGAAATACGGGAATTAACAAGGAAAAGATAGTTTATTAACCAAATAGTAGAGAAAAAGCCAGATAAAGATACAAAAAAAAAAGAAAGACAGGAAAAGAGAGAGTGACAATAATCGGTAGCAAAAATAGAAAAAAATTCACATTGATGCAACGCGTAAAGAAGTTAGCCCCACAGGTCGGGGTTGACCAGAATATTACAAAATACAAATGCAGAAGGCAAAAGCGCGAAAAAGCGTGAAATAGATAGAGGTAGACAGGTAGAAATAGGTAAATCGGCGTAACCTATAGAGACAGCATTGACGGCAGGGGAAGACGGGAGGAGTTCGCACACACACACCCGCTCACGGGTGGCCTACGACGCAGCGTAGCCGTTACCCGACGCACACACACACTCCGGCGCGGCGATTACAAAAGCGCGGCGCGCACACTCACACACTCACACGCACAGGGCAAACTAAGTAGGCAAAAAGGTACAGGGGAGCGGGGGTCTCAACCCAAGGCATAGGCGAAATTGCAAAATACCAAATTTAATAGATAAGGCACAGAGATAAAAAGAGTGACCGTCGACAACCCGTCACATTTAATTCAGAGAAATCCTGGCCCATCCGACTGCGGAAGACAGCGTGGCCGTTTGACTCAAGATGGACGGAGGGTCGTGGTCGAAATGAGCGGAAAGCCTACCTTTATAAATTCGGCTCCACACGAACAGAAAAAAAAAGGCACTTAAAACAAAGCGTTACTCAAAACTAGCGTTAAATCAAAACCGTTTCTCAAGAAAAGCGGTGCTCAAGGAAAAGCTCAACTAAACGATACTAGACTAAATTAGACTAAGCGTTAAAAGCACAGCGCGAAGAGTGGCGATCGGTTGCGGTATCCAGAGAAGAGTTGAAGGTAGAGTGATGAAGAAGAAAGCGGAAGACGGCGGGTCACGTGTGTTTCCAGGGGTTTCGCTACTAGCCTGGTGGTTTCGCCGTGTCTCGCTGGATGGGGCTGGTAATTAGCCTATTTGGCAGTTGTCATTGCAGGACACCGGTGGACCAGGCCGGTGGAGCGGGTTGCGTATGTTGAGGCGTTACGTAAGCGAGGCAGGCGGCAGGCGTAGCACAGCCGAGACACGACTACTAACACCAGGTTTTCGATACTTCCCCTGGAGTAGATCGCCGGATCATCCCACGACGTCCCACGATGTCCCTCGGTGCGGAAACCTGTTGGATACAGCGAAAAAAACTTACGGCAGACAAATGCTCTACAATATTTAAAAACAAGTTGCCTTGGGGAGACGCCACCGGTACGGGAAAAGACGGCAGGAAAGGGAAGAGAAAAGGTAGATCGCGAACGGATCGCCACGCGATAAATTAGCTCGCTCACGTTGTTGGGAGAAGGCGATGGTCTGTGGCGGATTAAAAATCCGCCACGTTACAATACTAAACATATACCCGAATATATCCTATATACTAAACATATACCCGAATACACCCTATATGCCGGTATATACTCGAATATACCCTATATACTGTACATATACTGGAATATACCCTATATACCGGTATATACCCGAATATACCCTATATACTACAAATATACCCGAATACACCCTATATATACCGGTATACACGCGAATACGCCATGCATACCGGTATATACTCGAATATACCCTATATACGAATTTATAGTTGTATATACCCCATATGTACATGAATATATGTGTAATATGCCGTAATTAGTTCGAATAACGTGATAAATCACATTTCGGAATCGTAATTAGGCTGAAAATGAATAATCAATTACAATTTTAAAAGTACCAGCCGATTCGTTGCCCGCGCTTCGCGCGGGCCGAAGTATTCTCGAATTTCGTACTCAATTCTTATTCTCACTCGTACAAGTGAGTACTTGAGACTTAAAACTCATGTGAATTCTTCGGGAGTGGTTAATTTATGATCTCGCTCTAACGTTGCCAGCATGTGAATGTGGGGTAAACCACGTTTTTGAAATTCAATCACGTAGATATACGCAGCAACCTCACCGAATACTTTCTGTCGGGCGATCAAATCTATCAAGTAGTCTTTTTTCACACTGAAAACACGGGCACAAATATCAGGCCTATCTGCAGCTTGTTGATTTGGTAAAAGATTTTCTCTTCTTTCTCGCCAGTTGGGATTACAGGTCATAGTTATGAAAAGATCTGGCTAGCCATATTTACGCACGATTGCCATTGCATCCTGATATGATTGCATCATATTACGAGGCGAACCAACAAACGTCGATGGAAGAATGACAATTTTACCCACTCGTCCATTTACATTATTCGCTCTTTTTTTTAGATGATCCATTAATCCTTGGTATGACTCAGCTCTCAGCTCTTTCTGATGACTTTTTCAGTATTCTATTCTATCTTTTTCAATTTTCACATAACTGTCTACTAACCACTGTTGAAAGAGTCTTCTACCTAACAAAAAAATATTAAGTTCTTGATCACGTGTAGCCATTCGATATTTCAGGGATGGGATTCTGTAACTCTCCGCTAACTCCGCTAACTCCGCAAAGTCCGCTAACTCCGCTAACTCAACGGAGACCGTTGGTTGGCTAAGAAGCCAACGGTCCGTCCAATCAGAGACCGCTTCGGATTTCGGTGGTGCCTATTTCTTATCGCTTATTTCTCATTACCTTTTCCCTATAGTCCTATTTCCTGTAGCCCACAGTCCAATATTTTGATTCATTTATTCGTTTTCTTTCCATCTTTTTATCTCCTCACTTTATTCGTGTGAAATTCATGCATATGTATCAAGTGACAGGAGCTCTTTCGTTTGTTTATTTGTTGCAATTAGCGGCCGGACAAAGCCCACGGCACCACCGTACAGGGTACCACCGTACACAGCGCCACCGTATAGGCACCACCGAGGCCCGAAGCGGTCTCTGATTGGGCGGTCGGTTGGCTTCTTAGCCAACCAACGGTCTCCGCTGAGTTAGCGGAGTTAGCGGACTTTGCGGAGTTAGCGGAGTTAGCGGAGAGTTACAGAATCCCATCCCAGGTATGCTGCTCTGCTCATGCGTCTAGGTCTTGATCTAGAACGGCCCGTACGCATTAGATTACGGTGCCACCCCTGCGTACCGTCTGGATAAAATAACGGATATATCCAAGGTTCTACATTCGGATCCATGGTACTGACTGTTTTCAATATTTTAGTATTCTTATTGCGAATCGTAACGAATGACTCTGGAATCTCTCCATCTGCTGTTGTAGAAAAAACAGCTGCTACTTCATTACATCTTTGAAAATTAAAGCGTCTACGATCCAAGCCAGGCTTAAGAGTGAACAATAGTTGCATTTTCGGCATTATTTCTTCATTTTCCATTGAAAGTCTTTGTTGATTTCGTATTTCGTCGTTCATCATTTGATAGGAATGTGCAAATATGTTATTTTCACGTATAACTCGATCAACAATGTGCAACAATTCAGAATTGAGTGTGGAATTTACCTGTAACCGATGTTCTGTCGCTTTGTGCGCATCCACAATAAAAAGTTGACCATAACTTGGCCTATCATTCATTTCGGGATACAGCGCTGTGTTAATCTGATAATAAATCTGACCTTGAATCATAAAGCAGTACGGTCCAGGACGTCTTCCACTAAAATTCGCGAAGTTTGCATTGAATGACGCAAAAGATACCGCGCCATTATAACATCGAATTCTATCAAAGAAAAGACTAGAAGCAGAATGTTCATTTTTAAATAAAGAAAGCAATTCATTTGGCGGATTCGGTAAATTTTCAAGTACTACGTCTCCATGAGAACAGCAATCATCAAAGGAATCTTTATTCATTACTTTTTCCGCGGCAAAATGTTTCGCATTGCACATACTACACAAGACATCCAGCGGGCCAATATAATGTTCATCAATAGAATCTGATGACCTTACATTCAGTGAACAGTTATTAGGTGTGGAGAGGTATCCCTTTTTTCGTGCACGTAATCGCCGCCTACTTTCCACCGAATCCGTATTAGAATTGACTATAATAGTTGAACATGGTGTGAGATTTATTTCAACACTCTCGTTGAAAATCATTTCTCGTGATTTACTGTGAATGGTGAAACTTTGATTGTCGTACGGTTCAGGGTTGTTTTCAATCGGCTGTACGAAAATATTGTTCGAAATCTGTCTGTAATTTTGATTTTCGATGTGATTACTATGTGAACGAACAGAAGTCGGAGTTAAGTCATATTGATTGGCAGCTCTATCAATTACTTCCGGAATATTGTCAGTTAATATTGACCACAAAGATTCAATTGAATGAAGAATCGTAAGACAAGCGGCTCCATCGGGAGCAACTCTTCCATCGATTCCTCTCGAATGAGAATCGAATGCCCAAAATTTGTTTTGAAACTTACCAACCGATACGGATATTCCGTTGCATGTTAGAATGCCGGCATCAAATTCACGGAATAAACGAAGTAACCCATTTTTCAAATTTGGCATACCAGTATCATTATTGTCGACGAATAAATGCCCGAAAGTCACATCGTTCAATGTCATGTCGTAATTCATAGATAATACTGTGATATGCGTTTTCAATTCAGAGGCGGTTAGGTAAGAAATATAATCCTCATTTTCGTGCACACATCCGCGTCTAGCTATACTATCAATGTACAATTAATCTCCTGAATTTAAGATAGAATCAACGATGTCAGAAGTCCATGATGTAACAGGATGAGAAGTAGACAAACATATTGACACTGCAGCGTTAGCTGTGCATTGCTTCCCCCTACTGAATTGTGAAAATCTCGAATCTCCTTGGTGAAAAGAGCCTCGTATAACGATTTCAGTAAGATTGTCATCACCTCTAATTGTATCCTGTGTCGCGCTCTCGTTATATCCAGCAAAATTGACTATTGATTTCTTATTACGACTCCTTTGTTGGCTTTCTCTAGCCCTTTCCAAACGTAACCGTTTTTTCTCGTCGTCATTTTCAGAAATGCATTGCAGTTTTCTTCTACTCATTATTGTTAACTTATTCAATTTGAGTGAATCCTCTGTTCAACAATTCAATTCGTAACTTAGAAGTCAACTTTTTTTTTTTTAAGTATAATTCTCAAAGTCAGTCTATTATTCTTTCAACTCGAAAACCGTCAACTTCGTTGTTCTCAGAATAATAAATTCTTAATGTTATTGTAGGTACTTATAATTAAATACTTATCTTGACTATTCCTTTCAGCAATTGTCCGGTGTTCATCTTGATGATAGAGGATCAAGGTTTTTTTGTCGTTCTCTACTGAAAAAGATAGAGTAATACATTTCAGCCCTCCAGACTACAGTACGAATACATTTCAGCCCTCCAGACTACAGTACGAATACATTTTAGCCCTCCAGACTACAGTACGAATACATTTCAGCCCTCCAGACTACAGTACGAATACATTTCAGCCCTCCAGACTACAGTACGAATACATTTCAACCCTCCAGACTACAGTACGAAAATCACAAATACGAATGAATTCTTACTTACCCCAATTTTTTCTCGTAACCTCTCACTCAAATTCTATAATTCTTCGTAACCTAATTTTTCTCGTAACCTCTCACTATGTCTCTGGTAACCTCTCACTATGTCACTGCGACATCAACCAAAATAATGACAGCCGAGTCAACGAAAAAGCGAACGACGCGCGATAAATACGTCACATACCTCGATACATCTCGATATCCACGTCAAACCTCGAACGGCCCGCCGTCCAATCGGCGCGAGAATAAAACGTCAACAATGAACGCGATATTTCGAGTTCGAGCGGTCACGGCTCTTTTAAGATTGGAATTGGCGTATGAATTTATTCTAATTACAAATTTTAAAAGTAATTAGTATCGAATTTTTTTCTAATTACAAATTACAATTGTAATTGTAACCGTCGAGTATCGCCGGGCGGCGTGTCAGGTGCGATCTCGACCCTAAGCTATACTAGTATTGCAATGGAATGGAGTTTCGATCTCGATGTAGCTTAGGCGATGGGTACGGTGGGTTGTGGTAATCGACCTAATGTAAATTGATTAGGATTTATGCGTGGGTTTTTTTAGAAATGAAACATATAATTAACACAAATAAATAATTATTTTATTGAACACAGAACGATATTATTGCACAGGGATAAACATACGTGATAAATAATATAAACTGGAATAAACTACGGATCAACCGGAATAAAATACGGATAAACTGGAATAGAATACAGATATGAGAATATAGTAGAATGTAAATACTAGGATACAGCTAGGAAGGGAGGATATCGGTACAATCCGGCAGGCTCAAATCGCCTCGGTATCGGGGAAATTCGGTAGGCTCAGTTCGCCTCGGTAACTAGAGATACATCGGCTCAGGACGCCTCGGTATCGGGGAAATCGGTTGGCTCAGTTCGCCTCGGTAACTAGAGATACATCGGCTCAGGACGCCTCGGTATCGGGGAAATTGGTAGGCCCAGTTCGCCTCGGGAGCTAGAGATACATTGGTTCAGAACGCCTCGGTATCGGGGAAATCGGTAGGCTCAGTTCGCCTCGGGAGCTAGAGATACATTGGCTCAGAACGCCTCGGTATCGGGGAAATCGGCTTGCTCATATCGCGTCAGATTCGGGCTAGGACATAGGTATTGCTCATTTCGCACGCCTCAATTCGGCAGGCACATCTGTCCAGTAGCTCGTCTGGGAGTCGACTGACTATTAGGGGCCAATGCACTCCTATTTATGTCAGTAGAGGAGGAGGGGATACGCTCGGCTCAGATCGCTTCGGTATCGGGACGGTCGGTCGGCTCAATTCGCCTTCGTAGCTAGCTATTGCAGGTGTGTTCCTCAATACGGGTACCTCAGCGCGGTGACACGTCTGCTCGGTAGCTTGGCTGCGCGTCGACTGTGTTCTGGGAGTGCGGCGTCACTCTATTTATAGTAGCGCGGCGCCGATCGCCGCTGGGCCTACGATGCGTGGAAATGGTGACGCGCTATGGATGGGCGAGTCGACTACAGGTAGAGGGGTGGCCGGTAGAACAAAGCGTTATAACGTTTTGTTACATAATTTGTATCGAATTTTTTTCTAATTACAAATTACAAATCTAATTGGTATCGGATTTTTTCCTAATTACAAATTACAAATGTAATTGTAATTGATTTTTTTTCAATTACAAATTACAATTAATCAATTACAAATGTAATTTGTAATTGATTTTTTCCTAATTACAAATTACAAATGTAATTTGTAATTTTTTTTTCATCACTCTAACCTTAAAATCGCAACTTCGTCGCGATTTTCCGGCTTTCGTGTTGAAAAATATTGATCGTTACTCATGCGTAAAGGCTTTTTGGCTCAACTCGTTACAGCACTCGCCTTCGGCTCGTGCCGTAAACCTCTCGTTTCGCCAAAAAAGCCTTTCCGTAGTCGTGACGAAATGTACTATTTCTTCATACCTCGGTCGAAAGTACGTAGTTTCGGCCCTGATTTCACGGCAGAAAGTCTCACTTTTGTGCCGTGCTAAAACTACAGATGCGCCCTCTACAACAGCGGGAGTAAATTTTTTTCTCGTGCGCGCCGGTACGCGAGACTGCCACAACTGCCGTGATAGCCGACTACTTTCGCATCGTTAACCTATAAATGTATTATTGTTTTTTCGTGATATCGAGAGAGTTCTTCAATTTATTATCAATTAGATCTTTATTATCATAAATTTAATAATTTTGTTCTTTTTTATGCTGCTATAATGAATAATATATTTGTTATTTATTTATAATTATAATTTTTAATCCATTAATAAAGTTATTTGTTCAAATTTATATTTTTCTTCTAGTGTAATTGTATTTTATGCCTGCCCCCGACCAGCAGCACTCGCTTCGCTCGTGCAGCAAATGTCGGGCAGGCATCTGAACAAGTATATGCATAATTAGCTATCGTACTTTCGACCGGCTATGAAGAAAAGAAGTATACACCACACGGGCCGAAAGTATGAAAGCCCTGAACTGCGCGCCGGGGGCCCGAGGCGAAGCCGAGGGCCCCCGGCGCGCAGTGCAGGAAATTCATACTTTCGGCCCTAGTAGTGTAATATACTATTTCTCAATTACAAATTTCAAATGTAATTTACAAATGTAATTTGTAATTTGTAATTGTAATAAATGTAATTTGTAATTAGTAATGGGCTAATTACAAATTCGCCCAACTCTGGTTCACGCCAGGTCGATTTGGCATGGAATGCCCCAAATGCATTCCCTCGACGAATCAATTCATTTCAAATTTTTTCTTGATTCCCAAACCAGATGGTTCAAGTCGGTTAATTTTGAACTTGAAAAAATTGAATCACTTTATAGAACCACAACATTTCAAACTTGAAGACAGTAGAACGGTTAAGAGATTATTAAGTAATAATTGCTTTATGGCAACATTAGATCTTAAAGATGCTTACCATCTAGTATCAATAACAGATTCGAGTAGAAAGTTTTTGAGGTTTTGGTTTAATGGAGATTTGTTCGAATACGTTTGCTTATTTTCCGGTTTAAATACAGCACCTTACGTCTTCACCAAATTATTGAAGCCGGTAGTTGCCTATTTGAGAAAATTAGGATTCATCTCAGTGATTTACCTTGACGACTTACTATTATTTGGAAACACATTCTCGGAATGTGCAAAAAATGTGACAGTTACGATCAATCTCTTACAAAGGTTAGGTTTCATAGTTAACAAAGAAAAAAGTCAAATATTTCCAACTAATAGATTTAAATTTTTGGGATTTATTTTTGACTCTAGAAAAATGTCAGTTGAGCTTCCTGAGAATTAAATAAAGAAAGTTTCGAACCTGGTTAAAAAATTCGATGCTACTAGTTCTTGCAAAATAAGGGGATTCGCGACGTTTATAGGGATTTTTGGTTCATGTTGTCCAGCTACTCAATATGGTTGGGTGTACATGAAAAGGTTCGAAAGGCAAAAATACCTAGCTCTCAAAGATAATAATGATAATTTTGAGGCATACATGAACATTAAAACGATTTTGAGTGGTGGAGGGTAAACATTCATTCTGCTAGTAACCCAATTAAGAATTCCTTTTTTGAGTTAGAAATATTCTCAGATGCCTCAAGGTCAGGCTGGGGAGCTTGCTGTGCTAACGGAAAAGCTCACGGTCATTGGACTGACCACAATAAGCAATCACACAATAATTATTTAGAATTATTGGCTGCATCGTTTGGTTTGAAATGCAAATGCAAATAAACTCAGAGATTGTGATATTCTGTTAAAAATTGATAACACCACGGCTATTGCTTATATTGATAAAATGGGTGGTATTCAAATTCCAAAATTAAGCGCAATAGCCAGAGAAATTTGGCAGTGGTGCGAACAAAGGAATATATGGCTATTTGCTTCATATATTTCTTCGGCAGAAAATTCAGAGGCCGACTTTGAGTCGAAAAGAATCAAACCAGAAACTGAATTTGAATTATCGGATGACGCTTTCAGTAAGATAGTTGATAGTTTTGGAAAAGTGGAAATAGATCTTTTTGCAACTAGAATAAATTCAAAGTGCAAAAAATTTGTCTCATGGTTCAAGGACCCAGACGCTCTAGTTGTAGACGCATTCACTTTCCGTTGGAAACCTTTTTTCTTTTATGCATTTCCACCTTTCACACTAATCTTACGTACGAAACAGAAGATTAGGTGTGAAAAAAGTAGAGGGGACCTGGTAGTAGTTCCACACTGGACAGCTCAGCCCAGTTAAGGATTTGTGTGAATCAGAACCTATCATGTTCAAACCTAACATCGACACGTTACTCTCTCCTAACAGGAAGCCACACCCTCTGTGGAAGAAAATTACCCCGGCTGCCGCGATATTATCCGGACAGCATACATGCTGAAAAAGATTCCAGCTGATTCAATAGGTATTATGATCTCATCTTTAAGTAATTCGTCATTGAAATAATATGATAGATCATTGAAAAAATGGTGGAACTTTTGTAAAGTTAGGAATATAGATCTGTTTTCTAGTTCAGTCAACGAGATTCTAATTTTGTACTCACTGGAGAATTTCAGATGGGTCTTTCATATAATTCCCTCAATTGTGCAAGATCTGCGATCGCATTACTTTATGATAATGATCTAGGCCAGGATACTATAGTTGGGAGATTTTTCAAGGGTGTAGCTAAGTTGAGACCACCCGAACCAAAGTATGATTCGACCTGGGATCCCAGAATAGTTTTGGATTACATATCTCAATGGCCACTTACTGACCAGACTAATCTTGAACGATTATCGATGAAACTCATTTCATTATTAACCTTAACAACAGGTCAAAGAATGCAGACCCTGTCTCTAATAGACATTAGGAACATAATAACAGCGAAAGATCACATCGAAATTAAAATTCCAAATCGAATAAAAACTTCAGGGCCAAGGAGACTGCAACCTACCTTGGTGTTACCATTTTATGCCAGCGATGCTAATGATTGTGTAGCTTCTACTTTACTATACTATATCGAGAGAACGAAGAGTCTGCGTGGTTCAGTAAATTCGTTATTCATTTCATTCAAAAAGCCGTGTAAAGTAATATCTACCCCAAATATTAAGCCGGTGGGTAAAAAATACTCTTTGTCAAAGCGGAATAGATACGAATGTTTTCTCCGCTCATAGCACGCGACACGCGTCGACGTCCGCTGCTAGTAGAAAAGAGGTCAATATTGATGTGATCAGAAAGGCTGCCGGGTGGACGAAAAATTCGTCCACCTTTGCAAAGTTTTATAAATTCCAAATTACCCAGGATAAAGATTTATTTGCTAAGTCAATCTTAGACATGCAAGAAAAACGTTAATGTCATTATCTTCCTTTTACGTTAGTCATAATAAAGAATAATAACGTATGTAAAATGATATCAATCAATGATGACATGTAATCTGTCGTAACAAGCGTTGAACATCTACATGTTCATCTAGAGGAAGAGATGCGCAATACAATTACATGATTAAACGAGCTTACCTGTAAGTGAAGTTCTATCATGATTGTATGAAGCATCTCTTCCGAATAGATCAATCCCACCCCTATTTTCCCATATCTGACAATAGTCAGATACCCCCCAAAATTTGTTACGACAGTGCTTCAAACGAATGACGATATAACATGGCGCGCGAACAAAACATGTTTGAAACAAAATTTGAAAACAAAAGAAGCTTTCAAAATTGTGGCGACATCGGTGTAAAGTAGGGGGACTACATGTTGATCTAGAGGAAGAGATGCTTCATACAATCATGATAGAACTTCACTTACAGGTAAGTTCGTTTAATCATGTAATTGTATTCAATCTCAATGTTCGTAGTTTAAATGCCAATTTTAACAATCTCAAAGTATTTATTGAGGGGCTAAAGTATAAACCTCACGTTGTTATTTGTGCAGAGTCGTGGTATATAGAGTACGTTGATTTTTGAAATTTTAATAACTATATTGCATTTTTAATGAAAGCTGTATAAATATTGCTGATGGCGTAGTTATGTTTATCGATAAAAATCTAGATTATAGTGTTGAACATGAGAAAGTATTGAATTTGAAGGTAGTGAGTTGTAATATCACATGCAACAAAAATATCAAAGTTAAAATATCAGGTATATACAGATGTCATGATTATGGCAAAAAGTCATTTATATATGATATGAACCAATATCTGTTACGGAACATAGCCACGAATCATTTTATAAATGGTGATTTTAACATTGATATTTAAAAAAATGAAGACGATAATCTCAATCACCTGTATAATCTATTGGAAGATAAATATTTTTCACCATTCTAACCTCAAAATCGCAACTACGTCGCGATTTCACGGCTCTCACAATGAAAAATAATGATCGTCACTCGTACGTAAAGGCTTTTTGACGAAACTTGTTACAGCACTCGCCTTCGGCTCGTGCCGTGAACCTTTCTGTTTGTTAATTGATAGGAGTCTGTTAGCAGTCAGACTAGGATTCGGGAGAACTAAATCCGTGCGTGTGTGTGTTTCCTTACAACCTTTTATTCAGAAGGTGAATACCTACTGACTGCCGGTGCGCCGCGCGAGCTACTCGATCCACCCGCGCGACACCTCGGCTGGTTAGCGAAGTACAGTGTTAGGTACAGTATTAGGCGGTGCTCGTTCAAATCGGCAACATACCGCCCGACTCATCTTCGATGAAGTTACGTTTGGTGAGATGCCGCCCGACATGCGAGACGGTGCATTACGTCAATTCAAGGTCGACGCCGGCATTGTCAGATATCGGTAGGAGGCATAATTTGACTACGGGCCGCTTTAGCGTGGCGCGAGCCGTCCGTATCGTAGCGACTCGGGTTAGACCATCCGGGCCGGGGTGAGTAGTCAGTACTCGTGCCAAAGCCCACTTGGAAGGGGGTAGTCGTTCGTCCTTTAGCAGTACCAGGTCATTGGGGCGTACGTTCCGCAGTACACCCGTCCACTTGGAGCGCTGCTGAAGTTGGTGCAGGTACTCCGAGGACCACCTCTTCCAAAAGTGCTCTAATATGTTTCGAACCAACTGCCATCGAGACAGGCGGGCGATCGGTACGTCTAGGCAGCTTGGTTCTGGAACAGAAGTGAGAGATGAGCCAATTAAGAAATGTCCTGGGGTTAGAGCGGTAAGGTCCTGTGGGTCATTGCTTAACGGCGAGATTGGCCTGGAATTCAGGCACGCTTCTATCTGGGCTAGGACTGTAGATAACTCTTCGAAGGTGAGAGTGTGGTTGCCGATGGTTCGGCTCAAGAGGAGCTTGGCTGACTTGACCGCGGCCTCCCACAAGCCCCCGAAGTGGGGTGTAGCCGGAGGAATGAAACTCCACTGAGTTCCATCAGTAGCCAGTAGTTCTGACGTCTCGTGCCAGAACTCGGACGCTTCTCGGAACAAGGATTGGAGTTCGGCATCAGCTCCGCGAAAGTTGGTACCGTTATCACTGATCAACTCTGCGCAGATACCTCTACGACTTACAAAGCGCCGATAGGCGGCGAGAAACCCCTGTGTTGACAGGTCACTTACCGCCTCCAAGTGAACGGCCTTCGTTACCAGACACACGAAAACAGCTATGTAGCCTTTGTAGGCCTTGTGGCCTCGTCCCTTCGTGGTGCGTAGCTGTATGGGTCCAGCGTAGTCCAGTCCTGCTTTCGAAAAAGGACGAGCCGGCGTGATGCGGCTGGGGGGTAGGTTTCCCATCAACTGAGCGGTAGGGGTGGCCTTGGCTCGATAGCAGGTGATACAGCGAAAGATTACCTTGCGCACCAGAGTTCGTTCTGTAACTATCCAAAACATACGCATAAGAAAGCTCAGGGTTAGCTGTGGCGAGTAGCCCGGTGGGCGTGAGAGACGATTAAGAAGCTTAAGTTCCCCCCTTTGGGCAATATTATGGGGTGCTTTTCCCCATAGTCGAGTGTAACGGCGTTTGTAAACGTCCGCCTACGCGGAGGACTCCGTCTGCGTCCAGGAATGGGTTCAAGCGTAGCAGGGGGCTTTTCCGCAACAGCGCGCGTTGCTCTGTTAGCGCAGCGATTTCCTTAGGGTACGCTTGTCCTTGCGTAACCGTCACGAGGTAACGTTCTGCTTTTGCTAGCTCCGTGGTGGTAAGAGGCAAGGTCACTCGTCTGTTTGGTTCGAGGTGTTGTAGATGAATCTGCGACAATAAGCGGTTATTCGTACAAGCTTTGTGAGGGATGAGACACGGTCGACCAACTCCCAAGTCGGGTGCTCAGGTTGCACGGTTAATGTGCTGACTTTCGGTCGCTCTTCAAGAGCAGTGTCCTCGTCGATGATTCCAGACGGCTGAGGCCATCGGGCTGAGTGCTTCGATAGCCAGGCGGGACCGGACCACCACAGTGGGTGTTGGCGTAGGTCGTTGGGCGATATGCCGCGGCTGGCGCAGTCTGCTGGGTTATCCTGTGAAGCAACGTGACGCCATGTGGCGTTCGGTATAGTAGTCTGTATGGTAGACACACGATTAGCGACGAAGGTCTTCCATCTGGTGGGATGTCCCTTGATCCAGGCCAACGTTACTTGGGAATCAGTCCAGGCGTGGATGTTCGTACCTGCTAGTCCCATGCTCTGCACGTTAGCAACGAGGCGCGCGAGTAGTACAATGATATTCATGTATGCCTGCCCCCTTCCGGCTAACTTGTTTACTGCGCAGAGACCGATTTACGGTCGAAATCGGTCTCCGCACAGAAAATTGGACAACTTGATGGGCAGGCATACCTGAATATCAGTGTACCGCGCCGCAGAGCTCTAGCCGAGGTACGCTCACTTGCTTCAGTGGGGCGACTTTGGACTTGGCCGCAATTAGACTGACAGTGGTGTCGCCTGGCTCGCGTATGACTCGCAAGTAGACTGCCGCTGCGTATGCTCGGGTTGAGGCATCTGAGAATGCGTGTAGTTCCAGGCCTAGCTGATCTGGATGGGTGCTGATCCAGCGCGGGATTTTTATCGACTCGATGTCTGGAAGGGAGGCGCGGTAGCTGCGCCATTGATCGGTCAGCTCTTCGGGTAAGCTGCCATCCCAATCGGCCCCTGTCATCCATAGGTTCTGCAAGAGAATTTTCGCAGTGATTACTATCGGGGCGAGCCACCCTAGTGGATCGAAGAGACGGGAAATGTCGGATGTTTGAGATAGTATGAGGCGTTTTGTAGCGTTCGTTTGATCAGTCAGAGTAACATTGAAGCTGAAGTCGTCGTATCGCGGCCTCCAAATGAGTCCCAGGGTGCGGACTTGCTTATCCTGCTGAAGGTGTCGGACTTCAAGTTCTTTCTCGGTGTCCGCGGCTCCCAGGTCTGGAGTATTTGCTGCCCACTTGCTTAGTGGGAATTCGGCGGACTGTAATATGTTTATTAATTGCGAGCGCCGGTCGAGCGCTTCCTCGACGGTGTCAGCCCCCGTCAGTATGTCATCCATGTAAGTGTCGTTTATGAGGCAGTCTGCTCCCTTCGAAAAGCGCATGCCTTCGTCCTGCGCCAGTGGTTGGAGCGTTCGGATCGCTAGGAACGGGGCGCAGGCGGTACCGTACGTTACCGTACTGAGCCGATACGCTTGCATCTCGAGAGAGGGAGAGTCTCGCCACATAATGCGCTGAAGATCCCTGTCCTCTTCATGTACACCAATTTGGCGGTACATTTTAACTATATCCGCAGTGAATGCGACTCGATGGCGCCGCCATCTCATTATCAAGCTCGGCAGGTCCTTCAGGAGGGGTGGACCGACGAGCAGGTAGTCGTTTAGGGAATGCCCACTGGGTGTCCGTTGGGAGGCGTTAAATACCACCCTCAGTTTCTGCGTGGTTCCCAAGTCCCGTACAACGGTATGGTGTGGCATGTAGTAGGCCTCCTGGCCGTCACTGAGTGGTGCGGCCTTTTCCATGCGCCTTTGCTCGCGATAGTCAATCATGAAGCGTCTGTATTCCTCTAGGATCCCTGGTTGAGAGCGCTGCTCCATCCGTACGAGCATCTTGGCGGCTGGCAGTTTAGTTTGTCGAAGACTGGCCGGTAGCTCAGCCTTGAGGGGCAGGCGGACCGAGTACCGACCATCTGCCATTCTGCGATGCGTTTGAGAAAAGTGTTCTTCGCAACGTCTATCCTCCTCCGTGAGCGGGATCGGCGTCGCAAGTTCTTCGAGTTCCCAGAACTTGCGCATGGTGTCAGGTAGTTGCGGTTCCATTTGACAGTGTAAAGTGAGGGTTCCGCTGGCGGCTGCTTGCTGATTGAAAGCGGGCGATCTTAGGTCTATCGCTCCGGAGAGTATCCATCCTAGGACTGTCTGCTGGGCTATTGGCATGTCCCTGTTGCCTCTCTTGAGACCGCTGCGTATTATTGCTGCATGTACTTCGGCACCGAGTAAAAGGTCAATGCCGGAGCAGTGAGCATAGTGTGGGTTGGCTAGTTGCCGTCCTTCTAGGTGAGGGAGCTGCAGAGGCAGCAGCTGCCGTGTTGGCAGTTCCTTCGTCAGCGTAGGTGGTACAAAGGCGTCAAAGCTGTACCTCGCCGTTGGGTCGTAGCGGGATTCAATCGTGAGTCTTACTATAGACCTTGCCGTGCCGGCGGTATTGGCTCCTAGGCCCGAGAAGGGCATACAGGTCCGTTGCCTGGGTAGTCTCAGTTGTTGCACTATGGCTTAGGTAACGAAGCAAGCTTCCGACCCTTGGTCTATCAGAGCGCGGGCGTTTAAGGAAGGACCCTGGGGCGTCCGGATTGTTACGAGCACGGTGGCGAGGACCGTTGCTCGCTTAGTCGTTACGGCTCCGGCCACGTGTATGCTGACGCTCGGTGTTTCGGATACGTTTGAGGATGTCGATGGCGCCGTTCTACAGGCCGCGGGTGCTGGATCCGGTGGTGTCTGAGCGTTTCCAGTCCGCGGGATGAATCGGCTCCCGTGCAGCATCGTGTGATGCTTCTGGTTGCAAGTGAGGCACCTTTTCGCCGAAGGGCATGTGGCTATCAGGTGGTGAGTCCTCAGGCAGTTGAGGCAAAGGTTCAGGCGCAGCGCCTCTTCCCGGCGGTCGTCAGGTCCCATCGCCTCGAACGTATCACAGTACGCGATGAAGTGCTGACCTTGGCGCATCGGGCAGCCTTTATTGCTCGTGCTGCGGTTTCCTGTGGCAAGGTGAGCTCGAGTGCCACTTGACCGCGGCTTGGCGAGCGCGGCGACTTGAGGTTTGGCCGGGGCTTTTGCTGGCGCGCTGGGCATAGATTCCAGCGCTCTGATGCGCCCTAGCAGGAAGTCTGCCAGCTGGTCAAACGTAGGAATCTCCGTGCTGTCTCCGAGCGAGGTTTCCCAGTCTTTCCGAGTGACCGGGTCCAAGTTTTGGGCCGTGTTGAAGAGCAGCCAGTCGTCCCAGTGACTAACGGGTCTTCCGAGGGCGTCTAGGGCCCGGATGGCCTCGTTCGTGGTGTCTAGCAACCGTTTCAGCTCGGTAGCTGATTCCTTTGTCGCTGAAGTTCACTGCACCAACACAAGCCTAGCACGTGGCTGTCACTCCCGAAAGTGCTATTGTCCCGTACTGAGTAATAACAACGCGACGGTCAACGAGCCTTGGACCTAGCTGCTCTGTTTACCTCGGGAGACGGAACTGTTGTCGGAGGACGCGAGCGCGACGACGACTATAGCGCGTAGCAACAACGGCGGTTTCTAATGAGAGTCTTTGGCAAAACGTGTCGAGTCTGATGTTCCTTGCCGAATTTCACGTTTTTCCTGAAGTTTAATTGACGTGGACGGATTCCGGGATCCGGCTCGAAGGAACAAAAAATGTTTGTTAATTGATAGGAGTCTGTTAGCAGTCAGACTAGGATTCGGGAGAATTAAATCCACGCGTGTGTGTGTTTCCTTACAACCGTTTATTCAGAAGGTGAATATTGACTGCCGGTGCGCCGCGCGAGCTACTCGATCCACCTGCGCGACACCTCGATTGGTTAGCGAAGTACAGTGTTAGGTACAGTATTAGGCGGTGCTCGTTCAAATCGGCAACACTTTCGTTCCGTCAAAAAAGCCTTTCCGTACTCGTATCGTAATGTACAGTAACGTTCATCGATGCATGCTTCGTGGCTAACTTCTTTTTTCCGAATTTTGTTTCCTTTCTACTCGTCTGTCATGTACCTATGGCGCGCGGAACGGTTGATAGAAGCAGCTTGATAAACAATTGCTGCAATCTCCCGCCGCTGTCATCGGGTGCATTCTTTTATGCAGCGAGAATAGCAATTGCACGCTCTCATTGGTCATTTCCATTTTATTCTTTGATCCGATTGGATTAGGAGAGCAGATCTGCTACAGTCACTGCATAAACGAATGCAGCCATTTGCTAACCTACCGTCGACTGCTTCTCCGGTCATGGGCACACAAAATATCAGTAGAAAGGAAGCAAAACTCGGGAAAAGAAAGTTAGCCACGGAGCATGCATCGATGAACATTACTGTACTATTCTTCAACAGCGGAGCGGAATCAGCGAGTTTCCATCCGCAAACGAGGGCCGGCAATCGACTGGTTTCCATCCTCGTTGTTAGTTGGATAGGGTTAGTTGGACTGACATTCCGTGATGGGGCGCCAGCTCTGAGTAGCTGTAGGTTTTGGGTGTGTTTTTTCTGCTCTCTAGTATATCTTTTCTATGTTTCTATCTTCCCGCTTTTTTTCATGTACCAAGCCAGAACGTAGCTAAACCATGTTCTAAATAAAATCTGTTTTAACCAGGTGCAATCCGTTTATTATCACGATCCAGATCCAAACATAACAACAGGTTATGGGCCCAGGAGCGCGGCAATAGTGATATTTTCGGTAAATTGGAGGACTTTGGTGAGGTTTTTTCGTCGGAAAGACGCGAGTCTGTTTTCTCGAGGTTAGCCGCCACGTGCGAAAGTGCAAAAACATCAAGATGGACAGCGAGCTCGCAAGGATCGACAAACTGAAAGGCTTGGAGAACTGGGGAACTTGGACATTCCAAGTCAGAATCCTAATCCTGGCAGGAGATGCTCTCGAGGTGGTCAACGGGGAAATTGCAAAACCAGAGCGGCCAGCGGAAGGTGCAAGCGACGGAGTTCTCGCTGAATACCAAAAAAACCTCAAGGCATGGAACAAAGCAGACAGTAAAGCGCAAAAGATAATAGTAACGACGGTAAGCGAACAGCCTTTGTTACATATTATGAACTGTCAATCTGCTAAAGAAATGTGGGACAAACTTCACGAGATCTTCGAAAACAAAAGCGAAACAGCAAAACACATTCTCCAGCAGCAGTGGTACACCCTAGGACGGGAAACTGCCGATGATATAGCTACGCACATAGCGAAGATCAAAGACCTTGCGCATCGCCTAAAAATGCTTGGCGAAACTGTCTCAGACGGCATGGTAATGACCAAAATTCTACTGACTCTTCCTGCCTCATACCAGCATTTTAACACAGCGTGGGAGTCGACGAGTCAGGACCAGAGAACCTTGTCAAATCTCACAGCGAGGCTCACAATGGAAGAACTCCGCGCCAAGCAGCAAGATAGCCAAGAGAACAGTGCTTTTGCGCCAAAAGCAAAGCAGCAGCAGGCAGCGAAAGGACCCCGCGGAGAATGGAGGCCAAAGAAGATAACAGGGAAGTGTCACAAGTGTGGCAAGATAGGTCATTGGAAGCGTGACTGCAAGTCGAAACCAGCCGATACGGGAGATGCGAAAACAGTTGCAAAGCCTGAAGATCGGGGCGCAGCGCTTGTCGGACAGGCTGTATCCGCTGCAGCGCTCACCTCTCGAGAAGCAACTGAGCCCTGGTATCTGGACTCTGGCGCGAGTCAGCATATGTCACCGGTGCGTGACTGGTTCGTTAACTTCGAAGAACTGAACCCTATGGTTCCGATAAAAATTGGAAATGGGGAAACCATCTACGCAACAGGGAGAGGAGAAATTGACGTCTACGTGCACAACGGGAGCAGATGGGAAAGAAGCTACCGAGCCGCAGTTCTGTACGTACTAAGATTGAAATTCAACCTTTTTTCCCTGTCGGCAGCACTGGACAAGGGATTGGAACTGTCGTCGGATGACCGAACGTGCCAGCTACGAAAGGATGGGAGCGTCGTTGCAGTGGGAGATAGGCATGAAAATCTTCACAAGATGAAGCTAAAACCCTGCCTGCTAGGAACAGACAACAACGCCCAAGGACAAGCCTATGCGCACGTTGAGGAAAAAGAATTGCTTCAGATTTGGCATCAAAGGTTAGCGCATCAGAACACGACGCACGTCACCGAAGTGTTGAAACAATGGGGCATCAACGCTGCACAAACAAAAAATTGGTTCTGCGAAGGATGCGCTCAAGGAAAAATGAGTCGAAAACCATTCCCAGTGAGTCAATCTCAGACCGAAGAACCTGGCGAACTCATCCACATGGATCTCTGTGGACCAATGGAGCACCATTCAATTGGAAACTCCAGGTACTTCATGCTTGTAAAGGATGACTACTCGCATCACAGGCATGTATACTTTATTAAAAACAAGGCGGAAGTAACTGAAAATTTCAGAAATTTTCTGAAGAGAATAGAGACTGAAGGAGGGAAGAAAGTAAAAAGACTGACGACAGGTAACGGTCAAGAATTCGTAAACAGGGAAATGCAAGAAATCCTGAACCAAAACGGAATCAAGCACGAGAAGAGTGTCCCTTACACTCCAGAACAGAATGGGGCTATTGAAAGAGACAATAGGACCATAGTCGAAGCAGCACGAAGCATGATCCATGCCAAGAACATGGTGCCAAATCTTTGGGCCGAAGCGGTACATACAGCAGTCTACGTGCTTAATCGTACAGGAACCAGTAGCATACCAGGGAAAAGCCCGTATGAGCTGTGGTTCGGTCAAGCACCAGGCAAATCCGAATACCGAATATTTGGAACGGAAGTTTTCACACACATACCCAAACAAAAAAGGACCAAATGGAGTGCGAAAGCCAAGAAAGGGAACTTTGTTGGTTATGACGAAAGCAGCAAGGGATATAGGGTTTATTTCGTGGCAGAAAACAAAGTGGAGATACTCAGAGACGTCAAATTTCTACCTGAAAAGATTGGAGCAGAAGTTGATGTAGGAGAAAGGGTGGAAAGCACCGCTACGCAGGAACTGGAGACTTCAGAAAGCGAAGAGGAACCCGAGCAGCTCTGGCAGGGCCAGCACCAGCGCCCTAGAGAGTAACAGGAAGAAGTACCCGGACACGAACGAGAACCTGAAGAACCGCGGCTGGACGAACAAGCAAACGAACAGCCTCAGGCAGAAAGCCGTAGACTTCGGGGCAGAGAAAACATTCGTAGACCGCCCAGATACGAGGATTTCGAACTAGATGTAGAGAATCTATTCGTTGCAGAAAGTAAACAACCATCTACCTACCAGGAGGCACTTCAAAGCGGGGATGCAGAATTCTGGAAAACAGCAATGGCCGAAGAGATGGAATCCCTAAACAGAAATGAGACGTGGACTCTGGTCGCACCACCGGCGGGTAAACAGATACCCCAGAACCGATGGGTCTTCAAGTACACGCCAGCAGCGGGAGGCCACATTGGACGATACAAGGCAAGACATTGACTACGGAGAAACTTTCAGCCCGGTAATCAAGTTTGGTTCAATTAGGTCAATCTTGGCAGTAGCAGCAGCAAAAATGCAACTGGCACAGTTTGACGTAAAGACGGCTTTTCTCAATGGTGACCTGACTGAGGATATCTATATGGCTCAGCCCAAGGGTCATGAAGATGGATCGGGACGGGTCTGCAAGCTTGAAAAGGCGCTGTACGGCCTTAAACAATCGGCCAGATGTTGGAATCAAAAATTCACATGTTGTCTACAGAAATTCAACCTGAGAGCAAGCGAGGCTGACCCATGTGTTTTCACAACAGACGGCAATGGAACGAAGCTAATCCTGGCAATATATATTGACGATGGCATAGTCGCCTCAACCTGTGATCAAAAAATAGACGAACTTCTAGATTTTTTGGCAACCGAAATTGAGATAACAGTAACGCAGTTGAGTGTGTTTCTGGGTATGGAAATAGAACGATTTCCAGATGGTTCACTTTTTGTAAATCAAGCTGAATATGCGAAGAAAGTCATTGAGCGTTTTCGGATGGAAAATGCACACGCAGTGGCCATCCCAGCAGACCAGCACCAAGATCTGAGCATACAGAACCTCGGAGATGAAGAAAGGGTGACTAATGCACCCTACAAGGAAGCTGTAGGGAGCCTGCTCTACTTGGCCATGGTGACAAGGCCAGATATAGTCTACGCGGTGAACGCAGTGAGTCAACATGCCGAATCGCCAACTAAACAGTGTGAAGTCTAGTAAGTTTCAGATTAATAACGTCATAGGGACTTGATTTGGCTGTGTTCAGTCCTTATAACGCCTAGGGAACTTTCAGTTGGCTACGCTCAATCTGAGCAACAGGTTCAATTCTACTCTTCCACGCTCTTCTTCATGCGACCGTCACACGTCAAGCATGTACAAAATTACACTTAATAAATAAAGAATGTAACGAAGTTAAACCAAGAAAGAGTGTTCATTTAATCAACTCCATCTCATCGCACTCCATATCCCAACAGGTTATGGACCCAGTCTTCGCGGTTGGTTGTGATGAGATCGGATTAAAGTCAGAAAAGTAAAAGTGATAAACCACGCGGTCGGTTACAGGAGGCAGCCATTAACGGCCACCTTCCTATCTCAAGTCGCACAATCGGCTCAAGTATAAGTAGTGTGACGTTAAGTGAAAAGTTCAAGTACAGACAAGATGGAAAAGCAATTCTTAACCTCAGGGATCAAGTTAGAGGGTAGCACGAACTGGAGCGTCTGGAAATTTCAGTTACGGGTGTTGTTAACAGCTATGGGCATGTTCGAAGTGGTTAACGGCAGTTTGCCAAAACCAGCACCTGAGTCGGCAAGTTACGGAGATTGGATAACAAAAGACAGTAAAGCTCAGGGAGTCATAATAACGCATTTAACAGAAAAAGTGATGATACACATAATCACGGCGAAAACATCAGCGGACATGTGGAGCAAACTAAGTACAGTATACGAGAGACAATCCACCGCGAGCCTCTATCTAGAACAACAGCGTTTCTTTAACCTAAAATGTGAAGAAGACATAACAGTTTTTTTCTCCAAGTTAGAAGAGATCAGAGACAGATATCCCGGCTCGGCGAAACCATATCGGAAAAGATGGTCATAACTAAAGTCTTAACATCCTTACCAGAAACACTTTGTGGTCGCCTGGGAGTCTGTGCCGGAGGAAAAACAAAAGTTAGAAGAGTTGACGGCAAGGCTGTTGACAGAAGAAGAAAGAGGTAGCAAAGAAGTGTCGGTAACAACGGAATCTTCAGCAGCTTTAACAAGCAAAACGTTACCGGCAGATATGAAATCTTTCGCGTGTGGAAAAACAGGCCACGTCAAGCGCGACTGTAGAATTCACAAGGGACAGTGCCACTACTGCAAGAAACCACGTCACCAAATCAGTGAATGTAAGAAGCTCAAATACAAACAAAGTAAAGACAATAAGTCGACTCATTCAAAACAAGAGGACAAGAGTAATGCTTTCGTGATGGACTACAAAGACAGTCAAAGCTGGTTGGTGGATACCGGGGCTAGTGAGCACATGTGTCACGAAAAGAGCCATTATGAAGACTATGAAAGTTAAAGTGTATACAAGAAAGTAATGCTTGGCGATGGAAGAGAACTCAACGCAGTAGGATGTGGGACAATTAGGTTACAAGCATTCAATGGAACTGAATGGATAAACACCACGCTAAGTAACGTGCTGTACGTACCAGATATGACAGTAAACCTCTTTTCGGTACGAAGTGTAGTGGATCGCGGGTGTACCGTATCATTCAATAAAGACAGTTGCAAAATAATGAAAGGACATGAAGTAGCTGCAGTGGGTTATCGAAGTCAGAAACTATATGTTATGTGTTTTAATAACAAAGAAAGTGCGGCAATTGGACAAGTAAAAAAAAGTCTGTTCGAGTGGCATAGGAAACTACGCCATCAAAACTTTGACCATGTGAAACAGATATTGCAAAGAAACAATATTGCGTTTAAAAACGAACTGAAAGAGTGTGAAAGTTGCCTGAAGGGAAAGATGACGAGAGCATCATTTAAGCGGAGCGAAACAGCAACTACAAGGACGGGAGAG
Organism: Ametastegia equiseti; assembly: GCA_963989295.1. Classification (NCBI taxonomy): domain Eukaryota; kingdom Metazoa; phylum Arthropoda; class Insecta; order Hymenoptera; family Tenthredinidae; genus Ametastegia; species Ametastegia equiseti. The sequence continues at coordinate 27,471,833 of OZ022389.1, forward strand.
CTCATACACATGGACGTATGCGGACCCATGGAGAATACATCAATCGGAGGTTCACGTTTTCTCTCACTAGTCAAAGACGATTTTTCAGGCTACAGATATGTCTATTTCCTAAAACATAAGTCCGAAGTGACTACTGTCGGCGCAAAAAGGTTAGAGCCCTGAGTTTCAGTGGTCATAACTTTTGAGGGAAAAATCATAGAGCAAAAAATCAAAAACGATCGCAGGGCGCCGAGTTTTCTGCGTTCATGGATCATTCACAAATTTCAGTGCGAAAATCGTGCCAACCGCAGTGACCTCCAAAGGGTCAAAAAACGTAGTTTCCGGGGGTCCATTGCAGTTCGTGAAGTTTAACTCGTCAGCGTTCGTCTAGAAAAAGTGTTAAAAATCTGAAAAAATCATGAGTATTCCCCGAACATTCACAAACATGATGGGTTTTAGAATTTTGAAAAATCTTGAAAGACCTTGACGCCAGGTGCAAAAAACTCCAATCGTGCGATTTGGAGAACGGCTCGGTACCGGTGACCCTGAGATGGCTCAAATTTTTCGTTGAAATATACACTATTCGATTCGGTAATCAGTTTCCAATTTGCAATACTGAACTTGCAGATATCGACGTTGACAATTTTCTTAATATGCACTGGGCGACGTGCGCCCGAGTCGCGATATTCGTCGCTGCATTTTCCCCCCTTCGGCCCCGCTGCCGACTCAATTGTTGCTTGCAGACCGATTTGTTTTGTTTACCATTAGTTATTGACGGGTCTACACACATACGCTACGTATACATATATTGCATACTATGGACAGTAAGCAACAATTGAGTCGACAGCGGGGCCGAAGGGGGGAAAATGCAGCGACGAATATCGCGACTCGGGCGCACGTGTCGCCCAGTGCATATTGAGAAAATTGTCAGCGTCGATATCTGCAAGTTCAGTATTGCGAATTAGAAACTGATTACGGAATCGAATAGTGTATGAGCGGGTCCATGTCATCTCACTCAAAAAAAAACACTCAAATCGCGGATTTTTGCGCCCTTCGAGGAATCTTTAGTACTATGGAAAAAAAAAATAGAAGTTCACGGATTTTGAAAAATTTTCAAAAATGGCGGAGTTACGGGTGTTTGAATTTTTTTGCACTGCTTAGTTTGAAAATTCATATCTCCGAAACCATCAATCGTAGCGCAATGGTCCTGGACTCATTTCACTGACAAAAGAAAGGGCTACCGTTAAAAAAATACATTGGAAACAAAAATTAATTTTTTCAAGTTTTTTTCGCCACTTTTTTCCAAAATTTGGCCGCCATTCCCAAAGGGTACGGTGAATTTCATGGAGACAATTTTTTTTAGATAGCTGCTTCTTTCCCCTTTAATTTCGTAAAAAAAAATTTATGGAGACCTCACCAGGTCCGGAGAAAAAAATTAAAACGTCCGGCCGTGCGTCGCCGCGCGCGCCGTTCCACGGTAGCCGCGCTACTCCGGTAGGCTCGCTGTTTCACGTGCTGTTGAATTTCATTCAATGTTTCGCTATCCACCAGGGTTATCCTTTCTAGGAAAATAGTTATTCAACTACTTTAGACTCCCAGAATATTTTCACTGGTTATTTCCGCTCGGAATTATACCTGTTCCGAAAATTTCTCCGCGGTTATGGTTCCTTGAACACACCTGTGCTGCAATGCAATGAAAAGGGCCGATGTTTTGAGTGAAATTGCGCTCGATGGCGCTTAGTTGGACACGCCTGTTGAATATTAATTCTTAACTTTCACATGTTCAAAATTTTCTGATGCGGAAAATAATTTCGTTTTGATGAATTTATCAGAAATTGGAATGACTGCATGTAATTTCAGAGTACCGCGAACCGTCAAAGCTTCATCAAATCGATTTTGTAAAATAGCCTCTTCTGCTGTATGTTCTGCAGACGTGCAGTAGGCAAAAGATATGCTTTTGAAATAAGAGCATGCCCAATTATAAAAATCCAGCGGTGTTTGAATGGGATCTGAATTACCAATCAATTGTAAACTCGCCCGTGAAGCTAATCTTTTAACAGTTCCACCTACCCCATCACATGGCCCTTTGCCATGTGATGTCGCAAAAAAATGCCACTCAGCTTGACATCCAAAGTTTTCGGAGTGATGTGTTATATTAATAAGATTCTTTTCATTTTTATACTGGGAAGCTGCTACATCTGAGAAATAAATTATTTTGTTTATGGGAATCGAACCTTGAAACTTCTCTTTCATGAAGTCAATCAATTTTTTTTGGAATTGCTTAGCTTCACGGGCGAGTTTACAATTGATTGGTAATTCAGATCCCATTCAAACACCGCTGGATTTTTATAATTGGGCATGCTCTTATTTCAAAAGCATATCTTTTACCTACTGCACGTCTGCAGAACATACAACAGAAGAGGCTATTTTACAAAATCGATTTGATGAAGCTTTGACGGTTCGCGGTACTCTGAAATTACATGCAGTCATTCCAATTTCTGATAAATTCATCAAAACGAAATTATTTTCCGCATCAGAAAATTTTGAACATGTGAAAGTTAAGAATTAATATTCAACAGGCGTGTCCAACTAAGCGCCATCGAGCGCAATTTCACTCAAAACATCGGCCCTTTTCATTGCATTGCAGCACAGGTGTGTTCAAGGAACCATAACCGCGGAGAAATTTTCGGAACAGGTATAATTCCGAGCGGAAATAACCAGTGAAAATATTCTGGGAGTCTAAAGTAGTTGAATAACTATTTTCCTAGAAAGGATAACCCTGGTGGATAGCGAAACATTGAATGAAATTCAACAGCACGTGAAACAGCGAGCCTACCGGAGTAGCGCGGCTACCGTGGAACGGCGCGCGCGGCGACGCACGGCCGGACGTTTTAATTTTTTTCTCCGGACCTGGTGAGGTCTCCATAAATTTTTTTTTACGAAATTAAAGGGGAAAGAAGCAGCTATCTAAAAAAAATTGTCTCCATGAAATTCACCGTACCCTTTGGGAATGGCGGCCAAATTTTGGAAAAAAGTGGCGAAAAAAACTTGAAAAAATTAATTTTTGTTTCCAATGTATTTTTTTAACGGTAGCCCTTTCTTTTGTCAGTGAAATGAGTCCAGGACCATTGCGCTACGATTGATGGTTTCGGAGATATGAATTTTCAAACTAAGCAGTGCAAAAAAATTCAAACACCCGTAACTCCGCCATTTTTGAAAATTTTTCAAAATCCGTGAACTTCTATTTTTTTTTTCCATAGTACTAAAGATTCCTCGAAGGGCGCAAAAATCCGCGATTTGAGTGTTTTTTTTTGAGTGAGATGACATGGACCCGCTCTGTATATTTCAACGAAAAATTTGAGCTATCTCAGGGTCACTGGTACCGAGCCGTTCTCCAAATCGCACGATCGGACTTTTTTGCACCTGGCGTCGAGGTCTTGCAAGATTTTAAAAATTCCAAAAGTCATCATGTTTATGAATGTTCGGGGAATACTCATGATTTTTTTCAGATTTTTAACACTTTTTTTGGACGAACGCTGACGGGTTGAACTTCACGAACGGCAATGGACCCCCGGAAAACTACGTTTTTTGACCCTTTGGAGGTCACTGCGGTTGGCACGATTTTCGCACCGAAATTTTTGAATGATCTATGCACGCAGAGAACTCGGCGCCCTACGATCGTTTTTGATTTTTTGCTCTAGCATTTTTCCCTCAGAAGTTATGACCACTGAAACTCAGGGCTCTAACCTTTTTGCGCCGACAGTAGTAAAGTGAAAAGTTTTTTAAGTTTAGCTGAGCAGGACACAGGCAATAGAGTAAAGACCATAAGAACTGATAACGGCGGAGAATTCATCAACCAGGAAATGAAGAAGATGCTCGAAGAGAAAGGAATCAGGCACCAAACTACAGTTGTTTACACTCCTGAACAGAATGGCAAAGCGGAGCGAGACAACCGTACCATCGTGGAAGCTGCACGATCAATGATTCTGGAAAACAACATGGACAAGAAGCTCTGGGCGGAAGCTGTAAACACAGCAACGTATGTGCTCAACAGAACTGGTAAAAGTAGCTCGACTAAAAACAAAACTCCTTGTGAGTTATGGCACAATAAGACATATAATTTATCAAATTTAAGAATATTCGGTTCGAATGTATTCGTGCATGTACCCAAACAGCAACGACAAAAGTGGGACTCAAAAGGAATTCAAGGCATTTTAGTGGGGTATGAAGAAAATACCAAGGGATACAGAGTTTACTTTCCAGAATCAAATAAAGTAGAAATCAAACGAGATATCATCTTCGTACACGGTCAAGTAGAATCCGAAGTTAAAAGTATGTTGATTGATTTGTCACAAGCAAGCGAAGCTGAAGAAAACCCTCAACAACAATGTCCTGAAGAAGATAGCGACAACGATGAAGACATCAAATCGGACAGCAGTGTCTTCGAAGATTGCGGAACGGCATCAAGTGATACAAGTGAGTTAAGTGGATCAGATGATCAAATCGATCTAAACAAAACCATAGTGAGAGAGCCAGGCAAAAGAAAAGTGAAACCACCCCTCAGGTTAGCAGATTACGAAACTAGCTTTTTAAGTGTATACGAAGAACCACAAACTTTTGAACAGGCTATGAGTAGCGAACATTCAGATAAATGGAAAGATGCAATAAAGACCGAAATGAATACACTTTTAGAGAATAATACATGGACAGAAGTAGAAGAGCCAATAGGTAAAAGAATAGTAGACAGCAAATGGGTATTTCGAGTAAAATCAGATAATAAAGGGGACCTTAACTTATTTAAAGCACGGTTGGTAGCCAGGGGCTTCCAACAAACTGGCATAAACGAAATGTATGACGTCTATTCTCCAGTTGCCAAAATAACTACATTTAGAATCTTCTTAGCTGTAGCCAATGAACTAGGTCTACCAGTGCTTTAAATGGACATTAAAAGCGCATTTCTTTATGGCAATATTGACGAAGAAGTCTACATGAAATTACCAAAAAATCTAGTCTTGAGGCAAGGAGTTATATGTCAATTAAACAAGTCTATATACGGTCTTAAAAAATCTCCAAAATATTGGAACATGAAGTTCGACGAAGAAATCTGCAAACAAGGATTCGTTAGATCCCAAAACGATTTCTGTCTATACTCAAATTGTAACAAAGATCATAAAATTTTCCTACTAGTGTTTTTAGATGACATTCTAATCTTTGGATCAAATGCAAGAGAAGGTACAAGAATTAAAAGAACAGTTAAAGCAAACCTTCTCTATGAAAGACCTAGGTTTAGTAGCAAACTACCTAGGAATTGATGTAGTACAAGATTTACAAAACGGGGTAACAAAATTAGACCAAACAAACTACTTGAAGGCAATATTGAATAAATTCGGCATGGAAGACTGTAAACCGAAAAACACCCCCATGGAAAATAAATTTAAGTATAATAAGCCTGCAGAAAGCGACAATTATTACGAAGCAAAATGCAGACAATTAATTGGATGTTTGATGTACGCAATGACTGCAACATGGCCAGATTTATGTGTAAGTGTAACACTTTTAAGTAGATATCAAAACTTTGCAAGTCACGAATTATACATGGCATTAAAAAGAATTTTGCGATACATCAAGCATACACTGCACCTGCAACTAGTTTTTAAGAAAAATCAAAATACGATCATTTTGCATGGGTTCTCAGATGCAGATTGGGGAACCGATCAAAACGATCGAAAATCCACCACAGGATTTATTTTTAAATTGTTCGGTAATGTTATAACGTGGTCGTCGCGTAAGCAATCGTCTGTAAGTCTGTCCTCGACTGAAGCAGAATGCATTGCACTATCGTCTACTGTAGTTGAAGCGTGCTGGCTGCTCAAACTATTAAATGATTTTGGCATACAAAACATGAGTCCAGTACGCATAAACGTAGACAATCAAGCGGCCATAAAATTGGGAAATAATCCAGAAAACAACAAAAGAGTAAAACACATTGATATAAAGCTAGCAAGAAATTGAGGCAAACAAAATGACCCTTAGGTACCTACCTACTGAAGAACAGTTGGCGGATTATTTCAAAAAACCATTAGCCAAAGATAAGTTTATAAAGTTTAGGAATATGTTGATTATGTTAGAGAGATAAAGAATGCATGAAAATGTTGAAGATGTGTATGCTGAGATCCAGGGGGCGAAGCCCTCTCGTGTAAAAGAAAACGATGTAATAAATGTAAGGATGACGTCATTAAGGGGGCGTGTGAAGTCTAGTAAGTTTTAGATTAATAACGTCATAAGGACTTTATTTGGCTGTGTTCAGTCCTTATAACGCCTAGGGAACTTTCAGTTGGCTACGCTCAATCTGAGCAACAGGTTCAATTCTACTCTTCCGCGCTCTTCTTCAAGCGTCCGTCACACGTCAAGTATGTACAAAATTACACCTAATAAATAAAGAATGTAACGAAGTTAAACCAAAAAGAGTGTTCATTTGACCAACTCCATCTCATCGCAATCCATATCCCAACAAACAGCACTGGAACGCGGTGAAACGTATTATTGAGTATATTAAAGGGACATCTAATTATGGGATTAAGTTTAAAGCGGGCGACAGAGATTTAAATTTAGTAGCATTTAGTGACGCGGATTTTGCCGGGGATAAGGAAACTAGTAAATCAACGAGTGGTTTTGTTATAAAGTTTGGAGGTACGCCAGTGGTATGGGGTTCTCAGAAACAACGATCTGTAGCTTTGTCCACCACTGAGTCCGAATACATAGCAGCTAGTCAAACTACCAAAGAGTTGATCTATGGATCAATAGATTGCTAAAAGGCTTGATCGATGTAGAAGTTCCCGAAATGTATGTCGATAACCAAAGCGCCATAAGGCTTACAAAGAACTCGGAATTCCACAGAAGGAGTAAACATATTAATGTAAGGTACCATTTTGCAAGGCGACATTATGAAGTAGGTTTGTTTGAGTTGAATTATATTCACACAGACGAGCAAGTACCTGACATATGTACCAAGCCATTGAGCAGAGTGAGGTTCGAAAAACTACGAAGTGACCTAGGTGTAACCGATGGTACAAATTAGTCTGTAAGAACAAGTATTGAAACATGTCAATCCAAAGTGGGAGTGTTAGTTGGATAGAGTTAGTTGGACTGACATTCCGTGATGGGGCGCCAGCTCCGAGTAGCTGTAGGTTTTGGGTGTGTTTTTTCTACTCTCTAGTATATCTTTTCTATGTTTCTATCTTCCCGCTTTTTTTCATGTACCAACCCAGAACGTAGCTAAACCATGTTCTAAATAAAATCTGTTTTAACCAAGTGCAATCCGTTTATTATCACGAACCAGATCCAAACATAACAACACTCGTTTGCGGATGGAAACTTGCTGGTTTCGCTCCGCTGTTGAAGAATAGTACATTGTTTACCGAGGCGAAGCCGAGGTGTTTTCAACTTCATACGAGTATGAAGTTGAGCACCGAGGCGAAGCCGAGGTGTCTTTAACTTCATACGAGGCGCAAACGACAGTTTTATCCGAGGTGAACATACTATTTTCTTCAACAGCGGAGCGGAATCAGCGAGTTTCTATCCGCAAACGAGGGCCGGCAATCGACTGGTTTCCATCCTCGTTTGCGGATGGAAACTTGCTGGTTTCGCTCCGCTGTTGAAGAATAGTACATTGTTTACCGAGCGAGAAAACTGTCGTTTGCGCGCCATGTATGAAGTTGAGCACCGAGGCGAAGCCGAGGTGTCTTCAACTTCATACGAGGCGCAAACGACAGTTTTATCCGAGGTGAACATACTATTTTCTTCAACAGCGGAGCGGAATCAGCGAGTTTCCATCCGCAAACGAGGGCCGGCAATCGACTGGCTTCCATCCTCGTTTGCGGATGGAAACTTGCTGGTTTCGCTGTTGAAGAAAATAGTATGTTCACCTCGGCTAAAACTGTCGTTTTCATCACTCTAACCTCAAAATCGCAACTTCGTCGCGATTTCTCGGCTTTTGTGATGAAAAATAATGATCGTTGCTCCTCCGTAAAGACTTTTTGACGAAACTCTTTACAGCCCTTGCCTTCGGCTCGGGCCGTAAACCTCTCGTTTCGTCAAATAGCCTTTCCGTACTCGAACTGTAATGTACTATTGCGCCTCGTATGAAGTTGAACACCGAAGCGAAGCCGAGGCCGGCGCGCAAACGACAGTTTTCTCGCTCGGTAAACAATGTACTATTCCTCTGTTTTGTAAGCCAAGGCTCCTGTATTGATAATACTTTTGCGAAAACTTAACCTGACTCTAAACTCGTATGAAATTGAACAAATTTTTACTGATCATTTCCTACTTTTTACTGCAATTGACACTAATTTGAAAATTAGAGATGAGTCACCTTCTTATACACAAATACACTATGAAAAACTTAGTAAACTTGCTGGGATGACGCCATGGCATGAAATTTTTGTAATGCAGCACCCTGATGAGTAATTAAAAACATAACTGCTAGGGCTACACCTAAAAAAAAATAGAACGCATAATAAACAATCCCCCCGAAAAAAGTGGATGACAGCGGGTATAATCATCTCCTGTAATAATAAAGAAAGTTTTTACAAATTATGGCAAAAGCAACCCAAAAATATCGAACTAAAAAATAATTATATGAATTATAACAAGATTTTGAGCAAAGTTATCAAGGATGCTGAATATAAATACGAGCGAAATATTTTTCAAAATTGTGGAAAGGACAGCAAGAAATTGTGGTCTTACATTAATAACAAGTTAAAAAGAGGTAACAAGAATAAAAATTACAAAAGTGATTCTATTTTGAATGATGATAGTATCATTACTAATAAGTTTGAGATCATAACTAATGACTTTAACACATTTTTTGGCTCTATTGGAGTTAGTCTGGCTAGCAAAATTGAAAAACATTATACTGATGAATTGACGCTCCCTAAACATAATAAAAACAGCTATTCCCTTGCTCCAACCGATCATGAGGAAATCTCGAAAATAATTGGTAACATGAAAAACAAAGCAGGAGGTGTTGATGGCATAAGTACTAAAATATTGAATGAAATAGCTTTTTTCATTGTAGAGCCGCTAACGCACATTTTTAATTTATGTATCTCTAAAGCGATATGGCCAAATGCATTGAAGACTGCTTAAATTGTACCTGTTTTCAAGTCAGGTGATCAATTACTTCCTACGAATTATAGACCGATTTCGTTGATTTCGAACATAGCTAAAATTTTCGAAAAGATCATTCATGTTACACTATACAATTTTCTCAATAATGAAGAACTCTTATCTGAGAGATAATTTGGCTTTAGGAAAAATACCGGTACAAAAGATGCTCTTGCATTTGTGTCTAATATTTTAGTCGAGAATATTGATAAGAACGAAAAAGTCATTGGAACTTTTCTTGACCTGGCTAAAGCCTTTGACACTGTGAACCATGAAATTCCAATTAGTAAGCTAGATAGATATGGTATTAGGAGAGTGGCTAATAACCTTTTCAAAAGTTACCTTGAGAATAGAAAATGAAAAGTCAAAATTAATGAATGTAAGAGTGACTCTATTAATGTTTCAATTGGGGTACCACACGGTACTATACTTGGGCCTTTACTTTTTTTAATATATATATTAATGATTTGCTTGATACACTGCCCGGTGATTACATTTGTTCTTATGCTGATGATACGGACATTTTCAGCATTGGGTCTCCTTTGAGTTTAACTGCAGGGCGAATGAATACAAATCTTAACCTAGTATATAAATGGCTGAGGCTCAATCAGTTGTCGCTGAACACTGAAAACAGTGTGCGTAGCCTTTGGCTCTTATGCGGACAGTGTACCAAATGAATGGAATATCCCTGTTGAGAATGTTTATAGAAACGGATAGAAAGTGGACCCTGTTCGTTTGTGACGTATCTAGTCTGCGTTTTTAACATTGCTTTTACGGACGGAAACGTGTGAAAACCGCCATTCACGCATCTCCGTATAGGAGCGTATAAGAACGACATCCTCTGATTTGTTTATACGCTTCTGTACGGAGATGCGTGAATGGCGGTTTTCACACGTTTCTGTCCGTAAAAGCAGTGTTAAAAACGCAGACCAGATACGTCACAAACGGCCAGGGTCTACTTTCTATCCGTTTCTATAAACATTTTCACCTGATGTCAATTGGGGTAGTTCCTATTATATAAGCTTCTGTACGGAGATGTATAAATGGCGGTTTTCATACGTTTCTGTCCGTAAAAGCAGTGTTAAAAACGCAGACTAGATACGTCACAAACGGACAGGGTCCACTTTCTATCCGTTTCGATAGACATTCTCACCTGATGTCAATTGCGGTAGTTCCTATACGCTTCTATAGAGAGATGCGTGAATGGCAGTTGTCACACGTTTCTGTCCGTAAAAGCAGTAAAAACGCAGACCAGATACGTCACAAACGGACAGGACCCACTTTCTATCCGTTTCCATAAACGTCGTCAATTGAGGTGGATCCTATGCGCTTCTATACGGAGATGTGTGAATGGCCGTTTTCGAACGTTTTTGTCTATGAAAGCTATGTGTTACAAACGCAGAATAGATACGTCCCAAACTTCAGGCAGAGCCAACGGCGAGTGATGGCATTTCACACTCAGTGTAACGTGTCAGCCGATCAGCAGGCTGCGCGACGCGAATATAGCTCGACTGAGCGGCAGCGGCAGCGAAGAGCGGGAGCCCTAGCACTACGTGATTGGGCCGGTGCAGGACGCGGCACGGGATTGGGCCGGGGCAAGATTGCCCACACGGACAAAAGTAGGCTAGAACCAGCAATCGAGAGCAGACGGAGCACAGCGCCCGCTAACTCAATACCATCAACACATCATTAGAGCAGCTTTGCAGAGCGCAAGCTGACTCGCCCAATAAGCAAAAGAGCTGATTGTCGCCATACGCACACAGTCGCGCTTAACCTCCAAAATCACAGCAGTCAATGCAAAATGCTCGCTGACTCTTTTCACCGTTATTAGCTTCACATAAACCTTGGTACGCCGGCATTTCGTCTTGAGATGTTTAGGTGAATTTAGCGTCAATTTAAAAACTTAGAAAAATTTCATAGCCAAAGCGGCATGTAATATTTTGAACTTAGAAAAATTTGTACAACTCAACTTGGAAAACATCGGCAGTTCGCCTTGAACTGTTAGGTGAATTTAGCGTCAGTAGAATCACAATATAACCTTAAAAAATTTCGAGCAAAGCGCTCTTTAAACGATCACTAAAAATCACTCTCGATAAAATTTCAGAGTAGAAAAATATAAAGTATTGGCAATTCGCTTTTAAAGGAATTGACCTAAAAATTTCAGTCACACGTGGCTATCATCCAGAAAAAAAACCAAAACCCGAAAATTAGCAAGACAAAAACTTAGCTTTAACTTAGCTTTAGCTTCTTAGATTTAAACGCGAGATAAGAAATGATCATTTCGCCAAACCATTAAAATTAGAAATTAATATTTTCTTTTGTTATAATTTAAGTTTATTTCTTTAATTTTTGTTAAACTCATTTTTGTTTGTTAAACATTTCGTAAATTAATTTTTGATTAAATTACCAGTTAAAATCACTTTGGTTCTTTATCTTTCAAAAATATCACTTAACCTTATTAGTTTCTATCTAAGATCACTCCTCATTCCAATATAACCTCAAACGCAGTACTAGCGGATAGACGCTCGGATCTGCTTCCTTTCCAAAATTACAGTACTGGCGGATAGACGCTCGGATCTGTTTTCTTTTCCACTACGCAGTACTGGCGGGTAGACGCTCGGATCTGCATCCTAGTCCAACACGCAGTACTGGTGTGCAGACACCCGGATCTGTTGAACCTATCCTATTAAATCGCAGTACTGGTGTGCAGACACCCGAATCTGTGATTTCCCTACTTTACTCAACCAAATTCTAGCCAGAGTTTCTAGACCTAGCGCAGTTCCACATAAAATTAATGAAAAACCTCTAAAAATCACCGAAAAACAGAACTTGAACTCGACAACTCTGTCAGATCCCGACGATCTCCCGATCTGGGAACTGCCAGAAAGTTGCAATAGATTCCCATAAAACTCATCATCGTGCGGATAACTTACTGTTCGAAACGGATGGAGACCTGGTTAGGATTCTACTTCTTGCAGATAGAATGTATAAGATTCCGTTAAAATCCGATTCCTGTTCCTTTTCTTAACGGGGATAACTATAAATGGTCAAAAAATCACACGTGTGGAGCATTGTAAATATCTTGGTTTGATCGTGGATAGTAGACTTAAATGGAATGTACTACATGCTGAATGCATAATTAAAAAGACCAAATATTCCATCTTTGTGTTAGCTAAACTGTTTAATACTCTGAATGCTCACTCTTTGTTGACATGCTATGCCTTCTTCCATAGTATTGGCACTTACGGTATTAGGTATTGCCTAGGGTGGAGCCTATGCTAATGTAATATCGCAAGTACAAATGGTACAAAGTAGATTAATCAGGATTATTGCAAGGAAAAAGAAACCCGTAAAATACCCATTAGCCATCAAGTAATGCTTCATGTTAGAAGCTATGGAGAATAATATTGTTGAATTCACAAGGGAAATATAAGGAATCTAAGAGTATTACAAGAAATGAGTTGATTATCTCTAATATTAATAAAACGCCATTGCTAAAAAGTAGTAAAGCTGTTGCTTTGAAAATGTTTCTTAGAATGGACGCTGATTTCATCTCTAATCTCAATATCGTCAGGAGTGAAAAAATTCTCCTAAAATCATAGTTGCTTAGGAACAGCCCACTGCTATTTAGCTCTAATTTACTATCCCCTCTGACCTTTTGTTGTAATAATATCCAATAATATCCAATCAAATCCTGTCTGATTCGACATGCTGGATCAGTGTGTCTTAGGTCTTATGGGTTTCTTCTTTTCTTTTTCTTTTTCTTTTCTATTTTCTCTTTTTTCTCTCTTTGTATCTAAATTTGAAGTCTACCTAGTTCTAAGAACCAGCCCTGATGCACAGGTAACGCAGTTTACCTCTTACAGGTTTTGCAAGTTTTGTTTTTTATCATGCTTGAATTGTATCTGGTTTAAATAAATTATTATGATTATCATTAATATTCTGAAAATTAACGTGTTCTAATTATAGTATGGTGGAATATAAGCTCGAAATACCAGAAAAGTAAGATCAGAAGGCGTACGAGCAATTTTTATTATTTCGTCGTGCACTAAAATCAAAAGAGCGTATGAGCCATTTTTTGCTATTTGGGCGTTCGACTAAAATCAAAAGAGCGTGTGAGCAACTTTTATTATTTCGGCGTTTACTAAAATCAAAAGTGAGTATGAGCCATTTTTTGCTATTCGGGCATTCGATTAAAATCAAAACGGCGTATGAGCCACTATTAAATTATTTTAGCGATTACTAAAATCAAAAAAGCGTATGAGCCATTTTTTAATTATTTTGTTGTTTACTAAAATCAGAAGGGCGTATCTGCAGCCTTTACGATTTTCTGGCGCATACGCCCTTATGATTTTAGTCGCATGGTGTAGGTATACGCCCTTTCGCTTTTAGGCAGCTGCCCAGAGTTGGGCAGCATTAATTATAATTTGTAATTAATTACATGAAAATTGCAAATTACTTTTGTAATTTGTAATTGAGAAAAAAAAATTACAAATGTAATTTGTAATTTGTAATTAGAAAAAAATCAATTACAAATCACATTTGTACATAAAAGCACATTTGTAATTTGTAATTAGGAAAAAATCCGATATCACTAACTACATTTGTAATTTTCAATTAGGAAAAAATCAATTACAAATTACATTTGTAATTTGTAATTAGAATAGATTTCGATACAAATTACATTTTTCATTGTAATTAGAAAAAAATTCGATACTAATTACTTTTAAAATTTGTAATTAGAATAAATTCATACGCCAATTACTTTTAAAATTGTACTTGATTATTCATTTTTAGCCTAATTACAATTCCGAAATGTAATTTACCACGTTATTCGAACTAATTACCGCATATTACACATGTATTCATGTACATATGGGGTATATACAACTATAAATTCGTATATAGGGTATATTCCAGTATATGTACGGTCTATTCGAGTATATATGGGTTACATTCGAGTATATACCGGTATATAGGGTGTATTCGAGTATATATGGGGTATTCCACGTGAACCGGACCGGTTTTTCGCTGATGGTCATGGAATTTGACGCAAATGCAGATTTGGGTTTTTTGTCACTATAGAAATCGCCACCACAAGTTGTAGATTTTTGAAAAAATTTTTACGAGAAATATGGCGCTGTTAATTATTGAGAAAAATATTTTCAACACCATATATCGCAGCGATCCGTGAACGAAAACATGACTTGTCATAGTGCATTTTACTCGCAAAAACGAGTACTTTCCAACCATGTAACAATCAAATTGCATCTGGAATTTCCAAGAATCGAAAACTCAAAAAACGTGTATTTCTACCACAACGAGCTGATGGATTTTCTTGAAATTTTCACAGAAATTACTTCAAACCAAAACAAAATTACCGCGAAAGTTTCAGGTTGCCCTTATTTTTTGTTTTCTTTAAATCAAATTTACTAACTGAAATTATTAAAAAAAAAAAAGAATTAAAATTTCGAAAAACCTGTATATTCTAATAAAATAAAAAAGGGCAAGCTGAAACTTCTGCGGTAATTTTGTTTTGGTTTGAAGTATGGATATGGAGTTGAAAATATTTTTCTCAATAATTACCAGCACCATATTTCTCGTAAAAATTTTTTCAAAAATCTACAACTTGTGGTGGCGATTTCTATAGCGACAAAGAACCCAAATCTGCATTTGCGTCAAATTCCATGACCATCAGCCAAAAACCGGTCCGGTTCACGTGGAATACCCCATATATACTCGAATACACCCTATATACCGGTATTTACTCGAATATACCCTATATACCATACATATACTCGAATACACCCTATATGAGCGGGTCCATGTCATTTCACTCGAAAAAAAACACTCAAATCGCGGATCTTTGCGCCCTTCGGGGAATCTTTCGTACTATGGAAAAAAAAAATAGAAGTTCACGGATTTCGAAAAATTTTCAAAAATGGCGGAGTTACGGGTGTTTGAATTTTTTTGCACTGCTTGGTTTTAAAATTCATATCTCCGAAACCATTGATCGCAGCCGAATGATCTTGGACTCATTTCATTCACAAAAGAAAGAGCTACTGTTAAAAAATATGTTTAAGGAAAAAAGGAATTTCTTCAAGTTTTTTTCGTCATTTTTTTCCGAAATTCGGCCGCCATTCCCAAAGGGTACGGTAAATTTCATGGAGACAATTTTTTTTAGATACCTGGATTCTTCCCCTTTAAATTCGTGAAAAAAAATTTATGGAGACCATACTGGGTCCGGAAAAAAAAATTACAACGTCCGGACGTGCGTCGCCGCGCGTGCCGTTCCACGGTGGCGCTGCTCCGGTAGGCTCG
This sequence comes from Ametastegia equiseti, assembly GCA_963989295.1. Lineage (NCBI taxonomy): Eukaryota > Metazoa > Arthropoda > Insecta > Hymenoptera > Tenthredinidae > Ametastegia > Ametastegia equiseti. The sequence goes on from OZ022389.1 coordinate 27,487,298, forward strand.
CTGTTTCACGTAGCCGTTGAATTTCATTCAATGTTTCGCTATTTTCTAGGGCTATCCTCTCTTGGAAAATAGTTATTCAACTACTTTAGACTTCCAGAATACGTCTACTGGTTATTTTCGCTTGGAATTATACTTGTTCCGAAAATTCCAGCACGGTTGTTGTTAAGTTGAACACACCTGTGCTGCAACCAACGTTCTGGTTCTATTGCAATAGGTTTGTGCAATTTAATGACTGTGGCTTTTTTGTGATTCTCTCGTGACTTTGCAGAGAAGAGCTAGTAGTTATGCTCCGTGGAATGGAAATTATCGATTTCTGTAAAATTTTGGTGACTCTGAAAAGGGCCAATGTTTTGAGTGGCATTGCGCTCGATAGCGCTTAGTTGGACACGCAAGTTCAATATTAATTCCTAACTTTTACATGATCAAAATTTTCTGATGCGGAAAATAATTTCGTTTTTATAAATCCATCAGAAATCGGACTGACTACATGTAATTCCAGAATGCCACTAACCATCAAAGCTTCATCGAATCGATTGTCGTAAAATAACTTTTGCTGCTGTATGTTCTGTAGCAGGCAAAAGATATGCTCCTGAAATAAGAGCATGCCCGATCATACAAATCCAGCGGTGTTCAAATAGGATCTGAATTGCCAATCAATTGTAAACTCGCCAGACAGTTTCATCTACCCCATCGCATGGCCCTTTGCATGTGATGTAGCCAAAAAAATGCCACTCAGCTTGACATCCGAACGGTTCAAAATAATGCGTTATGTTAATGAAATTCTTTTCATTTTGATAGTGGGAAGCTGCTCCATCTGAGTAAATCTTCTTTTTTAATTGTAATTGAACCTTGAAACTTCTCGTTCATAAAATCGATCAATTTTTTGTTTGTAATAAATCAACTGCGATCGTATTATGTTTCAGACACTATGGAATTATTAAAAAACTAAAATGGTTCAATTCTCCCTCGCTGTGACTTTCATGATAAACTACAATTGGATGGATCTCTAGTTGAACCCTTGAGTGGAATCTTGTACAATAAACGCATGATTGTCAGCGAAATCGCACACGACTAGAAATTCACCAACTTTCACGGTTTTTTTTATCTCCCGCCAATAACTGATTTGCTGCTTTTCAATGACATCATGTGCTGGAAATTAATAACCGTGCTGGAATTTTCGGACCAAGTATAATTCCAAGTGAAAATAACCAGTAGACGTATTCTGGAAGTCTAAAGTAGTTGAATAACTATTTTCCAAGAGAGGATAGCCCTAGAAAATAGCGAAACATTGAATGAAATTCAACGGCTACGTGAAACAGCGAGCCTACCGGAGCAGCGCCACCGTGGAACGGCACGCGCGGCGACGCACGTCCGGACGTTTTAATTTTTTTCTCCGGACCTAGTATGGTCTCCATAAATTTTTTTTACGAATTTGAAGAGGAAGGATTCGACTATCTAAAAAAAATTGTCCCCATGAAATTTACCGTACCCTTTGGGAATGGCGGCCGAATTTCGGAAAAAAATGACGAAAAAAACTTGAAGAGATTCATTTTTTTCTTAAACATATTTTTTTAACAGTAGCTCTTTCTTTTGTGAATGAAATGAGTCTAAGATCATTCGGCTGCGATTAATGGTTTCGGAGATATGAATTTTCAAACCAAGCAGTGCAATAAAATTCAAACACCCGTAACTCCGCCATTTTTGAAAATTTTTCGAAATCCGTGAACTTCTACTTTTTTTTCCATAGTACTAAAGATTCCTCGAAGGGCGCAAAGATCCGCGATTTGAGTGTTTTTTTTCGAGTGAGATGACATGGACCCGCTCATATACCGGTATATACTCGGGCGTAACCCATGTATACTCGGATACACCCGATATACCGGTATTTACTCGAATATACCCTATATACCATACATATACTCGAATACACCCTATATACCGGTATATACTCGAATGTAACCCATATATACTCGAATTCACCATACATACCGGTATATACTCGAATATACCCTATATACTGTACATATACTCGAATATACCCTATATACCGGTATGTACCCGAATATACCCTATATACTAAACATATACCCGAATACACCCTATATACGGTATACACTCGAATACACCCTATTATACTCGAATACGCCATTTATACCGGTATATACTCAAATATACCCTATATACTAAACATATACCCGAATACACCCTATATACCGGTATATACTCGAATATACCCATTTACATGTACTCAAATGTACCCTACTATATGCCAGTTTATACTCGAATGCACCCTGTATACCATGTATACTCGAATAAACCGTACATATACTGGAATATACCCTATATACGAATTTATAGTTGTATATACCCCATATGTACATGAATACATGTGTAATATGCGGTAATTAGTTCGAATAACGTGGTAAATTACATTTCGGAATTGTAAGTAGGCTAAAAATGAATAATCAATCACAATTTTTAAAGTAATTGGCGTATGAATTTATTCTAATTACAAATTTTAAAAGTAATTAGTATCGAATTTTTTTCTAATTACAATGAAAAATGTAATTTGTATCGAAATCTATTCTAATTACAAATTACAAATGTAATTGATTGATCGTTATGATACTAATCACAAATTACAAATGTAATTTGTAAAAGATTTTTTCCTCATTACAGATTACAAATGTAATTAGTATCGGATTTTTTCCTAATTACAAATTACAAATGTAATTTGTATCGAATTTTTTTCCAATTACAATTAAAAATGTAATTAGTATCGGATTTTTTTCTAATCACAAATTACAAATGTAATTTGTAATTAGTAATGGGCTAATTACAAATTCGCCCAACTCTGCAGCTGCCCATGTGATTCTGATGATGCCCTTTTGATTTCAGTCACGCGATATGGTTTCCAGCATGAAACTTACTAGTTTCTCAAAAAATTGATCAGAAAATACGCTTACTTCTTTTCAGAATATTCGAAGATGGTAGTCATCTCAAAAATTACAGTTAGATAATATAATTGTTCATAACCAATAGAATTTTCCATGATAATTTGTATTGGAAAGTTTCCAATAGAAGCCTCACCTACTTAGTAGCTCCAAAATGAGTACATCCTAAATATTAGAGATGAGAAAAAACAGACGAAACTTGTCTCATGCAGTTATTGGTTGCATAGAATCTATAAAAAACGTTTTCGAATCGGAAACATCGACCCCAAATCTTAATTTCGATAGACTGATGCCATACGGCCGTAAGCGCAAAAAAATAAGGCGATATTTGAAAAAAAAAAAAAAACAATTTTCTTCACGCTTTTGATCGTAAAGTATTAGTCCATCGATATAATTTGTTCCACTTGACGTGGAATGACTCCAAAGCAATTTTTGAATTGCCCTCCCTATCATCGTTGTATCTTTCAAATGACTCTGGCAAACTTTGTTACCTTGAAAAATGGGAAAATGAGAAGATAAGTCTCGAGTAGGTATCTGGTCTCGGCCGATTATTGGGGCATAGGCAATTTTCTCACTTTGCCGGGAACAATACCTAACTGACTTTTTTTTTTTTTAATTGTAATTGTTTGTTCTAAGACAACCATGGATCTGTATAGTACCAGTTCGCATGGGTTTACGATACAACCACGTTTGGGTGGACTCGTTTTTGACTCTGTAAAAATTGTGTTCCCTTTTATTCTGTTCTAATAAACAGCCTCTGATGAGGGCAGCACACAACTGCCGAAACGTCAGGCATTGATCAACCATTTTTGACTCGACTGGATTGTTTAAGACCTTCCCTTATAAATACCTAACTGACTTCCAATTTTACGAGGTGTCTATTTTACTTGGGAAATTACTTCAGCGCTGTGATTTCTCACATATTTTACGTCGTTCAAGATCACATATTCCCATTCGTATAGTTGATTTCAAGAACAAACTGAGCGCTGTAACTGAAATCTTGAATCTGAATTATTAGTGTTCAGTTTTAGTACTCTAACAGTTTCAAACCTTGCGCACTTCATTGTGATGTATTGTACTTTATAGTTATTTCTTCATATTTTTCCAACTCGCAACGCGTATCCCGATATAGATATTGATTGAACTACCTACGTGAGAGAATTCTTGAATAGCTAGGTAAACTAACTACAATTCCAGTTCGATTATCATATCAAATCTGTTCTCTTCACCTTCGAGAATGACAATGTCTGACAATGTTCGTAAAGTATACGTCCTACGCTATTTCCAATTCATCCCGCCGAATATGGCTCGAATAATTTAAATTGCGCATGCGCATATATTGACGCGTGCTACTGCGCTCGCGCCTCACATTGACAACTTTCGTGCTACGCACATGGTATGTCATGGCGGTCGCTTACAGTGATGATCTGTCTGTTTCTCGATAATAATTAGCCTCTAAAAAGTGTAATATCCACAAAATCGAAGGATATTTCGCAGCATAATTCGCTTAGCATCGCTCAGGCCTATTTCGCTGTTTTATATGGGAGCTATAAGAAGAACTGAGACGTAGAGAGAACATGAAATGTGAAGCTTATGCTGCATAGCCGCGCGGGGGTGTGACAGTTCTGTCTGACACCAGTTGTCGTAGCTGCAAGGTGAGCGATTGTTTACAAGGCCGGCTTTTGACTACCGAAATTCATTCCAGCTACGATATAACCATTAATTGGAAAAATTTTCCCACAAATCTTCAGGCTCATCACTACTAAAGATATTGTTCAGGTTTCACGGGCAGATAATCTCTGTCCAGCTAATGATATTTGAGTTATTATTTAATTCGACTATTCGTTTTCCTACCAACAGATACCAGGCGTCAATACTCCACCTGATTGTATTGAATGCTGCGTGCATGGATTGGAAGTGTGCACCGCGAACCCGCGAAGAAATGCCGCTGAGCCCAGTAAATCAGGGGAATAATACCCCGGGAGTAAATGGAGGCGTTAATCCAGGAACCACTCCGCAAATAATACCAATCACCTGTAACCCACCACCGTCCTATCATAATATAAACCTTCCAATTGGCCACCCGTCCATTTTGGCTAGCGACCGAGGAGCACCGCCCTCTTATGAAGAAGCTATAGATCCTAACGGTAATTGAGATAATATGATTTGTAATTAAAACTGCACGGTGTTCACCGCAGGCTTGAGAGATCTAAAAAACAGCCTGGGATTTCACAAGAAACTAACTAATATTTTGAACGTAGATACTTCGACGAATCGCTCGACACCGCGAGATAGCGAAGTAACGAAGTGTAGCTCCGAGGTGGCTGACAAATTTCTCTACAGATCCATGACTAAAATTTGAAGCACCCACGCAAACTATTAACCCATTTGTGTCATTCGGTTGTCTGATCAATGCAATTTCAAGACCTTCACAATCTGAATTAAGTCGAAGTTTGTAATCTAAATGTAGGAGAATTTTTGGAAAAATTCCACTATTGCATGACTCAAATGTTGTTAAGAGTTGCGAAATAGACAAGATAGGTTTCTTTTACTCACTCGAGAAAATTATGCAATGTATTTTGCTGTTTTTTCACCGTGAAGTCATGAAATAAAGAATGTTTTCCTATTATTTTGTTGCGTTAACGTCAGGAGTTTCAACCTCATCAATTGAATAACATTCAAGACTTGGGCGAACCATGTAGATTAGTGGACAAATGAATGAGATCAGAGAAAAATCTTCAAACAAGTAACATTGCGCTACTGTTAGATCTTCGGTGACCTCCGTTTTGCCAGTGAGTCAGTTTATTCTTATCGTTCTGTGTTTTACGGAACCTAGGGAATTTTTTCAAATTAATTCGATCATTCTAATGAGGGGTGAACAAGACGAAAAGCAAATTATCTCAAACATATAAGTAGGAAAGGTCTTAACCAATCTCTCAGATATATTCTGAAGATGAAATCAAAAGTTCATGAACATCCCCCGGTAATGATAAAATAAGTATTCGTTAGAACGGAGCAATCTGACAATCGAATGAGGTATTGAACTTGAAAATGGTGTTCTACTGTGATAACCTGGATTATTTTTTTAATCGATATTTTAGTACGATTGAATTTTCATGTCGTTTTTCACGTTTTGCAGCACCGCCCCCGTCATATGATTCTCTGTTTGGTCGAATGAGAGAGGCGCATAAGGCTTCCAAGGGTGTATTTGACTTTATTAAAAATATCATTGTTCTTCTTCTAGGCACAAGTGAGTATTAAATAATTTATATATACGAACTTTATAGCTCTATACTTTCTGCATAAGTGAAATATCTTTTGATGCGTCTGTTTGCTCAGCTTACTGATTATTTGATAGATACTTCCTAATCATTGCCGTGCTACTGTATGTGATTGTTTCTCTCGATGACCATATAAACTCCACTGTGTGGTTCGCTCGAGTATGTGATCAGATTTCAAACGGCAGATTAATATTCAACCTTCACTACTCTAAACGAGCTCATTCTTTCTTGTCTGCAGTCTTCTTCCAATACGCATTAATCTGAGAATAGAAGATTATCAGCATTTATACTACTAATATTAATCAAAGTAAATTATCAACCAAAGTAAACTAAGAAAAAAAATAATTATAATTTTAAAAAAATGCTAGTTTCACAAGAATTAACCAGCTAAACAGCACAGGGCTTTAATTTCTTAAAATGTTTCTCATGTTCGATTAATTACTGTAACACGAAATAATCTTGATATTTTTCTTTTTCTTTCCAGTTGGGTGCACGATTATACTAGGTGTGACAATAGTTGTTCCCATTTGTATGATGGTAATCGGTGGGCTATATTTGTACGATTGTCCACAGGGCGAATACATTCCAGTTTATTTATTAGTCGGGGGTGGGATCGGAGTTTTCAAACAGTTATTACATCTTTCCGTGAGAGTACGCGAGCGACAAGAGGAACGAGACGAAGAACGAGTGAGACAATCGTCTACCCAAACCCTGATCAATTGCTTTATGCTTGGCTGGTTTATCATCGGTGAGTGACAAAACGGAGATATGTTTATTTTGTAATTTATCACTCCACTAGCAGCTGAGAATAAGGTTTTTGTATTATAATGCATCCAGATTTGTTTTTTGTTACAAAATACTGTAATTTGTGATACTTGATTTGTATTTACCAGGCTCCATGTGGGTGTACAAGGAATTCGAGCCCAACTACGATCCATCCAGGGGAAAATATTGCAACAAGACCTTATATCTATTTGCATTTTGGCTCATCACTTCTGTGTACATAGCATTAGGCGTTATCACAGCCTGTTTATGCAGCTTGTCGGTAGCTAGTATTGCTTTTCAAAGACCACCTCCTGATCTCATGTAATCTTTGTTCACAGTCGATGCCCAGCTATACATAACTCAGAAAAATTAAATCGAACAATTTCACTCATGGTATCCATCATCTTTTCTTTGTGAAGGGGATATCATCGGTACCGAATCGAATGCTATTTCTTAAGTTAGTTTTTTGCCAACAAGTTATAGAGACAGTCCATGTTTAACTGCAAACTAATTCTATAGTTATAGAATGCAAAAAACAGCTTTCGTTGACGTAAATTGAAAACTGTTTTTGGGAATCACATTCATTTTTGATCTGGTGTCGCACAAGTAGGTATAACGAAAGTGAGATAATGATTGAGCATAATTATAATCTGAGTTCAAAAGTGTTGCTTCCACCTTTCCCCTTTCTTTTTATTTATGTTCTTTAGACTCTTCTCTTTTAATGTATCTTACGACGGAGGAGACAACTCAATTTATTTCATAAGCTGTGCCATTATAACTACTTATTGTTAGTAGTTTGTCAGTTGTTGTGATATACCCTTGAATTTCCCGATTATTTCATGTTTGTTAGTCTAATGGATACAATACTGAAGTGTTAGATATTGAACACTTGAACTATAATCATGAGACCGAATAGGCTGCTTTGTACTTGTGAAAATTTGGTGCGCATGTGTTGAAGAAGGAGTAGGATTTTTTAATTCACACACCAAATCCAGTTCTCGTCACATCGTCATATCGTCGGTGGTCCATTTCAATCACCCCAGACGAATATTTCGGAAAATGAAAAAAATATTTTAAAAAGTTTTATACAAAACTTAAAGGGTTCTGAAGGGGAAAGATGATCATGACATGCGTGGACTCGTGGAGTTTGCCACTTCCGAAATTTCGCTTGTAACTTCAGATTTTAGTTAGGGAACACATACTTTGGATACGAGCAGCTAATAGCGAGATCAAACACTAATTCAAATGCGAAAAGCAATGACGATTAAAAATTTTTTTGCTCGATGAACAAATTTCTTTAATTTAATTTTTTTCATTCTTTTATTTTTTTTTCTCATACTAACAAATTTTGTTATTCCAATTTTTTAATTTTCTGTTGATCAAGCTCGTAGCGGACTTGGAGACAAATTCAAAACTATGAGAAAAAATTTGAATTATCAAACGAAAAAAAAAACGAAAAAAATTGTAAAAAAAAAAATTACAAAATAATTAACACTTTTTGGCTTCCTGTTTTGAATTAAACATTGATCTCGCTGTTATATGCTCGTATCCAAAATATGTGTTCCCTATCTAAAATTCCGAGTCACCAGCGAAATCTCGGAAGTGGCAAAATCGACAAGTTAACACACATCATTATCATTTTTCTCTTTCGAAACCCATCAAGTTTTGTATCATACTTTGCTTTGCATTTCATTTACCTTCCGAGGCAGTCGCCGGGCGCGATCGAAATGGACCACCTTATTCAATTGCTAACGTCCATACACTTGAAGTAATTACAAACCTACGATCACCTTAAACTACTCTGAGTGTATGGATATCAGCAATCCTTTCTTCATATCGTATATCCTGTATCATTGCATGAGTTATTACTCCAGGAATGAAACAATGACAAATTTGTCAGTAAACACTTACTCAACCAGGAATTGGCATTAGAGTAAATCAGTATTACCAAAATTAACTATAATTTATACTTGAGTTCGAATAGTCTTTGAGCACCACTTCATACGTTTATACATGTACATTTTTGATTATTGATTTTCTCCAATCACAAACAGTTGAGATTTGATTTAAATGTGCCATATACCAGCAATATAATTTCTATCAGTAAGATGTAAATATTTGTACTTGATAATCTGACAACAATTCATATGTAAATGAATTACATGTATGGGCAAACATGCAACACTAGTAATATTTCGATCAGATTTTTTTCAATTTCTTTTTATTAACTTTATATATGTAGATATATATAAGATAGTCTAACATGTGTGTTTCTCTACTCCGCGATCTTGAGATTTCTTATTTGAATAAAAAATTTATGAATAGATCGTGATTTTTCTTGATACAGTATAATCAACCTAAATTGACGTTCTTATATATTTTGTGGCTCTTCAAGTTTATGATGAGTATATTAGTAATGTGAGTGATCGATAGAACAGCCTCAATCTTTGGTGACGATTTATTCAGGTTTCCCTTTTCAATTTATGCCTCAAATATGCCAAGTCGAAAAATCTAACCAATCTCGAGAGTAGAGTCTATCGGGTCGGTGTGATGTAATCAGTGCTTATATGTGGTACCATAAAATGTTTATGAAAACTATAACGATACCTCGTAGAATCATTGAGTGTCCGTAACTGAAATCACTACGTCATATATTATACTATACCTGCGTTGTTTGACGATTAGTTACGATTTCGAGAATATGATGTCATCATGACATGAAAAATAATTGGTGATTAGATAATTTATAAATTTATAGAAGACCCCACCGAAATCTTGATTGAACCAGTTTTTCATTCGAATAATTATTGGAAAACGTCCAATCACAAAAAGCGTACTACAAGTCCTGAATTATGATTACATGTGTATTGAAATAAAAATTTGAAAAATTGAATCTTTTGTGATGAAAGTGCAAACGTGAGAAACTTTTTGCCAAACCGTTTCATTGCAGGCCTCGAAACATTTTTTGATTGGACCTTGGCATGGTTCTACGTTTACAAAAATAAGAGATTGTCGATTGTCAAGATTTCACTATGGTCCTCCCTTCAAGTTACTCACTAATCATTTTTTCATGTTACCGGAGTTGCAGTCTTTCTGTTCAAACAACGAATCTCGGACTCCGTGCCAAGGCTGTCGCCACTGTAGTTAAGGCTATTTTATTACTACTATAACATTACTATACTATACCTGATTTTATACCGGTAGAAAACTACGCAAACATTGCAAAGACAAAAAAAATGATTAATTAGAAGGTCTTGAGGTATTACTACTGTAAACTTGATACTGTGTAATCAAGCTGAAATGCTTGTAACTCTTGATTTGGATAACGATAGGTCTCTCTACACATTTCTACATTCACGAGAAAATCACTGTCACAGTCAGCACTCGCAACACGTATTATCCCTATACCAGGCCAATAAAATGCGCATATGGTTTTGTTCATTGGAATTGACTCGTCCGCACGAAGCCAATGAAAAACTAATATCTGTTGAAGGAAAAAATTTGAACTTCATTTCTAAAAAATTGTGCATTTTTCACTGATAGGATTCAGCGATAGACATGCAAAAATTCCGATATTTTTACAAAATCTCTTATGAGACAGTTGAGAACGGAGCGCGACGGCAGCATTGCAGCCTGAGATTGGGTGAGTTCAAGAAAGACATCGTCGTGGATGTTTCTCTCGCTCTTATCAGTCAACGCTGCGACGTTGCCATAATCGATCTCCGCGCGATATAAAGTGTGTATCATCTCAAGTGTTGAGCATCGGAGGGACTTGGTCGATGCGAAGCGACGCCCCATCAACCAATCGACAAAGAGACGAATTCCGGAGACCGAAATTCTTACAAGAATAGAAGATATAATTTCTTGGTGTAGGAAAATAATATCAAAAACCACACCCGAATCAGGCTATTAGGTATTTACTTACTTCAGCGCTCAGAAGAATGGTTCAAATTATTGTTGATATTATATTATTTTCCTACACCAAGGAATTTATCTTCTCTTCTCGTGAGAATTTAGGTCTGAGGAATTCTTCTCTTCGATGATTGGTTGATGGGGAGTTGCTTCGCGTCAACCAAGTCCCTCCCATTCTCAGCAGTTGAGATGATCCACACTGTACATTAGTGTGCGCCTAACGATATAGGGATAACTGTGTGTGGGTATACTGTACTAGGATGAAAGTTGACGCTGGGTTCTTGAAATCTCGTCCATAAAAAATTATTTCTCATGTTGTTAAATATAATTTCAATCATTTTGAATATACATACATGCATTACGACATAATGTTGGATCATATGAGGCTCTAGGACTGAATTTATTACAGAACTATAATAATTTAAAAGTAGAGCGAGTAGGTTGACTTCTGGAGCTTTCCGGTCCCTAGTCAAACCTTAAGAACCTATACTAATCCATCGAAGATTGATTATCCGCTGAGTGTGAGTATACTTAGCACTAGTCAAGGGAAAATCTTGCCACTTTATTTGGAAAGCAAGACGTTTAATTCATTAATGAATAGGCGAAGTATGGTGGTAGAATGGATGTTTGAGATTTTGCGTCAATCATTTTCTACAAGTCACTCAGAACTTAGACAGTAAATACAACTATTTTGATCCATTTTGTTCAGGCGGCATGGCTTTTATTTTACCAAACAATTTTTCATCATTGGACTTCAATGTATCGACTATTTGATGTCAAAGAGTTGTTGCCTGCTTTTCTCTTATGTGACCCAAGTCAAAAACGAGAATAACTGATGGATTAATTTGATTGTCTTGCCGAATCTTGATTATGCAATTACATCCACAATTTAAAGAAGCAGAACTCACAAGGAAAGGACTTGGTCTCCGGGTCACAGATTTAGATGAAATTAGTAGAACTGTTTACTTGAGCAAAAAAGTTAAAACCCAGAATGTTTCATCGCATCTAATAGGCGCTCGTTCTCTTGGCGAGTCTCACGTGGAAGTACTATCCAGCGGTAGACGAGGGTGATAATATACTCTGTCCTTCTTCATAGGATGGACTTTTCTCCACTAGAATGATATGACAGAAATATAAGTTAGCATGTTGAAATACATATCGCGTAACTGTAAGCAGAAGGTCGTAAGAGCCCAAATTTTTTTTTTCAATATGCCCGTAAGGTTTCACATTGGATGAAAAAGATTTTTCCGCTAAAAAATCGGAATTCTTGTGTTGGTGCTTGCGATCTGCTGTTAGTCACGCGATCTGTATCTTCCAGTAGTACAGCGAGCTCACAATCAAATCATTATCAGAGAACCTCTTGACGAAGATCAGTTGCAGACTCCTTTTTCTCTGATGAATTCAGTAGTTTGTCACTTTTCTCACTTTTAGTCCCCTTTTTTTTTTAATCACTTTTTGGTCACCTAAATAGCAAAAGTCACTTTTTCGAACTATTTTGGGTTGAAAAGGCGTTTGATTTTTATTTGTTCATCCATTTCCCGATAAACTTGCATTTAAAAGACAAGCTGAAAAATTGGTCACTGATTGTAGTTTGGTCGCTGATGTGTGAGTACATACATACCCACTGAAGAATTTATAATGGCACTTTCCATTGGGGCTACACCAGGCTACACCGTTACACCGCTACACCATTCCAGAGCGACATTTGCTCGGTGGCCGGTGGCCGGTGGCGGTACTAGTCTATCCGTCTCATACAATGTTCAGATGGGTATATGCACCACGGAGGAATAATATGGAGGGCCAGCTTGCCCACGATCGACTTTCATTTGTCATCCCCATTCGCGGCCGGTCGAAATAGTTCGGCCGGCCGCCACTACACTGCGTTGCGAGCGGTGTCGCTTATGCATTTGAACGGAAAGCTAAGGGATTCAATGGCGAATACACGTGACGTGATATTAAATTACCTTAAAAAAGTGTTTCATCGTGCTTCGGCGCAATTTCGAAGTCACAAAGTCTTCTCATACATCACAAACAACTTCGTGATAATATACTGCGCAAGATTTAACAGTTAAATCTATATGATGCGGATGAGATAGGTGGCAGGTAGTTTCCTCAAAGGAATAGAACAGCCACGGGAACAACATTTGTTCTTTGTGAATATAGATCTCCGTATAGAAATTACCGCCTCAGTAATTTCTGAGTGTTCACCGATTGCAATGAAATACTCACACGAAACGAACAACAAAAATAGTTCGTTTTACAAATTGTAAGTGAATAATCGAAATGATAATCCAAACGCAAAAAAGGAGACAATACTTAAGAATTTGTAACTCGTTCAGAAAATCATTTTAGTGTAAGTACATTTGTTAAAAACGGGGAAGAAAATAAAAAAAAATTCGCAAAAAAATATTATAATTTCAATGGACTAATAATATAGGGGCATAAGCGCCGAAAAAAAATTTTCCCTTCCTTAGTGGCAAAATCTTTTTCATGCGATATAAAACGTTTTGGGCATATCCGCAAACGCCCGTTTGTTGTGAGTCTATCGATTTAATTATTAATGTCATGTTGCACAACATTTTGAGGGTAGGGGTTTGGGAAATTTTTTCCATGTAGCAACATGCTTGTCATGTGAAAAATCTTGGGATGTCTTTGCCATTAGCTTTGAGCTGCTTGGTACATACCTATACTGGATATTACCGGAACGGCAGGTTGGAACGAAACAATACGGCATTTTCGAACGTCGACTCAATAATTGTTGCTAATAAAATATTATTATTCGCTAAGGATGCAATGAAAGAAGGATAGGGATTGTTGAACAAATGAGTGACAAAAACAACAAGATTCAATTGTTCATTTCAGTTATTTTATGTACAGAAATATTCAAAACGTAAGGTAGCCCCGACGAAATTTCACCTGCATATTTGACAGTAGTTTTACAGCCACTGCTTCGGGAATCCGGAAATTAAACCTTTGAAAACGTTTAAACAACATATCAGCATGCTCTCATTTCTTTCACCCAACATAAATAATACCATTCATACGATTCCATGGGTTGAAATAGTTCAAATGTGTCAATCGCGCCTTAGCAGCTATGTATAATTCATAAATCTGATCGCGACACCGACGCGAGCGCTGTCTGCGGCCAGGCCTTCAACTATTTTCGACCGGCACTGGTTTGGAGTCAAGCCACGAGCGCGGCTGACCCTCCATATTATTCCTCCGTGTATGCACTAAGAACGATGTAGTAATAAACCCGGTGGGAGCACTCGCGGGCCACGGCCGCGAAAAAGTGAAGCCTGCTTCTGAGCCAGTTGGTTAGTTCGAATCTTCACGCACAGTTGGCGCTGGTGTCGCACCTGGGCCGGTTTTTAACGTAATCACATGTGTTGATACGGCAAAAGGACGACGGTTTTCGGTGAAATTGGATAAATTAGACTGTTGAAAATGACTTCATTCTTTCGTCATATCTTTTCCGAGAAAGTGAAAATGAAGACAACTTATGAAATCACTTCCTGATCTATAAGAACTACATTTACTGAAGCCAGATATATTATCGTTTTCAAATTTGCCAGGTGTGCACGTGTCCTTATACATTAAATGGTAGATAAAAATTGGCATAAATAATTCGTAAATGAAGTATTGAAACTTTTCAATAGTATCATGGTCCAGTATGTATGTATACAAATGGGAGCTGATAACTTCAAAATGTTCCTTTTAAAATTTCGCCAGTTTGGCCATGTTTCGCTTAAGCGCAGAAGAGAAAAATTGTTGTGATATTTGTATGTCTTTTTCTCAGCTCTTCGGTAGAATTTAAAGAATCAAAATTCCGACCTATTCGAACCCTCTTTTTCCGAAAAAAAAGTTTGGAAATGTGCTTTTTCCAAATTTTGACAGTTTTTCTTTCTTGAAAAAAATGTCGAAGAAGGGTATTCATAACAGCGTTTTGGAAAACAACATTTGGAGTGGAGACTGGAATGCTCTCCCAGAAAAAAAATTATTAAATAGCTGATCTTATGAATTTTCGGAATTGCATAACATTTATTCAATAATTTTTTTTCTGGGAGAGCATTCAAGTCTCCACTCCAATTTTTTTTCCCAAAACGCCGTTATGAATACCCTTGTTCGAAATTTTTTTTAAGAAAAAAAAAATGTCCAAATTTGGAAAAAGCACATTTCCAAACGTTTTTTTGGGAAAAAGAGGGTTCAAATAGGTTGGAATTTTGGGTTTTTCAATTTTACCGAAAATCTGAGACAAAGACATACATTTAATCTCAACAATTTTTCTCTAGTGCGCTTATTCATCACGCTACATGAAAGTGATTGAATGAAGTAATTTTAGGAACGTCAAAAATTTTTCCGACCAAAAAATCTAAAATAATTCCCAAAATTTTTGCTCATCCCCAATAACGTGTAGAAATTTTTACGGAATTTCTGGAGACATCAAATTAAATGGGTGGCCCGTTCGACGAAGAAACCCTCATATTATGTATAAAAGCTGTATTAACTGAAGCCTGAGTAATAAGTTGAAACAAGACAAATATTTTATTCATTCATTCATCCATTTTCCATGTTTATCAAAGATTGATTTACAAAGCATGCATTCGGATTTCGCCTAAATTCCATTTAAAGATTACCGCAGTTAGGTCTCGATAGGACCAGATGGACCGGGAGCACGCCCAAGCGGCGGTTTGCGGAACTGTTTTTCTGTCCCGCTGCGGGCGTCAGCTCAAACCCCGAGTGCTCCCACCGGGTTTATTACTACATCGTTGCACTAAGAATATGATGCCACGCAGCGCTACTAGCGCTGCTGATATTTATTATCGTGAACTAATATAATAAAGCGCGTATATTGAATTAAGCGTAATTCGATTCATTTCCATGGTGTTGCCTGACTCGCTGCTGCTATTTGATGAAAATATCAGTAATGAGGCATTCTTCGTCAATTTCACACTATCAAAATCTGACTTTTGTTTAAGATGCGACGACACGGAATATTTGTAATCCTCGACCGGTATACCTATCAGAATCATCCTTGAACTCTTCGAAAACATTTGTTCCTGTCGGTTGAAAAATTTGTCGCTACTTTTGGTGGAAAATATGATTTTACCTCAAAAATCGTCCTTTATCTATGATTCCAATCGGACATTGTCCAATTTTTTGTCGTAGCTTCAGCTTAGGTACCTACTCACCTGTAAAACAGACAATCTAAATGGAATGTATAAAATTGATTGTAATCGATATGCTAGAAAAATAATGATAATCTTGATTGATATATTATTTTTCTTCTACGTAATTTTTTTCAGATTCTGAAATTCTTGTTTCCTCTCAGGTTCTATCATTCACCTGACTCTTGCAGCTTGATTCGACAACTAGAAATTTTTTGTCCACACTTTCAGTTTTCCGGTTGATTCAAAATTTTCAATGGGATGTGTGGAACTTTTTTTTACAGCGCTGTCACATCTAGCCGCAAGAGCGAAAAGAATCAGAAACTGAGCAAAAACCAAAATTTGCGGATCGAATAATAAAATTCGATGAAGTAAAAATTGTGAAAGAAATTCAAAAAAATCACGCCAAAAATATAAACGAGGCCGAATACCCTCGTGGAATTTTTCACGCCAATCGTATATGAACCTGTAAAGTTGAACGGAATAAAATGTATGAAATTGATTGTAATTGATATGTTGAACAAATAATGATAATCTCGATTGATATATTATTTTTCTTCTACGTAATTTTTTTCAGATTCTGAAATTCTTGTTTTCTCTCAGGTTCTATCATTCACCTGACTCTTGCAGCTTGATTCGACAACTAGAAATTTTTTGTCCACACTTTCAGTTTTCCGGTTGATTCAAAATTTTCAATGGGATGTGTGGAACTTTTTTTTACAGCGCTGTCACATCTAGCCGCAAGAGCGAAAAGAATCAGAAACTGAGCAAAAACCAAAATTTGCGGATCGAATAATAAAATTCGATGAAGTAAAAATTGTGAAAGAAATTCAAAAAAATCACGCCAAAAATATAAACGAGGCCGAATACCCTCGTGGAATTTTTCACGCCAATCGTATATGAACCTGTAAAGTTGAACGGAATAAAATGTATGAAATTGATTGTAATTGATATGTTGAACAAATAATGATAATCTCGATTGATATATTATTTTTCTTCTACGTAATTTTTTTCAGATTCTGAAATTCTTGTTTTCTCTCAGGTTCTATCATTCACCTGACTCTTGCAGCTTGATTCGACAACTAGAAATTTTTTTTCCACACTTCCAGTTTTTCGGTTGATTCAAAATTTTCAATGGGATGTGTGGAACTTTTTTCTACAGCGCTGTCACATCTAGCCGCAAGAGCGAAAAGAATCAGAAACTGAGCAAAAACCAAAATTTGCGGATCGAATAATAAAATTCGATGAAGAAAAAATTGTAAAAGAAATTCAAAGAAATCATGCCAAAAAAATAAACGAGGCCGAACACCCTCCTGAAATTTTCAGTGAAGGCTTTATCGAAAAAAATTACGACCCATATTTTCAGGACCGCACAAACCGAAGATACCTACAGTCCACCTATCGTATATGAACCTCTAAAGTTGATAATCTTTCGATCGAGCCGTTCTACAGATCACTGCGCCACTTTTTCTTTGATCGATTGCAAAGTTACAGCCGATCCACTCGGTCGGTCTCAATCAGCCATAGCAATTTTGTATCGTCTGGACCCAAGCTCTAATCCTGTCAAGTTTTCAATTTGCAGAAGAATGAGAAAGTATAGGAATGAGAACAAGCAGAATAAGAATCAGAATTGGTATCGTTACTTTATGAATTCTATTTCCAATGCCATATTTATAGTTTATTAGGACGAAAAATGCTTTCCTAGAAAGGGTAAAAGTACGAAAATACACTGTGAAGAATTGAGTGCCCCGAAAAATATGGAAACTAATTCAAGGTATGTTTTCTAACATTTACTATTCTAAAAATTTTTCATAATTGGAATTGGTGGAAGGCTACACGGAGAAAAAGAATTTGTTGAATCAAAAAAATATCGTTTGAGTTAAAAAAATTGGCGGTCACGGGCGGCGAAATAGATATTTGCTTGAGGCAACCAAATATTTTCTCGAAACGAAGAGATTACATTCCCGTCAACTAATTCTCGCTCAGGAGAAATGCATACCTGATTATTACAACTAATTTTCCTATTTGGAAATATTTAGTAAATTCAACAAATTTTTTTTCTCAGTGTACGTATGTTTATAGTTTTCATATTTCGAATGTTTACTGAATGAACTATCGGCACTCATCACCTGACAATTTTGACCAGCTAACCGCAGTCAACAGATGTGGCAAAGAAAGCCAAAACTAACTGGTATTCAAAAAGGTCTCTCTTGGTATGATTTCCGATTTGTAAAGTCATGAAGGATTAGAGAACTGTTCTTTATACTTGTGTAGACCCATTTGAATCTGTTACAATTGAGTCGATTTCGTGAAATTCATGAATTGCAGCCAGTTCCATAAGAGTTTTATTACAATCATTACATTTTCTGCATCTCGAGCAGAATATTTCAATATTCCCGGGTGAATCCTAAATCTCAACTTTTCGCAATTCGTTTGTCACATCACATACAAGCCGTCTGATCACTCACACGCGCGCGGGATTGATTTGAGGCCGTTGGTGTGGGTGACCGTAATCGCCCGTAGGTGATCAGACAAATGAAAAATGAACAACGGAAAACGAAAAACAAAACATCCAGCGCGTGGCGTGGGTATAGAGATTGGCTTGGTTTGCTACAACGCACGGGTGTGATCGAATACCAAAATGAGCCTTTACTTCAAGATAAATGACCAGAATATGGAATTGGATACCGATATGGTATCCGCAGATACTCTGGATCTGATAATACGTAAGTAATATCTATATGTAATTCTACAAGATAATTAGATCAAACAGTACAAGTTCGGCTTCCAACCAAGTTCTCACAAAAGGGAGGGGAATTCCATTCCAAGAACAATGATATTTCATTGACACAGTGTGGAATATCATTCTGAGAATGCACTGACAATCAGTGGTTCATATGGCGTATAACTTCACTATTGTAGTATGATTATTCATGGATTCATGTGCAAAAATCGTCAAAACCGCCATGATCTCCGAACGCGCTTTGAAATCGATTTTCCGGAGTCCGTTGTCGTACGTTATAGATTCAACTCGTCACCGTTCGTCTAGAAGACGTGTCGCAAACCTGAAAGTATTAGACAATATTCCCTGAAACTCTACGAACGCGTTGTTGAAAAAATGTTGAACAACCTGGACGCCAGCTGCAAAAAAGCCCGATGAAGCGATTTGAGAAACCGCTTGGTACAGGCGATCCTGAGATAGCTCAAAATGTTCTTGCAAATATGTATTACGTGATTGCGTATTCAGTTTTTGGTTCACAATACTGAGTTTGCAGCAATCGAGGTCGATAATTTTTTAAATCAGCGATGGTCAACGTGTGCCCTGGCCGCGATATCCGTGGCTGTATCTTCCCCTCTTTGCCCGCACCGCCAACGCAATTGTTGTTCACGGAATCCAGTACGCGACCAAACAAAACGAATCTGTCTCCGATCGAAACGAATTAGATTAAATAGATGTAAATTCGCATTTACGTCCGCATACAGATATAGTATACTGGAGTTTGCGAGCGGAAATTGTGTCGGCGACGGGGGTGAAGACGGGAACAGGGGAAGATACAGCAACGGATATCGCGGCTGCAGGGGCACACGTTGACCATCGGAAATTTGAAAAATTAACCTACCCTCGATCTCTGCAAACTCAGTATTGAGATTCAAAAACTGCACCGAAGTAGTATAGATAAATTTCAAATAGAATTTTGCGCTATCTCAATCTCACCTATACCAAGCCGTGCCCCAAATCGCATCACTAGACTTTTTGGCGTGCGGTGTAAAGGTTGTTGGACATTTTTTCAATCATACAGAGCTATCGCGTCTTCGTTGAGGCTCAGGAAATATTCCAGCACTTTTGCAGATTTATGACACTTCTTCCTGCAGAGGAACGATGACGAGTCGAAGCGAACGTACGGCAATGGACTCGAAAGTAACTGAACACGATTTCAAAGCGTCAGGAGATCATAGCGGTTTGCACGTTTTTGGCAGAAAAATTTGCGAATAATCATCAGACGATGAAAAACTTGGTTATTTATGAATGTTTTTTACTCGATGCCCTATCATTCCATTTTCCATGGAAGCTTTAATTACTCGAACTGAAAACTCGAACCGTTTCGCGCCGACAGTAAAGGAAGATAGAGCAGTGGGCGTATTACATGAATTGCATATTGCAGACAATGATTTATTCGCGACCGGATTCATCGAGATGTTAATCAAAAACGGATGCTTCAGGCTAAATGACGCTCCGATACGTCAGATTCACCGGTACATCGATATGAAGTAAGCTCAATAGATTGCATACGTAAAATAAACAAACATATTGTTAATAACTATCACAACAACAATCATAATAATCATGATATTGATTACAATCATACTATTTTTTCTCGGACTTTTCTCTTATTGTTATCAGCCATCGATATATGAGTACATAATTATCATGGAACAATACGTATATTCATTATTATTATTATTATTAATTGTTATTAATTTGTTGTTGTTTTTGTCTATCATAGCCAAATGGTCATTTTGTACGATGCACGCACCGACGACATCGGGAATCAGGCGGAAATGATCGAAGACGTCGTGTCCCATTTAAATGCCGCAGAGAAGGCAAATTTTCTCAGCACCACCCCCCAGGAAGAGGCTGCAAATGCCAACCAAATGTGTGCTACGTCGTCGGAGGAGCCCTCCGGGTTGGACAATGGTAATATATTATCTCGGAAATCAACAATTTGGAGTTTTGTATAACGTTCAATTTTCCACTGATGAAGAATACACTACATTGATTTATTCAAACTATTGCGAAATTCATATAGATCGGACTGAAGATGAAACCGAAACCGATCAACACATTCTTACGGCGGTGGAATCAATGGCGGATGAATCGAACAATGGTAATTTTACTGGAATAAATGGTTTGACAGTGTCGCGCGTACTTTTTCATCGTGTAACTTCATAAACAAATTCGAACAAAAAAAAAACACAAACAAATTTATTCAACTTGTTCAATCTTTTTTATCACAGATATAGAATCCGATTCACTGGCATTGCTAGAACTGTTGTCTTCGTCGAGTGATGATGAGGATTTTGAGTTCGAAGTACTCACGATTCTAAAGGATAAGGCCGAAATCGTAAAAATGCGCAATTTCATAGAAGTTGTACGTAATTATACCGACAAGCAGGTGAGGACTGGATAGTTCATCTGATTATCTATAATACTTCATTTTTAGTGACTGCAGTAACCTTCGGTATACATATAATTCTGTACATTCAACGATGATTTTTCTAGTTCCAGATTAACTTTCGTCTAGAAAGAAGGACTGTTTATGATTTGATAGCTGGCTATGAAGCCTCTGTATACTACCCTTCCGACCGTAGTCACGGCGGCAAGACGCCAATTTGTGCGGAAATAGACGTCTTATCTTTTATATGGTAGTGATAAAAAAAATCAGAATAAAATATATTATATAGTTATATACTTATAACTGCAGTTTTCATAGTACTAAAGCGTAGAAATAAAGCCTATCTTGCATTGTCTAAAATTATGTACGAGATAATTAGTTACTTGTTAAAAATGGTGTTATACGGTGGAATTCACAGGTTTGCCGTAAATAAATGTTCCCTGAGGGTTGTTGAGCAAATATTCGGCATTGGTATAACTACAGCTTTCCGCGCGAATGACAGGGTCATGGCGTACCTGTTAGACATTGCTGGAACTGTCATAAAATTTCCCGAGAACAAGGAGGAGGCGGCTGCAGATTTTTTCAAAGTATGTTGTCGAATTTTTAGTTTGTATGTCTGATTAAGTGCTCGCCAACACCTATATATTTGTGTATCAGGTTTCAGGTTTCCCTGACGTCCTCGGCTGTATTGATGGGACATCCATTCACATACGAACACCTGCACACAAGATCAAATCTACCTACGTTAATAGGCATGATGTTCCGTCAGTAACGCTGCAAGCTATCTGTGACGTGAACCAGAAATTCATAGATGTATGTGTCGGAGTCCCTGGAAAGGTGCACGATGCACGCGTCTTAAAGCTATCGGACGTAAGTGTCGATTTGCAAAATATGTGCAATCGGAGGTATCATCTCTTGGGTGATGGGGCTTATCCCATCAGAGAATGGTTACTTGTTCCCTTTAAAGATTATGGAAACTTAGGAATGGCTGAGATCGGATATAATCGCAAGTTTTGTGCAACTAGAGTTTTAATTGAGAATTCTTTTGCCACGTTGAAAGGCAGATTCCGCCAATTGATCAACGTGGATATGAATAAGGTTGATAAAATATCGAAATTTGTGATTTCTTGCTGCGTTCTTCATAATTTATGTATTGAAAACGGCGACTTCGGTCAAGAAGTAGGCAGTGACGAGGGCAGTGAGCAGAATGGTGTAACATTTTTAGACGCTACACGCACGGAAACGGACAGAGAACTGAAAATGTTAGGAGAGATTAAGCGTCAGCAAATTATGGCTTCGTTCTTGTAATTTGCATATTTACGTACAGTTTTTGTCCGAAAACTAATGTTAGTTAGCATATTGGCATATATTTGTTGACCCGTTCGGTACGATACATCAGAAGATTTTAAACTCGGCTTCTCCTGCGTCGTTACAGACGTCACGTGGTAGACCTTTCATGGAATGTGCTTTAGAGCCTTGGTGCAAGCCTCTTCGACTTTATCAACTGTCCCTAAATTATGTCCTTTCATGGGAGTTTTCAAGCGCAAGTCTCAATCTATTTGAAAACCTTTTAATGTATTGTACCGATCGGATTCAAGATGTGTGGACGTCCGCATCAGGGGGGCACACTTTGGCACTATTGGAGTTATGCATACGGGCGTATTTGTGACTAAATTTTGAACATTTTGAGATGTGACACGAGCGTCTAGATGCAAAAACTACGGAGTTATAGACTTTCAAAGCTGAAAGTGCCAAAAACCCCGTTTTCAGAAAAGAGAAAGGAAAGTTCGAGGTACTATTTTTGTGCCTTATCTCTTGTTCTAGTTGGAAGTTAAGTAGGTTATGATTAAATCATTTTATATAACGCAAGCATGTTTTACGCGGTTTTACAGCCTGTTTGTGGTACATGAAGTAACCATTTTAACGCCGGCGGCAGTAAATCAGTGGTGGGGGGTGACGAAGTGTACAAATCAAGTAACTTTTAACTCCTAGGACTCAAAAGTGCCCGAATACGTACTCCGCACATGCGCATCACCGTTCAACTCACGCGCCTAGCATAACCCTGTAAACCATGTTTTTGTTGGTATAAAGTATCGTGTGCACCAGGAGGCAAAGGCTTTTACCGACTCGCGTGTTTGCAATACTCGTCTTCGGCTCGTCGCACTCGCCAGCGACTCGTATTGCAAACTCACGCTCGGCGTTAAAAGGCCTACTTTGCCTCCTTGGTACACAATATACTATTGAAATAACTATGGAACGACGGTTTTGATGATCAATTGATCTCCTATTTATAAAATGAAGAAGATTTGACAAAACTGTCCCTTTTCATGCGGACGTCCACGTATGACTCATTGGCTATAATTGATTATACCATTGTATGCATTGTATGCAGGTGCGTATCTCTAAACGTATCGAAGCGACTGAATCACACGGATCATATTAACATGCCGCGTTTTGCGTGGTCTCCCTAAATTATTTATATTTGCGATTTGAAAAAGCCATATCTCCCATCTTTGTACTTCAGGTGAAATGGGAGTCTGTTCGAAATTCAATTATTACCAATTGTTGCCACCTCGGAACGCAAATCGTACTTTCTCGATGACTATACCCATTTACTCTGCGGATGTCACTTCGTCAAAAAAAAACTTATGATCTCAGTAAAACTCGTGTTTTGTACGTCAGCTGTCAATCTTATGAATTCATGGAATCTTATGTGTCATAACGTGTTTCTCTCCACCAATCTGTATAACCCAATACTGCTGAAGAATACTGCCGGAAAGTATAGAAATTCACGGGAATCGCGCTAGCGCGACAAAGTGGAGCCTTTTCCTTTTTACTTTTGATAGCCATTGGTTATGAGCAAAGTATTGTTGTAGTAAGAAAAGTGAATTTTGTTATTTAAACAAATTTTCACGTGTTCGACCATGACATTGAAGTTTGCATCGTTGGAACGCAACGAAATTCGACGAAAATTAAAAATAAATATATCATCGACCAAAAATGATCCTGCTAGATTTAACAGACGAAAACCACTAGAAATAACTTGAAAACATTATCCTGGCAGCTACATCATTTTCAGTAAATGTACATGTATTTTTTTAATTTTCGTCGGATTCCGTTGCGTTCCAACGATGCAAACTTCAATGTCATGGTCGAGGGAGACCGCGGAGATTGAGGCACAAGACAAGAATATATGGGTGGATTCGAGAAAATTGAGGTACATGCGAGTATGTATGGGTAAATTCAAGTTTATGCTGTTCAAGTTAATTCATTAGGGAAAAGGAAAGTGTTATAGGTTATCCGAAACTATAGGTTGAAACAAGCAAATGTCCATCAATTAGATTCTTCCACGAATTACTCAGTACATACGAATTACCATTATACGAATAAAATGCTGCAACCATATTGTACTTCTCGTTCTTTGGGCGTCTGCCCTGAATGTAAGAAAGGTTTATTATATGTTTACATATATGTACATATATCTATAATAAAGCTAAATAAATAAATTGAAACACTTCTGGAAAAACAATTAATTAATATTAACAATAAATCACAACAATTAATCAATTCAAGCGCCATCCAAATATCTTGCTAACCAAAGAACAAACAATATACGTGCACTTCCAACATATACTAAACACATAAACTAAACTAGAACAAACACTTAAGAACAAAAAAAGAAATGTGGGAGGAAATCGACGAAGATTTGCAAAAAAAAATTGACGTCTTACGAAAACCGATATTTAGGTACACAACCGGTAAAAAATTGTCATGCTGAAAAAAGTTCGCGGTGCAGAATAACAATAAATCTGGGACCTCGAGAATGAAAATAGAATTTGTAAAAGAGCTGGAGGACATTGCTGGATTGGTGATAGATAGATATACCTATACATAGATATATATTCTTATTCTTCGCCCGACTTTCTCCCGCTTTTCTTCAATGACAACCACATTCTTAAAAGTTCCATTTTTTCATTGTGTCGCTGTTGACGACTAGCTTCCGATCTTCTATGCAATTCTTCTAATTTTTCTGTCACTGAAAGCTGTAATAATGACCCAAAATTAATAATATTATATAAATAATCATATAAATAATAGATTAACTTCTGAAACACAGGAACTTTACTGGAAACAGTTTACTGCACAGGCATATATACTATTAAGTATATGGAGTGGTCCATTTTAATCACCACACGCAAATATACAAGAAAATCGGGGAGATACTAAAAAATAGTGTAATACCTCACTTGAACGGTTTCGAGAGGGAAACATCATAGGGATATGGATTCCCCCCCCCCCCCCCCCCCCCCCCCCCGTCAAAAGAAAAACCTTTCAACTTTGGTATTAAACTTTTTTATTTTTTTATTATGGAACTCACAGATAGCTTTCTCTTTTTGCTTGATACAGCTCCACCGCTGTCATGTGACCCTGCTGATCCCTGGTCGTTACAGTTTGATGAGGAAGCATCAATTTTTTTTGGATATCTTACAGTTTTTGCGCTTCGAATTACTTCCGGCTCAATACTGTCGTCAATCGCAGCGATGTCCTCCAACTCTTTAGCGAATTCGATGTCCATTCTTGAACTTCCAGATTTATTATTATTATCCACCGCTATTTTTTTTTTCCGCATTACAGTTTTGTAGCGGTTTTGGACCTGAAGCGGAGTTTTCATGACCCGTTGCTTATTTTGCAGATCTTCGGCAATTTGCTCCCACATTACTCTTTTCGTTTTGAATTTCTTCATCGGCCCAACTTCAGTGAAATAGGCACTGTACTGTGCCAGCATGTATCCCGTTTGAGCGGCAGTCCAATTATCTATATACGCAAAAAAGTTGAAGTAAATAGAGGTAGTCCCATCTGTATCAGTGCACAATTAATCGGCAAAGTTGAACTTGATGTTTGACTTTTAGTTCATTATCCATTAGATATAAAAGATATTTCAATGGTAAAGTTTTCGAAATAGAGATTATCCCAGAGCCTGGCATCTCATGTGCGGAAGAACTCTAAAAAGTAGATTTCAGGGTTCCGTCTGCATCTGGCTATCTGTATCTGAAGCTAAAGCCAATACATTTCAACGAATTTACTTGAAGTTTGATTTTTGTGCAGGTCTTGGCGATGAAATTACGAGAATCGAAGTTTGCATTCTATCCGAAAAATTAAGGATAGTTCGTCAATGATCAATTTTCAGACATATGAAATTTCGACAAAATGACTATAATTAGTAGTTCTGTTCAAGATTGATATCCGAAAATCGTTTTACACAATGCCGAAGATGGTATAAGGGTTTTCCCAGAGAAGAATCGATCGAGTACAGATTACTGATGACGTTGTTTAAAAATTACAAATTTCTCCAACACGTTTTTTTCGAGAAAAACAAGATGATCTACTTGATTTATCGGTAAAAATTCATTCCAGAGTAGTTTGAGGCACACCGCTGTTTGAAAATGCGGCATTTCTGGATAATTACTTTAACTTCTTTGTTCGAAATGGATACTTCTAGAAATATTTTCGATTATGTGAATCGGATTCTATATCTGTGATAAAAAAGATTGAACAAGTTGAATAAATTTGTTTGTGTTTTTTTTTTGTTCGAATTTGTTTATGAAGTTACACGATGAAAAAGTACGCGCGACACTGTCAAACCATTTATTCCAGTAAAATTACCATTGTTCGATTCATCCGCCATTGATTCCACCGCCGTAAGAATGTGTTGATCGGTTTCGGTTTCATCTTCAGTCCGATCTATATGAATTTCGCAATAGTTTGAATAAATCAATGTAGTGTATTCTTCATCAGTGGAAAATTGAACGTTATACAAAACTCCAAATTGTTGATTTCCGAGATAATATATTACCATTGTCCAACCCGGAGGGCTCCTCCGACGACGTAGCACACATTTGGTTGGCATTTGCAGCCTCTTCCTGGGGGGTGGTGCTGAGAAAATTTGCCTTCTCTGCGGCATTTAAATGGGACACGACGTCTTCGATCATTTCCGCCTGATTCCCGATGTCGTCGGTGCGTGCATCGTACAAAATGACCATTTGGCTATGATAGACAAAAACAACAACAAATTAATAACAATTAATAATAATAATAATAATGAATATACGTATTGTTCCATGATAATTATGTACTCATATATCGATGGCTGATAACAATAAGAGAAAAGTCCGAGAAAAAATAGTATGATTGTAATCAATATCATGATTATTATGATTGTTGTTGTGATAGTTATTAACAATATGTTTGTTTATTTTACGTATGCAATCTATTGAGCTTACTTCATATCGATGTACCGGTGAATCTGACGTATCGGAGCGTCATTTAGCCTGAAGCATCCGTTTTTGATTAACATCTCGATGAATCCGGTCGCGAATAAATCATTGTCTGCAATATGCAATTCATGTAATACGCCCACTGCTCTATCTTCCTTTACTGTCGGCGCGAAACGGTTCGAGTTTTCAGTTCGAGTAATTAAAGCTTCCATGGAAAATGGAATGATAGGGCATCGAGTAAAAAACATTCATAAATAACCAAGTTTTTCATCGTCTGATGATTATTCGCAAATTTTTCTGCCAAAAACGTGCAAACCGCTATGATCTCCTGACGCTTTGAAATCGTGTTCAGTTACTTTCGAGTCCATTGCCGTACGTTCGCTTCGACTCGTCATCGTTCCTCTGCAGGAAGAAGTGTCATAAATCTGCAAAAGTGCTGGAATATTTCCTGAGCCTCAACGAAGACGCGATAGCTCTGTATGATTGAAAAAATGTCCAACAACCTTTACACCGCACGCCAAAAAGTCTAGTGATGCGATTTGGGGCACGGCTTGGTATAGGTGAGATTGAGATAGCGCAAAATTCTATTTGAAATTTATCTATACTACTTCGGTGCAGTTTTTGAATCTCAATACTGAGTTTGCAGAGATCGAGGGTAGGTTAATTTTTCAAATTTCCGATGGTCAACGTGTGCCCCTGCAGCCGCGATATCCGTTGCTGTATCTTCCCCTGTTCCCGTCTTCACCCCCGTCGCCGACACAATTTCCGCTCGCAAACTCCAGTATACTATATCTGTATGCGGACGTAAATGCGAATTTACATCTATTTAATCTAATTCGTTTCGATCGGAGACAGATTCGTTTTGTTTGGTCGCGTACTGGATTCCGTGAACAACAATTGCGTTGGCGGTGCGGGCAAAGAGGGGAAGATACAGCCACGGATATCGCGGCCAGGGCACACGTTGACCATCGCTGATTTAAAAAATTATCGACCTCGATTGCTGCAAACTCAGTATTGTGAACCAAAAACTGAATACGCAATCACGTAATACATATTTGCAAGAACATTTTGAGCTATCTCAGGATCGCCTGTACCAAGCGGTTTCTCAAATCGCTTCATCGGGCTTTTTTGCAGCTGGCGTCCAGGTTGTTCAACATTTTTTCAACAACGCGTTCGTAGAGTTTCAGGGAATATTGTCTAATACTTTCAGGTTTGCGACACGTCTTCTAGACGAACGGTGACGAGTTGAATCTATAACGTACGACAACGGACTCCGGAAAATCGATTTCAAAGCGCGTTCGGAGATCATGGCGGTTTTGACGATTTTTGCACATGAATCCATGAATAATCATACTACAATAGTGAAGTTATACGCCATATGAACCACTGATTGTCAGTGCATTCTCAGAATGATATTCCACACTGTGTCAATGAAATATCATTGTTCTTGGAATGGAATTCCCCTCCCTTTTGTGAGAACTTGGTTGGAAGCCGAACTTGTACTGTTTGATCTAATTATCTTGTAGAATTACATATAGATATTACTTACGTATTATCAGATCCAGAGTATCTGCGGATACCATATCGGTATCCAATTCCATATTCTGGTCATTTATCTTGAAGTAAAGGCTCATTTTGGTATTCGATCACACCCGTGCGTTGTAGCAAACCAAGCCAATCTCTATACCCACGCCACGCGCTGGATGTTTTGTTTTTCGTTTTCCGGTGTTCATTTTTCATTTGTCTGATCACCTACGGGCGATTACGGTCACCCACACCAACGGCCTCAAATCAATCCCGCGCGCGTGTGAGTGATCAGACGGCTTGTATGTGATGTGACAAACGAATTGCGAAAAGTTGAGATTTAGGATTCACCCGGGAATATTGAAATATTCTGCTCGAGATGCAGAAAATGTAATGATTGTAATAAAACTCTTATGGAACTGGCTGCAATTCATGAATTTCACGAAATCGACTCAATTGTAACAGATTCAAATGGGTCTACACAAGTATAAAGAACAGTTCTCTAATCCTTCATGACTTTACAAATCGGAAATCATACCAAGAGAGACCTTTTTGAATACCAGTTAGTTTTGGCTTTCTTTGCCACATCTGTTGACTGCGGTTAGCTGGTCAAAATTGTCAGGTGATGAGTGCCGATAGTTCATTCAGTAAACATTCGAAATATGAAAACTATAAACATACGTACACTGAGAAAAAAAATTTGTTGAATTTACTAAATATTTCCAAATAGGAAAATTAGTTGTAATAATCAGGTATGCATTTCTCCTGAGCGAGAATTAGTTGACGGGAATGTAATCTCTTCGTTTCGAGAAAATATTTGGTTGCCTCAAGCAAATATCTATTTCGCCGCCCGTGACCGCCAATTTTTTTAACTCAAACGATATTTTTTTGATTCAACAAATTCTTTTTCTCCGTGTAGCCTTCCACCAATTCCAATTATGAAAAATTTTTAGAATAGTAAATGTTAGAAAACATACCTTGAATTAGTTTCCATATTTTTCGGGGCACTCAATTCTTCACAGTGTATTTTCGTACTTTTACCCTTTCTAGGAAAGCATTTTTCGTCCTAATAAACTATAAATATGGCATTGGAAATAGAATTCATAAAGTAACGATACCAATTCTGATTCTTATTCTGCTTGTTCTCATTCCTATACTTTCTCATTCTTCTGCAAATTGAAAACTTGACAGGATTAGAGCTTGGGTCCAGACGATACAAAATTGCTATGGCTGATTGAGACCGACCGAGTGGATCGGCTGTAACTTTGCAATCGATCAAAGAAAAAGTGGCGCAGTGATCTGTAGAACGGCTCGATCGAAAGATTATCAACTTTAGAGGTTCATATACGATAGGTGGACTGTAGGTATCTTCGGTTTGTGCGGTCCTGAAAATATGGGTCGTAATTTTTTTCGATAAAGCCTTCACTGAAAATTTCAGGAGGGTGTTCGGCCTCGTTTATTTTTTTGGCATGATTTCTTTGAATTTCTTTTACAATTTTTTCTTCATCGAATTTTATTATTCGATCCGCAAATTTTGGTTTTTGCTCAGTTTCTGATTCTTTTCGCTCTTGCGGCTAGATGTGACAGCGCTGTAGAAAAAAGTTCCACACATCCCATTGAAAATTTTGAATCAACCGAAAAACTGGAAGTGTGGAAAAAAAATTTCTAGTTGTCGAATCAAGCTGCAAGAGTCAGGTGAATGATAGAACCTGAGAGAAAACAAGAATTTCAGAATCTGAAAAAAATTACGTAGAAGAAAAATAATATATCAATCGAGATTATCATTATTTGTTCAACATATCAATTACAATCAATTTCATACATTTTATTCCGTTCAACTTTACAGGTTCATATACGATTGGCGTGAAAAATTCCACGAGGGTATTCGGCCTCGTTTATATTTTTGGCGTGATTTTTTTGAATTTCTTTCACAATTTTTACTTCATCGAATTTTATTATTCGATCCGCAAATTTTGGTTTTTGCTCAGTTTCTGATTCTTTTCGCTCTTGCGGCTAGATGTGACAGCGCTGTAAAAAAAAGTTCCACACATCCCATTGAAAATTTTGAATCAACCGGAAAACTGAAAGTGTGGACAAAAAATTTCTAGTTGTCGAATCAAGCTGCAAGAGTCAGGTGAATGATAGAACCTGAGAGAAAACAAGAATTTCAGAATCTGAAAAAAATTACGTAGAAGAAAAATAATATATCAATCGAGATTATCATTATTTGTTCAACATATCAATTACAATCAATTTCATACATTTTATTCCGTTCAACTTTACAGGTTCATATACGATTGGCGTGAAAAATTCCACGAGGGTATTCGGCCTCGTTTATATTTTTGGCGTGATTTTTTTGAATTTCTTTCACAATTTTTACTTCATCGAATTTTATTATTCGATCCGCAAATTTTGGTTTTTGCTCAGTTTCTGATTCTTTTCGCTCTTGCGGCTAGATGTGACAGCGCTGTAAAAAAAAGTTCCACACATCCCATTGAAAATTTTGAATCAACCGGAAAACTGAAAGTGTGGACAAAAAATTTCTAGTTGTCGAATCAAGCTGCAAGAGTCAGGTGAATGATAGAACCTGAGAGGAAACAAGAATTTCAGAATCTGAAAAAAATTACGTAGAAGAAAAATAATATATCAATCAAGATTATCATTATTTTTCTAGCATATCGATTACAATCAATTTTATACATTCCATTTAGATTGTCTGTTTTACAGGTGAGTAGGTACCTAAGCTGAAGCTACGACAAAAAATTGGACAATGTCCGATTGGAATCATAGATAAAGGACGATTTTTGAGGTAAAATCATATTTTCCACCAAAAGTAGCGACAAATTTTTCAACCGACAGGAACAAATGTTTTCGAAGAGTTCAAGGATGATTCTGATAGGTATACCGGTCGAGGATTACAAATATTCCGTGTCGTCGCATCTTAAACAAAAGTCAGATTTTGATAGTGTGAAATTGACGAAGAATGCCTCATTACTGATATTTTCATCAAATAGCAGCAGCGAGTCAGGCAACACCATGGAAATGAATCGAATTACGCTTAATTCAATATACGCGCTTTATTATATTAGTTCACGATAATAAATATCAGCAGCGCTAGTAGCGCTGCGTGGCATCATATTCTTAGTGCATATACCCATCTGAACATTGTATGAGACGGATAGACTAGTACCGCCACCGGCCACCGGCCACCGAGCAAATGTCGCTCTGGAATGGTGTAGCGGTGTAACGGTGTAGCCTGGTGTAGCCCCAATGGAAAGTGCCATAAGTTATTTGAATTCCAAATTTCTTTCTCATTCATATTTTAAAATAATACGATCACTTAAAAAAGTTGCAAAATCGTAGGTTTATGTCGTATACATATAACAAGTTGTTAAGTAACGTTAAAATTTTCCTTTGAACAAATCGAATGCAAATGGGTATAATTAATATCAATGCAAAATGGGGAGATGTGAAATGATAATCTTTATTAGTGATTTGATTTTTGCGGAAATTCTATGATATTCTTAGAAGACATACTGAATTCATAAATAAAAATTTTGTAGAATCATAATTTGTGATCAATTTACTGTCACTCTTCTGTCACTTTTGTGTCACTATTCAGTAACTATATTTGAACATTTTTTCTCACTTTTTTCACTTTTTTTGACTACTATGCTGACTATGAGCCTTGTTATCTATATCTGATATTGTATGATACAAAAGTGAATCGTAGCAGTCCAAATGGAGCCTGGATCGAATCTTACCGTCCAATCATGATCGGTACACTAGTTTGAGGGTATTCAACCACCTTTCACGCTTCAGACGAGCCTGCAGATGGTCCTTTGTTACAGTAAAATAGTCTTCGGTGCTCAAGTCGCTGGCTTGGATAGAATCGCCATGTTGATCACAGACTGGCAGAGCTCATTCAAAATTGAGTAACAAACGTGATGAAGAAGTGAGGGTTATTATACACGCTATCACCTCAAAAACGCGGAGAACCAAAAGGCGGATTGAGCCTAACTGCCGCCCTAGGCTTGCGCGCAAAGGCCTCCCTTTTCATGAGGCAATAGATACAGACCTGGGTGAGGTTAAATGAAATAAAACAAGCGGGTTTGGGCTGACCATAAGCCAGCCTTCGAACTTCCCGTTTTCCAACTCATTTCGAGATAGAATGATGAAAATTTTAATTTGAAAAAAAAAAAAAAAAAAAAACACCGCGTTGATGTATTTCAAAATTTGGTCGTTTTCAAGTTGGAGCAAATGCTATCGATGAAGACCAGGATCATCGAAATCCGTTGATCGGTGCTGGAGATATCGGCAATTGAAATTTTTTTTTCAAAATTTTGATTTTAAATAACTCATAAACCACTCGTCTGATCAAATCCAAAATCCAATTAGTTCTAAGTTACGGAAAAGCGCGTCAGTTGAGACCAGAATCATCAGAATCTGTTGATTCGCTCTCGAGATATCGTCGGACAAAAAAGTGATCGCATACGTACATGTACACACATACATACATACACACACACAGACGTCCATCCAAAAATGGTCGGAAATAATTCTCTAGACTTTAAAACGTGGACATCCGGTAAAAACTTAACTTTTCATTTTCGATGTGATTACAATAACTTCCCTTTTTTTCAAAAAACGGGAAGTTAATACGTGATAGATCGAAGATGATTATTATCTCTTTTCTCTCACTAGCTGAAGTAGGGTTCTTAGTCGCACTGCTATGCAGTCTTCATAGCTATATCGAGGGCTTAGGACCAGAAGGGCGTAACCCACCAAAAACGGAGTATACTGCCATAAGGGCGTATCCCCAACTTTAACACGGGAGTTCCATAAGGGAAAAATTAGGCAGACTGCTGCCAGAAGGGCGTAAGCCCACTACCATACTGCCAGAAGGGCGCAACCCGAAAAAAGTGGGTTACGCCCTTCTGGCAGATCACTGATAATTTTTTCCCCGATTCAAATCACCTTCTTACTGCCAGAAGGGCGTAACCCTCAAACATTGAAAACGTGATGTTCGCCTTACTAGATGTGCGTGACATCGCCCTTTCTGGAATTTGGTAACCTTGTTACAGCCGGAAGGGCACAA
The DNA here is from genome assembly GCA_963989295.1 of Ametastegia equiseti. NCBI lineage: Eukaryota > Metazoa > Arthropoda > Insecta > Hymenoptera > Tenthredinidae > Ametastegia > Ametastegia equiseti. The sequence continues at coordinate 27,521,449 of OZ022389.1, forward strand.
CTAGACGTCACCGTATGAGAAAATTATACATGTAACAAACTAACGAGAACAAATGAAGAAAAAATGAGAGATTATAATAAATTGAATTAGAAATTGAAAATCTGCGATTCTTTTAAGGCAGTCATATATATGTATATCAGTGTTCGTTACTAATTCGTCATTTTTCGTTTGTCACCCAAGTTGATATGTACTCCCGAAAAAAAAAATTTCGATAAGATTGATACCGAGTTAAGTTTAGCCTTTCGTGTGTACACTGTAGTATTGCCGTAACTCCACATCGCAAATTCCTTTTTAGGCACAATCGTTGAAAACGGAGTGCCTTCAATACATTCACCATCGCCAAAAACGTCGGATCGAGTAAAAGTTCTGTAATCATATAGGCAGCACATTTTGGCACCTAGGTAGTCGTTTTCGAGCATTTTCAAGGGGGATGTATGTGACCCCCCAATATCTTGTAAACACGTTTTCGAGGGGCTATTCACTGAGATTCCATAAGATTCCAAGACGACACAGTCGCTGTTAGAATCTCCGGACTCTTTGGCAGTCTTTCGCGTCGTCCCTGGTCGTCTCTGGCAATCTCTCGTCGTCTTGGTCACAATCTCTCGCATCTCTGTCGCCTCGGACGAAAATTGGGTTTCGCGCATGCGCAAGGCTTGGACCGACTATATCGGCCATGGACTAAAATCTCGATTTTGAGGTTACGTTTCGATTGTTATGGTTATGAGTGGTCTCGATAATAAGTATAATAACAGCTCATTGTCAGTCTGCGCATGTAACATAAATGTTTGAAGTTTTATAAAAGGCACTCACGATAAAACAGGTAAGAGATTCCTTATTATTACATTATTAGTGATAATTGAATTGAAGGATGGCACAGGAAAACGGTGTAAGCGCTAAAAGATCGAAAGTACGTTTTTAATTATTTTTTTTCATGAAAAAATCAGTCATAATACAGATGACGAGAAAATTGATTTTGAATAATAATAATGCCCAAAAATTATTAATGAACTGTTTAAACAAGCCATTGTTTGACAAATTTTTGGAGAATGTTTTTTTCTGTCGTGTGAAATAAATTCGTTTGTGTTTCGCAATACACACGAATTTTTGAAATAATTTTTTTATCATTTTGAAATTCCCGTTTTTCAAAAATTTTTATTTTGAAAAATAAAGGAAAAATCGTGAATTTTGAATATGTTTGCCAGTTTTATATTTCAAGATTGTGTTAGCAACTTGTGTTCATTATCGCACCTATGCTGTTTTTTATGGTCCGCCCATTTGCCCCGTAATGTTTGAAAATTTCTACAAGTTAGAAAATCTACAACCGGATCTTATACATTCAGGTTGAAGCTTGCGATTAACATTCATCCGACAATTGTAATATCGCAATTGTAATTTTAATCTGTATCCAAATTGGAAAAAAGTTGGCACGAACCGCGGACTTACACTGGCACGGAAAAAATCGATTTTTTCGAGTCATTTCCTCGACCATTGATCGCTATAATGAATTGGGGTTTGGACCAACCGAAAAAGCTTGGAAAATTTCTAAACGTGCCTTCTAATCTCACTTCTAATTTTTTTCTATAATCAATTAATTTAATTTTGGGACAGTTTCGTTGTTCTCCTGTAAAATCATGATGATGGCGCTGGAAACCGTTTTGCCGTGCCTCCCTTCATATCAATCCTGATACTTGAATATAATTGTAACTCACACAAATTTTTTAGTTTCGTACAATCGCACTGTAACTATTTGTACCTGAAACAAACCTTCAGTTCATCTATATCCGCAAGACTATCCGGTCAACGACGTATTTTTTTAATTCAAAGAAATGTGAGAATAATTTTCATAAATGGTATTTCCTAATAGATATTTTATCGGAGTTTTCGATTGAGAGAAGTTTAGTATCGAAAGAAGAACGGTATAAACTAACTGGCAAAGGAAACCTATAACCATGGAGGACTCAATCGAGGACTCAATGAAAGACATCGACTCTTCAGAATCACCTGTACTATGTGCGAGGTGCAAACGAACGATATCTTCAGTACAGGAAGTCAACACCGACCCATCACCTTCTGAAGTATTCTGGAACAAATTGGAGTCTGATTTCGAAGTTGTTATTCCAATTTACATCAAGCTCATACTAGGATGTCAGAGTCTTGACAATCATCATGCATTTCGTCATATGACGGAGGACACAATCAACGACGTTGAGAAATTCGCTGCAAACGAACTACAGTCCCTACTGGAACCAGGTGTCGATTCGAAAAATTATTTCGGCATGTTTCATAAGGCACCGGAAAAATTCAAGTTCATGTTAGGCGACAGAACACTACTAAAAGACCTAATACTACACGTGAAATCGACGAAGCATCAATATTGGAAGAACATCGAGAATAAAAATCAGCCTCTCCAAGTGGCACGATCTTCGAGAGGCCCTTCCTCCAGAGACGCTCTCAGCATTAACATTGACATCTCGGTTGACGCTCAAGTTGAAAGTGGAAAGAAAAAGGTAGCTGATATCATTCGTCCGATGGTTGGAAAAAACAGACAAAATGTGGACTCCGAATTATACCGCAAACTCAAAAGTGAAATCAAAATCGTGATCACACCTTTAGTCGATCCTCAGAACCCATCAACGAATTCATCTTACACAGCTCATGTTACTTGTCCTGTATGCGGCGTTGTATTGAACTTCACTAAAGCAGTAAGGAATAATAAGGGTAGATGGGTCATTTCGAACTTCAACAGGCATATCAATCTTCATTCTGGCAACAAAAAGAAGACCACAGCAAACGCAAGAGAGTATGTATATCCGCAGCAGCAGCAGAAACCGCACTGTCAGAATGAAGAGGACGTCCAAAATCTTAATCCATTGGTTGCCCAGGATAACTTGCAGAATAGTGAAATTCGTGATTCACCGCAACTGAACCACACTGCGCAAAGTTACCACGAAAATTTTCCACATCTAGACACCAATGTCCGGAACTATCAAGATATTTCAACTCCGAACTCCGGGCTACTAACGACAGAAACTGAACTCCGAATTTTACCCGCACAGAGAAGAATTGAACAACCTGAGCAGCACTGTTCATCTTTCGGAGAAACATTTGCTAATTCTCTACATATTTTGGGAGAAAACTATGAAGGGTTCCAGGGGGAATGAACCATCAGAGTAATTGCCGGACGAATTACTCTGACATGCTGACGAATGTTCGACCACTAAACAAAAAACTCTTCAGGAAAAATGAAATAGAAGAAGACGAGGAGGAAAAAGAAATACTCGAATCACCGCTTTTGAACATGCTCAATGAAGCAGCAATTGCAAAGTTTCATAGTAAGAAGAAAGGATACAAATACGATGTAGGAATTAAGGACTTTGCTTCATATGTATTCATGACAGGAGGTAGAACCGCGTATGAGACTCTCGCTGCAAATTTACCACTTCCTTCAATAAGCACAATCAGTCGTACATTAAATAAATCAAGTGCTTCAATGATTGAGGGTAAGTGTCGATTCGAGGAACTTAAGCTTTTTTTGACGACTAGAAATTTGCCTTTATCCGTGTGGCTGAGTGAAGATGCTACGCGCATTATTAACCGCATACAATACGATCCAGTAACAAACCAGTTGGTCGGTTTTGTATTACCTTTGGATAGCGACGGAATGCCGAAAACGAATTCCTTTTTAGCTACTTTTGCTAAGACTATTGAAGATTGTTTCCTTGCGCATAAAAAAGCATCTTTGTTGTACGCAATAATGGTTCAGCCCCTAGCCAAAAATAGCCCTTCGTTTTGTCTTTGTTTATTCGGTACAGACAACAAATTTTACACTGAAGACGTGACGAAACATTGGAGTTTCATTGTACGAAAATTAAGGGACCATTCTATTACCGTGGCAGGCATTTCGTCAGATGGAGATAGCAGGTTGTTACGAGCAATGACAATAGAGAGTTGTTTGGGAACATCTGATCAGAGGCTGAAAAGTATCGATGGTAATGGTACTGTTCTGCCAGGATTCCACGCATCATTTCTAGCAAAAATTATGTTTGTTCAAGACCCCGTGCATAAAGTTGTGAAATTAAGAACCCGATTTGTTTCTAACTCTATTATTATACCTATGGGGGATTATGTAGTTTCGGTTGGTCATATAAAAACGATGATGCAGGCTGTTTCAAAGGACAAACATTGCCTCAGCGAAAAAGATGTATCAGTAAAGGACAAAATGAACTTTCCTTCTGCTATGAAGCTATGCGATCCCAAAATATGGACACTTCTTGAAGAGCACGTTCCTGGAAGTGAGGCAACGAGAGCTTATTTGAAAATGCAATATTATGCAGCAAGTTCCTATCTTTCACGGAGTACTAGTGCGAAAAACCGGATCTACTATATTTAGTACTGCGTTTATTTTCTACGGCTGTGGCGTGCGTGGATAGGCACAGTCTCCAATTATTCGATAAGCGGAAACTTTATAACAATGAATGCGTATGTTTGCATAGAACTTAATGCACACTCTTTGGTCAGTGCAATAGTTCAATATCGAGATGCCAAAACCCCTCATCTATTCTTGCCGTGGCTATTCGGAAGTCAATCCTGCGAGAGTTTCTTCCGAGAATTAAGATCAATGACAACTACACGCTGCACAATGGTGAATTTTAGTATGCTGGATTGTCTCCATCGAATTGCACGAATTCAGTTACAAGCAGATATCGCAGTGACCAAATTCGAACCTGGCAAGCAGTTACAGTTTCCCCGGAATAATCATTCAAGTGCTTCATTTGAATGTCAGGATGTGGATGTATTAGCCGAAAATTTGATTTGCAGTGATACTTGTGCTTTGCCCAACAACACGGAAATTGTGCAGGTTATGAATATGGCCAAACAAGATGCATACCTCCTAATGCGTACTCTTGGGGTGGATATAGATATTGAAGTTGCGAATAAATTTCCGCTTCCATGCATTTTGAGAGGCGAAAATGTTGAAATAGACGATGAAGAGGCTGAATTTGACGATGGACAAGTTCTGTCTTCTTCCAATGTCCCAGAGCCTGAAGTAGATAGCACGAAGGACACAAGCTCAAACTGCGAATTGTTGCAAGATCTCACAGTCTTATGAAGTCTACAGGGACACTTGGAACTCAAGGACTACTCTTCATTTGTAACGGTTGTAAAAGAGACTAGTCCATTCACAGTAGTGAAAGATTCGGCTGGAAGAGAAACTGTGGTACGCAAATCTTCAATCTGCTGGTTATTGAATGAAGGTACGGGCTACTTCAGCAGTGACAGGCTTCAGAGGGTTCGTGAGTCGGAATATGACTCATATCGAAAGTCCAAACCAGAGCAAATAGAAAGCTCGGACTATGTAGAGCAATGCAGCCAGATAAATATAGGTGATTGGGCTGTTTTGGAACGCATGGATAATAAGGCATGTCTTCTTGGTCTTATCCTTGGATTCGGATACTTAAATGAAAAAACTCGGAAAGCCACTGAGTATTCGAGTAATTATGCGAATATTGAGGGAAATAAGAAGAAGATAGGTGTACTATGTCAGTGGTTCACCGTACTTCAGAATGGGTATCTAGCCTTGTCGAATGATTTTGCTCATGGATTTCTTAACATTGAAAAATATAAATTAACAGTATCCAATCCAGTAATAACCGAAGCTGGTTTATCGCTTGATGCCGGGGTGTACAGAAAAATCAGTTCCTTATTTTAAAGTATGTGCGTCCCTAAAAATGTGTGCGTAGTTTACATTAGTCAGAGAAACGAAATGCGGTTTATTTACTTTTTTAAAAGCACAAACGAATAGTTCACAGAGACTTATTATGTTTGTACTGACGCGAAGTCTGAAATAGTTGTATAAGATAGTTGTAATTGAGAGTTTAAGAATTTTTGGAACAATATTTATTACCCAGTACGTTACTCACGATCTCGTTCCTAATTCACCAAAGAAAATAAGTCCGAAATGAGTGAAAAAGCGAAACCAAAGACTGTATAAAAATAAGTATCCTGTTACTTAATTCGTTCGTCGTAGATTCCAGAGTTTAATTGATAATTATGTTCTTAAGTTTCATCACAAACATATGTTTATTATTATTATTCTTTATCCCATATCTGTTCCTATCCTGAGTCCTATCCATAACTTAGTTACGCCCCTGTGTATGATATATTGGTAGACTTACAGTTTCATTCTCATATTCATTCAAGAAAACATCGGTTTTTCTCTCGCATTTTCCAAGAAATCACTTAACAAATCAGTGAAATTAAGAAAAACCCTCTAAGAAGAAAGTATAGTTGTGCTCATGAGTTATTGCAGGTCGCTTCACTGTGGACAGTCATCAACATTGTAATATAGAAATGCCGGCCCATTCTGGTCCACATACCAAAATGTTCCATATCGGATACAAGATTTCTGAGAATTTGTTGAAATTTTTAAATTGTAGCCTCCGATGTAATTCTTCTCTCAAGCGATGCTATTTTCCAATTTGAACAAATTGACTCAAAAACATCGTAGAAAAAATGCAGCGTGCCTTTAAAGGACGAATCAATTATATATAGAAAATTACGAACTGAATCTGAGTGGTCAAGGGTTTCAATTCAATTATCTATTTTCATGTACCTATTACGTACGGATACTTGAATTATTATAAGAATAAATACCGGTTTTCAAATGTTATTTTTAATCATTTTTTCGCGATTATTCGACGCATGAGTTGTTTTCAAGTTTTGTATTGCTATCCATTGCCGAATGTGGCCGAGTATCACCGAGCGCGAGCGATTGAGGGATTCTCCGTCAACTTAAACAGCGCATTTCCTTTGGAATCTCTGGCAATCTTATGCGTCGTCTGGCGTCGTCTCTCGGTCGTCTCTGGCGTCTTATGTCGTCTTTAACAATCTCACTTAGAGATTCGCCAGTGAATAGCCCCTCGCACGTTTTCAGCCGCACTGGTAAACCGATTTTGTTGAAATTTGCGGAGGATACTTCTAATTTCCACGCAGATGTGCAAATTTCACGAGTAGATCCGACTTCCGGTTTGAAAACGGCGTTTGCTAACTCCGTCAATTTTGAAGATATAGCATTGCGAGCTTAGAAATACAGTTTTATGATCGCAAATGAAAATTTTGGGAATTTCTGAAGATTTTTCCGCCACCTGTGTCTGGGTGCGAAATCGTTCAAGTTTCTTGTGAGCACGCCTCCAGCCAAACCGCTGAACTGATTTTGATGAAACATTGTAACGGTATACAGTCCCGCTACTACAAGTAAAAGGAATTTATGGTTATAAAATAAAGTCACAATGTTATACCGTTATACTTCCGGTTTGGAAATGGCGTTAGCTATATCTACGTCAATTTTCAAGATACAACATCGAGCCCTGGAATACAGTCTCATGGTTGTCAATTGAAATTTTGAGAATTTTTGAAGATTTTTTCGGTACCTGCGTCGCGGTGCAAAATCGTCCACGTTTCTCGTAAACACGGTTTCAGCTGAACCGCGGCTCCATCGAGTTTGATTAAATTTGCAAAGGATACTGTTTTGACCTCAAAGATGCGAAAATGTCTTTGCATACCCGATCCAATTGCTGCAGGTTCTTTCATACAAAAAAAAAAAGAAAAAATGACAGTAGGCGATCGTGCCTCGGGCAAAAAAGCGATGAGCTTTTTGGCTAAAACGGGCTAGTTTCAATGTTGAGTATAAAGCCGGGATCACGATCACGTTAACTTAACTTAACGGAACGGAACGTAACGTAAAGGAACGGAACGTAACGTAAAGGAACGGAACGTATGAATGCCGGAACTTAACTTAAGCGGCCATTATAAAGACACGCTATCACCTCGAAAACGCGGAGAGCCAAAAATCCTACACCACTCGACTAATCGGAATGAAACTTCAGAAATCGATGCATTGTTTTGGCAGAAAGTAGAGAGATTTTTCATTTTTCAGAAATAAAAAAAAAAAATTTACAGATTCGTTATCGACTGCATAATTTCTCCGTTACCTTTCCGTTAAGTTGGGTTCCGGCATTCATGCGTTCTGTTCCTTCAAGTTACGTTCCGTTCCGTTACGTTAAGTTAACGTGATCGTGATCCCGGCTTTATACAGGGTGTCCCATTTTGATCAATCCAGTCGAATATCTTGCAAACTGAAACTATGGCCGAAAAATTGTTGAGACAAACGTGCGGTTCGACGGAGGACAGAAGTTGGCAGAATTAGTTTTGTCATAGGTGGTACCACTTCCGAGGTATTGGATATAGTTAGGGGAAGGTCGGGTAGTACCGACCACCTATCAATAAGCTTATTCTTGTATAAATAATTTTGTGGAGGGTTAGAATTAATTGCCGAAGTGGTTTTAAGTTTGTTGACTTTTTAGTCGAAAGAATATATTCTAGACATGAATAAAAATTAACCCACATTCTTCTAATCGACAATGGAAAAGAACAAATAATTTCGCTAATTATATGAAAGATTGGCGGGTTGTACCGACCACCCTAGTTTTCTAAGATTATTTTATGCGTTTTTTGTTTCTCGTTGTTATTTTTGATTCCACTTCGGTCCATAGTCGTTCTTCTTCCTGCGATTTCCCTAAAAAATCAAACGGGTTACGGTATAAATAGAACAGAGAATCAACGGACGATAGTCAACACATACAGAATAGAAAATTATGTGTTAAGTTATTATTACAAGAAGACCATCACGTTCAGCTGGACCGATACCGATCTGAAATTTACTGCCACCGAAAGTAGATAAATAATCAAACAATTATTGTCATCGACACTCAAAAATGGGGCTCAATTGGAGTGGTCGGTACTAGAGTTCCTAGAATACAGAGTTGAGTCAATCGCCGCCATTCTGTACCGAAGTAAAATTGCGGGAAGGTTTAAACTGACGTAAGGAAGTAATATAACGTTGATAATTGTGAATAACTGGATTACGAGCTCTTTCATGACTGAATTTTTCATTTCGGCTATTTTGTTTTTGGAAATTCCTCGGAACGTCGAATACGGTTTCACTAACGACGTTGTTGGTGGCATTGCGATATTTGAGGTTATGTTAACGCGTTACTTTAGGATCAAGGTCGAAAAGATAATGCGGGTTAAAGACTCTTGATATTATCATAAAAACTTTCTGAAAAAGCATTATTTCACGATAACCTGTATAAAACACTCTTGACCATGATGAAAATGATCGTTGATAAGATATTGAGAATGTTTATATTCAAATATTCGCCCGTCTCCGCCATTACGTGCCGAAGTTGAAGAGCCAATCAAAAGGAATTATCGATTGACTCAACTCTGTATTCTAGGAACTCTAGTCGGTACCACCCGCGATAGTGTCATGGTCGGTACCACCCGCCAGCCAAGCCAGAGAAAAATAATTCGAGTATCAAAATTGTCTGTAGGTACATTTGGGAATTTCATTGCTCATTTCAATAGCCTGATATTGGTAAAATATCACCCATAAGTGAGATTATATAAATAAAACTCACCTGCCATCCTGAATTTGTTCTTCAAACGTTAGTTCCCTGTAAAAAATGCGGATAGAATTCCCTGCTGAAAAAGAATCATAAAATCTCATAAAAAAAAGAAAATTGGATGAAAAATGTATGAGAAAACGATGTGGATGTGTCACTGAAAATCCTCATAAATACTGATGATCATTGAATGGAATTCATATGAGAGAATTCTATGAGAACTCTATGAGAGTGTATCAGAAACGGTTAGTTGACCCGTGAATCGACGTTTCTCTACCAGAATTTATGAGACACACTCACGATTTCGCAGATTTTATGAGAATGATTATGAGGACCGTGCTATCAGAGTTTATGAGTTCTTTTAACAAACACATCTACTATGTGAGTTTTAAGAGACTATGCGAGCAATTGCCTCCACGAACAACTACTTGCTGTTACAATTCCTTCTATGATATCGTACTCTCTAAATTTTTTGGAGTGAAATATCACTCGAATGGAGTGAAAATTCACTCCAAGCGATAGTGACAACTGCGCAAATCCAACTGGAGTAAATTCTCATTCTTTTCTTGGAGTGAAAAATCGCTCTCTCTCAAAGAGTGAAATTTCCACTCTACCCAGAGTGGAATACTACATCCATATTGGAGTGAATTATAATCGCCAGTCAACCCAGGAATTGAGGAATTCATTATTTTCCAAATAATAAATGCATAGTTTGCAGTATAAAATTCAATGACTTCTTGTCAATATACAAAATATATATCAAAATCATCACGTACTGAAAAAAAATATGTCTAAGGCAAAACGTTGAACCGAGTATATCCAAGCCGTCGTAAATCTCAAGTTTCCTATCCTAACTTTGTGCAGACGATTATTTGCTTGAATTTTACTGTTATAATACGACACCGCACGCGATATAAATAATTGCAAGATTGTACGAACTTACCTAAGTGAAGTTCAATCTCGATTATATAAGTCGTCTCGTCCTAATAGATCAATTGGTAGTAACGGCGTTACTGTATGAGGTATTTGATCTAGAGGACAAGACCACGAATTATAATAACGCACGACAGTACAATCTTTCTGATAATTATTAACACTTACTTTGGCCGAAATTGTACCACAATTTTGTTCACAAAGGTTGACGGGATATTGACGCCACGCTAGTCGAGTATTTTACACGGGAAAAGCCTCGGTAGCGGGTGGACGCTGTGCGGTGCAGTTTACTGCCAATGCACGTTAGTAACTCGAAATTTCACTCTTGCTCAGAGTGATGTTTAGAGTGAAAAATCAACCACTCTAGTCGTTGGAGTGAAAATATTCACTCTTTGCAAAAAAGTGCTCAGGTTCACTCTAAAAAAGTGGTTATTCTTGATTATGAATATATCACTCCAAGAAATTAAGAGAGTATGAGGTATTTTATCTTTAATAAATAACGACGTTTTACGCGGATTTCGGTACTGGATATTTATCAGACTGTATGAGTTTCCTCGACGAAGCCTCGGATTCTAGTAGCGATCGTCTATGATATCGTATGAGGTATTTCATTTTTGGTGAATTACGACGATTCACGCGGATTTCGGTACTGGATATTTATCAGACTGTATGAGTTTTCTCGACGAAGCCTCGGATTCTAGTAGCGATCGTCTATGATATCGTATGAGGTATTTCATCTTTAATGAATTACGACGTTTTACGCGGATTTCGGTACTGGATATTTATCGGACTGTATGAGTTTCCTCGACGAAGCCTCGGATTCTAGTAGCGATCGTCTATGATATCGTATGAGGTATTTCATTTTTGGTGAATTACGACGATTCACGCGGATTTCGGTACTGGATATTTATCAGACTGTATGAGTTTTCTCGACGAAGCCTCGGATTCTAGTAGCGATCGTCTATGATATCGTATGAGGTATTTCATCTTTAATGAATTACGACGTTTTACGCGGATTTCGGTACTGGATATTTATCAGACTGTATGAGTTTCCTCGACGAAGCTTCGGATTCTAGTAGCGATCGTCTATATGATATCGTATGAGGTATTTCATCGTTAATGAATTACGACGTTTTACGCGGATTTCATTACCGAATACTTTTCAGACTGTATGAGTTTCGTCGACGAAGCCGCGGATTCCATTAGCGATCGTCTCTGATATCCTGTGAGGTATTTTACATGGATTTTGGCACTGAAAATTTATTAGCCTGAATGAGGTGATACTAATAATATCAGTAAGCACGAATAACAAGCTTTCAATTCTAAACGGAAGTTTGGAAGATAGGTGGAACACCTTTTCGGCACACCTAGGTTATAACAGAGCATTTTCCGAGTTGTTCGTTGAATCTCTGAAACTGTTTTGATTATAATAAGGTGCGCGCTTTGTGAAATTGCTGCTGATGAAAATCAATGCACCTATTTAGGCACGAGATACATGAACGTATGTTTGTTGTATACTCATCATACATGAGCCAGGTTACGGTTTTTTCAATTACATTTTTAACGTAGTTCGGGATCTGGACATCGCAGATAAGTATGATTGAATAGAATATGTAGAATAATTTTTTTGCGAAAATGTTTTTACTCAAAATCTCAGTAGATAATTAACTCTTGGTAATCTCAAACTAAAAATGTTGTGGGTATGGACGTATACACTGTGAGTATATGTCAAGTCTCTTTCCTAATTTCTTCAATCATTTTCCTCACTATCACCATCCTCGTCACTCGCGCTCGCACTGTCAGCTTCTACGTCTTCTGCGCTTTCCTTCACCTCATCATCTTCCTTTTTCTTCTCCTCGTCTTTTTTGGCTTCCTCTTTGTCCTTTTTCTCCTCTTCCTCCTCTTCTTCCTCTTCTTTCTCTTCACCCTGCTGGGAAGAAATCATAGAATCTCAAAGAAACTCACCTTTTTTCAATGAGAATTCCTGATTTTACCAAACTGTATGAGAAACAGAAAATTTTTCTCATAGGAGGGCTTATGAGAAAGTATGAGTTTTTTATACTTACAAGAATTGATGAGGTAATATATACTTACAATATCTTTATCAGAGTTGATCAGAATCAAAACTTCGATGCAGTTTTATGGTAAAAACAAAAAGAAAAGTCTATGAGAGTATATTCAATCAAAATAAACCTGCATGAGATTTTATCAGTATGAAGTGATTGATCTTCAATCTCAAATTGTATGCTGAATGAGCTTTTGAAATGAAAGTACGGGGTAGTAAGAAACGAGTGAATGACGAATACTTTCGTGAATCGGTGAGTACTGGCGAGTCTGGGTGACTCTTGGGCGACAATATTTTTTCTATCTATAACGTACTTGAAGTATTGAAGACATTGAGACGGAATAACTTTTTCTCCCTTGACAAATGTTGAAGAATAATAAATATTCGACAAGTTTTGACGATTTTAAGCAAGCTATTCCACTCGACGCGGCTTGGGTCAGGAGCTGTCGAGGCTCAGATACGATAAACTATTAGTTGGGCGCCAGTTAGTTTATTAAAACTAACAAAACAATTTGTCGACTAGCTTTTACGATTGTTGAGACTTTTCTCAGGGCGAGTACAATTGGGAGACCCGAAGGATGGGAGAACTAAATTTCCAAGAGCAATATAACGAATTGGATTCAGACAGAATATACAAGTTTATTACTCACAAATTGTCGATCTTGGAGTGGAGTATTATATCCAATACACTTATACAATTAACACAATTATGTTAAAGCTAATTATCTTTGATGATAATTTTAACAAAAGCGAATCTAAATTCAACAACACATATGTATACATTTAACGTGTGAAAATCGTGAGCTCTAACAAGACAAAAGAAGATGACCGTTTAGGTCGACGATACAATAGAGTGTGTACACCGCGCGTTCAGACAAACGAGTGTGTCTAGAGCGCTGACGAATTTCGCTATTCAATCGGACAATAATAGGGCGGTAATATTTGAATTTCGTTCAAGAACTGACTTACAGTCTAATAAATCTCCGACGATTGACGTTGAATATTCTTAATTCCTATTTCCTGTTACACCCTCCCCCTTCGGAGTTCAACGTCAATTGTCGACAACTTGCAAGGGTCAACAAATGTTTGTAACTTGACTTGTAATAGTTGGGGTTGTTCATAATTCCCTCTTTTGTGATAATTTCACTTACTTGACCTGCTGACTTGTAGTTCTGTCGAATCCATAATTGAAAATACCATGCTGAAACATATGAATCGTGTCTACTTGGAAATTTAGTCAGGTGACAATTTGGATTGGATGAATAGGTTGGCTACCGGTTTGATTTATCGGAGCCGATAGGGATAACATGAGATTTTCAGGTGACAACGTAAATATACCTGCCTGACATAAAAGCTTCAACGTTACTAAATTGATAGAAAATTAACAATGACAAAGTTTTGACAATAAATGCGATAACCGTGACATCTTCTTCATCCTGTAGTTTCGGTCCTTCTTTCAAGACTTCGTGCAGAGTTCTGATCGTGGCCTGCGCCTGGAGAGCATCAATAGCTTGTTTACATTTGCTTTTGACAGTTGCCGGGCAGATTATGTCTTGGGATGACTAGGTTTTCACGTCAGGGTTACATTTTCTCGTAGGAGGAAAGCTCTGAATCGACTAGGACATTAGGTGATCCTTGGGATTAGTGCATTCATCTTGTACTCTTCGTTCAGGACGTTTCGTTTTCGTCGAAAGCGTAGCGATGCTCACATAAGTGATCGGTGATTTGATCAGCTAGCTTTGGTTCCTTGGCGTCTAGGATTTTCGGCTCTCTCCGTCACCAGCTACTTCGGAAGGCATTCACTGGGAATTCTGCAGTCGGCAAAGAATCTCATTTCGTTGGTTGATTTTTCGTGAGGTTTGGATATCCTTAACTCTTGGAGAACCTTGTCAAACTTTAGCAAAGTTGACAACGATGGTGGCTTCGTAAAGACTGCCAGCGCAATTAACACGTCGATTGTCGTCTGATCATCTGTTGATGTGGCAGGTTTTCCAGTAATCGCTGATTCGCTCATCAGATAATTTGTTGATAGGATTCAATTCCTTGTGACGTATTTGTCGTGGAGATCTTTTTGTAACCGTTGCGGAAGTGTCAGCTTCAACTTGGGTGGAGGCAGGTTGTGGATTGCCTCGATCAGTTTAACAGCTTCTATTTTCCAGTTCACTTTTGGCGTGACCAGGGTGAATGTTTCCAAGTTTTGACTCAGCTAGAGTAGACTTGGTTCGTCCTAATGAAGTTTCTTGGTTAACGTCAAATTGGAGGTTGACGTTGTAGTTTCGTCGAAGGATGTCAGCGCGTCCTGTTGTTAGACATAACTGGAGGCGACTCCGACGTCTGAATCGAAAGTAGAAAGTTTGGCTTTGTTACTTCTTTTGTCAAATTTGCAAGCCTGATTTTGAGTTTGGCTTTTTCCCTTGTGAGTTTCTCTTGTATTTCCAGGATAGTTTGGTGGAAAAATATCTCGTGCACAGAGTCAATATCATCACTCATGATGGTGGAGTTTCAAGCGTTGATTCTTGATGTATGTTGTCCAATGGAGAAGTGATGCGTTGGCTTGTAGACTACGACGCGGAATCTTCAAATCAGTGACATAATATTTCCCGACAATTTCATTCGATTCGTCTACTAACTCGAAAACCATTGGTCCAAGAACTCTTTTGACAAAAGCTGGCCCTAGATATCGGAAAGCTAATTTCTAGATAGGCTTTAGCTTTGTTACCTACTTGAAATGTTATTCCCTATGACAATCGAATTTCTGTTTCGATTTCTTTTTAAGTTTTGCGGTCTAGTCAAATTTGCTTTGGCAAGCCGCTGATTTTTTTTTTTTTTTCTTACTCGATTTTGAATTTCAATTTCGTATTTCAACTTATCAAACTTATTGGTCTTCACCACCCAACCGGCAACTAATTTATTTGTCAAGATATTATATTTGATCGTTGCTAACGAAACATTTCCGCGGGTTGAGATAGGTGTCTCTCGCGTGATTGAAATAGAACGGTCTGACTCTATTGTACGCGAGGTCAAGTTTGACAATTATCGAGTGACTAAACTGCGTTTTTTTTTTTTCTTTTCTTTTTCTTGAAGTAATGATACGGAACGGTATCTCTCGGTCTCTGATAACTTGATTTTTTCAATTCGATTTTACCTGTCAATATGTTTTCGACAGTGTCGAGTTCCCTAATACTTACTAAAGATGACTCGAGTAGCTTTTCATTTTCAAAGTTAGGTTTCATGACTAATTCGACGAGATAAGTATCATTGTCTAGCAATTTTGGATTATTTTCTGACAAGATTTCGACAGAATCAAAGATCCTAACACTTGATAGTGTAGTATTCGATAGTTCGTTCTCTAAATTATGCTTTATAATTAATTCAATGATTTCATCGTCGTCTTCTGACCATTCTGAATCGCTAGGCATTTCGACTATTGTGCTCGATTCTACAAGGAGATGATCTAAGTCGTTTTCGTTTTCCTGTATTGGATTTAGCATAATCGAGTTTGATTGAGTATCAATTTGGTTTAAGGATTTGATTTGATTGACGTTAATCTCTACCTTGTTGACTTCTTGAGGTTTGATTGCGGCTTGCGCATCTTCCGTGAACGACGGACACTCTTTGTTTTCATGCCCTATTGTATGACAGATACAGCATACTACCTGCCTTTCGGCAATACAATCGCGCATAAAATGCCCTGTTCCTCCACAATTATAGCAAAACAATTTACGTGGATAAACTTGATCAAATTCGTCGTACTGCGCAAGATCGTTTTCGAATCCTCGCTCTGTTAAACTTTCAGTAGAACTAGTCGAATCCGATTCGAAATCGCTGTCGTGTTTTTGAGTCGCGTTATGTTGTATAGCATCTAAGCGCTCACATTCAAGTTCTTGATTAACATTACTTAAAGGTTGGTTTCGTTTTCTTCCTGGGTAACGGTTTGTCGAAGGAGTAGTTTGTCTAGTTCGCGGGCTATAAAGGCGTTCGTCAAAGCGTTGCGCATCGTCGTCGGTATCGCTCGACTCGCTACTTTGCCAACATAATAAGCCTCTTTTAGTCGATTGAGGATATTTTTCGCGCCTACGGTAGTGATTAGTAGTTGGTTTACTAGCGCGTGTCCTTCTGTTCCGTATTTGTTGGTGTTGTTCTTCAGACGAATAACTATCTTCGCCGAAGAATTCGCGTTCCGGTCTTGGTTGACTATTGTTGTTTGGATTTGAGCGATAATTTCCAGCTCCGCCGGTCGGGAGGTGTGATGCTTCCGATCGGGTTTGTTTACGCGGATTAGTATTGGAATTAAGCGATTGATCGTAATGATCATCGTCGCTGGAGTCGCTTGACCTGCAAGAAAGATTTTCTCTTCTTGTTCTAGGTAACCGTCTGTCAACGCCTGCATACTGAGTCGAAGATATATTACTCGGATTACAAGAGTAGGTTGACGTATGGCTTACGCTACAAGCTTGATCTATAAGATTTGACCGTATATTTACGCTTTGCTGGTTCGTTGACAGATTTTGAAAATTAGACGATGAGTTTAACATCTGCCTATACTGATGTTCAGTAACCAAAATTTCTTCATCGACAAGTCGACCATCTGGCAGAGGTTGACTGATTTTTACTTTTATAAAATACGACATTGTTCGTTCAGGGGGTTGAATTATACCATTTTTTTTTTTTTTTTTTTTTACGACGAAGGACTATTCGTGTTGAGAATACTAAGTCCTTGTTGTGTAATCGAACTAGTATTGAGGTAAAGACATTGCAGGCTATCTGGTTTTTTTTTTTTACCGTATACCTCTCGCTAAACCTAATTTGATGTTTGTTTACCTAAAATTTGGGACAAGCCCGAATAATTACTTGATTTGGCTTTTTGTGTAACAACAGTGACAAGGCTTTCGAAATAACCGGGCAATACCGTTTTACAATTTCTCTAGCAATAACACTGAGTTTACAGCAGTAGGTTATTCGTCAACTGCCGTATGCTTGTTTGGCTAAATGACTTGAAGCAAGATTCTAGTCACCTAACGATTTTCTTTACTTTTCTACAAAGTGCAATATACAAAACAATTTAGTCGTTATACTGGAGCAAGATCTCAGTATAAACTGACTGACAATAACATATAATACGATATACAAATTTCCGATTTCGGTCAAATTATTTGTTTTCGTGCCTATCAATAGGTGAGAGCAAGATCTACATCCATTGAAAAATCATCGAAACGTTTGACAATTTGACCGTTTTCTAATAAACGATGTACGAATTTACAATTTAACAATATACAATTTGAGTCTCACGTTATTCACCGTTTTCTAATTTCAATATTTGTTTACAATTTGTCAACGAGTCAGAGCAAGATCTAGCTCGGTAACGTCTTATAACTATGCACATGCGTTTCACAGTGTCTACAAAAATAAATTAAATAAATAACAATAATAGGACATGCCAAATAATAGACAGAGAAATAATAAGAAGAAAGAAAGAAAGCGGTCTACCAAAGTTTGTTTACATTCGACTCGACTGCGTACCGCGGCGTATGTTATGATTCTGTTGCTACGCTGGGTCTTGCTTTCAACTGTCTAGTATTTGAATTTATACAAGGATATATTTTACAATTTTCAACAATTAATCACTCTAATTTACCCAATTTTGCCCAATTTTGCCCCACGTTGGGCGCCATTGAGACGTAATAACTTTTTCTCCCTTGACAAATGTTGAAGAATAATAAATATTCGACAAGTTTTGACGATTTTAAGCAAGCTATTCCACTCGACGCGGCTTGGGTCAGGAGCTGTCGAGGCTCAGATACGATAAACTATTAGTTGGGCGCCAGTTAGTTTATTAAAACTAACAAAACAATTTGTCGACTAGCTTTTACGATTGTTGAGACTTTTCTCAGGGCGAGTACAATTGGGAGACCCGAAGGATGGGAGAACTAAATTTCCAAGAGCAATATAACGAATTGGATTCAGACAGAATATACAAGTTTATTACTCACAAATTGTCGATCTTGGAGTGGAGTATTATATCCAATACACTTATACAATTAACACAATTATGTTAAAGCTAATTATCTTTGATGATAATTTTAACAAAAGCGAATCTAAATTCAACAACACATATGTATACATTTAACGTGTGAAAATCGTGAGCTCTAACAAGACAAAAGAAGATGACCGTTTAGGTCGACGATACAATAGAGTGTGTACACCGCGCGTTCAGACAAACGAGTGTGTCTAGAGCGCTGACGAATTTCGCTATTCAATCGGACAATAATAGGGCGGTAATATTTGAATTTCGTTCAAGAACTGACTTACAGTCTAATAAATCTCCGACGATTGACGTTGAATATTCTTAATTCCTATTTCCTGTTACAACATTGAGTCTTGAATAATTTATTTGAGAAGAGAAATGTAATGAAATACTTGAAAAAATGTATTGGCCTCTGTAGAATCT
The DNA here is from genome assembly GCA_963989295.1 of Ametastegia equiseti. NCBI lineage: Eukaryota > Metazoa > Arthropoda > Insecta > Hymenoptera > Tenthredinidae > Ametastegia > Ametastegia equiseti. The sequence continues at coordinate 27,540,359 of OZ022389.1, forward strand.
TGCTCGTCGTTAAGGTAAATATAAATCTATCTGTCCATCTATGTATATCCATATTCATAAAATACTCTGAGTGATTATTATTGAAGTTATTGAAGTAACCGATTGAACGAAAGTGTATATGATATGCAGCGTGCTGTGAAGGGCATATATGAATTATTCTAAACTTGCCTTTTGTAAAAACCACAATTCCTCGTTGCGTCGTATCACCTACCGTAATGTAGAAAATTTCCCGCGGTTGATCTGCCTTAAATTTTTGGATCGCACTGATATGCACTGTTTCAAATTAGCTAGTATTTAGTATTTTCACGTAGGTATACATTTGACGGTAGCGATACTTAACACTGAAACGCTTGATCGAGGCACTCTCGACGGTAGCCGGCGACCAACTGACTCTTCAGCTCTCCCCGGCTGCGCAACTGAAGGTGCGCGCCGCCGCACGGCTTGTTATTGGGCCTGACAGCAGACTCGCACTGAACTCTGTAGGAATATATGAGAAAATCCTCTTCAATAAAAACCTTGCGAAAATCCTACTGATGGCGATTATAGACGTTGTTCAATTATGCGTTATATTTTTTTCCGAATCGAATTATTTATTATGTTCATAATACTGATTATAATCTCTGTCTATGTATTCCCTTTCACGAGTAGTTCTTGCTACAGCAATCATATAATGATCGGTACTATTCTTTATCTCTAGTTGTTAATAGTTCTTTACTAAAAACAACAATAATATAGAAATAACCTAATTAACCTATTTTACGTCTTCTACCGTCTCCTGATGATGGTATAGACGATGCAGTATACATATGCGGTATACCACGTCAAGCAGGCCACTTTTTCAGTTGGTTTTTTCGAATTTCATGAAAATTTTGTGGTATTTTCAGAAGGTCCAAAAAACATGTTCTTAACAGTTTTCAACGTCAAAACTCAAAATTTCACAAAGCTACGCTTCATTTTCGGAATCGGCGATTTTCCACGTTTTTTGTATTTGAATAATTCTGTCACAGCGGAACGGGAGTGAAAAAATCGGTGGATCGGTGGATCATGTATTCTCAAGGATTTTTTTCGTACTTTCGTTTAAAAATATCGGCTTTATTCCAAACGAAGCGCAACATTGTGAAAATGCGGTTTTCAAATTTCAATCACACTTTTTTCAAATTTGAGTCCAATTCAAACATTCTGAAAAATTCTTGAAAAAACTAAATATGTGTACTAATAAATATGTGTTCCCTGTCTGAAATACGAAGTTACTAGCAAAATCTCGGGAGTGGCAGCATCCACAAGTTAACACATGTCATCATCATCTTTCCCCCTTAAAACCCTTCAAGTTTTATATCAAACCTTTGTTTGTTTCTTTTTCATTTTCCGAGATATTCGCCTGGGGCGATTACAATGGACCACCCTGCACACAGCGGTCGCAACACACCAGCTTTCGCGCGGCCTCAAAGGATACCGCCTTTATTTACAAGCATCGCCGCCAACAGTCCGTTGGCCTCAAATCGAACTGAATATGAAAGAAGCTACATGAAAAAAGACAGAAAAATACGTACGTTGATGACATACAATTCAGGGACGGTGTTAAGTGATACGATAATTTCTCTGGTTTCAGTATGTAATTGAAATCACACTACGTTTTACTTCGAGTTATACGAATTTTGTAATAAATAAATCTGACTTAGGCTCATTTTTTGAAGGTCTTCATAAAACCTTTAGCCGCCGTTTAATTGTAATATTTTCATCAACAAACGTCTGCACCGTTAATCACTATTCACGGAATAAAAACACAAACTGAACTCGAAATATTATTTTCATCATTCCAGTCTCAAAATCGCAACTTCGTCGCGATTAATCATCTCTCGTGATGAAAAATAATTACCGTGACTCGTACGTGAAGGTTTTTTGACGAACCTCGTTACAGCCCTCACCTTCGGCTCGGGCCGTAAACCTCTCGTTTCGCCAAAAAAGCCCTCCCGTGGTCGTACTGAAATGTACTATTTCGATTGTTTTTCAAGCAAATGGTTAATTTCTGTTTGATCCACAAAATAATGGTATTGATTTTATGCGTATTTTTGTTTATGCTCAAATAGTAGTACTGATTTTTTCCACGACTTATTCACTGATAATTTTGCTATCTTTCAAGTCAAGAATTTCCAGGGATTATAAATGTTGTAATGATTACGAATCACATCTTTATCTGTTTGAAAGCATATGGGGAATTCCACGCCAACCGAGACAGCTTTTGACCCTGACTCCTCTCAATTTTCTTCATATTTTTTTCCTGATATTCGGTAGACTGAAAGGAGTGCTTGTGATTTTTTTTCAAATTTTTATCCGAATTCGTTTTCGATTTACATATTTTTGAAAATTCGCAATTCCCGACGATCGTCAAACGTTTAAATGCCTGTATCTCTAAATCTATCAGTCGGATTACAAAATATGACCATACGAAATTCTTCGGAAAAGTGTACTTTTGAAAAAAAATGTGTTGGGATAATTGTGTCTCGTCCTTCATAGTGAAATCTTCGTTTAAACATGTAGAATCGATTTTTCTCAAAGTATGACATAATTCAAAATTTGAAAAAAATTCTCAAAAATACTTCGAGAAGAGACAAAAATTTTGAGCTATGGCTGATCGTGGGTCTCGATTGCTTTCTATTTTTAACAGAATTTTCAAAAATATGTAAATCAAAAACGAATTCAGATGAAAATTTGAAAAAAATCACAAGCACTCCTTTCAGTCCACCAAATATCAGAAAAGAATATGAAAAAAATTCAGAGGGGTCAGGGTCAAAAGCTGTCCCGGTTGGCGTGGAATTCCCTATATACGTTTCAGGAGGGGATTGGTCGGAATTGAAAGAGTCTGATTAAAACTCATATCCTTGGTCATCGATTGACGATAAATAGATCTGTGACGTTTGAGATTGGTAAGCTTCGTCGGAGGATGAAAAACCTCATAGAGATTCATATAGAGGCTCGTACTTTTCATTTCTGGAGAACTAATCATGGTAAACATATTGTACGGCGATATATTTATTGCCGGAAAAACTGTTCAATCGCAAGCCTCGATTAATGTTCCGGATGATTTGCTTTTTTGTAATCACGCATCATTGCTGAGTAGAATGTTTGTAAGTTTTGGGAGGGGATCGGTTGAATTCGAAAAAGTCTGATAAAAACTCATATCCTTGGTCGTCAGTTGACGATAAATAGATCTGTGACGTTTTAGATTGGTTATAAGCTTTGTCGGAGGATGAAAAACCTCATAGAGCCTCATAAACATAGCGGCTCGTACTTTTTATTTCTGGAGAACTAATTATAGTAAACATATCGTACGGCGATATAATTATTGTCGGAAAAACTGTTCAATCGCAAGCCTCGATTAATGCTCCGGATGATTTGCTTTTTTGTAATCGCGCATCATCGCTGAGTAGAATGTTTGTAAGTTTTGGGAGGGGATCGGTTTAATTCGAAAAAGTCTGATAAAAACGCATATCCTTGGTCGTCAGTTGACGATAAATAGATCTATGACGTTTAAGATTGGTTAGCTAGTTGGAGGATGAAAAACCTCATAGAGACTCATAGAGGCTCATATCATGGACCCGTTCATATGTAATACACTACACGCACTTATTGCAAGTGTGTAAGTAATTATATTTCACACATACACTGTGACGTTGCATTTCAGATGCACGTCACAGGGGTCCAAAAGACACCCAAAAGCAAGCGGCTTGACCGGCGGAATACTCCAAAAGAGCCAAAGACAAGGTCAGACAAGGTTAGGTTTTGTCTCTCTCATGTTATATTTCATATTTTTTGCTGTAAAATGTACCACGACGACCGATGAGATCCTCAACCACCGAGGGAAACACCCAGAGATCGAGGATCACGGTCAAAACGACGGATGCTACCCAGCGATGGTGGAAAGCGTTAGGCGAAGCTAGTAGTCTGACACAGCATCCCATTTGCCACGGACGTCCACCGCAAAATCCACGTTTTCGTCTCGAACTAGATGCCGCGATAATAGTGAACAGGGCTGACTGAATCAAGTAGCTCAACAAAGCCTCCTACATCGATAACTCGTCAGCCAGGAGCTGGACCAGAGTAACAACACCTACCCTCCTGAATATCGTATCGACGAAAGAGCTGCAACCTCGTGTGAGGAGGTTCGAGTGCCCTTCCACGACTATTGTGTGTGAGAAGGCAGATGACCTTCCGCAGCTATCTCGTGTAAGGAGGTTCAAGTGACCTTCCACGACGTCTATGGGGAAGATACGGTGAGGATCCGGGACAGGGTCATCGTACTTCCGCCAGATCCTTCAATTAGGCATACCTCCAGATGGGTGACGATTGAAGTGCACCTCGTAGTCATCCACTCTCAGGGAGTAAGAAACATGACGAACGCGGGATAAACCAAAAACCCGATCTCCAACGTCGCAAACGCCGAGATTCGCATTCGAATTCGAAGAGTTCGCGCGCCCTAGTCCGTTATACGTCAAATCACCTAGGATCGCCCAAAATATGGCTCAAGCAATTGGGCCAATAGAGGCGTAGGACAGATACAAAAGGAACACCACATCGCAAAAACTACCAAGCTCGTCGAAGACAACGCGAATCCCGATCTCTTCTACGTTCGACCGCCGACCAAGCCACACGCTTCAACAGACTCTCGTACCCGCCTTGAGATACCCCCCTATTCTTTCTGTTATCTTTCAAATTTGTAGTTTTCCCAGTAGCAGATTCTCAGTATTATATATGATTTCATTGGAAATATTTGATTTAGGTGTAATTTGAATTTTAGCGCGATAGTAAAGTGGCGTCATCTATTAAAGGTACTAGGGAATCAGCCACGACGTAACATTAGTTATCGACAAAAACTGGACCTTTTTTACACCTCCACATTGACTAAGGATTACTGAAGACGGCCAGCCATGGGTACAGTTTTGAAGCCCGGTTCGGGGGCACAGCGGGGCACGCCGGTAACAGCAGTGTTCGAACTTACCGACAAAATACACGTGATGTATATCTATATATTCGATAGCTATAGGTATACTGTTTATAGCTATAGATATACTGCAATGGTACTCGGTCGGTAAGCGGCCAGGCTTCACAGAGTCCCATTTAACTGGCCGTCTTTAGTAATCCTTAGTTACGAAGCAGGCCTTGTCTTGCCGAGAATGTAAACACCCGCCATTTTGGAAATTAGAATCGAGAATCGATGCCCAAGATAGATGTCAGTTTCGTTCGTTCGGAGGTATAAAATTTTCATTGTTTTGCTTTGATTTTCGACTTCGTTACTTCTCACACTGTTGAATTAATCTATCTACGTTTGAACCAAATGAATGAGTTGCAGCAGATCGGGTTGGTCTCCCATAAAATGACGGAGCTCTCGATGTTGCAATTGTAGGTTAGAGTATCGTGTTGATGACAGAGGTTATTTAACTCGTCAATACCCATTCAATAATTAAATTCATGATGATATATGAAACAACAGTTTTTAACGGATAATTTCACGATTAGGTTTATCTTGCGTGACACAAGACTTTCTCAGACAGGTTTCTTATATTCACATGAACAAACATTGCTAACTGTCAGATGATTATTGAAATGATCTAAATCTTATTCAGTTATTCGTTGTCAAGAGGCTCGGTAGAGCCTCGCGCCAAGTACATTAATTCATTTATTCGTTGTAGATTCAGCGTATTTTCATTTCTAATTCAGTAGCGAGTCGCTGCGTGACAAATCTGACGAGAGCAAATGCTAGAGTTGCAAAATATCAGGATACTCACCGATAGAGTGATCTGATACAAGAAATGGCAAGAAGTCAGATCAATCGAGCAGATTACAGGTGTTGGACCGCAACAAATTCTATTTCAGGCTCCACGTTAAGCTTGTCCGAATAGGCTGGATTCTATATATTTTGATACCTTCCGCTTGGACCCGAGTTGTAAGTCAACGCTAGACTCTGATGCTCCATGTTACATTATCTTCGTATTGGAGTACGTCGGAATAAGGAAGACTCTATTTTATACTCCACGTCGACGAAGTGAATCGGATGATGCTAAAAATGAATGACTTCCCTACGCGCACATATATATTTATTAAGAATTTGGTGATTATGTATTTGGAATATTATTCATGATTGCAAAATTGCAAGGAACACAGTGAAACGAAACCTTCGGTCCGGAAAAACTCCTGAAAATTGAATCAATTTAAGTTTGTTTCGCTTCTTTTTTCTAGTTTCCAAGGGACGACATTCCGGCCCATGACGTAACTTGAAACAATTGACGCTTTATTGAGGACTTGAGTCAAAATGTTTTTTGACGTAACTCAAAACGACACAACTCAAGGACTCCCTGTACATGTCATATACTTTATAGTCATCGAATGCGGTAAAGTTTGATAGGCTCTATTCTATACTCTACGTTGATACAGTATGTTTGAACTTGAACTTGATAAAGTCTATTTTATATTCTAGACGTCGAAGTAAGGGAGACTCTACTTTATACTCTACGTCGACAAAGAGGATTGGACGATGCTAAAAATAAATCACTTCCTTAATCTCTTATCGTTTCAAATTTATTACTACTATCATTACTATTGAGAGATTTTGAATGGTACAAAGCAGTACAAACCAACCAAGCAAGCGTAGCGATTACATTATCTTCGTATCGTCTAGTCAGAACAAAATTGTGAGCGGACAGTATACGTTGGACTCTGTTCAGCAATTTATATGTCGACGCAGTGTCTCAGACTTCGATAAACTTGAATCCACGTGATATGTCAATATAGTACATTGAATTTCGCTGAATTACAGGTAGTCCTTGTGCTTACGGCTGCATGTCAACTACGAGGTGACGTAACTTGTAATGATTTACGTTCTATCGAGGAATGGTGGAAAAATGTTCTTTGACGTAACTCACAACGATTTAACTCAAGGACTGCCTGTACACTTTATACTTTATAGTGACTGAGGGCGGTAAAAATTGATAAGCCCTATTTGATACTCTACGTTGATACAGTATGTTTGGACTTGAACTCGTTGAAGTCTGTTTCATATTTCAGACGTCGATGGAGTACGTTGGAGTAAAAGAGACTCTATTTTATACCCTAGGTCGACAAAGTGAATTCGACGATGCTTAAAATCAATGACTTCCCTAATTTCTTATCGTTAGCCTATTCGTTGTGAAATTCAAATTCATTATTAATGTCATTACTATCGAGAGATCTTGGATGGTTGAGAAAGAAAGAAAATAGCAGTTGACTGAACAGCTAAACAGAGAGCTAAACAATCGAGTGAGCGTAGCGAGCGAGCACAATTATTAGCCGGTTAGGCAAAATTATACAAAACGGACTGATATCCCCAACAAAGCACCTCTGGTGCAAAAACCTTCCGCCAAGTACATTAATGTGTAGATCCTTCGACCAAAAAATAGAAAGCGTTGTGCTCGTTCGCTCGCTACGCTCGCTCACTCGATTGGTGAATGATTGTGCTCGTTCGCTCGCTGCGCTCGCTCACTCGGTTGGTTTATGATTGTCAACATATAAAAGTAGTGAAATCAGATACAACTGCCAAGTACCTGTATCATACTACTTAACCCAAAATAAAAAACGTTGTGCTCGTTCGCTCGCTACGCTCGCTCACTCGATTAGTTTGTCATTATGCGTTGTGAAAACAATTTGAATAAAAAAATTGAAGATCATCACATTCTTGAAAAAACATTCATAACGAAGAATTGATTTCAAAAAAATTGAAAAAAAAAATTTGGAGTCCGTGGTACTTGGCGGGCCTTTCATAGAAAAAGACTGTGAAGTCCACATTGTGAACCATTTCAATGTCCCTCAATAATTTTTCACTCATTGGCCCGCCAACGTACCACGGACTCCAAATTTTTTTTTTCAATTTTTTTGAAATCAATTCTTCGTTATGAATGTTTTTTCAAGAATGTGATGATCTTCAATTTTTTTATTCAAATTGTTTTCACAACGCATAATGACAAACTAATCGAGTGAGCGAGCGTAGCGAGCGAACGAGCACAACGTTTTTTATTTTGGGTTAAGTAGTATGATACAGGTACTTGGCAGTTGTATCTGATTTCACTACTTTTATATGTTGACAATCATAAACCAACCGAGTGAGCGAGCGCAGCGAGCGAACGAGCACAATCATTCACCAATCGAGTGAGCGAGCGTAGCGAGCGAACGAGCACAACGCTTTCTATTTTTTGGTCGAGGGATCTACACATTAATGTACTTGGCGGAAGGTTTTTGCACCAGAGGTGCTTTGTTGGGTCATTACTTACTTTAATCGTGTAATGTGGGTATGTGGGGTGTATGTGGTCAAGTATGTTTAGCATCGAGATATGAGCATATCCCGGGGTGTAATTGTTCCTTGAATTTCTTGGATTATATTATTGTCAATATTACAATTAGATTTCTGGTTTGTTTGCATAAGGTTAAAATCGACGTATAGTTAGACGGCGAGTTATACTTAGTCTTGGATTTTTGTCGTGGGGTCCTCCTATCTGAATGCTAACATTGTTTTGTCTAGTTAGTCGTGTGTGTTGTGTGAAATCGTGTAAAGCTTAAAGATCTACGTATATTTAGATGCTGGTTGTCCGTTTGGACGTTACACAGTAATGCGGTAAGGTAGCAGTAATAACATGAAATGGTGTCTGCAACGCAGTGGTAGAACTTACATATCTCAAGATTTCATGATGAATTAACCTCTAAAGGCTACAATACAATGGACTTTGTCGTTACCGTAAAATGTTGGGGAATAGGCTTTACGTATAAATGTTCACAATGTCGTGTCGTTGCCGTTAGACGGTGTTGTAAGCTCCAACTCTGAAAAGTTCAAATATTCCAACTTTCACGACAGCGTTGACTGAAGAATCCAACTTCACCGACAAAATAACATTGCACTCTATATCTATAGTGTGCACATAATATAGATATACCGCAATGTTATTTCGGTCGGTAACCAAGTCCATTTGCTCGGGACACCAAACTACCCAGGGTTAGCAGTCTTTAAATTCTTCAGTCAACGGAAAACGTAAAGATTTATGTTTTACTCCGAGTTCTGTTGTTTTGGCTACTTCCCGAAAGGGTATAAGCCCAACAACGGATCTGAATGAATGTCCGAGTTCTGTTGTTTAAGAGCTAAATTTATTGCTTCCTTCCCTAGGTCTTCTTTCCAACCAGCTAAGCTCCATGAGAACGGTTTGAGTACTATTTATTCGTATCGTTGACTGAAGATTTATGATTTCATTGGAAATAATTGATTTAGGTATAATTTGAATTCTAGCGCGATAGTAAAGTGGCGTCATCTATTAAAGGTACTAGGGAATCAGCCGCGACGTAACACGCGGAAAAACAAGTTCAGCTAGGGATTTTTTTTTTTAGTTAGCCCCCCGACATTAATATTCTCAATTCGTTTTTGCACCAATCGATGTAGAATCATTTGCCGGTGATTGACGGTCTATTTTCATTACGAAACTCTGGATATTACCATCGCAATAGCGGAAAAACAAGTTTGGCTAGGGAGTTTTTTTTCTTAGTTGTTGCAGTTTTCGAACTAATTGAATAATTAGTACGAGTCCGGGCAACATAACCTCCGTCGAGTGACAGCTCATTTCCGATTTTACTGCTGTAACGATGAAATAAACAATGAATGCTGAAATAATCATAGAACAATTGTTCCTCATCAGTGTTGGATCGCTCTACCTGCACTTGTAATCGTTTCCGTTCGGTTCTGGTATGGAGCCTAGAAGTTAGGAGACCGATCTCAGTCTCCCCCACTCCAGAAAAAACGTTCCGGTTTCTTGCGCGCGTGTCCTATATACATCGCGAGCTTGCCAACCGACGCACCACTAGCGGTGTTCAGCGAAACCTATGGTTACCATAGCAACCGACACATATTTGATTGTTATTCTTTATATCGTGCATCTGCAATCAGATTAATACAATTGAAAATGAGTTGTTCAATCCCTGATTGCCAGGTAGGGTATTTATCAACCCGGAATGAAAATATATTTAATTCGAGATTCCCGATTGTCCCACTTTCACGTAATGTAGATCGTATATTACAGAAATTTAGACATTATTCGCGGCTCAACTATTTGTCCCAATATTCCACGTACTTAAACATAAAACCAATCATCCTCGGATCTCACAATCACTGTCACCTTTCGCATTCGCAAAGTTATTGTATAACCTCAAAACGTATTTACATTCGAAAAGCTAGTGCGTCTGGCTGCCAGTAGAGGCGCGCCGATTGACAAGCTCGCGAATATATATAGCTACAGAGCGACGAAACTGGGAACGTTTCTCCAATACGGAGATCGGTCTCCTAACTTCTAGGCTCCATAGGTTCTGGAAAGAATTGAATTATGGAGATGCGTCCAGATAACATAACCTCCGTCAAGTGACAGCTCCTTTCCGATTTCATCACTGCATCGATAGAATCGACATTAAATGCTGAAATAATCATCGAACAATTGCTCTTCGTGAATTTTAGATTGCTCCATCCTTCTTTTGAAATGCGCCGCGATTATTTTCCAGACAACCCTGAAAATATGGTTGTGGAAATGTGGATAGTAGTAAGGCGCAGTACGATTTACAAAGGTGCTCAACGTACGAACAAATGGAATTCGGTGATTATTTGGGCATGAAATAATTGCTTTCGATTGCTCCGGCATTTTTTCGAGGTGCTTCTCTATATTTCTCTGGAAAACAGCGAAATCACTGACTATGTTTCCATCGGAGGGTCAGAGTCGGGTTGGGTAAAAATTTGAGCCAATGAAAGATAAAATTCCAGAAGAAATGACGGTAGTCTTCTCAAATCTCACTTCTCATTGGCTAGAATTCTGACCTTACCCGACTCTGACCCTCCGATGGAAACATAGTCACTGTTGTGTTCATATCGAGGGTTGGACGCAGGGTGATTTGAAGTTTCACCGCATTCCAACATACAAACTTTCGACAATGACTGATGCACAAAATACTGCTTCATCGTCCCTATAATGCCAGAGGGTCTTTGATTCTTGAGAGATCGATACCATATTATTGAGCAGATGTGTATATTGTCGCATAGTGAGATCTGATACGAATAGCTGAGATAATCTACAGCTCTGTTAGTTGCTTTCAAACTTAGTTACACTTTGCATATAAGTTTAGAAATGAAACCACCAGGGATCAGATGCCCACACTCGTGTAGAAAGTGTAGATAAGTGTGAGAGCCATGAATAGACCATACAACTGCAATGGGTTTCGAGGTAATGTCTTCCATACTTCCGTTCATTTTTCAATCATATCTACACAGTCTTCTGAAAAACTATCGCTGAGCAAAATATAGAAGTAAATGATATAGATATAGCAGCAGATGATATAGACATAAATTTTATTATACCGTAGTTACAATTGAACCTTGAGGCAAACAACAGCATGAATACAGAACAGTAGCTTGAATACATTAATAGGCTAGATATACAAGGTGATTCAACAATTCAATCTCAACTAAACTGAAAACAACAAAATGAAAAGTATCATAGAGTTCATGAGATAAGTTAACAGATATACCTAAAAAAGGGTAGGTAACAAGATACTTTACAATTAATTTATCCAGGTGCATAAAAAGCTGTACATATCGATGGACTGATTTTATACGGGCATAAGGCGCCTCGAGCGCTTCAAAATCATTAAAAAAAGCGGCGAAACTTTGCGCGGTTTATTTTCGCGATTTAATGAATAAAATATAATAAATCATACACGAATATGTTCGCTAATGAATTCCCTATTAGATGAAGTGATCTTGTGGCAATCCGTCAACGTAATATATTTTTAAAAAATGCCCAAAATCCCGATGTGGGTGAGGGGGTTGGAACTGTCAAATTTCATGAGGATGTGAAATGAAACAAAAGATATCTATTTATTGTACTAAAACGGGATCAACTTCAGATACGGCTCATTACCTCGAAGTTGGCAGCATATGATGTATTTGCATCGCAGAATAATTGAAAAATGTTCCTGTGTTTCTTTTTATACTGGCAGTACTGCGAGCTTGTGTCAACGAGAGCTACAGGCGCTAGAACAAGAATATGAAAACTTGCAGTAATGCCAGTTAATGAATAAAGAATTCGAACTCAAAGTGAGGTGCCCGTGATCCCGGATCTTCAATAAATTTACTCGACTATGGACTCACGGCCGCCTCAATCCTCTTCCTCGTACATACATTTTTATCGTGAATATTTTTATTCGCTTATTTTTTTTCTTTTGGTTCTCAACATTATAGTCTTTACATACAAGTGATTGTTTATAGATTTCATCCAAGAAATTTCAATTTCATTTGCTAAAGAATTTCAAGCATAGCGCACAGTTTCTCGTGTCATTTTCAAATACACTTTTCTGATCGTGAGTAGAGTGGCTCAGGCACCTTCGATGGCTCCATCGTCCGCATGAATTACAGACCGCCGTAATATCGTCGTTTTTATCCGAAAAACAATACAAACACGTATCTTTCATTGTATCTGATGATATTACAAGAAATTTGCCAACAATTTGGCGGAAAATTTCCGGGTCGAACTCGGGATCGTTAAGGGGCTTTCCCTTTCCAATGAAATCCATGTAATACATTACAAAAACTCCACAATTATAAGAGTCAGTTTGTAATGGCCTTTCCGCTATGTCTTCGATGATTTGCCAGTTGATATCACACAATCGATTTCTATTGATCTTCCTGCAATCGTCAAGATACGCCCTGAACAGCATCAACGCTCTGATGGCTCGATCGGTTGAGTGGTCTTTAATTTCTTGCGTTCTTATAGGATCCAGATGCATTATCGTTTTTTCTTCGAGATCGAGAATAATAAGGCACCAATGATTATTATACGTGTACGGGAGAAATACTTTGACGGCATTATCCCAATCAACGTTGTACATGTGCCAAGTGTGAGGCTTAAATCCCCCGCTTGAGTCTCCCAGTAAGTAGGCAGTATGACGCGTAGAAACGAATTGTACAACGTTATCCCAGCTCTTCGATTTTTTGGCAATCATGAAGCTGTCAATCACGTCACCATCGATCCAAGATTGTCCGCTCAAGCTTTTGTATTCCGCAGACCACAGGTGATAAATGCTTGCACCAGTGAATTTCTCTATTTCCTCGCATCTGTATCGTCCTACTGTATGGTTCACTGCGATGTCTTGGCAGTAATAGACAGGATTATCTAATAGATTATTTTCCAATATTCTCGTGGATTTTCTATTCTTTTCGAATAGAGGGCACAAAATATATTGTGGATTTCGAATGTTCATGTTCCGTTTATATCTACTGTCTGCGATTTCCGGTAGTAAACAATTCAAGTAAAAATCACACAGGTATTGTTGCATTTTGCTTATCCAGAAATCGTCATCCTTGTAAACTTTTATCCACTTCATGCCGAGTGGAGTCCATATCAAAAAGATGCAGTATTCGCGATCAGCGATGTGTAACGCTCCCTGTATTTGATAATAATATGAATGACTCTTATTTATATCATGAAAATCTTTCGTGAAGATTTTATCAAAATTTGCGATTTTATCTGAAAATGCTTCTTGTGGTGTTTTTTCGCGTGCTTTGTACGGACAAAAAATTTCTAATATTCCGTCGTTGTTGACTAAACCTTTTGGCGTATCTCCCAAAAATGGAATTTCTTCGTCTATTATTAACCCAGACTTATGCACATGTGTATTTTCTTGCTCTTCGAACTCATTAATAGCTTTAATTACATTTCTTCGCGTGTACTCTTTTTGGCTGGTTTCTTTACTTGGAGAATACAAAATACTTCTCACAATAGTCTCGCAAGACGTCGACGGTCTTTTCCGACAAATTTTGAAAAAGTGTTCCGGTGAAATTTGAATTTTTGTTATTTCATTTAGCAATCCAGTATTTGTGGCAAGTCTCGTTTGCTTTTCAATTTCTTCTCTAGTTAGTGCCCATACGCCCAATTTGTCCAGGAACACTTGCATCCGCTCGTTAAGTTCGGAAGGATTGAGATCTGGTTTCTGACAATTTTTCCCGTAATGTTTATCCGATGATTTTCTATGTTGTTGCTTGTTGCCGGTGAATTTTTTATTGCGTTTATTCTGACATTGATCAACTTTGGAGAGATATCGTCTAATTTTTTTAGAGTCATTTATTAACTTCCGTCTTGTTTCTAATCGCTTCACGAGCACCGTTGGTTTTTTTTTCATTGCTTCAGCAACACGTTGTAGCACGTCTTGGCCGTTGCATTGCACCACGGTTGCGCAGCATCGAATGTTGTAACCAAATCTCAGACCGAAATTTATTCGTTTTCCGGCGACCAGTTTTGCTAGCACAGAATTGCAAGTTTCGACAATATTATTGTTAATTTTTTTAATTAAACTGTTACAGTTTAGGACAACACGGTCGAATGCTTCATTAATTTGTTGGAAAATTCCAATTTCAATCATTTCTGGGACATAGTTTTTATCGTTTTCGGCGCGCTGACGGTTGCAAAACTTGCTTGCACAATTACGGTGTTCGCCAAAAACATGATTCGGTACATTTATGCAGTCCTGCTTCAAGTTTTTAATTTTTTCTGTTTCTGAACTGAGTTGCTGCTTTCTGAAATCAATTGCTCCCATGATACCATTCCTAATACGCTCACAGTTATCTCTGATTAAGTCGCGCCATTTTTTCATTCCCTTCATCCCAATTCCAATTTCTTTCAAGTTATTGATCAAAGATCTCAGCAAATGGTTGTAGCATTCAATTTTGGTTATCGATATATTGTACTCAAAATACGGGCTGTATCGTACCAGTGCGTTGTGAACACTACTGTCACCGTCACCGATAAAATGTGAGTATATCAGTCCATGCTGTTGAACGCTGCATTGAAACCCCTCTAGAATCGCGTCTGTTTCCATACTGGACGAACTATGAGACCAATTTTTAAAACAAGCATGTGTTCGGGGTGTTACTCCTCTTCGTTTGTCGGTAGAACAGACGGAACAATATTTGTTTCTGACTCCAATGAACAATATTTGTTTGGTGTGATATCCGACTATGATTCCTACTCCAGAATTGGAATCAAATGAGCTGGTTATGTATGATCTCTTCGACCAAGTTCCATCAACAACGACCCATGTACATGCTATGCCATCAATAACATCGCCTCGCTGGATTGCTAATTTTCGTTCAAATGCACCTGCTCGTTGCATGGCTTCTTCAGCCGCTTTGGTAAACGTATCCAGCATTTCTTTAGAATATCGTCTATAAGTAGTACCTGCCATGCGTCGAACATCCAAGCCTGCGAGGAATTCTTCCATCTGAGAGTACCCGAATCCAGATGTAACAGTGGCTGCGACTGCTGCATGGTTAATATCCATGCACTGATTATTTTCAGGCTCACTACTTATTTCTTGCGTACAGCCACATCGCGAACACTTAAAAGTCATTATAGTTAGCAATCCTCTGTTTGACGAATTGATCATTTGTAAATTTGTGAATTGACAACGATCATCTGGAGAGTGATCATCGAATTTTGAGTGTAATTCGTTGAATATATACCTCAAATCAATAATACTTCGTCCTCCTACAATTTCTGAATCTGGTGTATCTTTTTGAGGCACTTCGTTAGAATAGTCATGACTCGAATTATGGTCGTTATTCTTCTCGACATCTGCATCGTATACATCTTCGCATTGAATCGTTATTGTCTCTTGTGGTTGTGTATCGTCATCTAGAATGTTGAGCAGGTCTTCCGTCGTTAGGATTTTATTTGATTCTTCGACATCCGCTAAGTATTTATTCTGCAAAGGCTCATCGGTCAATGCACTTAATAATTCTTGCATTGTCATAGGTTTTATATCAAAATTCCAATTGTATTGTTCTTCGCCTAGGTCTTGTAATGCACGCTCAATATTTTTCAGATGATTTTTTTCCTCTCGTCTGTGGGACGATAAAATAATCAAAATAGCAATAAACAAATAAAATCCACGATTATTTTCACTGGTCAGTAAAACCAGACAACCTATCGATAATATCGCAAAGAACCACGCCGAATATAATATTATATTCAAAGTCATGCCGTCAAATTTAGCTAAAAGAATTTAGCAGCTTGATTATATATGGGGAATTCCATGCCGTTTAGACCTGGGTTTGACCCTTCACCGCACAGATTTCGCTCGTGATTTTTTATATGATTGCTCCTACTTCGGAAAGCACTAATTTTTTTTAAATAGATTTTTCAGAAGTGATTCGAAATTTCGAGAATTTTTGAAAACCGTTATATTGGTCGACACAATTTGAAATCCTGAAGAAAAAATAATAAACGCACAATAATTGAAGCAATTACAGTGGAACCCCGATTAACCGGGGTTGGGTTATCCGGGGAGCGGATTAACCGTGGCGCTTTCAGCGCTAAAATGGTAGGAGAGAATCGAACAAAAAGTCATGAGCGAACGAAATTAACTTGACATTCCAAGAAACAGGAGTAAAGTATTAATACCAAACGCAATTGATTCTGAGCCGGAAGCTATAAACATTCATAAATGTATTTACATTGTAAATATCTACATATGAAATGAAGATCTACGTATAATTTGGATTAACCGTACTTTCGATTATCCGTGAACCCTCCGGTCCCGAGCACCCCGGTTAATCGGGGTTCTACTGTAACGTGCTTTTGCTGTGTCCTACAAGAATTCCAAATTATTAACGTTTACCTGCGTTTTCGAATCTTCTTGCGACTTGGCGCAGGGTTTCCAGACCATTGGTAGTACTTTCCTTTGTGCTTAGTTCTATTAATTGCGCCCATCATCGCATATATCCATTTAATTGTTGGGAGGTTGAAATTATCGTATGTTTATAACGGAAAAAGTTGGAGTGAAGTAAGCCCTTACTTCTGATCCCGCTTCTATCAGCTGTTGTAGTACATACAAACCTCGCAATAAATATGAACAACAAAATACAGTTGAAAGATTGAAAAACAAAAGAGAGAAAGAAAGAAAGTTAGAGACCAGAGCAACAGAAAGAGAGAAAGAAAGTCATGGTGCCTTTTCATATCGCTTATTTTCAGCGATAAATAGATCACGCGAGCGAACTATCGCCGCAAAAAATTCGGTCCGTGAAAAAAAAAGCGTCGCTTATTTCCAGCGACGCATAGATCATGCAACCGGATTGCAAATCCGCGTCAGCGACTACACAAAAAGCTGAATTAAATCGCACCTTCACAGCAAGTGATGATCGATGATGATCGTTGTCAATTCACAAATTTACAAATGATCAATTCGTCAAACAGAGGATTGCTAACTATAATGACTTTTAAGTGTTCGCGATGTGGCTGTACGCAAGAAATAAGTAGTGAGCCTGAAAATAATCAGTGCATGGATATTAACCATGCAGCAGTCGCAGCCACTGTTACATCTGGATTCGGGTACTCTCAGATGGAAGAATTCCTCGCAGGCTTGGATGTTCGACGCATGGCAGGTACTACTTATAGACGATATTCTAAAGAAATGCTGGATACGTTTACCAAAGCGGCTGAAGAAGCCATGCAACGAGCAGGTGCATTTGAACGAAAATTAGCAATCCAGCGAGGCGATGTTATTGATGGCATAGCATGTACATGGGTCGTTGTTGATGGAACTTGGTTGAAGAGATCATACATAACCAGCTCATTTGATTCCAATTCTGGAGTAGGAATCATAGTCGGATATCACACCAAACAAATATTGTTCATTGGAGTCAGAAACAAATATTGTTCCGTCTGTTCTACCGACAAACGAAGAGGAGTAACACCCCGAACACATGCTTGTTTTAAAAATTGGTCTCATAGTTCGTCCAGTATGGAAACAGACGCGATTCTAGAGGGGTTTCAATGCAGCGTTCAACAGCATGGACTGATATACTCACATTTTATCGGTGACGGTGACAGTAGTGTTCACAACGCACTGGTACGATACAGCCCGTATTTTGAGTACAATATATCGATAACCAAAATTGAATGCTACAACCATTTGCTGAGATCTTTGATCTTTGCATCTTTTTGATATGGACTCCACTCGGCATGAAGTGGATAAAAGTTTACAAGGATGACGATTTCTGGATAAGCAAAATGCAACAATACCTGTGTGATTTTTACTTGAATTGTTTACTACCGGAAATCGCAGACAGTAGATATAAACGGAACATGAACATTCGAAATCCACAATATATTTTGTGCCCTCTATTCGAAAAGAATAGAAAATCCACGAGAATATTGGAAAATAATCTATTAGATAATCCTGTCTATTACTGCCAAGACATCGCAGTGAACCATACAGTAGGACGATACAGATGCGAGGAAATAGAGAAATTCACTGGTGCAAGCATTTATCACCTGTGGTCTGCGGAATACAAAAGCTTGAGCGGACAATCTTGGATCGATGGTGACGTGATTGACAGCTTCATGATTGCCAAAAAATCGAAGAGCTGGGATAACGTTGTACAATTCGTTTCTACGCGTCATACTGCCTACTTACTGGGAGACTCAAGCGGGGGATTTAAGCCTCACACTTGGCACATGTACAACGTTGATTGGGATAATGCCGTCAAAGTATTTCTCCCGTACACGTATAATAATCATTGGTGCCTTATTATTCTCGATCTCGAAGAAAAAACGATAATGCATCTGGATCCTATAAGAACGCAAGAAATTAAAGACCACTCAACCGATCGAGCCATCAGAGCGTTGATGCTGTTCAGGGCGTATCTTGACGATTGCAGGAAGATCAATAGAAATCGATTGTGTGATATCAACTGGCAAATCATCGAAGACATAGCGGAAAGGCCATTACAAACTGACTCTTATAATTGTGGAGTTTTTGTAATGTATTACATGGATTTCATTGGAAAGGGAAAGCCCCTTAACGATCCCGAGTTCGACCCGGAAATTTTCCGCCAAATTGTTGGCAAATTTCTTGTAATATCATCAGATACAATGAAAGATACGTGTTTGTATTGTTTTTCGGATAAAAACGACGATATTACGGCGGTCTGTAATTCATGCGGACGATGGAGCCATCGAAGGTGCCTGAGCCACTCTACTCACGATCAGAAAAGTGTATTTGAAAATGACACGAGAAACTGTGCGCTATGCTTGAAATTCTTTAGCAAATGAAATTGAAATTTCTTGGATGAAATCTATAAACAATCACTTGTATGTAAAGACTATAATGTTGAGAACCAAAAGAAAAAAAATAAGCGAATAAAAATATTCACGATAAAAATGTATGTACGAGGAAGAGGATTGAGGCGGCCGTGAGTCCATAGTCGAGTAAATTTATTGAAGATCCGGGATCACGGGCACCTCACTTTGAGTTCGAATTCTTTATTCATTAACTGGCATTACTGCAAGTTTTCATATTCTTGTTCTAGCGCCTGTAGCTCTCGTTGACACAAGCTCGCAGTACTGCCAGTATAAAAAGAAACACAGGAACATTTTTCAATTATTCTGCGATGCAAATACATCATATGCTGCCAACTTCGAGGTAATGAGCCGTATCTGAAGTTGATCCCGTTTTAGTACAATAAATAGATATCTTTTGTTTCATTTCACATCCTCATGAAATTTGACAGTTCCAACCCCCTCACCCACATCGGGATTTTGGGCATTTTTTAAAAATATATTACGTTGACGGATTGCCACAAGATCACTTCATCTAATAGGGAATTCATTAGCGAACATATTCGTGTATGATTTATTATATTTTATTCATTAAATCGCGAAAATAAACCGCGCAAAGTTTCGCCACTTTTTTAAATGATTTTGAAGCGCTCGAGGCGCCATAAACACAGAAAAAAAGTTTCGACTTTAGATGGCAAAATCTTTCATGCAATTTTTTGCTGCTTACGCACGTTTGGTATTAATCGATCGATTTCTATGAAGACTATTTTGAGTGAGTAAATTTAAAATGAAATAATTCCAAACTATAACTTAATCGATACACAGCGTCTTGATAAGCAATTATTAGGATAACCTATGGGTTCACCAAATTTTGGTATGCACCTCGATTCTGTTCAACGTACATTGATAGCTGAAAACACATAGCTAAACATGATTTTTTTCATTAAGAAGTTGAAATAGTAGGAATGTATTACACGTGACTTGCAAAATCGCGAAATGCCGAGGTGTTATCTAATCGTTTTCCAATCAACTTCAAATTCGCCATATTGGAAGCACTGACAGCGGAACAAGGAACGGTAGGTCCAACGAATTCAGACTTACATAGAAGCACAGGGCCCGTGCTAAGGCTTGAAGCCTGGTTTTTAATATCTGCAGTCTACGCTAGATGACGTTACTTTAGCGATGTTTATATGTGTTGGGGGCACTGGTATGTATTGGTATGTGTACATATTGATGGTCGAGTCTGTGTAGGGAATGACGCTCAAGTGTGAGTGCACACGGACATTGAGCGATTGTAGTGCCAGTCCTCGGTCGGGGTAATAACTAATCTCGGGGTACCCCGAAAATGAGCTTCAAACCCGCCTATCCTCCTGTGCTTCTATATAAGTCTGAATTCGTTGGGTAGGTCCATGGAGCGGCATTTGTTGTTGTTTGGTGAACTAAATAAAAAAAAGCTCCCCAGCTGAACTTGTTTTTCCGCGATTGCGAGGAAAATAGCCAGATTTTCGTGATGAAAATAGACCATCAATCACCGGCAAACGATTTTACATCGATCAGTGCAAGAATTATCTACAAATAGCAACATCGAGGGGCTAATTTAAAAAAAAATTCCTAGCAAAATTTAAAATTTTTTTAGCAATTAAATGAATTACCGTCAAACGTTCGAATTAGTCCATCAATCACCAGCAAACGACCAACAAACGATTGCAACAAAAATCAATCAATTCGGAGCAGGTGAGGGGCTAACTATATGGAGGTGGTTTGGAGTTTTCCTTTCTGTTATTTTTTGCCCATGAGTTTGAATCACAAATTTCTTGACGACGATGACTAAGACGACGAAATTATGAGAATGAAACGAGGTATTAGAATCAGTGAATTATCATATCTCAGCACTCCGGACACCGATTTAATCGATTTAGAGCTCCAATGAAAGCTTTTCGTGCCCACATCCTAGAATAAGTCTATTTCTGTAACCGTGTCTACAGCGAGGCCTATAAATCAAGGATATAATTCACGGTATAGGTTAGAGCAACTCCCGTTCGGGTAATAAGGCTCGGTCGAGCGAGCTCGCGCGTACAAAAAAAAAAATTTTTTTTTTTTTTCAATGTACTTGGCGCGAGGCTCTACCGAGCCTCTTGATACTAACCCAGATGATAATCGCGGACAGGTCCACACTGAAGGTACCAAGATTATCGACAACGAAGTTGTCGATAATACAGAGTGTTGAGTAGAATAACTTACCATCGGACTAGTGTTACCCAACATCAGTTACCGACAATGAAATACGACGTTACCCTCACTACCTGACCAGTCCACGATAATTATCGTATTACTAGGTATACCATATTCCAATGTATGCTACACCGTGCGCCTTATTACCTGAGGTTTAGATATAGCGATCTACATTATCCTACTAGATATATATATTATTAACATATTAATCCGCACTATTCTACTAGAATAATTTCTTAATTACATAATCAAATATTGTTTAGTATTAACATAACCATCCATATTATTATTCCACTAGAATAATCTTTTACCATTTAATATTGTAATCCACTAGAATAATCCTTTACCATTTCAATATTAAGATTGTAATCCGCACTATTCTACTAGAACAATTACATAATCAAATATTGTTTAGTATCAACATAACAATCCATATTATTATTCCACTAGAATAATCTTTTACCATTTAATATTGAAATTATAACCTACATTATTTTATCAGAATATTCTGTTATATTATTACATCATCTAATTTTATTCATGATATAATAACTTACTTCATTGGACTAGAATAAACCCTATATAGATTCAAACAAGCCTTTACCAAGAAATACCCCCGCAACTAGACGAAATTGGGCTAAGAACGAGTTCTAAGAACTCGAGACGTGACTTTTTCAAAAACAGAGCATTTCATCACCTTAAACCAAGAGGCGTTACCCCACTCTAAGAAGAGGCACGCGTCTGGGGATCCCCCCCCAGACGAACCACATAAAAATTAACGACCAATGGACGAACCACAGGAAACTGACGAAATGATTGACGAACCACAGAAAACTGACGAAATGATTGACGAACCACAGAAAACTGACGAATTAACGGACGAATCACAGAGAACTGAAGAATCCCCCCTAGAAACTTATTCGCCTATATAAAGCCCTCCTCAGAAATCCCGGAGCGCGCTCTTTTCCTATTCATAAAACCTATAGTCAAGTTACTCGATAAAATCTTAAATTCATTTCATTCAAAATCGTTGATTCGTTGTCTAGACATTTTTGTTTGCTGATCAGACCTAGAACGAACATTTCTTGTAATCTAAAACCCTAAAAGGTATTACATACAATTAGAGTAAAGGCTTGGTTCAACCATATAATAAAAATTGTAATAATATAAACCTGTATTGAAAATATAAATTGTAACAATATAAATCTATATCGAAAATATAAATTGTAATAATATAAAACTGCATCGAAAATCCAAAAGACACCATTGAGAACCCGACAATAGCAGGTAAGAATCAACTATCAATAATAGTATCTATCCATTCTAAATAATCCTTTCTCATCTCGGAAACCAGACTTAAACTTAGTCCGAGAAAAGGGAGGCAATTTAAACAGACAGTTAGACAGACTCCAACCTCGAAAAGACGTGACTTCCCTACCATCCTGTGTACTTTAGTACTTCATCGGCGATTGGCACCCCGAACTACTGAGTGTACGTCTAGGTAGTCGCTTGCGATCAGGTCCAATAGTTAGACTAGGGATTTGTCCGCGAACGTTCCGCCCCGACGTCACAACTGCATTGTAGACCGATCCGCTACACCTTTTCGCTGCTACGTTCGCGACTAAAGTTTACGGCAAAGATAGACAACAGCAGCTGCACGTTCTCATTGGTCATTTCCACTCTATTCTTTGATCCGATTGGATTAGTAGAGCGGATCTGCTGCAGTCACTGCATAAACGAATGCAGCCGTAGGGTTCGTAAAGAGCCAATGGCGCCGTGGCTGCAGCAATTTACTGCGCATGAAAATTCACCACAAGAATAGCTAGGATTTGTTTTTGACATATCCGTTAATCTGTATGATCCGAGTTGCATTAATTCGAACGGAAATAATGCCTGGCCCTGTCGAGCACCGAGCATCTAGTGGTTTTATCAATCTCTTGCGGCAAAAGTTGCGTGGGGTAAGTTTACTCCGTTAATATTTTCACCGAAGGACGAAACCGACATTTAGAGGTTAAGTTTGAGTCTTATATAATAAAACGGTCTCGGAGCTTGGATTCTTGGATGTTACATACACGATTGTATAATTATCACTCTATATTTGCTTCACTCCACATCAGTAATTCTGTCTTACGTATATTTTCAGCGTGATTCCGTGAATGCTTTACGCTTTGCGGACTTGCTTGCCGCCCGCACTCAGCCTCCACCTGAAATCCCTGGTGGTCCTTATCACAAAACTTCAAAGATTTATTATTTCACTAGGGATGCCAGACGAGAGGTCGCACCTCCAACAGTTATTTCTACACATCAGCAAATTGCCACATCGTAAGCTGCTCATGTATTTCTTCCATCATGGAATCGATTAGGTTTATAGATTTGCACGCTACTTAATCATTTGTAATTCTTTCGCACAGTACTGTAAATAAACGTGTTTGCAATCATACCTTTTGAAATTTCAGAAGTCATGTTTCAACTGAAGTTAAGCCGGCTACCCCAGGAAGAGTTTGGGAATGGAATTGAATATTGAGAAAATACTAGTTGGAATAGAATCACATTGTAATATTGGAGTGTAAAGAAAATATATGACATAAATAAAATGAATACCTAGATTTTAGCGAATCAGTAGAAACTAGTCGTCAATTCTTGGTAATAATTGAGAAACCACGTAATGTCAACTAGTACCTGACACTCGTCGCTCGGTAAGTACCGTTGAATTTTCAACAAATTCATTCAAGTTATCGAATGTTAAATCTATCTTCGAACCGACCATATCCTGTCACATACTTCGTAATTGAAGTATTATAGGGGTGAAACATCATTGATTTTGGAAATAAAAAATGATACCAAAATAACCTTATTGTAAACGGATAATGTATAAAGTATACATGCTTTTATTTCCATTTTTGTATACAGGGTGGTCCATTTTAATCGCCCCAGGCAAATATCTCGGAAACTATAAAAGATACAAAAAAAAGTTAAATACAAAACTTGAAGGGTTTTGAGGGGGAAAGATGATGACGATATGTGTTGACTTGTGGGTTCTGCTACTCCCGAGATTTCGCTAGTAACTTCGGATTTTAGATAGGGAACACATATTTTCGATATGAGCAGTTAGCGGCGAGAACAAAGACCAATTCAAATACGAAAAGCAAAAAAAATTTGATTGAAAAAAAAAATATATTTTGTTTTTTTTCAATTTTTTTTTTTCAATTTTACTTTATTTTTTTTCCTCCAATCCAAATTTGTCATTTTCTGTCAATCAAGCTGATAACGGACCTGGAGACAAATTTCAAAATGTGAGAACAACAATATCATTTCATGAATCACAACTTTTTTTTTTATTTTGTCAACCCACCCAATATTGTTTTCAATCTCGGGTCTGTAAGGGATTCACCGTTTCGACTGCAAGGAAATTCTCCTGCGAGTGTGAGGTGTAACTTTCGTGTCGAAGTGTATTGGGACATTTCAACAATAACCATAGAAGAATATCTGGATTGCACTAAATAACTTGTGATCCATGAAATGATATTGTTGTTCTCACGTTTTGAAATTTGTCTCCAGGTCCGCTATCAGCTTGATTGACAGAAAATGACAAATTTGGATTGGAGGAAAAAAAATAAAGTAAAATTGAAAAAAAAAAAATTGAAAAAATAAAATAAAATAAAAATGAAAAAATTGTTTTTTTTTTATGGAATCAAATTTTTTTTGCTTTTCGTATTTGAATTGGTCTCTGTTCTCGCCGCTAACTGCTCATATTGAAAATATGTGTTCCCTATCTAAAATCCGAAGTTACTAGCGAAATCTCGGAAGTAGTAGATGCCACAAGTCAACACATATCGTCATCATCTTTCCCCCTCGAAACCCTTCAAGTTTTGTGTTCAACTTTTTTTTGTATCTTCTATAGTTTCCGAGATATTTGCCTGGGGCGATTAAAATGGACCACCCTGTATATATAATGTATATCGTATATGCATGAATGGATGTACATTAGGGTGATGAAAAAAAAAAAAAATACTTTTCGATTTCCTTAGGTCTCATCCCGCAAAAAGTTAGTGTTAGGTAAGAGAAAAATCGTCCAAAAAGCCAGACAGTGACGAATTATTTTTAGAGGTCGCTACCGATTTTTAAAACTCGATTTTTTACCAATTCTCGCACTTCTGTTTTTCACCAAGTTTTGACCCGAGAACATACCAATATGAACTAAAAACTCCGTGCTTGGTGGCATTTTCTATGTGAAATTCCGCGCTGAATCTGATGGAAATGTCAAATTTTGTCTAACTCTTCCAGTCTTCAAGTTGAGCGGGTCCATGTCATTTCACTCGAAAAAAAACACTCAAATCGCGGATCTTTGCGCCCTTCGAGGAATCTTTAGTACTATGGAAAAAAAAATAGAAGTTCACGGATTTCGAAAAATTTTCAGAAATGGCGGAGTTACGGGTGTTTGAATTTTTTTGCACTGCTTGGTTTGAAAATTCATATCTCCGAAACCATTGATCGCAGCCGAATGATCTTGGACTCATTTCATTCACAAAAGAAAGAGCTACTGTTGAAAAATATGTTTATGAAAAAAAGGAATTTCTTCAAGTTTTTTTCGTCATTTTTTTCCGAAATTCGGCCGCCATTCCCAAAGGGTACGGTAAATTTCATGGAGACAATTTTTTTTAGATACCTGGATTCTTCCCCTTTAAATTCGTGAAAAAAAATTTATGGAGACCATACTGGGTCCGGAAAAAAAAATTACAACGTCCGGACGTGCGTCGCCGCGCGTGCCGTTCCACGGTGGCGCTGCTCCGGTAGGCTCGCTGTTTCACGTAGCCGTTGAATTTCATTCAATGTTTCGCTATTTTCTAGGGCTATCCTCTCTTGGAAAATAGTTATTCAACTACTTTAGACTTCCAGAATACGTCTACTGGTTATTTTCACTTGGAATTATACTTGGTCCGAAAATTCCAGCACGGTTATTAATTTCCAGCACATGATGTCATTGAAAAGCAGCAAATCAGTTATTGGCGGGAGATAAAAAAAACCGTGAAAGTTGGTGAATTTCTAGTCGTGTGCGATTTCGCTGACAATCATGCGGAATTTTCGGACCAAGTATAATTCCAAGCGAAAATAACCAGTAGACGTATTCTGGAAGTCTAAAGTAGTTGAATAACTATTTTCCAAGAGAGGATAGCCCTAGAAAATAGCGAAACATTGAATGAAATTTAACGGCTACGTGAAACAGCGAGCCTACCGGAGCAGCGCCACCGTGGAACGGCACGCGCGGCGACGCACGTCCGGACGTTTTAATTTTTTTCTCCGGACCTAGTATGGTCTCCATAAATTTTTTTTACGAATTTGAAGGGGAAGGATTCAACTATCTAAAAAAAATTGTCCCCATGAAATTTACCGTACCCTTTGGGAATGGCGGCCGAATTTCGGAAAAAAATGACGAGAAAAACTTGAAGAAATTCCTTTTTTTCTTAAACATATTTTTTTAACAGTAGCTCTTTCTTTTGT
Source organism: Ametastegia equiseti (assembly GCA_963989295.1). Lineage (NCBI taxonomy): Eukaryota > Metazoa > Arthropoda > Insecta > Hymenoptera > Tenthredinidae > Ametastegia > Ametastegia equiseti. The sequence goes on from OZ022389.1 coordinate 27,567,250, forward strand.
GAATGAAATGAGTCTAAGATCATTCGGCTGCGATTAATGGTTTCGGAGATATGAATTTTCAAACCAAGCAGTGCAATAAAATTCAAACACCCGTAACTCCGCCATTTTTGAAAATTTTTCGAAATCCGTGAACTACTACTTTTTTTTTCCATAGTACTAAATATTCCTCGAAGGGCGCAAAGATCCGCGATTTGAATGTTTTTTTTCGAGTGAGATGACATGGACCCGCTCAGTTATGAGGTCTCAGAGTCAAGGAAAGGCAAAAAAAAAATATTCATGCAAAAAAAGTTTGACGAAAAATTCTCTCACCTTGTACACTTTTTTACCGTGTAGCCTGCGTTTTTATGAAGAAAACGAGCCATTGCGCATGGATTTCGGACCACAAACTCAAGAGATATGAGGAAAAACAAGAAATGGAATGTGTTCGAAGTCGCAAAAAATCGTCGTAATCGATGATTTTTTGCATGGATACTCGAATGGGGTCGACAGAATATAACACAGAAACAATAAATATGAGTACAACTGCTAGAAAACTTATTATTATTATCATTATTAATACAATTATACTTATTATTGTTATTATCAGCGTTATTATTAAATTTTACAATGATCCTCAAGATTTCTGCATATGCAAAAATCAACTTCAGCAACCCGTAGCTCCGAAACGGTCGATCTCACAGAATACTGTAGTTGACTTTTTTTGTTGCTCATGCGATTATCTAGATACGCCATTTTTTGCTTTTTTTTTTATTGATGCATTTAGACCTCGTTTTCGATTGAATACGGCTTTAGCAAGTCGTAGCTCTGAAACGGCCGATCTCACAGAAAACTGTAGTCGACCTCTTTTGTTTCTCGTATCATGATTCAAGTAATATAGTCATAATTTCGTTTTCCAAGACCTCTCCCCATTTTTTAAATTCTAAAAAAAAGGCCCAAAGTATCCCCTACATATGTACCCGAAGTGGCAAAGTGGGCCTATCTTTTATTGTTTTTGATCTGATTTTTTTTCAATATTTTCCAATTTTTTAAAATTCTATTCAATTTTTGGAATAATTTTTTCGATTTTTTCTCCAATTTTGTTTCCAACTTTTAGTTACAAGAAAAAAAACTGGAACTATAGGTCGCTAAAGCTGTATTTAATCGGAATCAAGGTCTAAATGCATCAATAAAAAAAATAAAATAAAAAATGGCATATCTAGATAATCGCATGGGGAACACGGGAGATAGCGCCCAAAATACCGAACCATTTAGTACAAGTATGGCGAGCCTTAGAGGGTCGAATTACGTCATTTATGAAACGAAAATGATGGTCATAGCACTGGTCATGGGGGCTTAATCGCATGACGATCAATCGAACTTGTCGGATAAATGACGGGTTTCGAACTATTTTTTACACAAAAGTTCTTGCATTTTCCGGTAGTCAATACAAAAACAACTGGCCGAAAGGAAATGCTATACTTATCCGGTTGGGCTTACAGCCCGCCATACTAATTAGAACACGTTAATTTTTATAATTTTTTTTAACCATTCAGTACAAAATGATTTTTTCTCACCGTATTATCCTCGAGTAGTCATTCACAAAAATCACTATGCCATACCGTATCGATGGTTCCGAAAAGCCGCCATACCGACGCATTAAAGAAGCAGTTTTTCTTTAAATATTGTCAAACGATTTTTTACAGTATGGCATTTGAATTTTTCGGAAAAAAACTAATTTTCTGAAACGTCTTCCAGCTTTAACTGATACAAGGCGTAAAATTATTTGTTACAGTATGGGATCATTGTAGTAAGTTTGTTTTAATGCGATTGTACCCGAAAAAAATTATCCCATACTGTGATCATGGGGCTGGAGAGTGTCACATCCGCGCTAAGATGTTGCCTAAAAAACTAATGCTCAATAATTTGTTACAGTATGGCATTTGAATTTTTCGAAAGATATGAAGAAAATAGACTGCAGAAAAATCATGCCATACTTATCGTGAAGTGCAAAAGTGGTGCCATTGTCGAAAAATTGGTTCCCCGAAACGTCTTTCTGCTACAACTCCTCACACACATACCTGATACACAAGCCGTGAAATTATTTGTTACAGTATGGGATCATTTGCAGTGAGTTTTTTTTAATCCGATAGTACCCGAAAAAAATTATGCCATACTGTGATCATGGGGCTGAAGAGTGTCATACCCGCGCTAAGATGTCGAAAAAAAAATTTCTTAACGATTTGTTACAGTCTGGCATTTGGATTTTTCGAAATATATGGAGGAAATAGTTTGTAGAAATATCATGCCATACTTATCGTGAAGTGCAAAAGTGGTTACTTACTCGAAAAACTGGTGTTCTGAAACGTCTTTCAGCTATAAATGGTAAACAAAAAACGGCGAAGTATCTTGAAACGATTTTGAAAAGTAGCCCACCTGTAATATCGTGAAGCGTATATCCACAAAGGTACATGAAATATCAGAATTAACTCAATTTATTCAGATTGATTTCTGCACTGCTCCCCTCCCGACCTTCCCTGTCCGAGAAATATCGATCCGAGAGGATCAAAAGCCGAAAAGAAAAATATATATATGAGGCATCCCATGCCAAATCGATCTAACGTGAACCCTCAACATTCTTTATTTTGTTTTCTTCTGACAATGAGTATGATGTAATATAAGGGAGGACGAAAAATGAAGGTCTGAATTTTTTCAGATTTTTTAGACCCCTGGTTTGAAAGTTGATTCATTTTCAGGAAAACTCGTATTTGTAAATCTGTTAGTGGTACGTAAAAGTCACCTGAATGAAAAAGTTTGCAGATAATCTGAGATTACAAAAAATTATTTTCTTTCGGAATTTTTCAATCATAATTGTGGGTGTTATGTTTGGGATAAAACACTTTTAATTTGGGATTTCTACTGCGTTAGTCCTTATCGATTCTTGTCAAATTTTCACCGAAAATTCTTGGTGGAAATACGGAACTTTTGAGACTATGTCGACTGTATTACTAGCTCTGGTTTGAGTGCCAGAATTCGATGAATCCCGAACAAACTGAAAATCCGAGAGGAAACACAGTTTGTTCGAAAATTATCGAATTCGGGCGCCGAAACCAGAGCTAGTACTAGAGCTAGAACAAGTAATTTAATGTAACCTCAATTATTCGCAAACTTTCTCATTTGGGTGATTCTAACGTACCACTAACAGCGTTCCAAATACGTGTCTTCCTGAAAATGAATCAACTTTCAAACCGAGCGCCCAAAAAATCTGAAAAAATGCATACGATATACTCGAAGGAAAACAAAAGCAAAAATGGTTGGAGTTCACGTCAGGTCGATTTGGCATGGAATGCTCCATATATCGATTTTTGGGACGCCTGACAAACAGCCGCTGTATACCTAGGTCGCAATACATTTTTCCTGGGAATGCAGAACGCAATGAGCCGGGACCTGATGAAGACGTTCGAGCGGCGGTGGCGGTAGAATGTTATACAACGCAACATCTTGTTGAACAACAGGAATGCCCCCACATACATATTTGAAACTTGATATTTACGTAGAACTTTCAGGAAAAAATGATGCCATACTGTGACAAATCATTCGAAATCATCATAAAATCTGACAATTTTATAATAATATTGTGCGTATTTGCCCCATCCCACAGGTATGGCATAATCATACTTCCATTTCGAACCATCCAAATAACTTGTAAAAAATTTTTTATCGTGTAACAAATCGTTTGACAATATTTAAAAAAACTGCTTCTTTGCGTCGGTATGGCGGCTATTCGGAACCATCGATACGGTATGGCATAGTGATTTTTGTGAACTCGAGGATAATACGGTGAAAAAAATCATTTTGTACTAAACGGTTAAAAAAAATTATAAAAATTAACGTGTTTTAATTAGTATGGCGGGCTGTAAGCCCAACCGGATAAGTATAGCATTTCCTTTCGGCCAGTTGTTTTTGTATCGACTACCGGAAAATGCAAGAACTTTTGTGTAAAAAATAGTTCGAAACCCGTCATTTATCCGACAAGTTCGATTGATCGTCATGCGATTAAGCCCCCATAACCAGCGCTATGACCATCATTTTCGTTTCATAAATGACGTAATTCGACCCTTTAAGGGTCGCCATACTTGTACTAAATGGCCCGGTATTTTGGGCGCTATCTCCCGGTCTAGTTGTTAAAGTTGATTTTTGCAGATGCACAAATCTTGAGGGTCATTGTAAAATTTAATGATAACGCTGATAATAACAATAATAAGTATAATTATTAATTGTATTAATAATGATAATAATAACAAGTTTTCTAGCAGTTGTACTCATATTTATTGTTTCGGTGTCACATTCTGTCGACCCCATTCGAGTATCCATACAAAAAATCGTCGATTACCACGATTTTTTGCGATTTGAACACATTCTATTTCTTATTTTTCCTCATATCTCTTGAGCTTGTGGTCCGAAATCCATGCGCAATGGCTCGTTTTCTTCGTAAAAACGCAGGCTACACGGTAGAAAAAGTGTCCAAGGTGAGAGAATTTTTCGTCGAACTCTTTTTTCATGCTGAATTTTTTTTTTCGCCTTTCCTTGACTTTGAGACCTCATAACTGGAAGACCGGAAGAGTTAGACAAAATTTGACATTTCCATCGGATTCAGCGTGGAATTTTACATGGACAATGCCACCAATCACTAAGTTTTTAGTGCATATTGGTACGTTCTAGGCCCTTGGGTCAAAACTTGGTAAAAAAACAGAAATGCGAGAATGGGTAAAAAATCGAGTTTTAAAAATCGGTAGCGACCTCTAAAAATAATTTGTCAGTGTCTGGCTTTTTGGACGATTTTTCTCTCACCATACACTACCTTTTTGCGGGATGAGACCTAAGGAACTCGAAAAGTATTTTTTTTTTTTTGCATCACCCTAAGGCACATTGTACGTATGGGCAGTTCCACCAATTATCAGCAACCGATCCGGGGTAAATATTTCGATTTGTCTGAAATTTTGATACCTCATGATATGTACCGAGGTGTGAAAATCTTCCAAGTTTTAGACCTCCAAACCTCACTGTTCCGGAGAAACCCGTTGATCAGTGTTCTGTTTTGAAGTAGAACATCTCAAACCTACCAAAAACCTGTTTTTTTTATAGAAAAATCTCGTTTTTTCGCCGTTCCCAAACTTATTTTTCGAATTTGATATTTTTATGTGTGGAGTGCGCTGGAAATGGGATCAGGCATCAGGTATTTTTGTTATTTAAGCGGAGGCTCCATCGAAAAGTGGAACCAAATTATGGATGGGCGTCAAATTCGATGACTATCGGCCAAACCCCGGTCCGTTTCGCGTGGAATACCCCGTATATGCATGAATTATATGGACGCAAATCTTTTACTCAAAACGTAAAATTTGTTGTAGGGATGTAAATGACTATGGCAATCGTACAGTAGAACCCCGATTAACCGGGGTGCTCGGGACCGGAGGGTTCACGGATAATCGAAAGTACGGTTAATCCAAATTATACGTAGATCTTCATTTCATATGTAGATATTTACAATGTAAATACATTTATGAATGTTTATAGCTTCCGGCTCAGAATCAATTGCGTTTGGTATTAATACTTTACTCCTGTTTCTTGGAATGTCAAGTTAATTTCGTTCGCTCATGACTTTTTGTTCGATTCTCTCCTACCATTTTAGCGCTGAAAGCGCCACGGTTAATCCGCTCCCCGGATAACCCAACCCCGGTTAATCGGGGTTCCACTGTACTAACTAGCCAACAGAAGCCGCTATGATTTGGAGCAAATAGTATATTGTGTATCTTGGGCGGAAAGTGGGGGATTCCCGCCCGCGAGTACGGAGTTCGCAGCACGAGTCGTAGGCGAGCGCGGCATTTGCACGAGTAGGAGGGTGAAGTTTGCAGCACGAGCCTTCGGCTGCAAACACCCTCCTACGAGGGCGAATCCCGCGAGCCAAGACGAGGGCTGCGAACTCCGTACGAGTGAGGAATCGCCTATCCGCCCGAGTTACACACGATATTTTTCCTTACACCTGTGAGGAAAAGGAAAATGATGAAAGCGGGCGGTAAAGTAACTGGTAGAGCGGGCGGTAAAGTAACTGGTTGAGCGGGCGGTAAAGTACTTTTCCTCACACCTGCTCGGAAAAGGGCTCTTTTCGTACCTGTATGGCGGGCGCAAAGTGGCTCTTTTCCGCCCAGAAGGCGAGAAAGTCTCATGAGCGGGCGGGAAAGTACTTTAGTGGGCGGGAAAGTAGTTCAGCGGGCGGGAAAGTACTTCAACGGGCGGAAAAGTAGTTCAGCGGGCGGGAAAGTACTTTCCCGCCCGCTCCTAAGACTTTCCAGCCGCTGTAGATTTCCTCGTCCCAACAGGCGATAATAATTTTCCTCGCATGTGTGAGGAAAAGTATCGTGTGTACCGCGGGCGGAAAGGCGATCCCTCCCTCGTGCGTTTACAGCTCTCGTCTTGGCTCGCGCGGTATTCGCCCTCGTAGGAGGGTGTTTGCAGCCCTCGCTTTCGGCTCACCTGCAAACCTCACCCTCCTACTCGTGCGAATTCTGCGCTCGCCTACGACTCGTGCTGCAACCTTCGCACTCGTGGACGGGAATCGCCTACTTTCCGCCCTAGATACACAATATACTATTCCTCACTCTAACCTCAAAATCGCAACATCGTCGCGATTTCTCGGCTTCCGTGATGAAAAATAGTAATCGTTACTCATACGTAAAGGCTTTTTGGCGAACCTCGTTACAGCACTCGCCTTCGGCTCGTGCCGTAAACCTCTCGTTTCGCCAGAAAAGCCTTTCCGTAGTCGTACTGTAATGTTCTATTTCAAAACGGCGTGCGCAACGATCGTTTTTGCACACGGTTTTGTGGGCGCAAAGTGCCCTTTTCCCGCAGTCAAATAAGCGTGAGGTAATGAATTCTTTTAGCGTGCGGTAATGGTTTGTTTACGTTTTTGCGTGTCGTAATGGATTTGCAGTGAACTGAGCGATATAGCACACCGCACACCGATCGTATACGTTGTAACGCTTTGTTTACATCGTTGTCTAACTTGGTGCCTTGGTGCCTTGGTAAATTATATTAATTCATTATAATATACAGAGTGGGGCATTTAAAGTGTTACAGAGCAATAGCGTCTGAACTATTGGAGATATGAGCGGGTCCATGTCATCTCACTCGGAAAAAAAACACTCAAATCGCGGATCTTTGCGCCCTTCGAGGAATCTTTAGTACATACTATGGAAAAAAAAAGTAAAAGTTCACGGATTTCGAAAAATTTTCAAAAATGGCGGAGTTACGGGTGTTTGAATTTTATTGCACTGCTTGGTTTGAAAATTCATATCTCCGAAACCATTAATCGCAGCCGAATGATCTTAGACTCATTTCATTCACAAAAGAAAGAGCTACTGTTAAAAAAATATGTTTAAGAAAAAAAGGAATTTCTTCAAGTTTTTTTCGTCATTTTTTTCCGAAATTCGGCCGCCATTCCCAAAGGGTACGGTAAATTTCATGGGGACAATTTTTTTTAGATAGTTGAATCCTTCCCCTTCAAATTCGTAAAAAAAATTTATGGAGACCATACTAGGTCCGGAGAAAAAAATTAAAACGTCCGGACGTGCGTCGCCGCGCGTGCCGTTCCATGGTGGCGCTGCTCCGGTAGGCTCGCTGTTTCACGTAGCCGTTGAATTTCATTCAATGTTTCGCTATCTTCTAGGGCTATCCCCTCTTGGAAAATAGTTATTCAACTACTTTAGACTTCCAGAATACGTCTACTGGTTATTTTCGCTTGGAATTATACTTGGTCCGAAAATTCCAGCACGGTTATTAATTTCCAGCACATGATGTCATTGAAAAGCAGCAAATCAGTTATTGGCGGGAGATAAAAAAAACCGTGAAAGTTGGTGAATTTCTAGTCGTGTGCGATTCCGCTGACAATCATGCGTTTATCGTACAAGATTCCACTCAAGGGTTCAACTAGAGATCCATCCAATTGTAGTTTATTATGAAAGTCACAGTGAGGGAGAATTGAACCATTTTAGTTTTTTAATAATTCCATAGTGTCTGAAACATAATACGATCGCAGTTGATTTATTACCCAGTCAACACAATTCCGTCACACTTACATCCCAGTTACGGATCTCCCGATCTCTTCAATATCACAGTTATGTCACTGGTTTAGTCAATGTACAGTCCCTGAACTGCAATATGTCCGGATCGCGACTCCGTTAGAATTACGGAAATGATACAGACCCTTGTGACATTACCGCTACGGAACACGTGTACAGAAACACGTATGTCACTCTGTGATCTAAAACTGTAGAGAACAGTGTATCCATAATAGTGCCATCCTACCGCCCTGCTGAAAATTCTGTACAGAATCGAATAGATGCACGTTCATAATTTATAGTAGTATATCCTACATTTGTGCAGGACGAGAAAAAAATTATTTTTTCTTCCATTCATTTTTATGGAAATTCATCGTAGACTAGATTTCCGTGAGTGATAATCATTCGCATGCTGAAACCATTTTTGCTGAAAAAACGCTCGCGCTATATTAGTCCGCATCGGGGATTTGAACCCAGGTCCGCCACCTTACCAGTCGCACGCTCTAACCACTACGCTAAACCTATCATGTTATAAAGCTTTGCTCTTAGAGTTATTATAAGAATTCAGTTGAAGAGTGAACTGCAAATGTCTGAAAAATTATAAAACAGCTGCAAAATTCGACAGGCAATTAAAGTATCTTGGTAATGCGAAATATTATTTTCGATGGGACATGATATCCATATTTATGACATTGATTTTACAGAATATCTATACCTTCTAAATTACGTAAGGCTTACAGATTCATGTGACATAAATTTGACTTGTTGTTCGTGCATCGTAAGTGACAGAACAAACTTATATCATTATCGTGTAACAATGACGTCACTTTCCAGTAAAGCAAAAGTACATCATTTGGTGACGTATAGTTTACATACAACTGATCTGTAACTATGATACGTCAGTCATACAGAACCATTATTGAACTGGTACCGAATGATGATCCGTGATATTAGTGTTACATCAATTTTACAAATCCTACAATATATCACAGTGATTTGATACTGTGATGTAACTGTGATACGCATGATCCAAATGTGTTCACTGGGTACAAACAGAAAATTGATCGATTTTATGAACGAGAAGTTTCAAGGTTCAATTACAATTAAAAAAGAAGATTTACTCAGATGGAGCAGCTTCCCACTATCAAAATGAAAAGAATTTCATTAACATAACGCATTATTTTGAACCGTTCGGATGTCAAGCTGAGTGGCATTTTTTTGGCTACATCACATGCAAAGGGCCATGCGATGGGGTAGATGAAACTGTCTGGCAAGTTTACAATTGATTGGCAATTCAGATCCTATTTGAACACCGCTGGATTTGTATGATCGGGCATGCTCTTATTTCAGGAGCATATCTTTTGCCTGCTACAGAACATACAGCAGCAAAAGCTATTTTACAACAATCGATTCGATGAAGCTTTGATGGTTAGTGGCATTCTGGAATTACATGTAGTCAGTCCGATTTCTGATGGATTTATAAAAACGAAATTATTTTCCGCATCAGAAAATTTTGATCATGTAAAAGTTAGGAATTAATATTGAACTTGCGTGTCCAACTAAGCGCTATCGAGCGCAATGCCACTCAAAACATTGGCCCTTTTCAGAGTCACCAAAATTTTGCAGAAATCGATAATTTCCATTCCACGGAGCATAACTACTAGCTCTTCTCTGCAAAGTCACGAGAGAATCACAAAAAAGCCACAGTCATTAAATTGCACAAACCTATTGCAATAGAACCAGAACGTTGGTTGCAGCACAGGTGTGTTCAACTTAACAACAACCATGCTGGAATTTTCGGAACAAGTATAATTCCAAGCGAAAATAACCAGTAGACGTATTCTGGAAGTCTAAAGTAGTTGAATAACTATTTTCCAAGAGAGGATAGCCCTAGAAAATAGCGAAACATTGAATGAAATTCAACGGCTACGTGAAACAGCGAGCCTACCGGAGCAGCGCCACCGTGGAACGGCACGCGCGGCGACGCACGTCCGGACGTTGTAATTTTTTTTTCCGGACCCAGTATGGTCTCCATAAATTTTTTTTTACGAATTTAAAGGGGAAGAATCCAGGTATCTAAAAAAAATTGTCTCCATGAAATTTACCGTACCCTTTGGGAATGGCGGCCGAATTTCGGAAAAAAATGACGAAAAAAACTTGAAGAAATTCCTTTTTTTCTTAAACATATTCTTCAACAGTAGCTCTTTCTTTTGTGAATGAAATGAGTCCAAGATCATTCGGCTGCGATCAATGGTTTCGGAGATATGAATTTTCAAACCAAGCAGTGCAAAAAAATTCAAACACCCGTAACTCCGCCGTTTTTTAGAAATTTTTCGAAATCCGTGAACTTCTATTTTTTTTTCCATAGTACTAAAGATTCCTCGAAGGGCGCAAAGATCCGCGATTTGAGTGTTTTTTTTCGAGTGAAATGACATGGACCCGCTCATATTGAAAAAAGTTACGTATGAAAGTTGTATTGTTCGAAGGGGCACGTCAAATAGGACCAACATGATTTTTTTCAGTTGAGGCGCCGGAGCAGCGTCAAGGTCACCAACATTTTTTCGAATGGAACCATGGATTTTTTTTCCATGATGTTATTACTAATATCGAGGGCGAGTTCAGTGACCTATGATACATGGTCATTCTAATCACACAAAGTATGAAAATAGTCAAAAATTCGAGTCAAATCAGAATAATCACTTCGAACTGATTTACTGTAAACCTTGGTTTGGGTCAACCTCCGGAAGGTCTTCGACATGATGACCTTTGACTTGCGAGCACTTGTTCATTCTCTGCTGGAAAGATTGTCTAACTTTAGCCAATATCTGTGGTGTAATTTGGGGACATGCTCGGCGCATTCTTTCTTGCTCTGTGTTCAAGACAAGTGATAAGTGATATTTTTCGCAAAAAGTGGATAGGACGACTCGGTCCTGTAGCTTGGCCACCGCTTCTGCCAGATCTAACGTCACCAGATTTTTCATGGGGTATGAACAAGTGCTCGCAAGTCAAAGTTCATTATGTCGAGGACCTTCTGGAGGTTGACCCAAACCAAGGTTTACAGTAAATTAGTTCAAAGTGATTATTTCGATTTGACTAGATTTTTCGACTATTTTCATACTTTGCGTGATTAGAATGACCATGTATCATAGGTCACTGAATTCGCCTCAATGTCAGTAATAATATCATGGAAAAAAAAATCCATGGTTCCATTTGAAAAAATGTTGGTGACCTTGACGCTGCTCCGGCGCCTCCACTTAAAAAAATCATGTTGGTCCTATTTGACGTCCCCCTTCGAACAATACAACTTTCATAAGTAACTTTTTTCAATATCTCTAATAGTCCAGACGCTTTTGCTCTGTAACACTTTAAATGCCCCACCCTGTATAATAATATGATATATTTAGTTTTGCGCGTGCCGTTTTGAAAAATAGTGTACGGTACTATTACCGCCCGCTTCACTCTACCGCCTGCTCTACCGCTCACTTATGAGACTTTCTTGCCTCCGGGCGGTAAAGGGTCACTTTGCGCCCGACATACAGACACGAAAAGAGCCCTTTTCCGAACAGGTGTGAGGAAATATAGTTTTTAACCCTGCATTTGATTTTTGTCCCTCTTTCAAGAAGTTGGCAGAAATTTTTATTTCACCTACTTTTAGCGTGTACTGAATACCACTTTTATGAATTTTTTCAAACTTTTCCATTTGGTGCAACATGGTCAAAAACTCAATTTTCTCGATTTTCTGACGTTTTGCACGATTTTATGGAATTCTTCATATATATTAGACTGGTTCAAATAAAGTGACTATTTTTTTTTTTTTCGAAACAATTTCATTTATATCTTCCAGGAGGTGTAAAAAGGTGCCTGTTAAAAGGAGAGCTCTTAATATTAATATTTAGAGGTCGCTCATCGCAGATTTCTATTTCCCATTGAAATAACATTGGAAAAAAAATTTTCAAATTTTGGAATTTTATATTTCGGTCTAGAATCAAAATGCTGGGATGAGCGATACATATTTTCATAGAAAATTAGTTGCTCTACAGAAAAGGTCTCTTATCATTTTTCGATCAATTCACTCCTTCAAAAGTTATTCAAGGTTAAAGTTTAATTTAGAGTAAATTTAAGTTTTTTTTGTTCATTTCTGACAAAATGTTGAAACTTATCGCTTAAAATCATAAAATTATTCATGAAAATTTTATGATTTCAAGCGATAAGTTTCAACATTTTGTCATTTCAATTTCAACATTGTCATTCAAGTTTCAACATTATTCATCAAAATTTTATGATTTCATAAAATTATTCATGAAAATTTTATGATTTCAAGCGATAAGTTTCAACATTTTGTCATTTCAATTTCAACATTGTCATTCAAGTTTCAACATTATTCATGAAAATTTTATGATTTCATAAAATTATTCATGAAAATTTTATGATTTCAAGCGATAAGTTTCAACATTTTCTCAGAAAAAAACAAAAAAAAACTTAACTTTACTCTAAATTAAACTTTAACCTTGAATAACTTTTGAAGGAGTGAATTGATCGAAAAATGATAAGAGACCTTTTCTGTAGAGCAACTAATTTTCTATGAAAATATGTATCGCTCATCCCAGCATTTTGATTCTAGACCGAAATATAAAATTCCAAAATTTGAAAATTTTTTTTCCAATGTTATTTCAATGGGAAATAGAAATCTGCGATGAGCGACCTCTAAATATTAATATTAAGAGCTCTCCTTTTAACAGGCACCTTTTTACACCTCCTGGAAGGTATAAATGAAATTGTTTCGAAAAAAAAAAAATAGTCACTTTATTTGAACCAGTCTAATATATATACAGGGTGGCCCATTTTAAAGGGACCACTCGAATATCTCCTAAACTATACGAGCTATGAGAAAAAGTTTCAGACAAGAGTTGTACGGTTCAGAGGGGGACACAAGTTGGCATTATCGGCGTTATTGTAGATGGCGCCACTTTCGAGAAATCGAACCGAACTCACTTTTTTCAAATGGAATCCAATTTTTTTACCAGGACAAAGTTTGAAGCGGACTTTATGACGAATTCAAAAATGTATACTCTTAATGTTTGTCATGCGTGGTTGCCGAGTTTTTGGTATCGTTTGCTCGAACGTTAATTTTGCCCGCTGTCAGCTTGGTACGTTAGCGAACTTGACGGGGTGTTATTTCTTCTTTCTTTTTCCTTACTATAATTTTTATTAACCTATTCTACAATAAGCTTATGCTAACCATAACGTATTGTGATATTGGCCATCTATATATACTGCATGTCAATGTCAATGTATGTCAATCATACAGTTATGCGGAGTTCCGTCGGAAGGTCCAGGTCTGCATTAACGTTAACGGAAACGTTGTCGAACATCTTTTGAGACGTTAAGCAACTTGGTGATGAATAATCATTGATGAAAATAAATGTAAAAATAGGTTAATAAAAATTATAGTGAGGAAAAAGAAAGAAGAAATAACACCCCGTCAAGTTCGCTAACGTACCAAGCTGACAGCGGGCAAAATTAACGTTCGAGCAAACGATACCAAAAACTCGGCAACCACGCATGACAAACATTAAAAGTATACATTTTTGAATTCGTCATAAAGTCCGCTTCAAACTTTGTCCTGGTAAAAAAATTGGATTCCATTTGAAAAAAGTGAGTTCGGTTCGATTTCTCGAAAGTGGCGCCATCTACAATAACGCCGATAATGCCAACTTGTGTCCCCCTCTGAACCGTACAACTCTTGTCAAACTTTTTCTCATAGCTCGTATATTTTAGGAGATATTCCCATAGACATATAAGAATAGACTGCGTGAGCGAGTCGAATAGCCGATACAGGAATAAAAAGAGACAGCTGCATATGCGTCCCTCTCTGTCATTGTCTAAACGCGCATGCGCGGCTCACGCGGCAGAAGCAGGGTTGGTTTGGGTCTGCTACGTGCTATGCTATTTATTTTTACGTTGGATAATTGTTTGTGACCAACGATATTTATGATCGGTTTTCGTTTTATCATGCCTACATTGAACGATTTTAGAAAATTGTGAGTAGTAATGCACGTTGCATAGTGTGGTTATGGATGAATATGCTAACACGCATGCGCGATTAGATAATGACAGAGGGGGCCCTATATGCAGCGTTCTCTTTCTATTCCGCTATCGCAGCCGCTTACACGCTAGCCCACCACTCGCGCAGTCTATTCTTATATGTCTATGGATATTCCAGTGGTCCCTTTAAAATGGGCCACCCTGTATATATATATGTGCAATTCCACGTCAAGCGGGCCACTTTTTTGGGTCGTGATCACCGATTTTGATCTCCATCGAGGATTTTGTACTACTCATGGATGCAAGTCTCTGGGCCGAACCAAAAGCCAATACGCGACTCGGTTGTCTACCTAGCGGAGGTTGAAAAATGCCGTTTTTGCGCGCCAACTTCTCTTCGGCGGCTGATATCTCAGTTGTTTTTGGAGCAAAGTACCAAAGTATATAGTGATTCTTGTAGCTCTTTTCACACGCTTTCCGGTGATTATACTGACATTGCTCCCCAACTGAAATTTGGCAGTCAAAAACGGAGTCAAAATAAAATTTTCGTTTTTCAAGGAGTCCGCCCATTTTGAAAATTCTGTTTTTTGTCTCTAAAAAAGGTTCAAGGTATCCCTTACACGTACCCGAAGTGGCAAAGTGGGCCGTTATTTCGTTGGTTTTTTATCTGATTTTTTTTCGATATAATCTGAATTATTCTAATAAAAAAATTTTTTCGTCATGCATTTCAATTTTTTGAAACAGTTTCTCCGCATGACGAGCTCGTTTCTGGTAATTGGAAAATGTTCGGGACGAAATTGACAAAAAAAAAGAAAAAAAATTGAAAAAACTTGAAAAAAATGGTGGAAAAATCGACTAAAACTTGGATAAAAAAACATCGGAAAAGAGGCCCACTTTGCCACTTCGAGTACATGTAGGGGATACTTCGAACCATTTTTAGAGACAAAAAACAGAATTTTCAAAATGGGCGAACTTTTTGAAAAATGAAAATTTTATTTCGACTCCGTTTTTGACTGCCAAATTTTAGTTGGGGAGCAATGTCAGTATAATCACCGAAAAGCGTGTGAAAATAGCTACAAGAATCACTATATACTTTGGTACTTTGCTCCAAAGACAACTGAGATATCAGCCGCCGAAGAGAAGTTGGCGCGCAAAAACGGCATTTTTCAACCTCCGCTAGGTAGACAACCGAGTCGCGTATTGGCTTTTGGTTTGGCCCAGAGACTTACATCCATGAGTAGTACAAAATCCTCGATGGAGATCAAAATCGGTGATTACGACCCAAAAAAGTGGCCCGCTTGACGTGGAATTGCACATATACATGTGACCTCAGTTTGAAGCGCTTAGAAAGACGCTTATTTGGTGTTTTTCTGCATCTTTGTGAGATGAAAATTCGCTGAGAAATGAAAATGTCAAATTTTTTTTTCAACCTCAAAATGTTTTAAATGTAAATATTAGTGCTGTACAATTTGGCCGGCTAAGTTGGTGAAAACGGTTAACCAGGTTTACTAGCTGTCCAGTTAGCCAGCTAATCCTCATTAACCAGCTAAGCCTTCTTTATCGGTTAATTAATTAACCAGTCAACTAATTGCGACTAGCCGGTTAACTTAAGGCTAGCTGGTTAAATTGATGAACCAGCTGAATTGATGATTGAGGACTTATTCAGCGGGTTAAGCAATAAAATGAAGGAACTAGCTGGTTGATAAGTTGATAAGATGGTGAACAAGTTGTCAATCATTATAATTTAGCTGGATGATCCATTCAACCAGCTAGCCAACTTAACCGGCTAGCCAAGTTAACTGGCTCGTTAATTAAACGATGAAGTAGGCTTAGCTGGTTAAACAGGATAAGCCGGCTTGCTGATAGCTGATTAACCCGGCAAACAGTTCCAACCAGTTTAGCCGGCTAAATTGTACAGCACTAGTAAATATTCGTTTTCATTGTTTTCAAAATTTTGTACCAGCAAATAGAATAGTCCCCATACCTAGAATGGTATAGTGATACTACACTGGAAAATAATTCTTTCGGAGTTTTAGAAAATGATAAATCTCAAAATAAGTAGTGAATCTCGTTTACCGACGTGAAGTTACCCCCCCCCCCCCCCCCCCCCTCACTTTTGGAAACAAATATTTTTCCATCGTTCTAAATGGTTCCGGTTGCTCTTAACATTGTTTCATAACCTCGAGGTCGTATGTTCAAAAACACGCCAAATAGAGATAAAAACCATTTTCTGCGACTCCAAAAATCAAAATCTCTGAATTTTAAGTCCAAAATAGAACTGAAAATAGCGAAATAAAACGTGATTCATCAGAACAACTATTTATGAAGGGCTACTCTATAGCTTGTAGATACAACTTATCAGTGTCGTCATCGTACTAGAACCTATTTCAATTTCCAGAACAGTATCCATGAGGTTGGATTTTTTGCTCAAAGATTTTGCCAGTGGTGCAAAAGTCATTGAGAAATTTTCAATCCAAATTTTTTATACATTTTTTTTGGCAAATGCATAACTCTGGTTAATGTTGATTCTGTACAGAGCTCGGTTTTATTTCACTTTAACAACGAGACCTTACAAACATCACAGCTTTTTGCAGCTTTTTCCAGCTAGCGTGCCAGATATCAACTCCGAGAATAGCCGTATGCTTATTTGGTGGAACCAATTATGTGGCACGATGACGAATGTCTCGCAAACCGCGCACAAAGCATGATTTATCGCTGATATTTTTCATAGAAAATATGCAACTTTTTTTTAGACATTCTGTTGCTCCGCATTCATGTTGATTTTAACGTTATCCGTCCTAGTAATACCGAGTGAGTGACCGGGCCAGTAAGTACAGCTGACAGGCTCTACCGAACAGGCTGGCCCGCTCACGTCCTAGCGACCTATAGTGGCCACAAATTCAGAAAAATTATTTCCATAAATTGGAGAACAAGTTATTTGACACTTTTTTAACTTCCCGTTTGATTTGATAAGTGGAGTAGTTTTCGAGTTTTTTTCAATGAAAATTTTGAAAGAAAAGAATTTCAATCTCTGATATCTCGAGGTCGGATTGACGGACTTTGATGATCTCGATCTTCATCGATAGATTTTTCTCCAACTTGAAAGTGATTAAATTTTGAAATATATCAGAACATTTTTTTTTTTAATTATTATTAGAATTTTTATTATCTCAGCTCGAAATGAGTTGGAAATCGGAAAGTTCAAAGGCTAACTCATGGTCAACCCAAACTCGCTTGTTTTTATAAGCTTCTACATACTCCAAAGTTGATGTGTGGCTCCTCCAAAAATTTTTGAGGCTATTACCTCGGCTATTACAGTTTGTTAAATAGATGAAACGAAACACAGTTTTCTGAATGAACATTCGGCGACTACTTTTTCCTCTAATTTACTGATTTATAATGTGAATTGCACAGTCCGACATGTAGAATGAAGAAGAAATCGAGCTCTGTAGCTTCAACATCAACCAAGTAATGCATGTGCAAAGAGGACATTATCAGAATTGTCAATCGCAAATACCTCGATAAATTCTACACCAATTGCAAAATCTTCGGACACAAAAAATTTTTACCCTCCATGTAGAGAATTGCCTGATTCCTCGCACGTAAAATGACCCATAGGTATATGTTCAATAACAGAGAAGAAACGAAGTTGTTGGTTAAAAATAAATTAAAATGTATTTAGTTCTGTACATGATCCTAATAACACCACCTATGTAATGGAAATTTAAAATGATAGAAATTAATAATTTACACAATCCTGGCGCCAAGGCTCAAATGTATTACGTATTAGGTATCTTTGTCAACGCGATACATACGCAACAATTTTTAAATATAGGCATTAATAAATAAAGTGATGGAATGTACAGTTTTCATTAACATGTTAAATAATGGTAATATCATTTCGTTTAACAGTGACAACAATACAATATAGTAATATCCTTTGAACAACGAATGACTAAGACGTATATAATATCTTCATCTTACTGTGATATCACAGGATTCAATTCTGTATGGCTGCTCTAGTTTGAGGCTGTGGGTCAGTTGCTAACAATAAGGAGAATCACAAAGCTGATGGGAAAAACCGAAGTATTTTTCACCGGTGCTCGTAATTAATTCGAGTTAAATGGGAAAGCCGAATAAATCTATTTACAGGGAGTTGTCTTGAATAATTTTGAACATTGCATGAAGTGTGGAATAAAAGCCGGCCATTAGGGCTCTGAAAGTGTTTCACATTGAAATATGATATTATATGCCGTATTATAAAATATAGAGCCAAAAAAATGGCTTACAGAGAAAATTATCTCAAATGGTGATGGTAAAATAATGGTTTGCATAACTGTCCATTTGTATGCCGACAGCCATACAACCTATACCTGTAGAACGAGACATTTTGAGGCCCCATCATGGAGGATTTTTCAATGAGAGCCAACTTCAGTTATTCACTGAAAATTTCGGAAAATATTATCACTGAAACGGAACGCAATGTGTTACGCGAGCTTGACTTCAGAGAGTAAAAATCACCAATTGATTAGTTATAGAAAAGTCACATTCCGAACTCAACGTGAGATCATATAATAGACACACGAGTTCCTGTTTCCGTTTCTCTATATGTAATACTTTTCAAATACTGTCTTGAAGCCTTTACTATACTGAGGAGGTACCTTAGTACGGTATCTGATTTTGGTAGTATTGTATCATGTCGTAAGTTTTGGTGCGGAAATTGAGGAAACTATTTCGAATGACATTTAGCATGATGGCAGCTGCTTCTCGGTCTGTTGCTGATGGATTGAATCGACTGCGTAACCACTTGATAGTCTGACCTCGAAAACATGGCAAACCTGTGTCCAACATCAACGATACCAGCGAAATGATCGCCTCTTGATACGGTCTGGAATAGTCAAGAATTATTTTTATAACAAATGGGGAAAGGGAAAGTGTAAAGAGTTGACCTTTGTGATAAATACTGTTTCACGCACCGTACTGCTAAATATGCTTGAACGCAGAGCTCCATGAACCACCGAAATGGGGCAGCTTCCATTTTGCCACCCATAACATAAACCATTTCATCGGTGAGTTTTATGTCTGGTTCAAAACCCAGATTCCCTCCTGGTGATGATTCGAACATGAAGCCAAAGTCAATGTGAATTATGTGGCCCTCTTCATCCAGCATAATGTTTCCGTTATGCCTATCTTTGATTTGCAATAAATATGTGATCACGCTGTATGCTGCCATAGATTTGATGAAATTTCTTCGAGCATTTTGAAACTCCTTTGTTTGCTCATCTCCATATTTTGTAATAAAGTATTCGTACATCGTGATGTCTGTTTGTCGTCCAAGCTGGTCGCGGGACTTTGCGTGCGGCACACATTCTATCACCCCGCACTGTCAAATTATTTGTTATTCAATTATTAGTCGTCTAATAACAGTTGGATTCTTATTGAAAGAAAGTTCTCCATTATCGGTGACAAATCTGATACTATGAATACTTTGATATTTGGGATAAAGATGACTCGGAAACAATGGAATATCAATCTGATCATATTGCAGAACTTCGCGTCCTATTGAAAGTAAAACGAGGAAATCGTAATATGTACTTGAATTTTTCCGGATTCGAATATCATCTTCCAATGGTCATCATTTGATTTGAGTGTAGACATCCATGAATTCTAAGGTGAATTTCACTGAATGCTCAGTGGCGAATTCGGCAAAAAATTAATCGTACAACATTCTGACGCTAAAATCGAATTTTTTGCGCGTACGTGTTTTGTGGCATTAATGACACAATAAATGAGCAAGAATCGTATATTTCAACGTGAATAGCTTACCCCGGGTGCCGTAGCGACAACTCTGTACGGAAATAGGTATAAATCAAGACCGACTAGTTCAAATACATTTTTGAAAATGCTGATAACTTGAAGAGCGAGCATGTCTTGCCTGACATCATCGCCTACTTTGAATATGGCAGCTTGCCACATCTCGATACCCATGCCATGATGATCTTTTCCATTTTCAAGTCTAGAGTTAGTAGACACGGCCATTGCGATATTCTCCAATTCATTAATACCGTACTTTTGTACTTTGAATCGAGCAAGGAACGGAGCCTTGGCGGCACTGAAATGTATATTTGTCATTTACCAGTAGGAAGAAAGATTATATTGTTTCACTGTATAAACTAATCATTGTTTGATAATGAATCGATTTAGGAGGGACGTCGTTGAAATTTTAATAAAGATGATATAATTTTTTAAATGACTTAAAGAAAATAAAATCACAGACGCCTTCCAGCAAAATTCAGACGATGTTAGTAGTTAGCAGGAAATATTCTGCCAAATGTCTTCTGCGAGATCTAGGTATTTTTATTACAGAACATTGTGTACCTTTTTATTTATTTTTTTCTATTTCTGTCAAACCATAATGAAATATGGCTGCGAACATACACTACCAGCCAAGAGTTTGAGTACACCAGTTGAAATTTCCCGCCGCACCCAAAGTTAGATAGCAAACTCAAGAATGAAGATAATCGAATATTTCAAGTGGTGTTCTGAAGAGGACAGATTCACCTTTATTTCGCTTTCTTAGAAAATTCTCTACGATCTTTCATGGCCCTGGCACGAATTTTTGAGGATGGCCGTTTTCCGGCGTTTTTTTTTTTTTTTGACTGCCGAAAATCAACTTCACTTTTTAAGGAAAAATTTTTCTTCAGTATTTTCGATGGTCAACTTATAAAGCACATCGAGACCTGCATTTCCGTTTTTTCAAAAGTTTCGTATGATTTTTTTTCGCCCCAGTATTGAATTTGCAGCTGAAAAAGACATGTTTTAGAAAAGAGGGCGTAATTCAATAACTATGGGGATTCAGAGGAAATGTCAAGAGGGTGAAATAATACATTATGCTACTAGGGAGGAAAGTACTCCGCTCCTCCCGTGCCGCATACAGAACTTCTCTTCCGATCCCACTGAATTGGCGCGAGTGTGAATAGAGTATCTTTTATGAAATTACAATATCGGACAAGTCTGAACGCCATATTTCGCATGAGTATCCATCCTTATTTTTGGCAACAAATCCATGCGCAAGCTCTGCACACAAAGATACCCAAGGCGTCCAGGGCGAAGCCCTGGTGGGGTCCGGGAGTAATGGGCAGCTTTGCTCTCGCATTCCAAGCAAGAAATATGGATATTTCAGTGCAAACAGGAGAAAAGATACATAAGCTCACGCCGAAGTAGCTCAAATTTTTTCGAATTCGATTTTGAAATTTATTTTTTCACAATTACTGGTCGGCAGTCTGATGAGTGGAGGAGCTCTATTTGGGAATCACGGGGTCTAGGACGATATATTAACGAAGAAAGTTCACCCTTGCAATTGTATTATCATATAATGTAATTTTAATGAACCAATTTTTTCAGTATAGAAAAAATCAGTTCATTAAAATTATATCATATAATAATAAAATTCCAAGAGTGAACAAATTTTCTTCGTTGATATATCGTCCTAGACCCCATAATTCCCAAATAGAGCCCCTCCATTTCCTCCATTGTGGAAAAAAAAATTCGCAAATCGAATTCGAAAAACCTTTGAGCTACTCCGGCATAAACCTATGTATCTTGTCACCCTCTTGACATTTCCTCTGAAACCTCATAGTTACTGAGTTACGCCTTCTTTTCTAAAACACGTCTTTTTCAGCTGAAAATGCAATACTGGGGCGAAAAAAAATCGTACGTTACTTTTGAAAAAATGAAAACGCAGGTTTCGATATGCTTTATAAGTTGACCATCGAAAATACCGAACAAAAATTTTTGCTCAAAAAGTCAAGTTGATTTTCGGCAGTCAAAAAAACGCCGGAAAACAGCCATCTTCGAAAATTCGTGCTAGGGCCATAAAAGATCGTGGAGAATTTTCTAAGAAAGCAAAATGAAGTTGAATCTATCCTTTTCAGAACACCACTTGAGATATTCGATTATCGCCATTCTTGACTTTGCTATCTAACTTTAAGTGCGGCGGCAAATTCCGACTAGTGTATTCAAACTTTTGGCCGGTAGTGTAAGTCGAGGTTTTTGGTGCTATTTTTCAACAGAAACGAAATTTCTCGTCACAATAGAACGAAATTCTAGCAGATTCTGTCAACATTTTAGTCGAGTAGCAAAATAAGCTTGAGGATAACTAACAATAAAAGAAAATGTAAATGAAAATGAGTTGCCAATGAGACGAAGCGATGACAGCCAATCGGAAATATACAATGGAATTCGTGACACTCGATTAGCTTTTCTTTCTACATGTGTAATGAAATTATAGCAAAATACTTTTACAAAACCACATAATCATATGTAAAAAAATCAAGGGAGGACCCCGCCGAACTCTTGGAAAAAGCGGTTTTTCATTTGTTGAATGGCCAAAAAACGTACAATCGAAAAACGGATACCAAGAATTCTAGATTTTGGTGGGATATGTTTTGAAAAAAAGTTTCAACTTTCTGCGATGAAAATTCATGTGCATGGAACCTTTCACAGAATCTCTCCTCCGCAGGGCTGCGAAAGGTTCCCCGCGCATAAACTTGCATAGCCCAAAATTGAAACTTTTTTCAGAACATATCCTGCCATAATCTAAAAGTTGTATTCATTCTTAGATTGGACGTTTTTTGGCCCTTTGAAAAATCAAAAACTGCTTTTTATCAACATTGTAGTAGGGTCTTTTCTGAAATCATAGAAAAATCCAAGAACATTTCAAGGACTTTTTGAGGCCAAACAAAAGCCAAGGACAGCTAGACACCCTGGCAGTGTATTTACAATATAATTTGATCATGTAAATCATCAGCTGAGTTGATTCACAACTTGCTAACTTGCTAAGTTAGAAATGGGACTCGACTTAAATTAGGAGTTGACCGATTTTCAGAGCAATTGGTAACGTGAGAAAAATTTTTCTGGAAGACAATTTGTAGTACATTTTTCTAGTACATTGGTATCGAACGAAATAATACATTGTTTACCGAGCGAGAAAACTGTCGTTTGCTAACGACAGTTTTATCCGAGGTGAACATACTATTTTCTTCAACAGCGGAGCGAAATCAGCGAGTTTCCATCCGCAAACGAGGGCCGGCAATCGACTGGTTTCCATCCTCGTTTGCGGATGGAAACTTGCTGGTTTCGCTCGGCTGTTGAAGAAAAATTATTTCATCATCATCAAGAATCTCTGCCTGGCATACCTCTGCATAGGTGTTCCGCTGTTGTAATCAATATCTAAAACAACAGCCTCCGGGTTCGAGGGTAAATAACACCCGGGTTGCACCTTTATTTTACTCAACGCCTGGAAGCAGGCCTGCTTTCTCTCAGCACCCTTTGGATACGGTCTGATCTCACCAGAAATGCTTGTAATTTTTCCGAAAAAGTCAAATTCTCTTTCGTAAAATTGCTTGGCGGGTCCGGATAACGCGCTAAGAATACTTTTTATCAGAGAATCCAGAATGTCGAATAGCACTGGATCTTTTATCTGCTTATCTTCATCCATATACATATTGGTATGCATATTCCAGATCAATTGATGACCCACGACCTAGAATAATAATCAACTCATCATATCGCATGTTTACTCAAACGTAAAAGAATTGCGTCAACCAGCGCTGTACTATTTGTACAGTGTCGGGCGTACCTGTGATCGTTTGGAAATGGCCTTAATGAACTCTATTACATAGCCCATAGCATCGTGCCGGACAGCCTGCACGAGTTGTGGGATATAAAATAGAACGGCGTCGGCCGGATAACTGCTCAATACTCTTACCGCATATTGTGCGGATATTGGATGATGTGGGAACTGGCGTGAAAAGTATGCCAAAGCTTGAATTGGAGAGACCCTGGCCCACGTCAGCATATAGACCAGCTGCAAAGGCAAAAGATATATATCAAGAATTAAATATCCTATATTAAGGGGATACGAAACACGATTTTCCACTTGGAACTTTTACAAGTTATTTTCTCAGCAAAAACATATCCGATCATGTGAAATTGATGACAGCCACAAAGAAGAATTAAACAAACGGCATGATACTCTTCGATTTTCAAAGATTGAGAAAAATTTCAAGGATTAGAACTCTTGATAAGTATTCTGTAAAAGTTTTGGTCGCTTTTTCGAAGTCCGAGACTATCGTGTCCTTCGTTCTGTTCTATTTTATCCCTGTTAAAATTTTACCTTCGTCGGATATGTTTTTACCGAAAAAATAGCTTTCGAAGATCATGTTTCGTTTCCCCTTGAGACTTCACTTGGACTTGATGGAAATTGGTGAATAAACTCACTTCGGGAGCGTCGTTTAGCAGCGTGTCAGTTGTGACTAAATATTGCAGAGCCTCAGGTATGTGAGCCACTGATATTGGGTTCAATCTCACTTGCCGTGATACTTCCCTGACTATACTCTCGGAATTCTTTAATCTGACTGGTAAGAATACAGCCAAGGTGGGACTGATCTCCCAAGCGAGCCTCGTGTAGTCTCTCCACGTTTTTTCATTCATCGCCTTAGCCCTCCATTCGGCGATGTGGTTTTCCCCGATCATTACCAAGTCTTGTCTGGCACCAGGATTTCTCCAAACCAACAAGAGCTCTATTTCAACAGCCATCAGCTCCAATATAAGATTACGTTTTTTTATATAATCTTTGACAAATACGTCTGCATTTACGATTCTTTTACTTCGTGTACTTCTTTTACTCAGGGTATTAGTGCTAGCTGACAGGGGGACTGTGTTGATCCACCCAGTCACAGGCTTCGTTAGTTCGCTGCTGGTCGTCGAAGCTCGTATATCAGATTGTAAAGTGGATGTCAAGTTGTTTTGCGGTCCATATAGATCAAAATCACCGACTCCATTAGCGGTCAAGTATTTCTTGTCACTGTGCATTATTTGCCAGAATCTGATCAACGTCAATATATCTTCGCTGAGCTGGGATATGTTTTGAGTCGGTGTTTGGGGAGCTCGGCAAAAGTAGTCTAAACAATTGCAGTATATTCTTTCCCTCAGCACATTCTTGCTTAGTGATTTTGGCAGAATGTCACCCTGCAGGAGCAGTAAACCGCAAGATAATAACTTGAATCTAACTCCAACAGCAGCTACATGTCTGTTCAAACGGTCTTCCAGTGTCCCGACAGCCATTGGTAACGACCTGTGCAGCAACATCGCGATCATCTCGATAGTTTCCTGGCAGCAATACTTTCCAGTTTCGATTAATTCTGCTATAAACGTTACCCATATATCGTGAGGCTTGACATATGGTGGGTTCGGTTCCTGTTTACACCCCTCGTAAACAGCAAGGGGACTCACTTCCGGCTCTTCTAGGGAAAATAGTCCGATCTTTTTGTCCACGGTATACTGCCAAGCGGCTAACATCTCCTGTAGAAATCTTAGTTTCAAGTCTGGTCTGGCGGTCAGTATCCATTGCCAACATTCGACCGCTGTTTTCATAGCGTCGTCAGTGAATAATTCAATTTGCGAGCAGGCGACTGTGTGCAATAATTTTCTGTGAATTCCAGGGGTACAGATAAGCAACGCAGTTGCACGCCAGAGGGCAACTCTGTGCTGAGAGTCACTTCTGTTTCTGCAAGCCCTCCAAACCGATGATATCAACTTTCCGATCACTTTGTTATTTTGGGTCACATTAAAACTCGAAACTTCAGATGTCGGAGACTCCTCTTGATCTAGCGCCAACATTCCTGATACTTCCCCAGCATAACGAGAACGCATCGACATCATAGAGACTAGCTTGGAGCTGTTACCCTTGACGCAGCGCGGCCTTTTATCCAATGAGTTTGTCTGTAATCATAGCATAGGTCAGAAAGGCAGTCATTCATACAAAATACACGCAATACACAGTACCGTCCATAAGTTAAATATCACATTGTGAACATCAAGGCAGAATAAAAAGTGTGATAGCTCGGTAAAAGAAGTGTGTTGAAAAAATTTGAATAGCAATATAAAGCTGAGGGGATCAGTTTTTCAAAGATCATTGTGAAATTTTTTATGTGTTTCAAGATCATTTGCAGAATAGGTGGTTCTCAACATCTCCTCTGCTTTTTTCAAATGTATTACAGATTTCTGGGGAGTGATCGGGGAAAAAAATATGTCCCAAAAATACCTTGAGTTAGAACCGAAACTTCAATCCAGTTCTTTCAGCTTTGTTTGCTGATTATTTTTTCGCATTTGTCAACTTCTGATATAGAATAGAATTGATTTTTAGAAAATTGGTCATAACGCGAAAACCACAGGGCTCATGAAAAAGTTTCAGATGTACAATGTTTGTACAGAATCTTTTGCAAAATTTCATTTTCTGGTAATTTCACAAAAAAAAAAAATAATAGATGTTATTTGCGAGATACTTCAACCCTGTGTTCTTTGTAACTCGGAAACTGTGAGCTCATAATTAAAAAATTATAGGAGACAAAAACGTTCGAACTATCGATTTCACAGAGTTTTCAGAAACGTTTTGAGAAAATACGTTCGTTTTACGTGGCTGGAAACAGAGACTGTGAACAAATTCACGTGCATTTAAAATAACAGGGTTGAACTTTGTTAGCTTTCACACTTTTTGACAAAGAAAGAAAATAGACGGAACGACCTGTTTTTCAAATTATTTTGGGAACAAGATGAAAATCGTGAAAATCTTTCCAGAAGAGCTTTGAAAAATTCATTTTCACCGCTTTCAAATGCTTTTTGAAACTTTCTGCTCCTATCAGCCTGGCAATTTGCCAAATGATCTCGGACTAATGGACGGTAAAAGATTACACGTACGTTCATCGGAGCTGGCTGAATAGTAAGATCTGTAAACTCCAGTACCGAATCAGTGGCCAATGCTAATCCGGCATGATGCCACATGCCGGATGATGGTATCTGATTAATGTACTCTTGTAAGTGTGATCTGGTTGCGTGAGGCGCCCACTTCATAGCTTCTTGAACAATACCTTTGCACCTAGCAGCGAAATCCTTCACAATGCTCTGGAAGAACAGTGAAAGTGTAAGTAATGATTCGTTACAATGGAATTAGCAGATATGACGACGTGTTTTGTTGGAATAGAAAAGCTACTCACTTCTCTCGCCTCGAGAGTATCCATCAATTGAATACTATAAGGTGTAGTTGGTATTCTAAGAGTAGGAGTTTCCTCGTTTGGATCGAGTTGCAGCGAGAAGGAAAGAACTTGTAGAATGTCCAGCATGCTCCAAAGGACTCTGCAGTTCCAGAGCAGATGTGGAAAAGCGTCGACAAGTGCGCTGAGATATTTATCAGCGACTCTTCTAATTTGTTTGTGAATATGATTGAAATTGACCAACAGAAAT
Source organism: Ametastegia equiseti (assembly GCA_963989295.1). NCBI lineage: Eukaryota > Metazoa > Arthropoda > Insecta > Hymenoptera > Tenthredinidae > Ametastegia > Ametastegia equiseti. Next base: position 27,594,684 of record OZ022389.1, read on the forward strand.
TGAGCATGACTTTCCAGTTCTTTTTCCCTATGCTCGTCCTTTGGCTTATGTTGCATAACTTCTTTGAACTTCATGAAGACTGAATCGCTGACGCAGCAGATGCACTGCCACATACCGCTTTTGTCCTTCTGCAGAGCCGTGTCACTCAGGTACTCTAACATCGGCTGCAAGCTTGGCTCTGGACTATACGTCACTCTCAAAGTTTCTAACCAATAAACAGAGAGCAGGTAGGTGCACTGAGCAAACTGTAATTTGTTAACATACGTCGCAATGTCGCTTGATTTGTTTAACATCTTGAGTATCTGCGACTTTAGCTCCTGCAGTTCGTTGAGAGAGACGCTATCGTTTCGTACAGCGGATGTGTACTGCAATTCCCGCATTTCCAGGCGAGCCGAAGTCTGCGAAATTAGGTATGGAGACTTGACTCCGATCTCTTTCACACCCTCATACCATTCCAGTGGCCACAGTCCAGAATCTGCTGCGGTGAATCCCATGACGACACAATACAACCAAAAGTCTTTAAACAACTTCAATAACCGTGGTTTGGGATGTTTGATTGGAGGTAATCTTCTCATCAGTACTGCAATCACTGGTATTAATACACCTAAATTCCCAGCGCTACTAGACGCTTTTTGTGGATTGGGTGCTTTGTCGCTGGCCCGTTTTCCTTCCAAACCAAGTTGTACAAATAATTCTAGTAGTCTTACTAGTAGGTCATTCAATTCCGATTCTCCTTTGAGATTGGCAGCAATATTAGCCAGCGCATTTATCACAGCGCCTGATACGTGCCTATACTGTTTTCGCTCGTCATTTGTTGTGTAAGCAGCACTGCCTGACTCAACAGTGATCGTAGTAAACATTCGCATTATTTCTTCGTAGACTTGTAGCTCGCATTTGGAAATGATCATACATCCCAGCTGATCAACGATCAAAATATCTAGAGCACTTGGTACCCGACAAAATCTTTGTTGGAAAAATTGCAATATGGTATCCGTCGTTTTTGGAGTGTCTTTCAGAGCAACTGCTACGTGACCCAACATAATAACAATGTTAGTGGAAATGAGAGATGTTTCACTGAAACCAAGAGGAATATTAGACTAGAAATTTTTCCTATTAAACAGAGCGAGAGATACAAACTTATCTATGATAAGAAAAAAACAGTTTACAATTTTCATAATGTTGATGACAAAAAGTTTTACCTATCACTCTTTTCTGCTGTAAATAGTCTGTTTGAAACGCTCGCAACCAAAGCAGGTACACAGTAAGGATCGACCGAATGAGCGGCTTCCAAAGCAATGCATAAATTTTCAATAGCGGCGTCTCTTAGTTTTTCGAAAGCGCTTTGTGTTTGTGAAGTTGTCTGCTTGGTATCGACAGTTTTCATTTCCTTTCCCTGAACTTAAATCAAATATCAATTAAGAACACCATTTAAATAAATGTATGTATAGAATTATCACGAACAGTGTATAACGCACTTGTTACTTTGAATTGATGATCCTTGCCATGTTTGTCATTATGTTGACGATGAAGTTTGAAGAGAATTGGGGATGGAGTGACTAAAAAGTCACGTAAACAGTAAATCGAAGTTACCGCAATGTTTGGAAACTTCTGCGCTAATTTCCCCAAACCTTCTAGGCACACCATCAACAAAGGCATGTGTGCCAATACCAATTTGTGGCCATGATTAGAATTAATCTTTTCAGTCAGCCTCCCACAAAGACTATCAGCACCTGTGAACAAGGCAATCGTGAATGATCCTAATTATGGAACACATCTATCAATGTTCTAGACTCATCCTTCATGTCGAAAATCGGATCATTCCTATGTTTTATGAAATTTTACAGTTTTTAGTGTTTGCCGCTGTCATTTATACAACCTCAAATAATAAATGGGTAATACGTTTAATGTTGTTACGTTTTACTGTATCTACTTTTGGTATTTTCAAGGCATATTTAACAACAGTTCAGATAGAATGTTACAATGTGATTTATCTACCGTTAAAAATGAGCTGTATAAAGTAAGCAGACAATATTCTATGGATTTGATAAGTTGAAATTTGCAATCCGCGAAACAGAAACAGGGATTTTGTCTGAAAAATTGAAATTTGTTGTTAGCAATGCTACTATTAGCAAAGCTATTACACATTGTTTAAGTAGCAACAACTGAGAGTGTTTATGATCAATTTAAACCAGTAGCATTGATTAATTCTTCTAAACTATTTGCACGAAAATGGTAGTAGCGTTGCATTTTGTACATCTCAAGATATGGACAAGAAATGTTTAGAATCATCACTTGATAATTAATAGGGGAACTCAGAAATTGTATGATCAGAGATGCTGGTTCATAAAAACAATGAGTAAAACTTTCTTATGCTTGAGATCACGAATACAAAATACAACTGATTGTTAGTTCGGGAATCATTCAAAACGCAACACAAGGGAACTGAAATACCCTCGCCGATCAGCATAGAACTTATATCTGCATACAATGTGGATAAATCATACTCCTCATTTGCTGGAAACATATTACAATCCAATAAAGCTTCATTACTTCGATGAATACCTCTCTCTGGGCTCATTATCTTTACATATAATTTTGCAATTTTATAATAGTCAACAAGCAATTATTTTTCAACGTTGAACAGGGCTTTACGTAAAATATTTCAATCAATTTACATCAATAGAAGAAATGAGATACAATTATTAACACAGATGTGAAACTTGTAAATTTTTTTACCTGCAACAATATAAAAAAGGGAATGAAATTTCAATGATGCATTCAATCTAAAAGAAGTATTCCACATAAATTTTACACACATAAGACTAAGCCTCACCAGTTTCGTCGCCGATTGCCCAAACCAGGAGGTCAACACAGGCGGAATTGGCCATAACATTGACTTTGAATTTATTGACTGTTTGAAAATTGGTATCCATGTCTTCCCTCTCGCTAGCATCATGATGCCTGGATTGTAGCTCAGTTTGTCCAGACAAAAACAATCCCTTGACAAACTCTTGCACGTCTCTAGTGAAAGGACTAGGTAAATCTCGTTGATTTTGTAACAGCTCTCTGAGCAAAGTGACCATAACTAGGTTCATTGTTTCGCTGAAAGTTTTGTAGGGGAATACCAAAACCTGTCCAGAGTTATAAACTTGCTGAGCTTCTTCGTCGAGAAAAGTAAGCACATCTTTGGTGAGCAGTTTCTTAGCCAATGCGAGAACACTTTGCAAGTGTACAATGCTGAATTGTAGAGTAGCCCGTTTTTCGGGACTCTCCGTGAATCTCATTTGTGGAAACTGATTGAAACTTGATCCATACTTGCTAAAAAAGTATGTAGTTGCGTCGTAGGGAACCGACGAATAAGACTGTAGCGACGGTCTTTTGTTTGTCGATGCATAATCCACAACGTCGGTCAACTGCAGTATCTCTAAAGTATGTGGGTTCAAATTTCCGCTTAAAGATCGCGGAATTATAGATCTGAAATTATTAAAACTTTTCTTCTTGTTGACCGGAGATTTTTCTGTGAAGCTTGGAGCCGGTAGAACAGGAGGCTCTGGACGTGGAAAAATACGACCTAGCAGTGGCGGATCGGAACTACAAAACCGTCCCATCGAACGAGCGAGTCCAATCAGTATAGGTACCAAACATTTGCACAGAGATACTGTAAGGACAAAGTTTCAATTCCGATTATTTCAAATGTTTGGCGTTAGGGAAAGAAAAAGAAGCTCGCATCGAAATTTCACAAAAATTAAACATTTCGGACCACTCACGTTTTGCTTGCATGCTCCGATTTCCATCCTGATCTTTGCAGCCTCTGATTAGGTTGGTGAGAACAGCTAATATCTCTACTTGTGTAGCGATAATTTCTTCTCTGGCCGGTTCGCATTTGGTAGCAATATCGCTGAGCAAAGTATTCAAACAAAAGCTGAATCTTTCGGCAATTGGAACCCTGTCGCTCGGAGTACTCCTAACTTCATCAAGCCATACAGCTTTTGACAAACCTTTCAGTAGCTTTAGTAAATATGGTAGAATTTTGTCTCTGTGTTGGAGATTTGATTCTAGAAAATAAATCCCTAGGGCTATCACCGCATCTTGACCACGTTGGTCCAATCTGTAAACACCTTGTGCTGATTCTTGCGGACATAGTTTGAATAATCTGTTTATCTGAAAATGGAGCAAAGAGCTGTCGGTTAAAACAAAGACAAGGGAGAATGAACGGAATCTAACTCTAGGGTAAGGAAAAATATCTGCCTGTTCATCACTGGTCTTTTCAAATCGTTTGAATATTCCTAGGTGAATGGCTCGCTCAGCAATTCTAAGTTTATTATCGACAAGAATCACATTACAATGAATGAAATAGGCAAATTGCATACATTCCATCTTAGAATTTTGGGTCTATTTTCGCCAATTTGAAAAATCTGTTGCAGCCGAATAGCATTATTTGTTCCAAATATATGAACATGTTTCAAACAGCAGGCTGACACCAGAAATCGAGTGACAGAACGCAGTGAAATATTTGTTCCGGTAGTACTGATTCTGTTCCGAAATGGAAGTAAAGTTCATAACGTTAATGCACAAAGATATTACAAATAAAATACCCTACTCGGGACTAGAATATCGTATAAAAGCAACAGACTTTGGTAGATGATTACTTAAATGGCTGAAAACCTCGCTGAAAATGTGTGTTGCGTATCGTGAGATTTTCATGATATTCAATTTTCGTGTATAGAACTTTACTTCAAGAACAGTTTCTTACGGTTACCTCAGGATCTTGAATCACATGTTCCAAATGGAATGAGTCACAACTGAAGAGATAAGACACTTTTCAACATTCCTATGTCACTTTTTGATGATTAATTGTAGAAGTTCAAAGCATTATATGATCATAACACATTGTATCGCTATGAATTTCTGCCATCGACAAAATTCCTCAACAGCCTTGTATCAGAGTTAAGGTCTCAAGAGCCAGAAGCTCATAACTCCAAAAATGAATCGAGGATATCGAAAAAATCTTCAAGCCACCAGAAAAGCCGACGAATGTAACAATCTGATATTTGTCTTTAGGTACTGAAAGTGTTATTAGGTACTTTTGCCTATGATATTGATCACATGGGCAAGCGACCGCATCTAAAACCAACGATTCGACACATGTACAGGGAATTCACGACGAAAGTAGCCATCCTTACCATAGCCAAACCAAAAGACAATCCCAAAATGATTCTACGACTTTGGCTGCTGCTGCACTGAAATAGAGGATCCGTGAAAGTGGACTAGCAGACGGCTGTCTGTCGACCGTCGCGATTAAAAGTCAGTTTGGGAAGAAAATAACATCGGCAGATACTGCAGAATGAGAATGAACTGAATTGATCGATCCGGCGCAAATCAGATATCTATCTGTAAAAAAATTAATGACAAGCAAAGAGTTGATTCAGGATATCAAATTTGTGTGAGAAACGAGCAGTTCATTCGATAAGTTGACTTCAGTAGATAAACTTGAGCAGGTAGGTGAACCAAGGTTCATTCGAAAAATTATTTGCAGTGAGGCAAGTACTCATTCGCCGTTGAACAGTTGATTATTCTGCAGGGTTTTCTTCAACGACAGTTTGAGGCATGGTCGAAGTTGAAGTTGAACTTCAACTTGGGCGACGAATCTCGACTCGACTAGACTTTAGCAAATCCTTGCATTCAACGAGGATAGGGAGTCTAAAGATGACACCCGACATTTATTCTCAGGCGATACACAATCGAAGGGAATTCGAAGTCTCTCGTCGCACGAGTTTTGAAAAAGTTGAGGCGTGAAGTAAGTTTCAGCAAGCAAGTGAAGAAAAGTACAGTCATGCTATTCACAGGTAGGCAGGAACGCAGTTATACTAGCGTAGCGTAGCTTGTTTCCCATAAAAAAATCTGGGACGACCGATACCCTCGACAGCGACAGTGAAAAAAATTAACAAATTTCGAGGAACGTGAGTTACGAACTCGAGATAGGTCAATCTTATATTCGCCGAGGCAACTGAGTGTAGAAACGAAACCCGATGCCTGACATACACTGCCGTCCGAAAGTTGCCGGACAGTGCCGAAACGTAAACATTAAAGTCTCATTGCATAATAAGATAATATCAATAATAATAATTAGTAATAATAAGTAATAATAATTATTAATAATAATGAGTAATCATAATCATAATTGGAATAACTACTGTTTGATTATAAATTTTTTAAATTACACATTTGCTGATCAATGCACCAATCTAGTATCAGCATAAATTAGAGTCGGTCTAGAGACGAAATAAATAATGATTTTGATCACTGTCATCTGATGTGAGTTCATTTATTCAATACTAGTCACTTTTATTGAAAAGCTTTTCAAGTACTTGCCTCGCTGCAAATAATTTTGTGGATGAACCTTTGTTCACCTACTTGCTCGAATTTATTAATTGAGGTCAATTTACCAAATACACAAATGGGCTGCTCGTTGCTAACACGAAGTTGATATCCCGAATCAACTCTTTGCTTGCCGATAATTGTTTTACAAATAACTATCCGATTCGGGTTGGCTCGTTCGACTCAGTTCACATCTCATTCTTTTGTATCGGTGCCGATGTTATTTTCTTCCTATCCTGACTTTCAACCGCGACGTCTGACACAGAGCCGTCTGCTAGTCCACTCTCAAGGTCCCCTATTCCAGTTTGTTCAAGCAGCCAAAGTCGTAGACTCATTTGCGGGTCGTCTTTTGGGTTGCCTGTCGTTAGGATGGCTACTTTCGTCGTGCATTCCCTGCATATTTACAAGCTTCTGTGGCCGTGTTCCGATATTAGCTGCCAGTACTGAAATTTCAGTGGGAGAAAGACGGGGTTCATCAACAATCTATTAATGAGAGAAAGATACAAGACTGCTGACAGTACTGGCAGCTAATATCGGAACACAGCCTGTGTACTAAAAACAAACTTTACTCTTCCTGATTCACTTGTTCACCAACGTGCATCAGGGGAGGTTTGTAGAGTTCAATCTTCTCACAGAATCTCAATTCTTAGTTTTCCACAGTGAAATTTCCGAGCTTTATAATACTATGCAGAACAGATGCACTCTGTAACCGAACTGGACCTAATAAATATGCAACTTGCTTAAACGTCAAAACAAAAAATTTGGTCAAACAGCAGCGGGATTCTGTTTCATTAATGCCCGGCATTAACTGATAGCGCCCACGAGTTAGCAACTCGAGCGCATTTGTTGATTGGGGCATCTTAGCAACGGGGCACTGTTATTTGTTCAGAAGATCCAAAATCTCCCCCCGACCTTTCATCACTATAGATTATTTTTGCCGGCCCTATCAGCTGGTCAATCTCGATGGCACATGGCAATTTTTCTTTGTCGGATCACAAGCTATAATTCTGTAAAGTTTCAAGTTTTCCGTTTAGCCGTTGTCCAGAACATTTGGCTTATTTCTATTTTGGATAGACCGACAGGCAAACAGACCAATATATGTTCAGAGTGTTGTGTGACTTTAGCTAGAGGGTCGAAAAATCGAATATTGTTTTTACTGGAGAAAGATAAGTTCTAGAACGATAAGTTGTATGTTTCATCAGGCAAGTGATCGGATAGTATAGGTTTCTGTATTCAAAATGTGTTTGACCCTGTACCTGATACTATACAAGACTCTAAACATACGTTGATCAAGTCGTCTGGGTGAGGGTCAAAATATAAAGAAATCAACATGTATAGATTCTTTTTTTTCGACCTCTTGAGAATGTTGATGTGGTGATGGATGTGGTGTGGTGAATGGAATGTTGGTGTATAATATGTATAATATACACCAAATTGTCTGTACCAGTTTCTTTCTTACACACACTTGTATTTTCTGTTTTGTTAAGGAATAAATGTTGTCTCTGAACCTAATCATGGACCGAAACGTTGAATAGAATATTTGTTTATAATTACTGACTTACTCGCCAGTTACCACATCCACAAAGAAATCAACATTTCCAACGGCCAAAAATGCAAATGTTAAAGTAGCGATCATTCAAAATTCGAGAAGGTTGTGGTGGGAAAGGGCCTGGAAGCAGTACTCAATAAATTGTGTGCATTTTATCTGTGACTTTTTTTCGCTATCGTATTTTTCAAATTCGAAATATTGGCCACTCCACAAAATTTTTTTTTGAAATTCCAACTCCCACCATGTCCAGTTGCATGTCTATCGGAAGTGAATCAACAGAGTATTCTGGAAGACCGCCCGCCCTGACGATAAAAAATATCGCCTGTCTTGTGACGATGAAGAATTGCTACATGGGTGGTTCTCACATCAATGGAAAGAAAAATTGCATAAATTGATATTACAAAGTTTGACATTTTTTCATATTAACGGTCGCAGATGCTTCGGTGTTAGTGTAATGTAAGTATTAGTACCAGTGGCCAGATACTTTATTGCGTTTTGATGATATTGTATGCATTTTTTTAAATATGGCTACAGACCAATAATTGTTCCATCAGAAAAATGACGAGTACACAGAATAATCACTGTAATAAGAAAATCACAGCATATTTTTATCAAATGCTTTGTTTTTCTCGACGAAATACAAAAACAATCATATCATTCGGGTTATTCTATAATTTGGCAGCAATTTATTTCGTTTCATTTTTCATTGAATTAATAGAACACAATAGTTTTGTATGACTCTATCTGATGAAGGGTCTGGAAATAACTGTATTTCAGTTTCTGAAGCATTTCATCTATGATTTTCAATGGAGCGTCATTTTCCTACCAATTCATAATTTTTCCGTTTGAATAATAACAGTCCATAGACGCCAGGAAGATGATGAAAATGATGAAATCTCGCCAAATCAACAAAACTATGTATATTTTTCATGTAAACATAAATTATTATGACTCATCGTATACCACGTGACTCAGACAGTTTAATAGAATTTCAATAACAATAAAATTAGCTTAAAATTTCAACGACAGACTAATGACACTTTGTCTGACCACTAGAAGCACGTTCACCTGTTTGAGCGCTTGGTGACAGACTAACAACGAATCGATGAAAATTCGCCAAACCAGTGTGTTGTATCGTTCACTCCACGCAAACTGATCTTCAACTGACTGTTGAAAGTATTAAAGTAACCGATTTATCGCAGTTTGAATTTTGTTCAGGAAAATGATTGAGATTTGGGTCTCGCAAGTACAAAGTTGTGAATTTTATTGACATTACAATTTGAGCTCAATTTCATGAGTTCTGCAGCTTCACGTTGTATTTGCGTGAATCGTCAAGAGTTTATAAATTGGACAATTTATTCGACTAATTGACTAATCTAGCTATCAAAGTTTTCAAAATAGAAGAACTTACGGCAGGAAATATGATGATTTTCTGTTAGAAATATTGAAAGAACATAAAAAGTAATTTAGCTAAGACTTTGTAATTTACTAACCAAATAGGAGAAAGTAAAATAACACATTTGTACATAATAAATTTGTGATTACTTCAGTTTATCCTGGAAAATTTACTTGGTACGTAATTTTACCATTTATGTGAGAACCACCCATATCCCATTAAGATTAACTGATTGGTTCGACCGCAGAAATTATATCGTCTGAATTAAAAAGAATAAGAACAGGTAAGAATCCACGCAAAAGCCCAGGCAACCTAGCTGACCAATCATTTGTCGTGGATTCAAACTTTTCTGTTATACTGAAACTTGACAAAACCCTCATTTATCATGTTCTATAGTTTTAAAGTAAAGTGAAGGAGAAAAGCGACTAAACAAGTCAATTATCTGGAAAAAAAATGTCCCTGTTATTACGTTATTAATGATTGTTTACGAGACATTGCTGCGAGTGGTAGTCACAGGAAATACTGGGCTATCATATCAATGACGGTAATTAATACGAATGAATATTAATGCAGCGGAAATGGTTGCCTTGATAAAGGCAGAGTCATGATTAGCACAATAACAGTAATAACGCCGTATCATAAAGGTATGTTGCGTTTTTGCGGGCAATTATTGATTAATGATTATAAACGGGTAGTTGGACGGGAATGAGGTTATGAAGGCCGAAATATCGCATTTTGATATTTACTATCGATTATGTTAGCGAATAGTCGGTAGGGGGAGTTATGGAATAGATATTCACGTAATAATCTTGATATGTCATCAAAAAGTGACAGTGAATCGTTAGGATTTGTTGAGATAACTTAATACGGTACGGAGTTTGAGGTTAGTTCAAAATTGCTACCCACTATGATATCAGGCCCGCGATTTTCAAGACTCACCTTATCCCATGGTGTTGGCTTTATCGCGGCCAAAGATCTCGCCAAATGTTGAACGGTATTCGAGAAAAATAATTTCTCATCCGCTGCCATTTTGATCTGTACCTGTCAGGCGAGCCCCGTCTTCAATCAAAACTGTCGCTTCTCCGTCCGCCGCCACCTCTGTTGCAAAACTGATGAACACTGGGACCATGGAGAGTAGAGACCAGGAGCATAAACTGCTGTATCAAATGTACGGCTGACTGAGGCTCATCAGACGTCACCGCTAGTGGCGCTGGTAGTCTCTGGCGTCCGCAGTCTGGTCCGTATATACAATCGGTGGCATGACGTCAGATAGCGTCGGTCAGCGTTTCTGGTAGGGTTATTATACTGCGAAACTGCGGACGCCTTGAGGAACCAGCGCCACCCTGCGGGGACGTCTCGCGAGTCGCGTTCCGTACGGCAGTTTATGCTCCTGGTCTCTACTCTCCATGACTGGGACTTTGAAGCCATATTGGCTGATCATCGAGCGCATGCGCTTTTTTCAAACGTAGAATAACATTTAATTAACACCGAGTAGAAACGTTGACAGAGCTACGTCGTTGACTGAAGAATTTAAAGACGGCTAGCCTTATGGGGTTTCGTGTCCAAGTAAAGTGGGCCCAAGTGGGCTCGGGGATACGAACGGTCTCCAACTTTACCGACAAAATAACGTTGCACTATATCTATAGTGTGCACATAATATAGATGTACCACAATGTTATTTCGGTCGGTAACCAAGTCCATTTGCTCGGGACACCAAACTACCCAGGATTAGCAGTCTTACAATTCTTCAGTCAACGGCTACGTATACAATCATTGCAAAAAAATTTAAAAAAAAATACCAGATCTTCAATTTACGGATCAAATGGATAATAGAGATTTCCGCTTGCCGAATAAATAAATAATCGTATGAACTTTTTAGGAGTCAAAGGAGGTGAAAGGGCAATCATGAAATTGGAGAAATAATCTGGAATGACAATAATAATAAACCAAAACTTTGACATTTCATCGGCCAAGGTTTTTTTGGCGAGCCCGAACACGAAATTTTCTCTTGTTTCACATTGAAATGGTTGTAACTCCTGAACGAAACGAGTCGCCATCATCGCCAAGATCTTAAGAATTTTGTTACATAGTTATGAAGATTTCCTAAATTCGGAACTTTCAAGCCTTACCGTTCACAAAAAAAGCGTGAATGGATTTTCACGTGGAACTTTTGTTTTCGTATTTTTAGCACTTTCCGCCGTCGAAAACGGAGTCCAACGCGAATTTGCGTAAAAAATCTCATCTGTCCTGTCCAAGTATGAGAGCCATAATTTCTTTACACAAAAAACACAACGGGTCAACAATTTTTCCAACGATAGGAAGAGCTCAAAATTCAATGAAAAACGATGGGCAAATTAATCAACGTATTCCTCGTAAACAATGAGGCTGTTTTTTCAAAAAATGGGCTGAGATTTGGAAAATTTTCATAACCCAGTACTCATGAAGACATACTCTCCGAATCGCAGCCAAAACAAATTATTTGCACCTGATCGTTCACCCACTATAGTTGATATTACCCATCTAATAACCTAACTTGATGGTCTACAAATTACTTGCTATGTTTCACTGTGCATTTAATTATCGCTACCTGAAAATTATACTTTGGCAAACATCACTAAAACTAGATTAACTGAACAACGTTGCAAAATTGAACAAAGGAAATCGTTTTAGTAAGAAAAAAAACCATAGCTTTATTGATATTTGAATTACTCGTAGAGTTTTTTAGGTCCATAGCTGTCAACCCAAGACAGATAATATTCAATTTTCTTCAAGCAGAGTTTCAATTTATCCCCGGTTATTTGAGTAGTGGGAATTTCAGTGTGGTCTGGAAATCTTCTAGTGAATTCTTTATTTACAGTTGCAGATGGGTCTTTCTGTTTACTGAGCATTTTAGCCTTTGACAAAAGCTCATGTACATCAGACAAAGCTGCTTTCAGGTAAAAACACTTGTTAGAATCTTCCGGTCCTTGCAAAAAGCAAGCACACGCGCTTTTTGTCGCTGATAAATTTTCCGAGTCAACAACCAGGGATGGGCACTGCACAACAAATAACAAACAAGCCATTTATCAGCCATGAGATTCATCTACTAGCTGCAATATTTGGGGATTACCAATTACTTGATCGCCTGATTATTTACTGTTGTAGAATATCAGTTTCAACTGAAGAACTAAAGCTGTCAAAATTGCTTAGAATCAGCGCAATGAAACTCTGAATTGCGTAAATTTTATTGTAAAATTCTAGAACAGCGGGTAAAATTGAAACTCACGTTGATAGCTTGTTGAGAAACTGACTCAATGGCTGAGTCTGTTTCCATAAAAACTTCATTCTCTCTGAGATTGTTAGAAAGTTGTAATAATATGTATACCGCTTCTCTAGGAAAGTCGTGATGATTTCCATTGAAATACACAACGGTAAAGGCATAAGCATGCAGCGCGTTCAGCACATTATTCTTTACACACTCAGCTGGCGGCACTTTCTAAGGAAGAGAGAGGAAATAATAATATTTTGTTTGATGAAGAAAATTCAGTTATTCCAGAATGCGAACAAGCTAACATTCACGTGTTTCTCAAAATTTTCAATGGCAAAGAGAATCACTTACGGATATCTGATTATACGGTCTGATTTCTTTGATCTTAGGGCATTGGTCTCTGTAATCAAAGGTAGCATGAGTTTTGCTGAGGTCCTCAACCAGTTTAGTTTCTGCTCTATAAGACCACCAGGGTGTCCACTCTGGCAACAGTCCCTCCATATCTCCGTTATGAAGTAATGCTTCAAACTCCTGTTTTTCAGCATCGGTAAGAGCAGCCCAAACGGAATTGGCATCATCCAAATTGATGTTTTGCAAGCGTTCTGACAAATCAGGTACCTAATTGAACATTGCTGATAATTGCATGAACTATTCACAAGATTGGATGCTTATCTTTGAAATATATTGGTGAAAGCCGCAATTAGATTGGAAGCGATGTGTGCAATTATTACTTCCGCATCGTCGTCCGAGTCCAGTCCTTGTTCTGCTAACTCTTCAATATCTTGGATATTGTCTTCTTGTTCGTCATGTATTCTCTTCAGAATTTCCAGCATCTTTTCTCTAGTTTGGGGATCTTTTTCATCGAGCCTTAATTCCTCCTCCACGCAATCTTTGTAGAAACTTTCAGAACATTCAGAGTGATGTTCAGACTTGTAACAAGCGACAGAGCAATAGTCGATGCCGCATCGTGGACAAAGGTATTTATGTATATTCACTTGACATCTGTAATTGGAAGTTGGAATGTCAGATATGTTGTGGTCAACGACATACGAATACCCTATAACCTTACTTAACCTAATTTAATGATCCGACTGATACCTACATGTTACACAGTTTGATGTTATCCTCACTTTTATTATTGTCGCCCATGATATTTTGTGTTCATCTACGGTCGAAGGTTTTTTTTCTGGCACAAACAATTACATACGATACACTGTTTTTCTCTGTAAATATAAGGCGTTTTTTGGCGAACGTTAGGTCTTTTCGTTTTACACCAACTGGGGTGCACTGGGGCTGGACTGGATTACCTTGAACCAATCACGTTGAAGCTTAGACAAGTATCTACCAATCGCAAAGTTCCAGTGCAGTTCGGTGCAGCACAATTTGTGTAAAACGAAAAGATCTGTTGACATGAATGTGACATGCAACGAATTCAGACTTAAATAGAAGCACAGGGCCCGTGCTAATGCTTCCAGCCTGGTTTTTAATATCTGCAGTCTACGCTAGATGACGTTACTTTAGCGATGTTTATATGTGTTGGGGGCACTGGTATGTATTGGTATGTGTACATATTGATGGTCGAGTCTGTGTAGGGAATGACGCTCAAGTGTGAGTGCACACGGACATTGAGCGATTGTAGTGCCAGTCCTCGGTCGGGGTAATAACTAATCTCGGGGTACCCCGAAAATGAGCTTCAAACCCGCCTATCCTCCTGTGCTTTTATATAAGTCTGAATTCGTTGGTGACATGTATACCGCCGAACCCAACGGCGGTCTGAATATTATGATTGGCTCTCCCAGAGCCAGTGGAATGGAGACGATGGTTCGTTGTTGCCGTGGCGAATAGAAATTCTCTCCTGAGCGCCGGGAAAAGGATTTGATTCGAATTTATTATAGGTATATTAAGACTCTGATATTTAGTTGGAAAAACATGAACAGAAAACTATTTATTCAGTAACGCGTTGCATACAGTTCAATGAATCTTTCGGATATTAAATTCAAGGAGACTTCTTAACCTTAGGAGATGCTAACTGATTCAAGTTCAGATCAAGAGTGACTTCTGGTTTTCGCTTGGCCTACCGGCGTTCCTCGCCAAAATCGGCAAAGAGATCGAGGATCCTCCCCCGCGTCGTGTCATTTACCAATCAGAGAAAGCGTCTTCTCGCGCTTTCTTCGCTGTTAGCTTGGGGGAGGTTTCCCGCGCTCTTCGCCCGGTCAGCCGACCTGCAGGTATACATATATCGGAGTTTTCCCGCGCGGAGAACCCCGACATACACGTGCGTTGCAGGCCTCGCTCGACCCTTGAGAAAGGTCCTCGAGTATCCTTTGTTTCGGCTTTAGCTTTGAAATTTAGCAACTTTCCGCGAGACCTGGTTTATGTTTTCGTCCACATGTGCCTCCAGCCGCGAACAAAGGCACTCGAAGCCTATGGAAAAATTATTGCTCGGGACTCGGTTGAGAGTCGTCGCTTTACAATACAGGATTTATTGCTTCCTCTTAACTGAGCAAAAGGCTCCTATGTAAAATATAACTTTTAGTTCAACATTTAAGACTAGGAATCTTATATTAATTTATACAATATTTATCGGTAGGTATAAATAGATATATTATTTGCATTTTACATATGTGTCGCATTCACGCAACCATTCATTCTTTGCTGCTTAGTACCTACTTAATAAGCGACGGAGGATGTATTTGGATCGCGAGTATCGCATTCTATTTCGTTTCACTTCGTGAAAAAATTCAGTTCAAAAAAAATTCAGCTCCGCCATTTTTGAAAATGAAATTTTTTCAAACGCCATTTCGAAGAACCGACTTTGTGCTGACGTGTACCGCTCGAAAAAAACTTCTGCGACCCGTCACTGGGTCGCAGGAATTTTTCGAAATAAACGCAAGACTCAAAAATTCAAAGAATTCGAAAAAGTTTAAATTTTACAATTGTGCCGAGTTGCGCTCGTCGAGAGGATCTTTTCTTCCCCTTGACTTTTCCTCGTCAGGTCAACAGGTGCTGAGTTAGTGGCTCATCAAAAACTCAAACATTCACAAAATTCCAGAAATTGAAAAAAAGTTTACATTCTACAATTGTGCTGAGTTGTGCTCGTCGAGAGGATCACTTCTTTCCCTTCACTTTTTTCCGTCAGGTCAACAGGTGCCGAGTTAGCGGCTCATCAAAAGCTCCGAAAATAAAATTCCAAATAGTTTAAATTCCGCGATTGTTCTGAGTTGTGCCTGTCAGTAAGACCGTTTTTTTGCAATGCCTTTTTTTCGTTAGGACAACGGGTGCGGAGTTGACAGCGTATCGAAAGCTCGAAATGTACATCAAAATAGCGACTCCCCCGTACTCGGCCAATCTCTGCAATTCCGAACAGGCTATTACACAATGCGGCACGTAAACGTAACGGCATATACGGGCGCACGCGCAATAGCTACATCAAAAAGTATGAAGGCCAATGACAGCGGAGAATTTTTTTTGGATGTAGCTATTGCGCGTGCGCATGTATTCCGTTACGTTACGTTACGTTTACGCCTCATTGTATAATAACTATTATTAGGCGTTATAATTCGTTGCAAAACCATCTATGTTTTCTAATCCAACCTCATGTTTTCTAATCGGTCACTGCCGTAACCGGGTGTTTCACCGGCAGACTCACAAACTCTTCCGAGTTCGCATGTATTATACATTTCATAGTACACAGCTACTACAATCGATGTTCGATACATAAACTATGATGGAGACACAAATTAAGATTTCAACATATGGGGAATTCCAGCCCAACCGGGACAGGTTTTGACCCTCACCCCTCTCGATTTTTTTCAATTTTTTTTTTTCTGATATTCGGTAGACTGAAAGGAGTGCTTGTGATTCATTTCAAATTTTCATCTCAATTCGTTTTCGATTTACATATTTTTGAAAATTCGCAATTCCCGATGATCGTCAAATGTTTGAACGCCTGTATCGCTGAATCTATCAGTCGGATTACAAAATGTGAGTATATGAAATTCTTCGGAGAGAAGTGTACTTTACGAAACAAAATTTTCTGGATAATTGTGCCCCGTCCTTCATAGTGAAATCTTCGTTCAAGCATGAAAAATCGATTTTTCTCAAAGTATGACACAATTCAAAATTTTCAAAAAATTCTCAAAAATACTTCGAGAAAAGACAAAAATTTTGAGCTATGACTGATCGTGGGCCTCGACTGTTTTCCATTTTTAACAGAATTTTAATCGAAATTTTAATTAAAATAATTGAAATTCTATTGAAAATTGAAAAAACAAATTAAATTAAATCAATCAAAATTCTGTTGAAAATTGATTTCTTAATTTTTTCTCAAATTTTCAACAGACTTTCAATTAAATTTTAAATTGAATCAATTAAAATTCGATCAAAAATTTGAGAAAAAATTCAAAATAAGCGATTAAAATTCTGTTAAAAATAGAAAGCAGCCGTGGCCCACGACCAGCAATAGCTCAAAATTTTTGTCTTTTCTCGAAGTATTCTCGAGAATTTTTTGAAAATTTTGAATTATGTCATACTTTGAGAAAAATCGACTTTTCATGTTCAAACGAAGATTTCACTATGAAGGACGAGGCCCAATTATCCAGAAATATTTTTTTCGAAAAGTACACTTTTTTCCGATGAATTTCATACACTCACATTTTGTAATCCGACTGATGCCCGGTTGCACGAACGTATTTAACCAGCGGGTAAATGTAACCCATAGGTTACCTATCGGATATCTCGCGAAAAACAATGGAACTTGCAATTGTTTTCGTAGGATAAACTACGGGTAAATCTATCCGGCGGTTAAACACGTTCGTGCAACCGGGCATGAGAGATTCAGAGATACAGGCGTTCAAACATTTGACGATCATCGGGAATTGCGAATTTTCAAAAATATGTAAATCGAAAACGAATTGAGATGAAAATTTGAAATAAATCACAAGCACTCCTTCCAGTCTACCGAATATCAGAAAAAAAATGAAAAAAATCGAGAGGGGTGAGGGTCAAAAGCTGTCCCGGTTGGGCTGGAATTCCCCATATACAAAACCGAAATCAAGCAGTCCCTATAATCGACGCTGCTTACGAAAACTAGCACGTTTCAAATTTCCTACGTAAACTAACACATTGAAATTTTCACCGCGAAGTAAAGTACGATTCACACGAGATATTATTCTAGCAAAAATGTGTAGGTAAAATCTTTGATGAAATTAAGAAAGTAGACAGGGAAATTTCCGTATTGTTTCATTTCAAAAAAATACAAGCTCTCCGAGATGCTCTCCTACATTAATATATTGTTCATGTTCATGGAAATTATGACATATTATATGTATATGTGCAATTCCACGTCAAGCGGGCCACTTTTTTGGGTCGTAATCACCGATTTTGATCTCCATCGAGGATTTTGTACTACTCATGGATGTAAGTCTCTGGGCCGAACCAAAAGCCAATATGCGACTCTGTTGTCTTCCTAGCGGAGGTTGAAAAATGCCGTTTTTGCGCGCCAGCTTCTCTTCGGCGGCTGATATCTCAGTTGTTTTTGGAGCAAAGTACCAAAGTATATAGTGATTCTTGTAGCTCTTTTCACACGCTTTCCGGTGATTATACTGACATCGCTCCCCAACCAAAATTTGGCAGTCAAAGACGGAGTCAAAATAAAATTTTCATTTTTCAAAAAGTTCGCCCATTTTGAAAATTCTGTTTTTTGTCTCTAAAAATGGTTCGAAGTATTCCCTACATGTACCCGAACTCGGCTTCGCCTCGGGAATCATGACACGCAGGGATGGTGTTCGAATTTTGTCCCGTGTAGCTTATACTTTTTTTCTTCATAGCCGGTCGAAAGTACGCGATTAATTGTAGAAATGAAATCGTTGTTATTCGTCCCAAAAGTTGAGGTTATGAGTTCGAGTTCGTTGTCAATGCCCGCGGCATTTGCAGCACGAGCGTCAGCGAGGAGGATATGTTCATATTCAAATACTTATAACCTCCGTCGCTCACCAACTTCCCTCCCGCATTGCGTCTCTTTCCTCCCGGAACACAGATGGCGCGCGGTACGTTTCAGCAGGGAGTGAAAGACCCACTTTCCTCTGCCAAATCAGGGACGGAAATACGTACTTTCGACCGAGGTATGAAGAAATAGTACATTTCGTCACGACTACGGAAAGGCTTTTTTGGCGAAACGAGAGGTTTACGGCACGAGCCGAAGGCGAGTGCTGTAACGAGTTGAGCCAAAAAGCCTTTACGCATGAGTAACGATCAATATTTTTCATCACGAAAGCCGGAAAATCGCGACGAAGTTGCGATTTTGAGGTTAGAGTGATGAAAAGATTATTTCCGATTAATTTTTAGCTTTACATTCTTGCTAATAGTTTCAAGCCTTGATAATATTGTTACAGGCTCTAGCAGCTCACACACAGGCCAAGTTGCTATCAGAGGTGTTCAACAACAAACTCGAATAAACTCAAGGGTTGGAAAAGGTTAGAAAAGCGCTATCTCGCCAGACTAATGGAAATCCCTACAGGTTATGGAGAGATGGCACTTTTTGAACCTGCCCGGAAAAATAGCAATTTTTTAATTCTGCGCAGTGCACTGGTTCAAAATAAATACAATCTATTATTTACAAGCTACCATGAATACTCAACTTCCATAAATCCGAGTGCTATACGGAGATAATTTTTCAGATTCACTGCTATATTTGGTATAATACGATTGTGAACGAGCGAAAAAATGAGTTTTTCTTTGATAAAGATTTGATATTCATTATTAAAATATGATGACCTTGAACTATAGCTGTAAACTTCACTGGGGATGAAAAGTGACAGAAATTTATCGCTCAAATGAAACCAAAAATAGTCCGTCATCAGAAAATTAAGCTTGCAATAGGCCAATAGCGCGCGAAGCGGCGCTAATCCCATCTGGTATATTATATAAAAGGTATGGGGTTCCGATACCAAATGACCCGACGAATGAGTGAGACAAAAAAAAGTGTTGGTGATAAGCGTTTTGGAGCTCATTTAGAATTTCGGCAGGGGTAACGTGTTATCCCACCTTATGAGTGTGGGGCGATTCCGCAAACAACCAAATATTCAAAATATATTATGGAAAAATGATCGGATAACAAGTTCCAGGCAAATAGAGTTGCCGCTTTTTTTTTCAATCTGCTCGGCAGTGAGTTCAGTAATTATCGATTTCTTGTTTCCGGCACAAAGTCTTTGGATGGAGGATGGAGCCTAACTTGGCACTGTAATCTTCTTAAAACAATTCGTACATGGTGGTATTTTTTCTAATTGGATTACGTATAGTACTATGGTACCGAGAGAAAATATTTTTGCGGTACAAAATTCAGCCATGGCTCACTCCTACAATCAAATTTATGCATGGATTTTCTGGTTATTGTTCTAAAGAAATTTGCTTTTTGATCATTGTCCTAATTCGCCAATATTACGGAAAAGTATTTTTGCGCAAAAACTGACGTAAGAATCGTGACGTGAGAATGGCGCGTAACTTGCGTGCGAATCCCATGCATTTCGATGGAACTAAGAGCCCAGAATGCGCTTTCAAAGATTCTGTGATGACTTTTTCGATTCAACGTGGATAGTAAGATGGAAAGCCTGCTGTACCGTCTGTACCGTTGAGCGAGGCCCTCAATTTTCGAGTTTTCGATGCGCTACTAACACGGCATCCGTTGACCTCACAATAAAATGTGGTGGGAAAGAAATGATCCTCCCGACAAGCACAACTCGGCACAATTGTAAAATTTAAACTTTTTCTCAATTTTTGGGATTTTATGAATTTTGGAGTTTTTGATGAGCCGCTAATTCGGCACCTGTTGACCTGGCGAAAAAAAATCATGGGGTAAAAACGATCCTCTTGACGAGCACAACTCGGCACAATTGTGAAATTTAAGGCTTCTCCTTTTCACTTAGATATAGCGTGTCAAACGCAGATGTCTTGATTTTACGTTCCGATAGTAGGCAGCTTATGATTGGGTTGACGCTCGTTTTTAGCGTCAACTTGACGCTAAGTGAAAAGGCCCCTTTAATTAAGCTGCGATTTAATTCAGCTTTTTGTGTAGCCGCTGACGTGGATTTGCAAGCCGGTTGCATGATCTATTCGTCGCTGGAAATAAGCGACGCTTTTTTTTCATGGACCAAATTTTTCGCGGCGATAATTCGCTCATACGTGATCTATTTATCGCTGAAAATAAGCGACATGAAAAGGCACCATAACTTTCTTTCTCTCTTTCTGTTGCTCTGGTCTCTAACTTTCTCTCTTTCTCTCTTTTGTTTTTTAATCTTTCAACAGTATTTTGTTGTTCATATTTATTGCGAGGTTTGTATGTATACGTATATACAACAGATAGAAGCGGGAGCAGAAGTAAGGGCTTACTTCACTCCAACTTTTTCCGTAATAAACATACGATAATTTAAACCTCCCAACAATTAAATAAATACATGCGATAATGGGCGCAATTAATAGAACTATAAGCACAAAGGAGAGTACTACCAATGGTCTGGAAACCCTGCGCCAAGTCGCAAGAAGATTCGAAAGCGCAGGTAAACGTTAATAATTTGGAATTCTTGTAGGACACAGCAAAAGCACGTTAATTGCTCCAATTATTGTGCGTTTATTATTTTTTCTTCAGAATTTTAAATTGTGTCGATCAATATGACGGTCTTCAAAAATTCTAGAAATTTCGAATCAAGTCGGAAAAAACTTAAAAAAATTAGTGCTTTTCGAAGTAGGAGCAATCATATAAAAAATCACGAGCGAAATCCGTGCGGTGAAGGGTCAAACCCAGGTCGAAACGGCATGGAATTCCCCATATATAATCAAGCTGCTAAATTCTTTTTGCTAAATTTGACGACATGACTTTGAATATAATATTATATTCGGCGTGATTTTTTGCGATATTATCGATAGGTTGTGTGGTTTTACTGACCAGTGAAAATAATCGTAGGTTTTATTTGTTTATTGCTATTTTGATTATTTTATCGTCCCACAGACGAGGGGAAAAAAATCATCTGAAGAATATTGAGCGCGCATCACAAGACCTAGGCGAAGAACAATACAATTGGAATTTTGATATAAAACCTATGACAATGCAAGAATTAATAAGTGCATTGACCGATGAGCCTTCGCAGAATAAATACTTAGCGGATGTCGAAGAATCAAATAAAATCCTAACGACGGAAGACCTGCTCAAAATTCGCTAGATGACGATACACAACCACAAAAGACAATAACGATTGAATTATGCGAAGACGTATACGATGCAGATGTCGAGAAGAATAACGACCATAATTCGAGTCATGGCTATTCTAACGAAGTGCCTCAAAAAGATACACCAGAATCAGAAATTGTAGGAGGACGAAGTATTATTGATTTGAGGTATACATTCAACGAAATACACTCAAAATTCGATGATCACTCTCCAGATGATCGTTGTCAATTCACAAATTTACAAATGATTGATTCATCAAACAGAAGATTGCTAAGTATCATGACTTTTAAGTGTTCGCGATGTGGCTGTATCCAAGAAATAAGTAGTGACCCTGAAAATAATCAGTGCATGGATATTAACCATGCAGCAGTCGCAGCCACTGTTACTATATGTTGCGAAAAACGCGGAAAAAACTCGAAAAAAATTGGAAAACGTCATTTCGAGAGTTCAAAATAGGAGAAATTGAATGAAAGAGGTTGAAAAAGATTGCAAACTCTTCGCCGAACATGATGAATTCCCGAAAATCGCTGAAAATGGAAAGAAAAGTCGAAAAGTATCTTTCTGTTCTAAATATCGCGTGCAAATATGCCCAAAGGGTTTTATATTGCATGAAAACGATTTTGCCACTGGAAAATAAAAAATTTTTTTTGGCGCTCAGAACCGTCTGCTTTCAGTCACACGATATAGAAGTTGAAATCGGTTGAGCTTCACAAATTTTATTATTACTTGTATTATGGACAAATAGAATAGAACTTCCAGTTTATATAAATAATATTCATAAACTGAACTAGATATTTATCAACTAGAAGTTTTATTTTATTCGTCTATAATTATTTCGATTTTTTTCGTATTTTTTCCGCGTTTTTCACAACATATAGAGAATAAAGATGTGATGGATCTAGCCCAAAAATACTTCTATCGGATTTAAAAAAATACGACAAAAAGGTAACATCACTGTCAACATTTCCCTAGAATTTAGGATTTTTTGGCTGATAATTAGGGCAACCGTAAAAAAAATGCTAAAAACCACGAAAACTCAATGCTTTTCTTATGGGAAAAAGTAAGGCTTTATAGGGGTGGGTGAATATTGATGAAAAAAATCCAAAAAATTCTGACATTGTTTTTGAATTATTTCGAACCGATTTGGGGGGTAAGACCATTAAAATTCGAGTTTGCCCTTCTTAAGGACAGGTCCAATGTACATGGGTCGTTGTTGATGGAACTTGGTCGAAGAGATCATACATAACCAGCTCATTTGATTCCAATTCTGGAGTAGGAATCATAGTCGGATACCACACCAAACAAATATTGTTCATTGGAGTCAGAAACAAATATTGTTCCGTCTGTTCTACCGACAAACGAAGAGGAATAACACCAAGAACACATGCTTGTTTTAAAAATTGGTCTCATAGTTTGTCAAGTATGGAAACAGACGCGATTCTAGAGGGGTTTCAATGCAGCGTTCAACAGCATGGACTGATATATTCACATTTCATCGGTGACGGTGACAGTAGTGTTCACAACGCACTGGTACGATACAGCCCGTACTTTGAGTACAATACATCGACAACCAAAATTGAATGCTACAACCATTTGCTGAGATCTTTGATCAATAACTTGAAAGAAATTGGAATTGGGATGAAGGGAATGAAAAAATGGCGCGACTTAATCAGAGATAACTGTGAGCATATAATTAGGAATGGTATCATGGGAGCAATCGATTTCAGAAAGCAGCAACTCAGTTCAGAAGCAGAGAAAATAAAAAACTTGAAACAGGACTGTACAAATGTACCGAATCATGTTTTTGGCCAACACCGTAATTGTGCAAGCTATTTTTGCAACCATCAGCGCGCCGAAAACGATAAAAACCATGTCCCAGAAATGATTGAAATTGGAATTTTCTAACAAATTAATGAAGCATTCGACCGTGTTGTCCTAAACTGTAACAGTTTAATTAAAAAAATTAACAATAATATTGTCGAAACTTGCAATTCTGTGCCCGCAAAACTGGTCGCCGGAAAACGAATAAATTTCGGTCTAAGATTTGGTTACAACATTCGATGCTGCGCAACCGTAGTACAATGCAACGGCCAAGACGTTCTACAACGTGTTGCAGAAGCAATGAACAAAAAACCAACGGTGCTCGCGAAGCGATTAGAAACAAGACGGAAGTGATTAAATGACTCTAAAAAAATTAGACGATATCTCTCCAAAGTTGATCAATGTCAAAATAAACGCAATAAAAAATTCCCCGGCAACAAGCAACTACATAGAAAATCATCGGATAAACATTACGGGAAAAATTGTCAGAAACCAGATCTCAATCCTTCAGAACTTAACGAGCGGATGCAAGTGTTCCTGGACAAATTGGGCGTATGGGCACTAACTGTCGGCGCAAAAAGGTTAGAGCCCTGAGTTTAAGTGGTCACAGCTTCTGAGGGAAAAATGATAGAGCAAAAAATCAAAGAGGATCGCAGAGCGCCGAGTTTTCTGCGTTCATTGATCATTCAAAAATTTCGGTGGGAAAATCGTGCCAACCGCAGTGACCTCCAAAGGGTCAAAAAACGTAGTTTTCTGGGGGTCCATTGCCGTTCGTCAACTTCAACTCGTCACCGTTCATCCAAAAGGAGTTTCAAAAATCTGAAAAAAATCAGAAGTATTCCCCAAACATTCATGAACATGACGGCGTTTTGAATTTTCGAAAATGTTGAAAGGCCTGGACGCCAAGCGCAAAAAAGTCCAATCGTGCGATTTGGAGAACGGCTCGGTACTGGTGAACCTGAGATGGCTCAAAATTTTCATTAAAATATACACTATTTGATTCTGTGAAATTTCACCGGAACCCTTTTTCAAAATTTGTCGGAAAAGACCGTCGACGTCTTGCGAGACTATTGTGAAAAGTATTTTGTATTCTTCAAGTAAAGAAACCAGCCAAAAAGAGTACACGCGAAGAAATGTTAATTAAAGCTATGAAGGAGTTCGAAGAGCAAGAAAATACACATGTGCATAAGTCTGGATTAATAGTAGACGAAGAAATTCCATTTTTGGGAGATACGCCAAAAGGTTTAATCAACAACGACGGAATATTAGAAATTTTTTGTCCGTACAAAGCACGCGAAAAAACACCACAAGAAGCATTTTCAGATAAAATCGCAAATTTTGATAAAATCTTCTCGAAAGATTTTCATGATATAAATAAGAGTCATTCATATTATTATCAAATACAGGGAGCGTTACACATCGCTGATCGCGAATACTGCATCTTTTTGATATGGACTCCACTCGGCATGAAGTGGATAAAAGTTTACAGGGATGGCGATTTCTGGATAAGCAAAATGCAACAATATCTGTGTTATTTTTACTTGAATTGTTTACTACCGGAAATCGCAGACAGTAGATATAAACGGAACACGAACATTCGAAAGCTACAATATATTTCGTGCCCTCTATTCGAAAAGAATAGAAAATCCACGAGAATATTGGAAAATCATCTATTAGATAATCCTGTCTATTACTGCCTGTCTATTACATCGCAGTGAACCATACAGTACGACGATACAGATGCGACGAAATAGAGAAATTCGCTGGTGCAAGCATTTATCACCTGTGGTCTGCGGAATACAAAAGCTTGAGCGGACAATCTTGAATCGATGGTGACGTGATTGACAGCTTCATGATTGCTAAAAAATCGAAGAGCTGGGATAACGTACAATTCGTTTCTACGCGTCATACTGCCTACTTACTGGGAGACTCAAGCGGGGGATTTAAGCCTCACACTTGGCACATGTACAACGTTGATTGGGATAATGCCGTCAAAGTATTTCTCCCGTACACGTATAATAATCATTGGTGCCTTATTATTCTCGATCTCGAAGAAAAAACGATAATGCATCTGGATCCTATAAGAACGCAAGAAATTAAAGACCACTCAATCGATCGAGCCATCAGATCGTTGATGCTGTTCAAGGCGTATCTTGACGATTGCAGGAAGATCAATAAAAATCGATTGTGTGATATCAACTGGAAAATCATCGAAGACATAGCGGAAAGGCCATTACGAACTTACCCTTATAATTGTGGAGTTTTTGTCAGGGTTGGGAGTTATCAATTACTTTTGTAATTTAATTACCTCTTTAATTACACATTACATTTGTAATGTGTAATTAAACCTATTTAAATTACACATTACAAATGTAATGTGTAATTAAACTGAATTCCATTACACATTACAAATGTAATGTGTAATCAAACTGAATTCCATTACACATTACAAATGTAATGTGTAATTTAATTTTGACCAATTACATATGTAATAGACTTTGACTGTAATGACATTACTTTTTCCTAACAGCGTGCGGAAAACACTACTTTCGCGCACGCATTTCCGTGCGGAAAACACCACTTTCCCGCACGCTTCATTTCCGTGCGCGAAAGTGACTTTCCGTGCGCGAAAGTTACTTTCGCGCACGGAAATGAAGCGCCTGGAACAGTAGTGTGTTCCACATGGAAATGCGTCCACGAAAATAGTGTCTTCCGCACCACGCTGTTAGGAAAAATAGTATACGCAACACGTGTGGAATAGGTATATCTCGCACTCATGTGATTGTCACCCTCGCTTCGCTCGGGCGACAACCCTCACACTCGTGCGAGAATCACCTACTTTCCACACTAGTTGCGTAATGTACTATTGTAATGCCATTTATCGATTACATTCCCCAATTATGACAAATCTATGGCAACAAACACCTCGCCCGATCACACGACTTACTTTAGGTCTAACCATCACACTGAAACTGCACAGACTCGCCACATATATATATATGTATAATAGGGTGGTCCTTATTTGGGGTGTTGACGAATTTGGACAAGTGCGTCCCCTAGACACGTTCCAAATAAATAAATAAAAATGTGTGCAAAATTGGAGCACTGTAGTCCAATTACAAGATGTGCCTG
Organism: Ametastegia equiseti; assembly: GCA_963989295.1. Taxonomy (NCBI): domain Eukaryota; kingdom Metazoa; phylum Arthropoda; class Insecta; order Hymenoptera; family Tenthredinidae; genus Ametastegia; species Ametastegia equiseti. Next base: position 27,621,427 of record OZ022389.1, read on the forward strand.
TAAGCTCGTTTTGTTTCTCATTTGAATAACATGGGATTTCAGATTAATCAGTCATTATTTTTTTGAGTTGTCCCTAAGCCCGCGAAAAATTCTTTTTTTGCATAAATCTATTGTTCATGGGTACAACTACGCGTATATTTTTTTACAAGGCGTTTTCGCAACTTTTACGCCCCCCATCCTCTTGATATTATACACGGCGGCAAATTAATCAACTTGACTACCTGCTTTTAGCCGCTTGGTGCTTTACAGTATTTCACCAATTACAAGGTAGTCTTATATACTGAGTATATTCTTCAGATAGTCCCGGAATATCGTAAAAGCTTTCCCGATCCAAAAAAACAGACGGTAATGAAAACATTTTAATTTTAATTATTATTTCAAAAAATATATAAAGTGTAAACGATGTGTTTTGAAATACACTAATTGAAATACATATGTTTTCCTACATGTACAATCACTTTTTTTACAAACTCATGACGCAGATAAGACCGCCTTTTAATTGGTGAAATACTGTAAAGCACCAAGCGGCTAAAAACAGGTAGTCAAGTTGATTAATTCGCCGTCGTGTATGATATCAAAAGGATGGGGGGCGTAAAAGTTGTGATAACGGCTTGTAAAAAAATGTACGCATAGTTGCACCCATGAACAATAGATTCATGCAAAAAAAAGAATTTTTCGCGGGCTTAGGGACAACTCAAAAAAATAATGACTGATTAGTCTGAAAATCCCATGTTATTCAAACGAGAAACAAAATGAGCTTGCAGGCACGTCTTCCCATTGGACTACAGCACTCTAGTTTTGCACACATTTTTATTAATTTATTTGGAACGTGTCTAGGGGGTGCACTTGTCAAAATTCGATAACACCCCAAATAAGCACCACCCTAATGTATAATATAGGTGATAGATATTTCACAGCGTCTTTACGTGTGGCGAGTCTGTGCAGTTTCAGCGTGGTGCTTAGACCTAAAGTAAGTCGCGTGATCGGGCGACGTGTTTGTTGCCATAGATTTGTCATAATCGGGGAATGTAATTGATAATGGCATTACAAAAGTAATGTCATTACAGTAAAAGTCTATTACATATGTAATTGGTCAAAATTAAATTACACATTACATTTGTAATGTGTAATTGGAAAAAATTCAATTACCAATTACATTTGTACTGTGTAATTGAAAAAATTTTAATTACACATTACATTTTTAATGTGTAATGGTTTTCGGTTTAATTACACATTACAAATGTAATAGGTTTAATTACACATTACATTTGTAAGCGAATAAAAATATTCACGATAAAAATGTATGTACGAGGAAGAGGATTGAGGCGGCCGTGAGTCTATAGTCGAGTAAGTGTATTGAAGATCCGGGATCACGGGCACCTCAACTCCAACGGCAAAGATTTGCCGCTTTTTTGAATGATTTTGAAGCGCTCGAGGCGCCTTAAACTTTTTTGTATTTTTGGAATTTTATGAATTTTGGAGTTGTTTCTGAGCCGCTAACTCGGCACCTGTTGACCTGACGAAAAAAAGTCAAGGAGAAGAAATGATCTTCTCGACGAGCACAACTCGGCACAATTGTAAAATTTAAACTTTTTTTCAATTTTCGAATTTTCGGAATTTCCGAATTTTTGATGAGCCGCTAACTCGGCCCCTGTTGACCTGACGAGAAAAAGTCAAGGGTAGGAAATGATCCTCTCGACGAGCACAACTCGGCACAGTTGTAAAATTTAAATATTTTCGAATTCTTTGAATTTTTGAGTTTTGCGTTTATTTCGAAAAATTCCTGCGACCCATGCAGTGACGGGTCGCAGAAGTTTTTTTCGAGCGGCACACGTCAGCACAAAGTCGGTTCTTCAAAATGGCGGTGAAAAATGTCATTTTCAAAAATGGCGGAGCTGAATTTTTTTTTTCAAATTCGATTTTCGCCAAAACTAACGCAATTTGGGTCTCCATGTTTACGGCACAATATTCGTGCAGTCTTTCTGCGCTTAGCACAACTTTTTTTTTTTTTACAAATTCAACAGCGCGGAGTTGCCCAAAAAAACGTTTTTTGTCGATATTTTCGCCGTTTTTGGTCCGATCCGATTGGGTTTTTCGGCAGAACGCAGCACAAGTCTAGCATAACTCAGCACAATAATCATTTTTGAATAATTTTAAAATGGCGGAGCCAACTTCATGAACATCTGATCGACCTGGACCGCTGGAACTACGGACCAGTTGACCTGGACACTGCAGTGGCTGACGCCTTAGTTAACCTGCGCGTTGCATCTACGTACTTGATAACCTGGTCAAATGCGAAATCCGAAAAATGAATTTCTTCATTCCACGCGATAGAAATCAAACTTTGGGCAGCATTGGCTGATAGGACTGACAATGAGACGGCTCTGGCCGCATAACGTACTGCAGGCCTTCAGATTGGTCCACTTAGACCTGCAATAACTCGAGAACGGTGATAGCCTCGGTATTGTCGCTAAAGAACTTTATTTTTCATATTCAATAACAAATCTACCGGTTGAGAGGTGGGTGGTAAATCTGAACCACCCTGTATAGCTTTGCAATTTTTCGTTTGTTTATCGCTTTACAAGTTTTTGTAAACCGGTAATGTAGCTAAAAGCTGAAATGAACTTGCTGCAACAATATGAAGTTGACACAGTTTTTATTTTTCATCCTTATTCGCTCCTGAAAACAGAACGATTCTTTTAAATCTTTCCCTCTTATCTATCATACGTACCCCTGAAATTAGGATAGGCTGATAAAGTAAATACAATTACTCTTCTTGTCTTTCGATGAAAAAAACATACACATATCAATTATCGGAAACACAAAAGATACACATGGGCAGTATTTGTTTGTCATAACACAGCCACCAAATTAAACTACTTTACCTCAACCTAATACCTAGGGACTTTGAACTCTGGTGCTCCGTCCGAACCTCCGTTGGGTTTTCTCTTGTTCATGATATTCTGAATCTTTTGCCATTCCCTATCCAACTCTGCCTTTTCATTCTTCTCCTTGTTGTACTTTCTCGTTCTTCGTCCATCCGCCATTTTCACACCATACTGAAAGGCTGCCTTGGGTAAAGCTTCCTTGTTGTTCATATATTCACTATATTCCTCAGGTGTGTCGAAATCCCATCTCCCGATCGGTCCTTTCTTGTTGCCTAAATCCATTTTAGTATAATCCACCTCATCGTCAGAGTCATCTATGGCATCCTGCATCTCGTCAAGTCCGGGATAGCATTCAGCGTAGCCTTCGGGTTCAGCAGCAAGTTTATTAAGCAGCATTCCTTTCTTTGGTGTATTGTCCACACTCTGTACAATGGCGACTGGTAACTGAGGAGCATTTGCTTTATCGTCAATTAAAATTTCCGTTGGTTTGTCAAAGTACGATCCTTTCTTCTTCTCCTTTGAATGAACAGCCTCTTTCTTGCTAGCAGATGGAACATAGTCTCCGATGTCCCCATAAATGCTATCGTCTTGAGGTCTTGGCGGTATGTCCATTTCGTTAAGTTCTTCAAGTCTCGATCTTCCCTCCTTGGTCTTCTTCCCTTTCTTATTGTGTCGACTACCCTGTCTGAGGTAGGACAGGATCTGAGCTAGTTTGTTAATCACGATATCGTTCGTAGTCAGCGTTGGGGTAGTGTCGACAGTCGGAACATCAGCTTTGCTCCTAATCAGCGTAGTAGGTATATCAGCGTCTGCGTTCTCGTCATCCAACTCGATTACATAGGCCATTCGACCAGGACAAAACAGTTCGTTTCTTTCAACGTGTTTTGCCCTCATGATGGTCAGAGTCTTATGTATATTGCGTCCGATTTTGGTCTTGAATTGCATTTCTTCTTCTTTCCTTTCTACCTCCTTCTTGTCCTTCTCTTTCTCTTTTTTCGGCTTGACTAATTTCTCCATCTCGATTTCCTGCTCCTGTTCTTTCGCTTCTATCTCACTTCTCACTTTCTGAAGCAGCGCGTAATCCAGCCCTTTCACCAAATGAGTATGCTCCATGTCTCCTCCCAAAAACTTGGACTGTTGTATCATTTGTCTCCTTCGTTCAGCCGCATCCATTCCGGACTTAACATCAGGAGCAACAGCACGGTATGCGCTCGCGGTGTTCATAGGATCTTCGGACTGATAATCGGCATTAGTTCCGTCACGTCTCTCCCTTGCCCTGTCTCTGTACTTTTCTGCGAGTTCTGCCATCTTGTCTTCTTCCTGCTTCTTCAGTTTGGCGTAGAAACTTTTCTTTTTTCTTCTCAACTCTGCTCTACTTCCCCCTGCTATTACAGGAGTTTGAGCAGTTTTTGCCGCTGTATCTCGCATGGTTCCCGGAACTGATGCTGGCGTTGATGAAGGCACCGAAGCTCTTGGCGTCATCAAGAGACGGCGGAAATCATCGTTCGTCAATCTCACAGAGAGCGACATGTCTTCTTCCAACGTGTCCGGCATTTTGGGCTGTAGTTTCCGCGACTCGGATCAAAGTTACTCAGGTAGTTGAATATGCAGTATCAGCTTGTTTTAGCGGTCAGGAGATCAGCACCTATGAAATACAATATCTTTACATGATCTGCGACTTACACCCTTTCTGTTCTCATTGAGAGAAGATGGGAGTTGGATTGGATGGAATGTCTGGGGAAAATTGATCTTTCCAAGTGTGATTAAGACCATGGACATATATATATGTATATGTTTGGGTTATAATGCATGTAAATACTATAAGAATACAGTTGTTGCCATTAATCAGAGACGTGAAGGTCCGAGTTGAAACAAACAGATAAATCGACTGATAACATTGGATCAGACCACCTAGATTTTTTGTTATCACAACAGTATACTTTTGGTGAAAAGTTTGCAAGTACTGGTCCAAATTTACGAACTACCGGATCGATTGATCGGAGAATTAATTTATATCAAATTTCGAGTATATTCTATCGAATAGGACAAAGATCATTGAAATCCATTGATGCCCTCTTGGGAAATCATAGTAAGAAATGTTTCTGAAAATGTAGCCTTTGGAATAACTCGAAAACTACTGGACCGCTCGATTTCAGAATCTTATCAACTCAGAGTTACAAAAACCAGCATCGATTTAGACAAGAATTATCAAAATCTATCCATCCGTTTGAGGGATATCGTCGGACGTAACATTGATCACAAAACACACACACATCAGGTGTACATCTGAAGAACATCGGAATTGACTCTGGACCTCAAAACGCGAATAGCTGGTGAAGACCGGACATTTCATTTCCGTGTTGGTTATAGAAACTTCTCTATTTTGTAACAGAAAGTGGGAAAATCTGTACCACAGATTTCGAGGTTAGAACACTTAATTTTTTCAGATTGAGATTTAGATTAGATCAATCGAACCAAATGAGAAGTTGATTCAATCTTATCTTCGAGAGATTATAAATAAATGAAACATGCAACAATTGTAATGGGACTACAACACTCACTAGAAATTCGTTTTGAAGTAGAACAGATGATTAGTCAGGACATCACCGTGACATTAATACAGAAATTCGAGCGAATCTGTCGCCATCACTTGGGGTGGATTTTCATGCGCCGTAAATTGCTGCAGCAGTGAATTACCACCGCGGTGCCATTGGCCTTTACGAACCCACGTGATCAACGGCGAGCAGCAAATTGATCACGTCGGGTCGTAAGAGCCAATTGCGCCGCGGCAGTAATTCATAGTACAACGAGAGCCAGTTACCAAAATTTTTGTGTCATCGCCACAAGGGCAAAACTATAGATCTTTTCGTTTTACACAAATTGTGCTGCACCGAACTGCACTGGAACTTTTCGATTGGTAGATACTTGTCTAAGCTTCAACGTGATTGGTTCAAGGTAATCCAGTCCAGCCCCAGTGCACCCCAGTTCGTGTAAAACGAAAAGACCTCGTGTATATAAAATCGCTAGTTTGGATGACTCCGAACCCAAAAGTCCGATTTTCAGACAATTTTCGCCTTGCGTCTAACTTGAGCGAATTTTCAAAAATGCAAAAAAAAAAGCCACCATGTGTCATAGCAAAACGTCTGATCTACGGAATGTAGTTAGATGATAGCCCCGAGATGCCGTAAACACGGTTTTGAGACAAAAATGCCCTTGCACCTGCCTAGGAAACCATTTCCAACAAAAAAAAATGGCACATCCAAAACCGTGTCATAGCCGCGCGTCTGAAAATCGTGTTGATAGGTAATTTGGGTTCCATTGATGCTAAAAAATTGATTTTCAGACAAAAATCTCCTTGCGTCAATTTTTTATAGCATTTCGAAAATGTAAAAAAAAAAATTGCCGATCAGTGTCATTGCAAAATGTCTGAAAACGATTCGACGTGATAAAATCGATGTCCCAGACGTAGAATTAAACAATATCAGACAAATTGAGTGTTGCACGCGCTCTACCAGACAACTATTCTAAAAAAAATCGTATTTTTCCGTATCAAAGTCTTCGTAATAAGTTGGCCCCTCAGATTTTTGGATGTTCATGAAAAAAAATGTTATTCAAGCCCGTGGGATTGAACTCGAAGGACGTTTCTAATTAAATTTTACAAAATAAAACAGTGATGTACTACGGGTGAAAAATATTTATTGAAAATAACAATTTTTAGTCACTAGTCTAGTCAATCTAGACTTTGACCCTCAAATAATCCAGCGGTGGATGAAAAATATACCAATCGACGCAGAAACTTGCCCAGAATAACATATCAAAATGTTCATTAACGAAATTCCCGGGGTTATAGTTAAATTAATTAAAAACTATCAATAAATCGCGAGTCCGTGACTAAATCGCTCGGGGTTTCGTTCCAACTCATAAAAAAAAAGAAAAAAAAATAGCAGCGTGTAGAGGAGATCATTCCACACAAATTCAAAGTGGGAACCCGTGTTCTACGATCAGCTGTTTTCGCGTTAAAAATTATTGAAATTTTTCTGGCCCAAACATCGCCAAACGATCAGCTGTGATTTAGCGACACCTCCCGCTGGCGCGCGCAGGCCGGTGGTAGACGCGCGGATGCGCAGCGAATTCAAACTCACGCTACGTGCTATTCTTCAATAAATATGATTTTCATCCATTAGCAGTCCATTTTCGCTATGTATGTGTTTATTCATCGTACGAATCATGGCAGTGTTTTGATATATCTGATAAAACGACATGGTAATGAGGTTATTAGGTGAAATTACTCACTACATCGAATAAATCATTAGAAAATTTGGTGTATTATCAAAATTTATCAGTTTATCGATGTCGTTGTCGTCTGCGTCTTCTCCTGGAAAATAAATATCATATTGGTCGAAAATTGTAATGATGTAAAAATTCTTTATTTCATCAATCATACCTTGTGTGGATGTTGACTCATCGAAAGGTTCTTATCGTTTTCAACGCTATACGCAAGGCACAAAATGTCTGGAAACGGGATTTTGGTAATCTTGGTAGTCATACAGAAGATTTGAAACCAGTTTGAACCTAATTGCTATGACACATGGTGCGTTGACTGAAGAATTTAAAGACTGCTAACCCTGGGTAGTTTGGTGTCCCGAGCAAATGGACTTGGTTACCGACCGAAATAACATTGTGGTATATCTATATTATGTGCACACTATAGATATAGTGCAACGTTATTTTGTCGGTAAAGTTGGAGACCGTTCGTATCCCCGAGCCCACTTGGGCCCACTTTACTTGGACACGAAACCCCAGAAGGCTAGCCGTCTTTAAATTCTTCAGTCAACGCATGGTGGCTATTTTTTCTTAGATTTTTGAAAATTCGCTCAGGTTAAACGCAAGGCGCAAAATGTCTGAAAATCGGGTTTTTAGTAATCGAATAACAAAAACTACGTACATTTTTGAAATCAGACATTTTGCGATGACACAGTGTGGCTTTTTTTTTGCACAGCAGAAATCACCCCCCGCGGCTGTGCAAGGGTTCTGGAGTCTAATACTCCCTAGACGGGTTCAGGGTCATCTGAACTAGCGATTCTATATGGTTTTGGCCTTGTGGCGATGACACATGGTTTTGATAACTGGCTCTCGTATGTACTATCATTAGGTCTTTTCGTTTTACACGAACTGGGGTGCACTGGGGCTGGACTGGATTACCTTGAACCAATCACGTTGAAGCTTAGACAAGTATCTACCAATCGAAAAGTTCCAGTGCAGTTCGGTGCAGCACAATTTGTGTAAAACGAAAAGATCTATTGCACCAGCAATTTACGGCGCATGAAAATTCACCCCAATGGTGCCAACGTTTGATTCGTTCCATATACTGACGCTAAAGCGTCATTCACAATCGACTTAGTGCGGTGGTAGTGCAGTTGTGGGGGCAGCGGTAGCGCGACGTGTACCGGTAGTGTAGAACAGCATTCAGATAAAATGGTTGGCGGGGTTAGCGACGTTTACAAACTGTGTTTGAAATATTAATATGTGCCGCCTTACTTTTAATGAACGAAAAATCAAGAAAGAGGAAACGACGCTGGTGGTCCTTTTTATTTGTGTCCTTGAATAACGGCGACTTTCGATCCCATATCGCCGGATAATGGTAAATTAAAGCTGCCAATTCATCGTCAATCGAACTCATATTTACCAAAATGTGACCGGATTGGTCGTTGTAATTGGATACCAACGCCGTGCGGTACAGAAGTTTGGAGATTGCAAGCTTCTGCCACTACCAACTACCACTGCCACCTACACTAATTTACTGTGAACCATACAATGGAGTCCAACATTTCAAACTTCTACACTACACCAAGTTCTGCACTACCACTGCACTACCACCGCACTAAGTCGATTGTGAATGACGCTTAAAAGCGTCAACCCAATTGTGACGGGGCGGACTACCTAGAGGTTGCTTTCCAGCAAGAGACACAGATAGACACTCAGCAGTTGAGTGGCTATTTGCAATAGATCCGACCAATCACAATGCTTAGTGTCTATCTGTGTCATTCTTCTTCTTCTTAATCCATTTATTAAAGGCTTATACCCAAAAAGGAAGTAGCCGAAATATCTGTGTCATTCATCATTCAGCTCCGTTGCTTGCGCATATACCCTTTCGGGAGTGTCTATCTGTGTCTCTTGCTGGAAAGCAACCACTCAACCAGAGACTTTTCGACCGTCCTCGGTGTTGAATCGGGTAATGTATGTACTCTGATATTCAGGGATGCCTGCCCATCAAGTTGTCCAATTTTCTGCGCGGAGACCGATTTCGACTGTAAATCGGTCTCTGCGCAGTAAACAAGTTAGCCGGAAGTGGGCAGGCATACATGAATATCATTGCTGATATTCAGGTATGCCTGCCCATCAAGTTGTCCAATTTTCTGCGCGGAGACCGATTTCGACCGTAAATCGGTCTCTGCCATGGAGTAGAAGGAGACATATCTTCCTATATACGCCGTTGTCGTGGCGTGGTCAAAAATTGCCACGTTATAGGTAGCGCTGTTAGCAGCCGGGAACCGCCAAATATACTGATATATATCTATATATATCGATAGATCCGCCAAATATACTGATATATATCTATATATATCGATAGATATATAGATATAATCAGTGTATTTGGCGGTTCCCGGCTGCTAACAGCGCCACCTATAACGTAAACCACATTTCGTTCTGAAGATTTGTCTCCTTCTACTCCATGGTCCCTGCGCAGTAAACAAGTTAGCCGGAAGTGGGCAGGCAGCCTGCCCATCAAGTTGTCCAATTTTCTGCGCGTAGACCGATTTCGACCGTAAATCGGTCTCTGCGCAGTAAACAAGTTAGCCGGAAGTGGGCAGGCATACATGAATATCATTGTTGTACATTTGCACTAGCGTCAAATTGACGCTGTTGCGTTGACGCGTGGAAGCTGGTCAGATTTCCCAACTTCTCGCACGGAGAGAAAAAACTAGCGATCAATGCAAGACAATTTATGAGATCCACACGCGAGTATTTGTCGTGCGAACATCGCAGGCGTCTCTTGCCTAATTTTCCAGGACCTCACAGGCTTAATGCGCGACAAGGCCTCTTGCCCTGAATGCAATAGCACACGTGCGGAGATCCCAAGAATCATTCGGATTCATCGCAATGCCGCTGTGCGCTAATACCGGAGACTTGGCCGAGCGATATTTCCAAGAGAGCCCCCCTGCTGGAAGTAAAAAGATAGGAAGAAATAGACTATTTGTGGATAGATAGGGATAGACATTTTCTATCCCCGGCAACTATACGATCTGCACACCTCTATCCACGGTCGCCGTCAGGTTGGATTGCAAAAAAGATAAGAAGGGATAAAAAATCGTGGATAGAGAGAGATAGACTATCTGTGGATAGAAAGAGATAGACCATTTGTGGATAGAAAAGGATAGACATTTTCTATCCCCGGCAACTATACGATCTGCACACCACTATCCACGAGCGTCCGCCAGGATACGACAAACGATAGAAAATGATAAGCAGTCTCTATCCCAGACAATCTCTGAAACGCTATCTCTTCCTATCCATTAGTTCAATCTTCATTTGTGTGTATCTTTTTAGATCTTTGCGCATATCCCTCACATTCCACCAACTTTATCTGTCTTTATCCTAAGGTAGATCATTGGGCTTGACAAATTCGTACCCTTTTCTATCCATATTCTTCTTATCCATTGCTATCCACAAAGTATCTCCGGAGGTCTATCCATTTGAATACCCACTTGAATCTTTTTTTGACGGCAGTAATTTTTTTTGGTCAAAAATGAAAAAAAAATATGATTCACAATTTAGTTGATAGATCCAGACGGCGGAGTGAGTGCAGTGAACTGATAACTTTTTATAAATTGCATCGTTTCAGTTGGGGATTCGAACCCTCGACGGCCGGATTTCTAGTCACACGTCCTATGCGCTGCGCCACGCTCGCGACTTGTTATTTAAGTTCACTAATTCTACATGAACACTGTTTCGGGATGGGGACTTAGAATTACTTATCGAATGTCTACGGAATGTTTTGAATCCTCCATTTTCTATCCAGTCGTATCCACATTCTATCCACCTGAATCCCTTTCAATGACTATTAGAATTCAAAGTCGAGTCTATCCGTTTGTATCCCCGTTTTCTTATCCAGTCGTATCCACATTCTATCTGAGCGGGTCCATGTCATTTCACTCGAAAAAAAACACTCAAATCGCGGATCTTTGCGCCCTTCGAGGAATCTTTAGTACTATGGAAAAAAAAAATAGAAGTTCACGGATTTCGAAAAATTTTCAAAAATGGCGGAGTTACGGGTGTTTGAATTTTTTTGCACTGCTTGGTTTGAAAATTCATATCTCCGAAACCATTGATCGCAGCCGAATGATCTTGGACTCATTTCATTCACAAAAGAAAGAGCTACTGTTGAAAAAATATGTTTAAGAAAAAAATGAATTTCTTCAAGTTTTTTTCGTCATTTTTTTCCGAAATTCGGCCGCCATTCCCAAAGGGTACGGTAAATTTCATGGAGACAATTTTTTTTAGATAGCTGGATCCTTCCCCTTTAAATTCGTAGAAAAAAATTTATGGAGACCATACTGGGTCCGGAAAAAAAATTACAACGTCCGGACGTGCGTCGCCGCGCGTGCCGTTCCACGGTGGCGCTGCTCCGGTAGGCTCGCTGTTTCACGTAGCCGTTGAATTTCATTCAATGTTTCGCTATTTTCTAGGGCTATCCTCTCTTGGAAAATAGTTATTCAACTACTTTAGACTTCCAGAATACGTCTACTGGTTATTTTCGCTTGGAATTATACTTGTTCCGAAAATTCCAGCACGGTTGTTGTTAAGTTGAACACACCTGTGCTGCAATCAACGTTCTGGTTCTATTGCAATAGGTTTGTGCAATTTAATGACTGTGGTTTTTTTGTGATTCTCTCGTAACTTTGCAGAGAAGAGCTAGTAGTTATGCTCCGTGGAATGGAAATTATCGATTTCTGCAAAATTTTGGTGACTCTGAAAAGGGCCAATGTTTTGAGTGAAATTGCGCTCGATAGCGCTTAGTTGGACACGCAAGTTCAATATTAATTCCTAACTTTTACATGATCAACATTTTCTGATGCGGAAAATAATTTCGTTTTTAGAAATCCATCAGAAATCGGAATGACTACATGTAATTCCAGAATGCCACTAACCATCAAAGCTTCATCGAATCGATTGTTGTAAAATAGCTTTTGCTGCTGTATGTTCTGTAGCAGGCAAAAGATATGCTCCTGAAATAAGAGCATGCCCGATCATACAAATCCAGCGGTGTTCAAATAGGATCTGAATTGCCAATCAATTGTAAACTCGCCAGACAGTTTCATCTACCCCATCGCATGGCCCTTTGCATGTGATGTAGCCAAAAAATGCCACTCAGCTTGACATCCGAACGGTTCAAGATAATGCGTTATGTTAATGAAATTCTTTTCATTTTGATAGTGGGAAGCTGCTCCATCTGAGTAAATCTTCTTTTTTAATTGTAATTGAACCTTGAAACTTCTCGTTCATAAAATCGATCAATTTTTTGTTTGTAATAAATCAAATGCGATCGTATTATGTTTCAGACACTATGGAATTATTAAAAAACTAAAATGGTTCAATTCTCCCTCGCTGTGACTTTCATAATAAACTACAATTGGATGGATCTCTAGTTGAACCCTTGAGTGGAATCTTGTACAATAAACGCATGATTGTCAGCGAAATCGCACACGACTAGAAATTCACCAACTTTCACGGTTTTTTTTATCTCGCGCCAATAACTGATTTGCTGCTTTTCAATGACATCATGTGCTGGAAATTAATAACCGTGCTGGAATTTCCGGACCAAGTATAATTCCAAGCGAAAATAACCAGTAGACGTATTCTGGAAGTCTAAAGTAGTTGAATAACTATTTTCCAAGAGAGGATAGCCCTAGAAAATAGCGAAACATTGAATGAAATTCAACGGCTACGTGAAACAGCGAGCCTACCGGAGCAGCGCCACCGTGGAACGGCACGCGCGGCGACGCACGTCCGGACGTTTTAATTTTTTTCTCCGGACCTAGTATGGTCTCCATAAATTTTTTTTGACGAATTTGAAGGGGAAGGATTCAACTATCTAAAAAAAATTGTCTCCATGAAATTTACCGTACCCTTTGGGAATGGCGCCGAATTTCGGAAAAAAATGACGAAAAAAACTTGAAGAAATTCATTTTTTTCTTAAACATATTCTTTTAACAGTAGCTCTTTCTTTTGTGAATGAAATGAGTCTAAGATCATTCGGCTGCGATTAATGGTTTCGGAGATATGAATTTTCAAACCAAGCAGTGCAATAAAATTCAAACACCCGTAACCCCGCCATTTTTGAAAATTTTTCGAAATCCGTGAACTTCTATTTTTTTTTTCCATAGTACTAAAGATTCCTCGAAGGGCGCAAAGATCCGCGATTTGAGTGTTTTTTTTCGAGTGAGATGACATGGACCCGCTCATCTACCTGAATCCCTTTCAATGACTCCTGGAATTTCAAGTCGAGTCTATACGTTCCTATCCTCGTTTACTTATCCAGTCGTATCCACAGTCTATCCACCTGAATCCCTTTCAATGTCTATTGGAATTCAAAATCGCATCTATACGTTCCTATCCCCGTTTTCTTATCCAGTCGTATCCACAGTCTATCCACCTGAATCCCTTTCAATGACTATTAGAATTCAAAGTCGAGTCTATCCGTTCCTATCCCCGTTTTCTTATCCAGTCGTAGCCACAGTCTATCCACCTGAATCCCTTTCAATGACTATTAGAATTCAAAGTCGAGTCTATCCGTTCCTATTCCCGTTTTCTTATTCAGTCGTATCCACAGTCCATCCACCGGAATCCCTTTCAATGTCTATTGGAATTCAAAATCGCATCTATACGTTCCTATCCCCGTTTTCTTATGCAGTCGTATCCACAGTTTATCCACCTGAATCCCTTTCAATGTCTATTAGAATTCAAAATCGCATCTATACGTTCCTATCCCCGTTTTCTTATCCAGCCGTATCCACAGTCTATCCACCTGAATCCCTTCCAATGTCTATTAGAATTCAAAATCGCATCTATAGGTTCCTATCCCCGTTTTCTTATCCAGTCGAATCTACAGTCTATCCACCTGAATCCCTTTCAATGTCTATTATAATTCAAAATCGCATCTACGCGTTCCTATCCCCGTTTTCTTATCCAGTCGTATCTACAGTCTATCCACCTGAATCCCTTTCTATGACTATTAGATTTCAAAGTCGAGTCTGTCCATTCCCATCCCCGTTTTCTTATTTAGTCGAATCCAGTCTATCCGTGCGAATCCTTCTCAAAGTCAATTACAATTCAACCAGCTTTAGATTTTCGTGTTCTGTATAATACTATCCATATATGTGAGTCCAACACCGTACATACTTATGTGGATCTCGTTCTATCTCATAGCTAACTGGATTATGCGAATCAAATTATAGTGAACAATTGTTGAAAATAAATATAGTTTTTACGTGGTTGCAGTGAGTTCACGTATGTATTCTTGCGATTATATTACATTTGATATATAAGTATAAATATACATGACACATCGTCGAGAAATGAAATAAAATAAAATATGTAATGATGTTTCTTCAATTCTATTCACATTGCACACCAGCTGCTAGGTGATAGAAGAAATTTTATATCAAATTTGAGTAACATTATATTCACGATATGATCATTGCACGTCGCTATGGATAGAATCAGTGGATAGGAAAATGGGGATACAGAAGGATAGACCGGACTCTGATTTTCAGCAGCCGTCGAAAGACATTCAGAGAGATTGGCTATGGATAGGGGTGGATAGGAAATTGGGGATACGAAATGATAGACCGGACTCTGATTTTCAGTAGCCATTGAAAGACATTCGGAGAAATTGGCTATGGATAGGGGTGGATAGGAAATTGGGGATACAGGATAGACCGGACTTTGAATATGAGCAGCAATTGAAAGACATTCGGAGAGATCGGCTATGGATAGGGGTTGATCGGAAATTGGGGATACAGAAGGATAGACCGGACTTTGAATTTTAGCAGCCTTTGAAAGACATTCGGAGAGATTGGCTATGGATAGGGGTGCATCGGAAATTGGGGATACGAAATGATAGACCGGACTCTGATTTTCAGCAGCCATTGAAAGACATTCGGAGAGATTGGCTACGGATAGGGGTGGATAGGAAATTGGGGATACGAAATGATAGACCGGACTCTGATTTTCAGTAGCCATTGAAAGACATTCAGAGAGATTGGCTATGGATAGGGGTGGATAGGAAATGGAGGATACGAAATGATAGACCCGACTCTGATTTTCAGCAGCCATTGAAATACATTCAGAGAGATTGGCTATGGATAGGAGTGGGTAGGAAATCGGGGATACAGAAGGATTGACCCCATTCCGGGAAAAGGATAGGTCCCATTCCAGATTCGAATCGGATAGAAAAAAATTCTCGAAGATAGACGGTTGATCGGGTCAGCTGATAGGGAATCAGAGATTGAAAAAAATAGGCTCTATTTCAGCTCTAGATTGGATACAAAAAGATTGACGAAGATAGACGGTGGATTGGATTGGACAGGAAATCAGAGATTGGAAAGGATAGGCCCCATTTCAGATCTCAATCGGATGGAAAAAGACTGACAAAGATAGACGGTGGATTGAATTGGACAGGAAATCAGAGATTGGAAAGGATAGGTCCCATTTCAGATCTCAATCGGATAGAAAAAGATTGACAAAGATAGACGATGAATTGGATTAGATAGGAAATCAGAGATTGGGAAGGATAGGCCCCATTTCAGATCTAAATTGGATAGAAAAAGATTGACAGAGATAGACGGCGGATTGGATTAGATAGAAAATCAGAGATTGGAAGGGATAGGCCCCATTTCAGATCTAAATTGGATAGAAAAAGATTGACAGAGATAGACGGTAGATTGGATTAGATAGAAAATCAGAGATTGGAAAGGATAGGCCCCATTTCAGATCAAAATCAGATAGAAAAAGATTCACAAAGATAGACGGTGGATTGGATTAGATAGGAAATCAGAGATTGAAAAGGATTGGCTCCAGTTTGGATTCAAAAGAGGACAGCAAGATATTCGTAAAGATAGACCGTCGATAAGATTGGATTCATTTTTCTTATCCCTTTTTATCTAAATGATTCGAAGTGATTCAAGTGGATAAAGATTCTATCCATTGACTTCCAGCAGGGCCACGGACTTTTGCCGTGAGCTCCTTGCGATTGTGTCTGAAGCCACGCCTCCTATGCTGTCGACGCGCTGTAATTGCAAGAAGCCTCATGCCTGGGCTACACGCTATGATAATCCATGATAATCATGGTACGATTAGGTCTCCCATTGGTCTTCAGCTCGATTCCGTCGGAAATGACCAATCGGAGACCTAATCATACCATGATTATCATATAGCGTGTAGCCCGGGCATCACGGGAAAAGTCCGGGGGCTCTCTTGGGCTAAGTTCCTTTATTAACTGGCAGTACTGCAAGTTTTCATAGTCTCTTTCTCGCGCCTATAGGTTCGTCGAGGCAGCTATCTCTTTTTGACACAAGCTTGCAGTACTGCCAGTGAATAAAGGAACCTAGCCTTTGGAAATATCTCTCCGTCGAATACATACATACATACATTAGTATTCTAGGAACTCTACGTCGAATTCACGATTTTAGCGCACAACGGCGCTTACTTCAAGCTCAAGTGACCCAAGGGATCTTTTCTTGGGTGCTTTCCAACCACAGGCAAAAATCGACACAATCCGACACACAGCGATGTGATTGGCTGGGTCTAACGGAATAGACCAATTATATCACTGTGTGTCTGATTGTGTCGATTTTTGCCTGTAGATGGAAAGCACCCCTTATGTGCCGAGCGTATTGTCCCCGGCATCATTTCTTGCGATCAACGGTAGCAGCTATGGAAATATTGCAAGAGAAATATTTGCTATTACAGCGTGACTAACGTTCTTGCGTTAATCGCTAGTTTTCTCTCTCCGTGCGGTGACGAAGCGGAATCCCTTTTCATGGGCATCAATTGACGCTGCGTCAGAAAGATAACAATTGGTTACAATGGTTGCTTTCCAGCAAGAGCGCAGATAGTCACTGAGCATTGTGATTGGTCGGATCTACTGGAAATAGCTAATCAGGCTGCTGAGTGTCCATCTGTGTCTCTTGCTGGAAAGAAACCAATAGCTCTTGACGCTCGAAATCGGCGTCAAATTGACGCTAGTGAAAATGTACCGTTAGATACGCTTCGGAGAGCCTATTTTCTTCTCAAAGCTCATCCATGATTAGTTGCCCGATTTGATCGCGGCGGGGGCTTATTTTTATTCTCAGCCTAGACTGCGAAAGCCTGCCGTCATTGGCTAGTGGGGCAATCACGTGATCCCGTCATGTCATGTTAGGTCTGTTCGTTGCTCTTACACTTATCTACACTTTCTACACTAGTGTAGAAAATGTGATTTTGGTCTATTGCTACACTATTGTGAAAAGTGTAGCTAAGTGTAAGAGCAACGAACAGGCCCAATATGTGCAGCTATAATTATAACGAGGCTGTCTATTGTCGCGGGTAATTTTCAAATATTTTCTCGTAGCAGTGGCAATTTGAAATAACGCAGAAAATATCATCCACTTACCTCACATTCACTGATTATATCATAACGTTTGAAGCATAAAGGGCAACACGATGAATTATTTTAACAAAAATTACTGTGAAGCGTTGACTGATGAGTTATTTATTTACAATGAAAGCAGCGGACTAGAAATTGGAATACGTGTTGAGGACTAGGGTAAAACTCATTGTGAATAATAATTCACAGTGTAGAACCAAAAAAATAATATCATCACAATTACTTGATAAAATGAATTGTAACAAACATCCAGAGCATGGGTATCGTAGAACCAGAGGATAGCATAAGCGCTCCCATAAGAGGCGCCGAAGCTAACATATACAGGAGAGAGATATGGCGGAAGTTCTCTCTCTTTTTAATCGGCGTCATGATGGGAGACAAGGGAGTACGTCCATCCATATACAGGCGCGTAATTTCTTCTTATTCTCCTCTACCGCCTCGATCCCTACCACAAATATAATCAGGCAGAAAGAGGAGTCATCCCAGCATATCTCTATCCTTTGAATGTTGTCTTCAAGCGGCTTATAACAGGGCTGAGTCTCCTCCAACTCCAGATGAACATACTGTCAACGAACTCAGCAAGACTCGGTAGCGTATACGAAGGGGCTTTGTCAAACATTGCAAATGCCTTCAAAGAGCAACTGAGAACCTGCCCTTGTGTCAGTTGCAAACAAGCCAAGCCAGCGACGCTCTGGATTGGAGGAACGAGTTACTAAGCTGCTTGACAGTGGAAGTTTATGGAAGTGCACCGCCACGTGTTCCAGACAAATGCATCGGTCACTTTGGACCAGATCAGGGGCCAACGCAGTCGTCCTAGGACCTGAATTCTTCAGACTCAAATACTCCTGGATTGAATGAAAAGGATTCCACTGGATATACTTTGTACTTTGTAAACTTGAAATGATTGATACGTTCTCTTCCATGGTTTTCGGGTATTCAAAGTTTATTCAATTTATTTGAAAATCTTTAATGAATCGTGCTTCATTATACTACTTGCTCGAAAAAATTGCAAGAAAAAAGTTACTATCACAAAAGTCAGTTGAATATCTGATGTTCGACATGTTACACTTGTTCATTCTTCAAATACCATTCATCAGCACTACACATAATAATATTAATACACGTAATATTCGCAATTAAAGAATTATACCAGTTATATTTATAGTAATATTCAGATAACAAACACTTTCAAATTAGCCGGAACAAATAGAAAGGAAGTGCACTTCCGAATCTTTGTTCTGGGTCTGAAAAGGTTCGCAATTGACAGCAAAATTTTCGATTATTGGGGGTACGTCGGAAATAGCGCCAAGTTTCCAACTGGCAACAGTGCTGGAGGACTGACTGTACTATCGTTTGAAAAACCACGAATCGAATTGAAGATGGTGGGGCTCTCGGGCCCGTCCATTGAACACCTCCGTCCAGGCTTCGAGTCTAAACAGTCTACAAAAATCAAATAATACACAACATTGTCAATAAAGGATGTATTTTTACCACGTTCATTTCACGCAATATTTTTCTCATTCTTCAGAATAATCCAGATCGTGGAAATAACTACCTAGATACATGATTGCGTTAGTCAGATTTTACGTGTATTGCGTATTATCGATTTTTGAATCTCTTCACTCCCTTTTTCTGCGACCCACTCCTGGATCTTGGCTTTCCTACGCTCTTGTTATACCCTTTAATCCATCTGTGTCTTTTTTCCTCCCAATCGAGTTGTTTCACTGCTGCTTTGTCAGCGTTGCTCATAGCATTTGCACCTCCATGTTTTGTCTTTTCTGTACCTTCCTGATCTAGTAGTTCTGCAAATTCTTCAGCAGCAGCGAATATATTTTTGTCATAATTCGGTTTTTTCCTTCCGTTGCTCTTACTGGTCGGATTCCGAGAACGTGGATCAGGAATCTCTTCGTCGTCATCGCTAAAGTCCATATCGCTAAGATCTTCATCATCGATACCCTCCAGGTCATCTTCATCCACTTCGGCTAATCCATCTCCCATCTCATCATCAGAGCCAATATCGTTCTCCTTGAATTCGTCGTCGCTGCTTTTCTCACCATCACTGTCATCAGAGTTATCATCCTCGCTGTAGTCATCTGAAAATTAGTTTACCATTAGTCTGCATTTCAGTCCACTTCTGTTTCTCATTCTCTTGTCACAGAATCAATTCTCATAAATACATAGAAATTGAATTTTTTTCCACATTCTAGTATTGTTGGTTATTGTCCTCAGACCAATTCTATTGACCGGAGATGAATCAAGATTCAAATGATGTAAATCTTATGAAGTTTCTTAAATCATATTAGCCGGCATACAAACTGCGTTTGTGATTATTTACCTTTCTTCCTCTTCTTTTTCGAAGCACTTATGTCACCAGCAATATCCATGTCGTCAAAGTCTTTGTCTTTGCTTAATCCATCGAGCATAGTATTAAATTCCTCACTATTGACGCTCTCTAAATCATCATCATCGTCATCACCACTATTTTTTTCTCTTGGCAATACAGTCCTAGTCTTCAAATATCTATACAAGAACAATTCATCTGCTGGTATTTTATCCTCATCTTCGTTGAGATATTTCTCACTATTTACTGGCATTGATTTGACTCCTCTCGCCATATAAGACGCCCGCTTTGCAAGAGGATTGTTCTTGTTGATCAGTATTTTTTGCTCGACTAATTTTTTCGGATTTTTAAATACATATCTGTCTAAAAATCTGATCATTGTGAAATCCTGCAGTGGATCACCGGAGTAAATTATCGGCATTCCTGGAACAAGGATATTGTATTAATATCTATAACAAGCTGCTAGTGCCACATTCATCAACAGAATTATTCGTGTCTAAGCACCTTATTGCAAATACAGTATGAATTCGTGCCGTCCAAACAGATCAAACCGTGTTGAGGCGGCCACGCGTCAAATTCGGCAATCGTTTGAATGGTTTTCTGACCGTTGATTGGCTATTTCTGGAAAACAATGGCCGTTACTGGACTCGCAGCCGCCTCAGTGCCACGGTTTGATCTGTTTGGATGACACGAATTCACCCTGTATACAAGAGCATCGCCATTAGTTTGGCAAATTCATTGACCGCTCGATTGTTTGTTAACATTTTATTGAATTACCTTTGATCATAGTTTTTGCAAAGAGGGCAACGGTAGGATGGAAGTGATGCGACAAAGCCCAGAGCTCTGTAAGGTGACTAAAATTTGATCCAGCATAAAGTGGATTCCTGTGGTATGGATCATAGGCTTTAATATTCTCTTCTTTAACTTCAATTTTGGACTCACTCGCCTCCATCACTGTTGCTATTGGCGCTATGTTAACATTGGATAACGTAATGCTAGATACTTCTTCTTTTTCACCTATCATTGCGTCTTCAACTTTGTTTGCCTCTCTCTGGCTGCCCATACTATCATCAGATTCTATCTCTTCAGTTATATTCCTAATATTTTTCTTCAGAATATCTGCATGGATATTTTTTTTTACTCTAAACAGCTGCGAGATCATATACAAAACTGCACAAATCATATTCGTCGGTAGATAAAGCGAAATTTGTAATATTCTTTTGATGAAAGCTTTGATCCGCAGGGCGCTGGTATCTTTTTTGAGAACCTTGAATATGAGGCTCAGAAACATAGCTTGATGACTAGTTGTCGAGACTTCCGGATCCAAGAGTTTCTTATACAAGGCAGAATAGAATCTGTTCGATTGTTCAACATCCTTCCCCACTATTTGATGCAGCAAACTAAGAGCGTTCAAACTAACATTGAATGAACCGATATGTATCACTCTGTATATAGTATCGACATGCTCTTTCAGTTTTGCAGTATCCATTTCTGAGAACGGAAATGCCCGGTTCACTCCCATTAGCAATGCACCCATCATTCTGGTGTCGACCTCTCCTTTTTTCAAGCACGCTTTAAAGAAACTGAAGTATACGGATATTAGGTTGTTCGCTACTTCTTTGCTTTCGTTATCGAGAACAAACTGCGTAAGAAGGCAGATTCCATAGTACTGAGCTTTTTGTGTAACGTTGTTTCTGAACAACAATTTTTCTATATCATTCAAGACTACTTGTTTCATGTTTGGATGTTCGTTTAGTAGTTGTCCCAAACAAAACACAGCTTTCGATGCTACCTTTGAGCTTGGGTCACCAATCTTGTTCACAATATTTGCCAAGAGTTTCTCTTCCTGTTCTGAATTCTTAGCTAATAATTTGTACATATTTGTTATAGCCTTTTCTTTGTTCGACTCAAGTGTGTCATGAGCGACTATATTCAAAGCGTCTACAAATTGAGCGTAGCAGATTTTCAGCTGATCTTCAAAATACCAGTGCGCGAGTAGCTGTCTTCTTTTGGTAGGATTATCGGCATACGGTTTCTCTTTAATAATTTGAAAATTCTGACTCTCAAAATTAAATAGTTTGTACTCTGGGTGTAATAAGTCAGATGAAAATAATTCTTGCAAATTATCTATTATCATTGTGCATTGTTTTTTCTTCGCTACTTTGACCATCGATATAAGATTACTGAGCCTCGATAAATTGTACTTTGGATTATCCTGAATAAGTACAATGGACGCAGCCACTTTGTCGCCAACAGTACCTTTCGACAGTAACGTTTTCATCCAGGAGAAATCTGATCCCCCTTTCTTTGATTGCTTCAAGTTGAACGCTGTCGTGTCTGAATCTAAACACTTTTTGGCTTCATCCTTCAACTCCATAACCTCCAATTCGGTCCCAACAGCTACAGATACGTCCGAAGACTTTGGAAACTCGTCGTACCATTTCTTGAACTGCGTTTTATTTATAACTCCGACAACTTCTCCAATCTTCTTCATTCTAGCCCTGTCAATTTCCAATTACTACTGGTATTAACTGTCGAGGAATTGTCCACAAGTTCAAGCTGTATAGGTTAGAATTTCTCACGTGCTACTCAAACGAAGCCATGAACGAAGTTATGGAGAGCCAAGGGTGAATTTTCATGTGCAGTAAATTGCTGCAGCAGCGAATTACTGCCGCAGCGCCATTGGTTTCAACGAACTCACGTGATCAACGACGAGTAGCTAATTGATCACGTGAGTTTGCAAGAACCAATGGCGCCGTGGCAGTCAGGGTGGCTTCACATGAAGAGCCGGAACGGAAAAACGGAACGGAATCTACATAGTAACTTTTTCTGTGTGTTGCGTGTATGTATACACCAATACCCACCATGACCAACACATACTACGTTCCGTTCCGTTTATGTATCGCACTCGTTGATGTTAGGTATAATCTCTCCCTTGACGCTAGATGCGTTGACTGAAGAATTTAAAGACTGCTAACCCTGGGTAGTTTGGTGTCCCGAGCAAATGGACTTGGTTACCGACCGAAATAACATTGCGGTATATCTATATTATGTGCACACTATAGATATAGTGCACTGTTATTTTGTCGGTAAAGTTGGAGACCGTTCGTATCCCCGAGCCCACTTGGGCCCACTTTACTTGGACACGAAACCCCATAAGGCTGACCGTCTTTAAATTCTTCAGTCAACGCTGGATGTAAATACTGCGTTCGCTACTATTATGTATACTAGGGTGGTCGTTATTTGGGGTCAAAATGAATTTTACTTTGAAATACGTAAAAAGTAACGCTGTAATTTTTTCAGATTTTCAAAAAAATGCCTGACCCTTGACGTTGACGGAAGAATATAAAGACGGTCAGCCCTGGGTTATTTTGCGTGACGAGCAAGTGGGCTTGAAGTGGGCTTGGGGACGAAACAGCGTGCAAATTTACCGACCGAAATCACATTGCAGTATATCTATATATTCGCACACTATAGATATACTGCAACGTTATTTCAGTAGGTAAAATCGCACGCTGTTCGTCCCCAAGCCCACTTCAAGCCCACTTTCTCAGCACACATTTCCCCGTAAGGCTGACTGTCTTTAGAATCTTCAGTCAACGCCCTTGACCACGGGGGTTGAAGTTTCCCATTTGAAATACATGGGTTTTTCCCGCGTTCGCAGTCATTATTTTACTCATTCATTCAGATCCGTTGATGGGCTTATACCCTTTCGGGAAGTAGCCATATCATTAATTTACTGTTGGCGTTGACTGAAGAATTTAAAGACAGCTAACCCTGGGTAGCACGGAGACTATACTCTGGAGGGACAGTTGAGCCCACGACGCTCGGCCTTTTGGCTGCCGTAAGCGGCGGTGGCTAGTGATACAAACGGCCACCACCCAGGGCGCGCTACTGTCGCTACGGCGATTGTTTCCCTCAGATCAACATGGGCACCCATGGGCTTCAGAGAAGTTTTGATGTTTTCTTCAAAGAGAAAACGTCCGAAAAACTCAACTTCGAAGGCCTATACCTTCCAAACTTGAGTTTTGCGGACGTAGTGCCTATTGAGACTTTTTGTCTGCCCGTCAAAGACTACCAGAACCCGAAGTTTGAGACAGTTCGAGAGAGAGCCAGTTCCCATAAGCTCCCTGCGAAGTCCTTTGAAAGGATATTATGTGCCACCGCAATATCTCAAATCACTCGATTTTATTACAGGGGAGGGAACATTGCTTAGAACATATCCTTGGGCCTAAGTCTATCTTTATATTTTTACCAGAGATGTGTTTCTACAGATATACTGTTATTTACGGATTCCCAAAGTAAGCCTTTGTTCAGTACATACATCTATTTACAGTGGCTTACATCGCTTATGACCGGTTTCGCCAACGATAAATATTTTTCAATTCGTCGAATAAAATCTATCTGGCGAAATTAGGTGACAACAGAATGTAAAATTACTATCCTAATCCGACGAATGAATTTTATTTGATGAAAAAAAGTTAATCATCGTTAGGGAAATCCGGCATTAACCCATCACCAGGGTCACCATGACCCTGTGATTGCTGCCAAACCCCATCATTTTCGGAAAACAACATTTTTTTAATATTTTTTTTTCAACAACGTGAGTAATGAATAATATGAAATCCAACTATCCAGGCCTGCAGTTCCATGTCTCTAGTGTGCTTTAATATTCCTTTATTCTTTTTATATGCATTTGTCTGACCAAAAATAGTGGCGAGGGCTGGGGTGAGGTCCACGGTTTATTGTGGGTTCAGTCATTACTGAAAACTGCGATCTTTTGTTTCAGTTTGACCTAGCAGAATTACAAAATTTCAAAACGATAGGCGTAGAAGTTTCGTGTAGTAAGTCTTCATTAACGGGTAGAAATCATGAGTAATTTTCATTGCAATACTTGTGTACGATAAATGTGTTCTCGCTTAGTGTCGACTTAGGACTTTTTCCGACGTTCAGAACCATTTTTTATACAAATCAATCGAAAATCGTGAACTTCCTGACACCCGGCCATACACCTCGCCTTTGTCGGTCGTGATTTTCAGGCGGTTATGAGGATTTATATGGATTTAAACCTAATTATAACTATTCAGGAACGTTTGATATGTAAGCTGGAGGCTTCCTAAGTGATGGCATAGCAGAATATCCATAAAATTCAGTTTCATGCTGGTGATACCAGCGTAGCCCCCATCTGAACCGGCCCACCGGCTGGCCAACGCAGTCGCCGTGTCAACAGGCGCGCTCCTGGCGGCCCCTGTGCGAAACGTTACCGCCGGACGCGGCGGGCAGCCACAGCCAGCGCTCAGCTGTCCCTCCAGAGTATAGTCTCCATGCTGGGTAGTTTGGTGTGCCGAGTAAATGGACTTGGTTACCGACTGAAATAACATTGTGGTATATCTATATTATGTGCACACTATAGATATAGTGCAACGTTATTTTGTCGGTAAAGTTGAAGACCGTTCGTATCCCCGAGCCCACTTGGGCCCACTTGACTGGCACACAAAACCCCATAAGGATAGCCGTCTTTAAATTCTTCAGTCAACGCTGTTGGCCTAAATATGTTTGTAAAACCTTGAAATTTTTAGGAATGACTTGACAAGCCTGTTGCTACGTACAAAAAATTTCCCAAACCCCTACCCTCAAAATATTGTGTAACATGACCCATAATTATGAAATTTTTTATTTTTTTTTTAGAATTTTTTTTTTTTTTTGCATTTCTATGAATGTGAACAGTGTTCGCCGATCGCAATGAAATACTCACACGAAACGAACAACAAAAATAGTTCATTTTAAAATTGTAAGTGAATATCGAAATAATGATCCAAACGCAAAAAAGGAGACAATACTTAAGAATTTGTAACTCGTTTAGAAAATTATTTTAGTGTGAGTACATTTATTTAAAAAACGGGGAAGGAAATGAAAAAAATATCTAAAAATAAATAATAATAATTTCGATGGACTAATAATATAGGGGTGCAAGCGCCGAAAAAAAATTTTCCATTTTTAGTTGCAAAATCTTTTTCATGCATTATAAAACGTTTTGGGCATATCCGCAAGAAAAAAAAAAATTTCTGCCGCTTACACCCGTTTGGTGTTAGTCCATCGATTTAATTATTATGGTCATGTTACACAACATTTTGAAGGTAGGGGTTTGGGAAATTTTTTCCAGGTAGCAACATGCTTGTCAACTAATTACTGGAAATTTTAAGATTTTACAAACATATTTAGGCCGGCAGTAAAATAATGACTGCAAATGCGGGAAAACCCCGTGTATTTTAAATGGGAAACTTTAGCCCCCGTGGTCAAGGGTCAAGCATTTTTTTTTTAATCTGAAGAAATTACAGCGTTACTTTTCAGATATTTCGAACCGATACAGGGGGCAGAAGGGGTAAAATTCATTTTGATCCCAAATAACGACCACCTTAATGTATACAGGGTAAGCCATTTTAATCGCCTCAGGCGAATATCTCGCGAAATGAAAGAGATACAATAGTACATTTCGTTACGACTACGGAAGGGCTTTTTTGGCGAAACGAGAGGTTTACGGCCCGAGCCGAAGGCGAGGGCTGTAACGCGATTCGTCAAAAAGCCTTTCCGTACAAGTGGCGGACATTATTTTTAGAAAAAAGTTTAACACAAAACTTGAAGGATTCGAGGGGGAAAGATGATGATGATATCTGTTCACTTGCGGATTTTGCCATTTCTGAGATTTCGCAAGTATCTTCTGATTTTAGATAGGGATCACATATTCTGGATATGAGCAGCTAATAGCGACATCAAAGACTAATTCAAATACGAAAAGCAAAAAAGATAAATTTTTTGTATTGCTATTTTTTTTCGATACTGTTTAATAATTTTTTCCTTAATTCAAAGTTTTGTTTCCCACGTTTTTGAATCCGTGTCGAAATCCACTATTGCGGCTCGATCGACAGAAAATGGAGATTGGAACAAAAACATAAATTCCAAATTTTAGCGTAGGGAAGGTCTTAATCGATCCAGTCGAATCATGTGTGATACATTGATGGATGGATGGATTGATCAAGACCTTCCCTACAATGTGCAACTCCGAGTGATGAATTCACCATGAAGAACAAAAATTTCAAGTAGCAAAAAAAAATGTACGTATTTCCTATTCGAAAAGCGTCACAAAAAATCTACTGTGATTTCCAGGTTTCTCTACGTGGTAGACAGTCTGCTTTGTGAAATGATTTTTTTTTTTTCGACTCAAGTGCGCAGCGTACATTCAGTTCTTGCGACATAAGCAAATGCACTCGAGAAAAAGTAAATAATCAGAACTCCCGATGAACCATTTCTGAAAACAAATTAAAAAATCAACTATTTTCCCAGTAGAACAAACTTCAGATTCATGAAAAAAAAATAAAATAAAAGGAAAGTTCGTCCTATCTTGGCTGAGGCTTTAAAAATTTCGTTGTTATCGTTTGTTTCCATACACAGAGCAACAAAATTAAAATACCTAACAAGTAGCCGTTTGTTTCACTGGAGGTCTTGGTGGAAAATATTCTGAATGTTGATTTCTACAAAAAGTTTGTTTCATTAATGTAATTTTGTGTCAGGATCATCTTAGCTTTAGAGCATTGCATTTCAGATAAAAAAAGCGTGCAATTTGAACAAATGTTAGCCCTTTGACATTCAAGTTCATTGATCCAACGAAATACAGTGTGGAATACAAAAAGCATTGAGCTTTGCTTCGCCTTGGAAGCAGTAACTTAGCAGAAAAATTCCATTCAAATAAAAAATTCGAAAGTCAGGTCACTCTCGTTTCCACATGGAACAGCTCATACAGGGTGAATCACTATCCAAGTAACGAAAATGCGAGGAGCCTAGTTAGTGAATAGATTCCCTTTATCGGGCAATCATATTTATCGTCAACGTATTGACAAACTAAACTCCTTCCATTTTTGATACTTGACGTGACTTACCTTGGGAACGCCAACTACTTGTGGTATCTGAATAAGAGTAACTAGCATGAGGCATGCGACACGCTGGCTACTAGCTATTCGCCCACGACTTCGTTTGGGTTGCTATTGAGAAAGGCGCCGAACTCTGTCTCGACAAACTCCGCTTACTCACGGAGTATACACCTCGCTGCTGCAAAGCCCATTCACGGAAAATAAAATACAAATTTTCATCTACAGCAAATAGTTTCTACTTTGAAAAGTACAAGCATAATCATACACTTCATTTTACTCATTTTATCCAAGGTATCTTTGAAATGAATACAGATATTCTACGTGAAAAATGCGACATGAAACGAAAATGTCAATTCCATCCTTTTCTTTGCAAAAAATTGAAATATTTCGTCTTTCGCACCGAAATTTTGGTTCAGGAATACATACGTGTAATTATTT
This sequence comes from Ametastegia equiseti, assembly GCA_963989295.1. Classification (NCBI taxonomy): domain Eukaryota; kingdom Metazoa; phylum Arthropoda; class Insecta; order Hymenoptera; family Tenthredinidae; genus Ametastegia; species Ametastegia equiseti. The sequence goes on from OZ022389.1 coordinate 27,649,726, forward strand.
TCAAAAATATACTATTCTGGAGCAACCACAAGCTATTTAGTTATAGGAATACCCATGTTGTACAGTACAGAGAACCCAGGTCTTGCTTCCCAGCAATGTAACTGTGTCCATATATTACAGCTTACTACCAGTGATCAAATTTCAATCAAACCAACCATGCAACAATAAAGGCCTGCGCGCACTAGACGGCGGCGAACCGCGGCGAACGGAAGAAAACAGTAGCTATCACCCGATGTATCAACAAAGTATTGTTGCAATCATACTTCTGAAATAACGAATTTGATGATAGCCACTGTTTTCTTCCGTTCGCCGCCGTTCGCCGCCGTCTAGTGCGCGCCGGGCCTAAGATTGCAAAAAGACCAATGAACATCATCCCAAAATTGCTCGCAAAAATAGGCGGTTTGTCCGCATGCTGTCCCCTCAATAGAGAACATAGCTACAACGTTGTTCGCGGCAAAGGGTCATCCTCATCCATCTGATAATCTAATATGTCGATCTTGAATTCCCGATGTCTCTGTCTATGACTTTTCAGTGACCCCAACTGTGTAAATGTCTTTCCGCAGATGTTGCAAGCATAAGGTCTTTCTCCTGAATGAATTCGTTCATGACGAATAATGTGACTCTGATGATGGAAGCTCTTGTAACAGACACAACATTTGTACGGACGTTCTTTGGTGTGCGTACGAATGTGTATCTTGAGATCGAATTTCTTGAAGAATGTCTTCGCGCAGTGCACACATTTGTGATTACGCTCCTTAAGATGATCCCTCTTCACATGTTCCTGAGGAATGTAATATCATATTAGGTAATGTGAATTTTTTTTCTTCTCCTAACTAGTACGAATTGTTTTCCGCCTGCTTAATATCTAGGTTTATGTAATGTCGATTAGATATACAAGAAGCTAGAACAGGGATAGGTAGCTTTGAAATTAGGGAGCAAAAAGTATCAAAGAGTATTTAGTGCGATGATACTCACGTTTACTTGGGATAAAGTTGTATAGACTTTGGGGCAGATTTCGCAAACAAACTTCTGTTGTCCACCAGCCCTATGAGTGGCCATGTGTTTGTTGAGAGTAGATTTCCAGGCAAAAAAAGTGCCACATTCTTTGCATTTGAATTTTTGTTGATCAGCAAAATGTGTTCCGATATGTTGCCTGTAGTTGTAGCCTTTTGAAAATGATTTTTGACAAACTTCGCAGTTGTATTTTTTTGCATTGAGTTTTGGTTTTTTTTTGCGTGTTGTTTCCGATTCTAATTTGTTCGTACCCTTAATTGTGCAGTTAGCATTTCGGTGCAAATTCGTAGCACTTTTGGCACTGATAGCAAGCTGGCCAGTCTCCTCGCGACACAAGTCGTCAGCTCCAAGTAATTCAAAATCTTGCGTCTCATCAAATTCTAAATCGCCTCGAATTAGCTCGAAAAATTGTGCTCCGTCTTCGTTCTGTACAAGTCTGACCATCGGTCCTTCTTCTCTTCTAGCTTTTTTGGATTCAATTTGTTTTCTTTCATTCTGTTCCGGAGGATTATTTTGAGTCAGTCCCAAGAGATTTTCGCAGTTTTCATAAGTGGTTAGGGATTCGTCGCTTGCGAAACTCTTAATTTTGTTCGATGGTTGCGGATTATCGAAACTTGTTTGGGAAACATTCTCCAACATTTGGTGTGATATTGGATTGAAACAATTCTGTTCTTGTATGCCAAGTGTGTCTATCTCAAAGAAATCGATCAAATTATCTCTGTTATTTTGCGCTAGGTAATAAATTTTTTCACACTTATTTTGCAGTGGATTCTTTGATTTACTTCCGCGGTGATCAACATTTTCTGATACGGATCTTTCTGAGAATGAACTATTCATAATAGGTTGTTCCATATCTTCTGCTTCTTTAAACTGTTCAGTTTCATCAGACAACGTATTTCTGGTTAATTCTAAAACACGTTGACCATTTTCTAATTGGATTAATTTTAACAATGATTCCGGCACGGGCTCATTCTGCGATGCCCTTAAATTGTCATTAACATTCGCAGTTGAGATCTTATCCAATTCAACGGAATCTTCGGATCTTTCCGAACGATTTGTTATCAACACCTCGTAAAATTGTTCTCCATCCTCCGTCTGGACCAATCTCAACTTTGGCTCCTGGTTATCGGACGATCTACTAATGACTGTGTTAACGCTGTCGGCATTAATTTTCAGTCGCTCCTCAAGCACAGTGGGAGTTGTGGAAGGACTCACTGCTTCAATTAAGAGACGATCAGGTACGTTTGCGTTATCTTGATTCAAATAATTTTTGGTGTTTTGAGTTTTTGGGGCTGTCTTTGCTCTCAAGGTCACACTTGTATGTTGATCTTGTTTATGATTTCGTTCCCTAGGATTCCTGCCCACGTTATCACGGAACAGAGTATTGCAAAATACTCTTCGACTTGTTGTCTCATTTTGAACCAAAGCTGAGGAATGCTTCTGAGCATATTCGTCTTCACAAAATTTGATAGTCTGTAACTTCTCAAGCGCGGTATGTGAACTTGGATTTCTTATTGGAATCAAGTTATGTATGATATTATCATTCTTCTCTGAAGCAAAATCAGGCGCAATATTGCCAAGTACATTTTCATATTCATTTGAATATATAAGGCCATCTCTGTCCAATGCGTGTATGTAAATTACATTTTGCGTATTATTCTTGGAAGTTAGAGCAACTCTCTTTTCTGCTACGTCAGATTTATTCTCATCTGGTGTTTCAATTTCTTTCCAACAATCATTTATCATTTCATATACCACAGTGTCTCCGTCACAGTCTCGAGAGTTGATGTTCCCAGTTTGTACAGCACTTTCTGCGGCAAGTTCTATCAGGTGTTGATGCAGAAAATGATTAGCTGTGTCAATGACTTGTTCCGGGTCCATACTGGCAAGCTGTAAAAAGGCACAGTAATTATGGCATTAGTAATTGTGAGCACGAAGACATTAGTGCAAGATAACTCATTCCTTTGGTCAAAACTAGAGTTTTTTTTAGATCGTATGAAATGTAATCTGAACTCCCAAGTCAGCTATGCATACTGAAGATGAAAAATATTTTCCCTTCGGTTGACTTGTTCAAGAATCGTTAATCTGTCTCAGAAAACTGCAATCATCATTTGGCTTCATGACAATCTTCATTTGGCTCTAGAGCTCTGATTGAACAGCAAATTCGTATTTATTTATACCTGTTCGGTTGTAACGTACACAATTGTTTCTTTAGCTTGTTTATCCTCCACCAGTTTGCTGGAATTCGCAGCCGTAGAGTGACCTAATTTCTTATCCAGATCCAAATCTATGGATTTTTTGCGTTCATTCATGCCAGAGGTTTCTGTTGATGTAAAAATCTCATACGAACTGGCCGGCTGATTGAAATCATCATTGGATCCCTCAGGTTGTTCACAAGCAACTTTGATTTCTCTGGAAGAATTCGATGTACTCTTACCCTTGATTAGCGCAGGAATAAGTTCTTCTTCAGATTTATTTCCACCGCTGATTGCATTCGCGCTATGCAATTTAGGACGTACACATCGATGTTCCTTAATGTCCTCGGTCTTATGAAATTTCTGAAAAAATCACAAAATTATTGTGAATGCGAGAAAGATTCTTAGCCAAAATTTTGTAGTAAAATTAGCGAGACTTCATATTATCAAATATTCCCCACTTTTATCGGGAATTGTTTTCTGACCTGGCGGCAACTTTTGCATTCGAATGTCTTGAAGTTCTGATGAGTTTTGTCATGAAGTCTGAGAAGCTCGACAAATTGAAAACTCTCTCCGCAGATTTTACAATAATGTTGACGTTTAATAATTCTACCGTTATCCTCAGAATTAGGCTTTTCTGTGAACTAGAAAAGCGGAATCATTATATCGATTTCATCCCAGCAGATTCGCCAATTAGCAGATACACAAATCTTCTACATTTTTCCAGCAATTAACTCACACCGTGCGATTTCCTCATGTGTTCTCTGAGACCGATTTCAGATCTATACCTCTTGTCACAAAAACAGCAACCCATAATTTTGGCTCCTCTCGCGTGAATAGCTTTGTGCCTAGCTAGTGTATTTATCTGCGTAAATCGCTTGCCACATATGGTACAAGGATACGGTTTTACACCTGCAATCCAATCAGTCCGAATAGTAATCATGAATTGAGAATTAGGATATAGGAATATGCACTTCACGTTTAATTGGCAAAGAAATACTTTTGGCAGAATTTCGAAGTGACGTTGATTTAATTAGTCGACTAAGCGATGAAACTCCGAGGAATGCGGCTTTTCACTTTCTTTATACGTAGAAGTTTGCATAACTGAATGAATCGTCCAATTGTTACCTGAATGTATTCTGCTGTGTCTTATCAAATTTGATACATGATTGAATTTTCTTCCGCATACTTCGCACATGCATTTATTAGTACCCAAGTGAATGTTGAGGTGAGTCTTGAGGTCGGTTTGTCGGAAAAATCCTTTTCCGCATATCTGACAGACCTGAGATCTTTCTTGATGATGTACGCTTCGCCTGTGGTTGTCAAACTGTGATATCCTGTCGAATGCTAAACCGCATAGATAACATTCGAACGGTCTGACCACAGGGGCTGTAATCGATATTTGATTTGTCTGTTTTTGCAATGACAATGGTCGGTCCACTGCATTCTCATTGCTTTTAGGCCAGGAATGAGTACCATGGATTCCCAAATAGATTCGAGATGAGATGAGATTAGATGAGTACCATGGATTCAAGTGATCTTCGTTACTAAAAGTGTTCTCGCCCCGGGAGGGAATATGATTGCAACACAAACTGCCTTCGGCTGTTTCGACTTTTGCAGACTCCGCTGATAATTGATTGAGTTTCAAATTCATTACATGATTTACATTGTGGAAAGAAGATTTGTACGCGACAGAAGTCTTCTCGCTGGTTGAAATCATTATTTATTTTACTTTCTATTTACAGCACCGGTCGTTGGACAATACGTATAGAAATATCTGCTAAATAACAAGAAATAGTTAAAATTTGACGTATGCAAAGATAACCTATACTGCGTACAGTCTCTACAGCTACATGGAGCAGGGCCTGGAATCTAGTATAGCATGACTGCCGACTGGTTCCCTGTTTTAGTACTGCCATCAACCCCGGCAAGCTTCTTGGCGCTCTAATCGCAGACCATTTTGCAATGCCGCCGGGGCACTGATCTCTGTGTATTGTAGACATGGAGAGTAGAGACCAGGAGCATAAACTGCTGTATCAAATGTACGGCTGACTGAGGCTCATCAGACGTCACCGCTAGTGGCGCTGGTAGTCTCAGGCGTCCGCAGTCTGATCCGTATATATGTAATCGGTGGCGTGACGTCAGATAGCGTCGGTCAGCGTTTCTGGTAGGATTATTATACTGCGAAACTGCGGACGCCTTGAGGAACCAGCGCCACACTGCGGGGACGTCTCGCGAGTCGCGTTCCGTACGGCAGTTTATGCTCCTGGTCTCTACTCTCCATGATTGTAGAGATCAGTGCGCCGGGGACGCGGCCGCCATGTTTGTCTAGTTATAACCTGTTGCTTCACCACGTCGTTGTTCTTGAATCGCCGTGTATGGTGTCAAGCTATTCTAAAGAAGTATTATATTCAAAATGCCTAGAATAGTGAAGTGCTGCGTTTTAAACTGTACGGACACAACATCTGTCCGACACAGGTTTCCGATGAAAGAACAAGACGTCTTCCGAACATGGAAAGAACGCGCACAACACCCACGATTCAACAAAATCACCGACGAGCACATATATAAAGTTTATATGATGTGTGGTGCACATTTCAAGCCCGATGATGGAATACCACACAGTAAGAAATTGAAAAAACGAGTTTTACCGACGATAAATATACCAGGTAAGATGATCCTACTTTACTACAAGACTGTTTCATGACAGTGTTTGGCGACTGGAAAAACCATGAATTTTTCATTCCGGCAGCGCTAGACACCCTGTGTGATAATATAATCATAAGGATAATATACATCTACTCTGTCCAACGAGAGATCGACACAATATCAATGAGTGCGATAGCGATAGCGCCTTGGTGATCGAGACAGGACGTAGGTCCCGCTCTCGCTGGACAAAGTATACATATGTATAAAGGAGTATATTCGAAAAAACTGGAAAGTAACGCAGTAATAATTATGTATTACAGGTCTGGACGAAAGAGTACAAATGATCGAAGATGTTGCTCCTACCAATGAATGCACGATACATGACGATTACCATGGAGTTCATCTACGAGTTGATTCGACTCATGAATCATGTAATATTCATATCAGAAGTATTACATATAATGTTCCACATATGAAAATTCTCAAATTGTATTAACTTGCGTCACAATTTCAGTAAAAAGGAAGGCTGATGAGGTCAATCCAGAGTCGATAAATGGGAAAAACGTGAAAAAACCAAAACTCTCCTGTGAAAACGATCGAGTACTGGACGAAACTGTGATCAATAGTGAGCCAGGTATTCTAATAAAGTACAGTGATGGCATCCTGTGGTGTGGAATTTCTGTGTGATATGGAAATAGTGAATTGTAAATTGTATGTGATTAAATTTCACATCATTAACTCCTGTGTGCACAATGAGAAGAACATAAACTTTATGAACATTTTCAAATGTCATTAGGTGTAATAATGATGATCATGAATTTGTAATGTTTTCAATTAATTTCAGCAGCCACAATTGTACATATGAATTATGCTTCGAGAACCTATGAATTCATTGTACAGAACCTAATTTGTAAATTAACTTATTTTCAATAAATTCCAGTTACCTGGCATATCTCGATTGAATATATTACTTTGCAATTAAATAAAGATTACAACAACAATCACTTGTTGCAGTTGAAAATGTATAATAATATAATATTTAAGGATCGTACTATAGATATAAAAACATATAAAGTATAAAAAGAATTTCATTTATGTCAAGTATTGATGCATTAAAAACCTACTAACAGATTTCCTGAGTCGTTGACTGAAGATTCTAAAGACAGTCAGCCTTACGGGGAAATGTGTGCTGAGAAAGTGGGCTTGAAGTGGGCTTGGGGACGAAACAGCGTGCGATTTTATCTACTGAAATAACGTTGCAGTATATCTATAGTGTGCGAATATACTGCAATGTAATTTCAGTCGGTAAATTTGCACGCTGTTTCGTCCCCAAGCCCACTTCAAGCCCACTTGCTCGTCACGCAAAATAATCCAGGGCTGACCGTCTTTATATTCTTCCGTCAACGCCTGAGTTATTATTCCGCGAATTTCATTCCTCATTTGAAATTCAATCGCCCTGCCGCCAGTTCTCGTATTTGACTATTTAGTACTGCCATCAACCACGGCAAGGTTAGTGGCGCTGGTAGCAATGAAACTTTGCCCCACCTCAAAGTACTGGACTTGGCCTTCTATACTATTTCTATTCTAGGACATGGAGGCTATTTCAAATTATTAGCATACCTAAATATCAAGCTACACGTAACATATATTTCGTAGAATGGGTAAATTCGGTTACGCATTCGATGGCAGTTCTGCGACTGTTGATTGGTCGTTTCTGATCAATCCGACATTGCTATTGGCTTTCGAAGCGGGCCTGCTCTGACTGCTCGAGTAAACGAATTCACCCAATATGTGTCGTAACCACTGATCTCTATGGGTGAATTCGTTTACTCGAGCAGTCAGAGCAGGCCTGCTTCGAAAGCCAATAGCAATGTCGGAATGATCGGAAACGACGAATCAACAGTCGCAGACCTGCCATCGACTGCGTAACCGAATTTACTGTACTACAGAGATCAGTGGAGTGGGGGCCAGTGAGAAAGAGATAGCTGTGGACGGAGTGTGACGTCCGACCGGACCACCAACGTCTAACTTCACATAATAACGCAAAACTAACTACATGAAGCTTTAGATCTTTTCGTTTTACACAAATTGTGCTGCACCGAACTGCACTGGAACTTTTCGATTGGTAGATACTTGTCTAAGCTTCAACGTGATTGGTTCAAGGTAATCCAGTCCAGCCCCAGTGCACCCCAGTTCGTGTAAAACGAAAAGACCTAATGTTTAGCATTCAGATCAGGGGAGCGATTCCATAAGAGGCGATAGAGGTGACAGAGGTGATAGAGGTGATAAAATAGATAGATCTATCTATTCATCCCCAGTAAATAGATAGATCTATCTATTTTATCACTCTTATCACCTCTGTCACCTCTATCACCTCTTATGGAATCGCTCCCCAGAGAATCCTACAGCAAAACTCAAATCCAAGTATAATTCGCCTCGTCTAACTATATTTTGATTCTAACTATCATATATAAACAAATCAGAAACCCAATTACAATTTTGCCAACAATATAATCCAAGAAATTCGAGAAACAATTACACCACTGATATGTATACTAACTGGATGGAGGATCGGCGTTTCGCGTTGGTTCCCAATTGAACGGTGAAAAGACGCCATCTTTGAAGCCCAAAAGTGTGGGAATTCAATTTTGCTGTTAGCCATTGTCAACCGCAAACATTTCCGAGTGATTTTTTACGCACGATAAATACGTTTGAGCTTTGACTTCATAAGAACGAGTATATAAACATCGGAGACAATCGCTTTTAAGGCACGAAACTCTACCGAGTCTCTCGATATTGTGGGAAGCGATGGGAATGTGCATTATTTATACTTGACTCAAACGAAAACATTCAAAAAAGAGTTTCCACGAGTAGGCTGGGTATAATTCTTTATTCTTCTTCATAAGAAAAAGAAAACATATTACATAGTCACAGGAGGTCGGGAAAGAACAATTATTTTTTATCATTCTCGGCTTTCGCGATGAAAAATATCGATCGTAATAGGTACTCATATACAAGAAGGCATTTCGTCGAATCTCAGATCTCAATATTTTCTCATTTTCAAATAAAATCACTTGGCCAGAACTTCGATATTGGGTCGTAGAAAAATGATACTAATGAAACATTTCTTCAAACTAAATTGCATGGATATTATTATTGGCATGGTATTTTTCATTCGATAATTTTAGAAATTTGTATTAATGTACGACAATGGAAAAATTGACTCAGTACATTAATACAAATTCCCAATTTAATTATCTATACTATGTATCTGATCGCTGTACGCATACTGCAGTTTGAGGACGATTGACAGTGCATGAAGACAGAGATTTTCTATTCTTTCTTCGCGGCACGAATCATTACTCGCATCGAGTAATGTTTAGATACGAACTGACGAATTCTTCGATCAATTGCTCATCCAGAGTTCTGTGTCACGATGTTGTATTCAAAATTTCGCGCTGCATTTGGGCTTCAAAAATGGCCGCCACGGGCCTTCTAAGCGGCACTCGGCAATCCCTATGCTAGCATAGGCTATCCTCCATCCAGTTATTATACATATCAGTGAATTACACCCTGGGATACTCATATCCTAATGCTAAACATATCCGAACACATACATATCCTTATACAACTGTTATCCACAGTACATGATTAAAATAAGTAATTTATATATTATTACTAGTAACTCAGATAATAATCGCGGATGGGTCCACCCTAACGATACCAAGATTATCGACAACTTCATTGTCAATAATACAGAATGTTGCGTAGAGTAACTTACCATTGAAATGGTGTTACCCAGCATCAGTTACCCACAATAAAATGCGACCTTATCCATACTACTCGACCATTCCAAGATAATTATCATATTAGGACACGCTATATTCATTCTATGTTATACCACATGTTCTATATATATGCTTTCATATCAATAGCACACTCCATGAACTGTTAGAAAAAGGAACCAACATTATTCTGCTAAAACGACATTTACATTATACAACCAAATACTGCTTAAACATTAGATAAAGTCATCCACATTATTTCACTAAAATAATGTTTTACTCGCTATAACCAAATATCGTTTAATATTAAAATAGTAATGCACATTATTCTATTAGAATATTCTTTTATATTATGTATCATCTAATTTTGATCATGATATTATAACTTACGTCATTGGACTAGAATAAGCCCTATGTAGATTTAAACAAGCCTTTACTAAGAAACACCTCCACAAATAGTTGTCCACGATATAGATCGAGGGCTTAGGACCAGAAGGGCGTAACCCACCAAAAACGGAGTATACTGCCATAAGGGCGTATCCCCAACTTTAACACGGGAGTTCCATAAGGGAGAAATTAGGCAGACTACTGCCAGAAGGGCGCAACCCACTTTTTTTTTTTGTGGCCTGCATCTTATTTGAAGATAACTGGTCAATTTTTTCGAATTTCCCTACTGCCAAGAAGGCTCCAGGGGCAAACGAAAAAAAAGTGGCTTACGCCCTTCTGGCAGATTACTGATAGATTTTTCCCCGATTCAAATCGCCTTCTTACTGCCAGAAGGGCGTAACCCTCAAAAAATTGAGAACGTGATGTTCGCCTTACTAGATGTGCGTAACATCGCCCTTTTTGGAATTTGGTAACCTTGTTACAGCCGGAAGGGCACAACTAGACGTCACCGTATGAGAAAATTATACATGTAACAAAATAACGAAAAGAAATGAAGAAAAAATGAGAAATTATAATAAATTAAATTAGAAACTGAAAATCTGGAATCGATTCTTTTAAGGCAGTCATATGAGCGGGTCCATGTCATTTCACTCGAAAAAAAACACTCAAATCGCGGATCTTTGCGCCCTTCGAGGAATCTTTAGTACTATGGAAAAAAAAATAGAAGTTCACGGATTTCGAAACATTTTCAAAAATGGCGGAGTTACGGGTGTTTGAATTTTATTGCACTGCTTGGTTTGAAAATTCATATCTCCGAAACCATTGATCGCAGCCGAATGATCTTAGACTCATTTCATTCACAAAAGAAAGAGCTACTGTTAGAAAAATATGTTTCAGGAAAAAAGGAATTTCTTCAAGTTTTTTTCGTCATTTTTTTCCGAAATTCGGCCGCCATTCCCAAAGGGTACGGTAAATTTCATGGAGACAATTTTTTTCAGATAGCTGGATCCTTCCCCTTTGAATTCGTAAGAAAAAATTTATGGAGACCATACTGGGTCCGGAAAAAAGAATTACAACGTCCGGACGTGCGTCGCCGCGCGTGCCGTTCCACAGTGGCGCTGCTCCGGTAGGCTCGCTGTTTCACGTAGCCGTTGAATTTCATTCAATGTTTCGCTATTTTCTAGGGCTATCCTCTCTTGGAAAATAGTTATTCAACTACTTTAGACTTCCAGAATACGTCTACTGGTTATTTTCGCTTGGAATTATACTTGTTCCGAAAATTCCAGCACGGTTGTTGTTAAGTTGAACACACCTGTGCTGCAATCAACGTTCTGGTTCTATTGCAATAGGTTTGTGCAATTCAATGACTGTGGCTTTTTTGTGATTCTCTCGTAACTTTGCAGAGAAGAGCTAGTAGTTATGCTCCGTGGGATGGAAATTATCGATTTCTGCAAAATTTTGGTGACTCTGAAAAGGGCCAATGTTTTGAGTGGCATTGCGCTCGATAGCGCTTAGTTGGACACGCAAGTTCAATATTAATTCCTAACTTTTACATGATCAAAATTTTCTGATGCGGAAAATAATTTCGTTTTTATAAATCCATCAGAAATCGGAATGACTACATGTAATTTCAGAATGCCACTAACCATCAAAGCTTCATCGAATCGATTGTTGTAAAACAGCTTTTGCTGCTGTATGTTCTGTAGCAGGCAAAAGATATGCTCCTGAAATAAGAGCATGCCCGATCATACAAATCCAGCGGTGTTCAAATAGGATCTGAATTGCCAATCAATTGTAAACTCGCCAGACAGTTTCATCTACCCCGTCGCATGGCCCTTTGCATGTGATGTAGCCAAAAAAATGCCACTCAGCTTGACATCCGAACGGTTCAAAATAATGCGTTATGTTAATGAAATTCTTTTCATTTTGATAGTGGGAAGCTGCTCCATCTGAGTAAATCTTCTTTTTTAATTGTAATTGAACCTTGAAACTTCTCGTTCATAAAATCGATCAATTTTTTGTTTGTAATAAATCAACTGCGATCGTATTATGTTTCAGACACTATGGAATTATTAAAAAACTAAAATGGTTCAATTCTCCCTCGCTGTGACTTTCATAATAAACTACAATTGGATGGATCTCTAGTTGAACCCTTGAGTGGAATCTTGTACAATAAACGCATGATTGTCAGCGAAATCGCACACGACTAGAAATTCACCAACTTTCACGGTTTTTTTTATCTCCCGCCAATAACTGATTTGCTGCTTTTCAATGACATCATGTGCTGGAAATTAATAACCGTGCTGGAATTTTCGGACCAAGTATAATTGCAAGCGAAAATAACCAGTAGACGTATTCTGGAAGTCTAAAGTAGTTGAATAACTATTTTCCAAGAGAGGATAGCCCTAGAAAGTAGCGAAACATTGAATGAAATTCAACGGCTACGTGAAACAGCGAGCCTACCGGAGCAGCGCCACCGTGGAACGGCACGCGCGGCGACGCACGTCCGGACGTTTTAATTTTTTTCTCCGGACCTAGTATGGTCTCCATAAATTTTTTTTTACGAATTTGAAGGGGAAGGATTCAACTATCTAAAAAAAATTGTCTCCATGAAATTTACCGTACCCTTTGGGAATGGCGGCCGAATTTCGGAAAAAAATGACGAAAAAAACTTGAAGAAATTCATTTTTTTCTTAAACATATTTTTTTAACAGTAGCTCTTTCTTTTGTGAATGAAATGAGTCTAAGATCATTCGGCTGCGATCAATGGTTTCGGAGATATGAATTTTCAAACCAAGCAGTGCAATAAAATTCAAACACCCGTAACTCCGCCATTTTTGAAAATTTTTCGAAATCCGTGAACTTCTACTTTTTTTCTCCATAGTACTAAAGATTCCTCGAAGGGCGCAAAGATCCGCGATTTGAGTGTTTTTTTTCGAGTGAGATGACATGGACCCGCTCATATATTGTAACGTGTCCGCCGATCAGCAGGCTGCGCGGTGCGAGTATAGCACGACTGAGCAGCAGCGGCAGCGAAGAGCGGGAGCCCTATGTTACGTCGCGGCTGATTCCCTAGTACCTTTAATAGATGACGCCACTTTACTATCGCGCTAGAATTCAAATTATACCTAAATCAAATATTTCCAATGAAATCATACGAATAAATAGTACTCGCCAAACCGTTCTCACGGAGCTTAGCTGGTTGGCAAGAAGACCTAGAAAAGGAAGTAATTTTAGCTCTTAAACAACAGAACTCGGAGTAAAACATAAATCTTTACGTTTTCTAAAGATGACCCTATCCGGTTACAATTGCAGAACTAGCTTTCGAATATCGAGGCCCGACGGTCAAGAGTGGCCGACTGTTTTATGTTACTGTCCACGTGCATGCCACATGCACGTCGGAGCGACGCCAAAACCGCGCCAATATACTCTCGAACCGTCCGAAATGCGCGGGAATAGGAAAGCGTTTCAAAAAGGGGCAAGGCCCAGCCCGTGTGCATGGAGGGGGCTATGACGTAGGCGCCCTCCACTAGCAGGGGTGCGCTAAGGGAGGAGCTGATATGTAAGACCTGAGTGTAGGTGTGCAATAGCGTGTTTGAGCGTATATGTATGTGTGAGTGAAGGGACCAAGAGGGCTCGAACCCTTGGGCCCTGCCAGGTATACTTGACTTCTTTTCTAGCTTTTGAGTGAGAAAGTTGTATCGTAGTAGATTCTAGATTTCAATAAATTAGTTAAAGTTGCTCTCCACCAGTAATTCCAAGAGCTTGTACGTTCATTTAAACCTTTATATCACCCATCCAGCAAATCCCTCAATTATATTCAAAATATCACAGTCCAATTCGCTGGAGTGTCCATCAGGACTTTGGCGACTAACGAGCCTACGCTTTATTTGAATCTGGCGCCCTGAATTCTAACTAGATTCACTCAGGACGTCACACCTAGCACGACGTGATTGGGCCGGTGCAGGACGTAGCACGGGATTGGGCCGGGGCAAGATTGCCCACACGCATAAAACTAGGCGAGAACCAGCAATCAGGAGCAGACGGAGCACAGCGCCCGCTGACTCACGAACAACAGTAAATCCTAGAGCAGCTTAGCATAGCGCAGGCTGACTCGCACTATAGCAAAAGATCTGATAGTCGCCATACGCACACGGTTGCGCTTAACCTTCAAAATCAGAGCAGTCGATGCAAAATGCTCGCTGACTCTTTTCCCAGTTATTAGCTTCACAAAAACCCTTGGTACGCCGGCATTTCGTCTTGAGATGTTTAGGTGAATTTAGCGTCAATTTAAAACTTAGCAAATTTCATAGCCAAAGCGGCATGCAAAATTTAGAACTTGGTAAATTTCGTAGAAATCAACTTGGAAAACATCGGCAGTTCGCCTTGAACTGTTAGGTGAATTTAGCTTCAGTCGAATCACAAAATAACCTTAAAATTTCGAGCAAAGCGCTCTTTAAACTATAACGAAAAATCACTCTCGATAAAAGTTCAGAGATAGATAATTATAAAGTATTGGCAATTCGCTTTAAAAGGAATTGACCTTAAAATTTCAGTCATACGTGACTATTACCTAGAAAAAAAACCGAAATCCGAAAACTAGCAAGACAAAACTTAGCTTTAACTTAGCTCTAGCTCCGTAGATTTAAACACGATAAAAGAAATGATCATTTCGCCAAGTCATTAAAATTAGAAATTATAATTTTCTTTTGTTATAATCTAAGTTTAATTTCTTTAATTTTAGTTAAACTCATATTTTGTTTGTTAAACATTTCATCAACTAATTTTTGATTAAATCACTAGTTAAAATCACTTTGGTTCTTTATCTTTAAAAAAAAATCACATAACCTTATTATTTTCTATCTAAGATCACTTCTCATTCCAACGTAACCTCAAACGCAGTACTAGCGGATAGACGCTCGGATCTGCTTCCTTTCCAAAAAATACAGTACTGGCGGATAGACGCTCGGATCTGTTTCTTTTTCCACTACGCAGTACTGGCGGGTAGACGCTCGGATCTGCATCCTAGTCCAACACGCAGTACTGGTGTGCAGACACCCGGATCTGTGATTTCCCTACTTTACATAACCAAATTCTAGCCAGAGTTTCTAGACCTAGCGCAGTTCCACATAAAATTAATGAAAATTCTCTAAAAACACCGAAAATCAGAACTTGAACTCGACAACTCTGTCAGATCCCGACGATCTACCGATCTGGGAACTGCCAGAAAGTTGCAATATATGGCTGTCATATATGACTGCCTTAAAAGAATCGCAGATTTTCAATTTCTAATTCAATTTAATATAATCTCTTATTTTTTTCTTCATTTCTTTTCGTTATTTTGTTACATGTATAATTTTCTCATACGGTGACGTCTAGTTGTGCCCTTCCGGCTGTAACAAGGTTACCAAATTCCAAGAAGGGCGATGTTACGCACATCTAGTAAGGCGAATATCACGTTTCCAATTTTTGAGGGTTACGCCCTTCTGGCAGTCAGAAGGCGATTTGAATCGGGGAAAAATCTATCAGTAATCTGCCAGAAGGGCGTAAGCCACTTTTTTTTCGTTTGCCCCTGGGGCCTTCCTGGCAGTAGGGAAATTCGAAAAAATTGACCAGTTACCTTCAAAAAAGATGCAGGCCACACACAAAATAAAAAAGTGGGTTACGCCCTTCTGGCAGTCAAAAGGCGATTCAAATCGGGGAAAAAATGACCAGTGATCTGCCAGAAGGGCGTAACCCACTTTTTTCGGGTTGCGCCCTTCTGGCAGTATGGTAGTGGGCTTACGCCCTTCTGGCAGTAGTCTGCCTAATTTCTCCCTTATGGAACTCCCGTGTTAAAGTTAGAGATACGCCTTTATGGCAGTAAGGTCATGAAAAGCCAAAAAACAGCGGGTTACGCCTTTCTGGTTCTAAGCCCTCGATATGAAATTAGGCTAAGAACGAGTTCTGCGAACTCGAGACGTGACTTTTTTATAAACAAAGCATTTCATCACCTTAAACCGAGAGGCGTTACCCGACTTTAAGGAGAGGCACGCGTCCGGGGATCCCCCCAGACGAACCACAGAGAAATTAACGATCAAGAGACGAATCACAAAAAACTGACGAATTCACTGACGAATCACAGAAAACCTGACAATCAACGGACGAATCACAGAAAATTGAAGAGTCACCCTCGAAGACTTCATCGCCTATTATATAACCCCCCTGCTTGTGAAGTTATTTTGGCTAATCTCAGTTAAGAATTGTTAGTACTAAATAGTACAGTAGTGGTCTTGAGGACCAGTAGCTAGTCGGGCAGTTGACTAGTCGGGCAGCCGACTAGTTGGCTAGCCGCGATAGTCGGGCAAAGGATAGTTAGTCAGTTAAATTAACAGTCCATATTCATTCTCTGATTTCAAATCTCTTCGAATCCTTCGTTACTCTTTGAAATATCACGAATCGAATCTAAAGCTCTTTTTCCTTTCATAAAACCTTCGGTCGAGTTACTCAATCGAATCTTAAATTCATTCAAAATCGTTGACTCGTTATAACTCTATCTAGACGGTTTGTCCTCTGATCAGATCCAGTTCGAACATTTCTTGCAATCTAAAAACCTAAAGTGTCACACAAAAATTAAGTAAAGGCTTGGATCAATCATATAGTAAAAATTTGTGATAATATAAATCTGTATCGAAAATCTAAAAGTAATAATAAAAACTGAATTACGAACAATAACCAACCAAAGCTAGAACCCTTCATCATCACGACAGACACTATTGAGAACCCAACAATATCAGGTAAGAATCAAGACAATTATCAATTATAGTATCTATCAATTCTAAATTATCCTTTCTCGTCTCGGAAACTAGACTTGAACTTAGTCCGAGAAAAGGGAGGCAACTTAAATATACGACCCGACAGTTAGACAGACTCCAATCTTGAAACGACGTGACTTCTCAACCATCCTGTGTACTTTAGTACTTAATCGGCGATTGGCAGCCCGCACTACTGACATGAGTGTACGTGTAGGTAGTCGCTTGTGTGATGTTATACGCGGTCGCGCCGTGGTTCTGGACCAGCGGCTGCAGGCACGGAACAAAGTCGATAAGATAGGAAATGAATAACCGAATAAGAGCGATTCAAAACAAGATGCCCGCGTTACAATACAATTCTACAGATATGTTCAATATGTAATAATTAATATGTAAAACGTCGAGATATATGTAGTACATAGATATAGACATTTAGATATATACATATGTGCAATTCCACGTCAGGCGGGCCACTTTTTTGGGTCGTAATCACCGATTTTGATCTCGATCGAGGATTTTGTACTACTCATGGATGTAAGTCTCTGGGCCGAACCAAAAGCCAATATGCGACTCTGTTGTCTTCCTAGCGGAGGTTGAAAAAGGCCGTTTTTGCGCGCCAACTTCTCTTCGGCGGCTGATATCTCAGTTGTTTTTGGAGCAAAGTACCAAAGTATATAGTGATTCTTGTAGCTATTTTCACACGCTTTCCGGTGATTATACTGACATCGCTCCCCAACCAAAATTTGGCAGTCAAAAACGGATTCAAAATAAAATTTTCATTTTTCAAAAAGTTCGCCCATTTTGAAAATTCTGTTTTTTGTCTCTAAAAATGGTTCGAGGTATCCCCTACATGTACCCGAAGTGGCAAAGTGGGCCTCTTTTCCGATGTTTTTTTATCCAAGTTTTAGTCGATTTTTCCACCATTTTTTTCAGGTTTTTTCAATTTTTTTTCTTTTTTTTGTCAATTTCGTCCCGAACATTTTCCAATTACCAGAAACGAGCTCGTCATGCGGAGAAACTGTTTCAAAAAATTGAAATGCGTGACGAAAAAATTTTTTTATTAGAATAATTCAGATTATATCCAAAAAAAATCAGATAAAAAACCAACGAAAGAACGGCCCACTTTGCCACTTCGGGTACGTGTAAGGGATACCTTGAACCTTTTTTAGAGACAAAAAACAGAATTTTCAAAATGGGCGGACTTCTTGAAAAACGAAAATTTTATTTTGACTTCGTTTTTGACTGCCAAATTTTAGTTGGGGAGCAATGTCAGTATAATCACCGGAAAGCGTGTGAAAATAGCTACAAGAATCACTATATACTTTGGTACTTTGCTCCAAAAACAACTGAAATATCAGCCGCCGAAGAGAAGTTGGCGCGCAAAAACGGCATTTTTCAACCTCCGCTAGGTAGACAACCGAGTCGCGTATTGGCTTTTGGTTCGGCCCAGAGACTTACATCCATGAGTAGTACAAAATCCTCGATGGAGATCAAAATCGGTGATTACGACCCAAAAAAGTGGCCCGCCTGACGTGGAATTGCACATATAATAAGACCTATTCCCTTTGCTAGAATTATATTGTTTGTACGTGCGTATTACAATAGAAGCCTTTTTCTTTGTTCCATTCGCGGCGACGCATTTTATGGCCCTTGAGTGTCTTTTGTCGAGCTACAGTCGCATCTGCAGGTAAAACCCGAATACGGGAAATGGGTAATTGGAAATTAAATTAATACGAAACAAAGGACACTCGAGGACCCTTTTTCGATGGTCAGGCGAGGCCTGCAACGCACGTGTGGCTCGGGGCCTTCCGCCTGGAGAAAGTTGGAGAAACCCCAGGCCCCGGTCCTTCGGCTGACCTGAGGGGAGGGAACCACCCCCAAGCTAGCCACGGGGATATCGTGGGAGGACCCCTCTTGCTGATTGGCAAATAATAAGACACGGGGGAGGATCTCTAAACACACACGTCGATTTTAGCAGGGAAGTCAAGAGCCTCAGCTCCCCTGAACAAGCAGAATCGATCTAGACTTTGAGCCGTTAAGACCTTCTTTAGATTAGGGAGTCTCTCGCATTTTAAATCCGTTTTAGAGTTTAAGAACTTGTTGCAATTCCAATTGAATAAATAGTTTTCTTGTTAGAGCATTTCCGAACTTAATAACAGTCTTTTAATTTCATTTACTCTCTCATAATCCCAACCAATACCTGCTCCCGCACTTAAGCCGAGTATTTCAATATGCCCGGGCGAACCGAATCAATCTGGACATTTTATCGACTGAGCACGTTACACTTGCGATCAAAGTCCAATAGTTAGACTAGGGATTTGTCCGCGAACGTTCCGTCCCGACGTCACAGGAGTGTGAACGTCCAAACGGACAACCAGCATCTAAATATACGTAGATCTTTAAGCTTTTGCACGATTTCACACAACACACACGACTAACTAGACAAATAGTATATTGTGCACCTAGGGCGTAACGTGGGTCTTTTCAGACTGAGTGTGGAGTTTGCAGTACGAGCTGAAGACGAGTACTGCAACCACACGAGGTGAAAAAGCCCACTTAGCCCTTGGTGCACACCATATTTTTTGTAACGCATGTATTGATTTCTGCGTTTTTGTGCCTATAAGCGGAACTAAGGTGACCTTTTTATGACACGGCACCTCACAGTTAGATTGCAATTATTTAACAGGAAAAGGGAGGTAGTACATAGGAGAAGAAAGTATAGATATGACAAGAATGAAAGATTGTAGTATAAATATGTATATATATACACATACGGTTGTTTTTGCAAACTTTTTAATAAGCGGGCAAAAATGGATATTCAAAAAGCGGGCAAAAATGAATCCATTTTTGCCCGCTTATTGCAAAGCATACAAAAAAAGGTTACTTTAGGTTCGCTTAATAAGTCAAAAAAACGCAGAAATCGTGCATGTGTTACAAAAACAATGTTAGCATTCAGATAGGAGGACCCCACGACAAAAATCCAAGACTAAGTATAACTCGCCGTCTAACTATACGTCGATTTTAACCTTATGCAAACAAACCAGAAACCTAATTGTAATATTGACAACAATATAATCCAAGAAATTCAAGGAACAATTACACCCCGGGATATGCTCATATCTCGATGCTAAACATACTTGACCACATACACCCCACATACCCACATTACACGATTGAAGTAAGTAATGATACTAACCCAGATGATAATCGCGGACAGGTCCACACTGAAGGTACCAAGATTATCGACAACTTCG
Source organism: Ametastegia equiseti (assembly GCA_963989295.1). Classification (NCBI taxonomy): domain Eukaryota; kingdom Metazoa; phylum Arthropoda; class Insecta; order Hymenoptera; family Tenthredinidae; genus Ametastegia; species Ametastegia equiseti. The sequence goes on from OZ022389.1 coordinate 27,669,801, forward strand.
TTGTCGATAATACAGAGTGTTGAGTAGAATAACTTACCATCGGACTAGTGTTACCCAACATCAGTTATCCACAATGAAATACGACGTTACCCTCACTACCTGACCATTCCACGATGATTATCGTATTACTAAGGTATACGATATTCCAATGTATGCTACACCGTGCGCCTTATTACCTGAGGTTTAGATATAGCGATCTACATTATCCTACTAGATATATATATTATTAACATATTAATCCGCACTATTCTACTAGAATAATTTCTTATTACATAATCAAATATTGTTTAGTATTAACATAAACATCCATATTATTATTCCACTAGAATAATATTTTACCATTTAATATTGTAATCCACTAGAATAATCTTTTACCATTTAATATTGAAATTATAACCTACATTATTTTATCAGAATATTCTTTTATATTATTACATCATCTAATTTTATTCATGATATAATAACTTACGTCATCGGACTAGAATAAACCCTATATAGATTCAAACAAGCCTTTACCAAGAAACACCCCCGCAACTAGACGAAATTGGGCTAAGAACGAGTTCTAAGAACTCGAGACGTGACTTTTTCAAAAACAGAGCATTTCACCACCTTAATCCAAGAGGCGTTACCCCCCCCCCCAGACGAACCACATAGAAATTAACGACCAATGGACGAACCACAGATACCGACGAAATGATTGACGAACCACAGAAAACTGACGAATTAACGGACGAATCACAGAAAACTGAAGAATCCCCCCTAGAAACTTATTCGCCTGTATAAAGCCCCCCCCCAGGAATCCCGGGCGCGCTCTTTTCCCTTTCATAAAACCTATAGTCAAGTTACTCGATCAAATCTTAAATTCATTCAAAATCGTTGATTCGTTATAACTCTATCTAGACATTTTCTTCTCTGATCAGACCTAGTACGAACATTTCTTGTATTCTAAAACCCTAAAGTATCACACACAATTTGAGTAAAGGCTTGGATCAATCATATATAGTAAAAATTGTAATAATATAAATCTGTATCGAAAATCCAAAAGACACCATTGAGAACCCGACAATAACAGGTAAGAATCAAGACAATTATCAATAATAGTATCTATCCATTCTGAATAATCCTTTCTCATCTCGGAAACCAGACTTAAACTTAGTCCGAGAAAAGGGAGGCAATTTAAACAGACAGTTAGACAGACTCCAATCTTGAAACGACGTGACTTCTCTACCATCCTGTGTACTTTAGTACTTCATCGGCACCCCGAACTACTGAGTGTACGTCTAGGTAGTCGCTTGCGATCAGGTCACTGATATGTATACTAACTGGATGGAGGATCGGCGTTTCGCGTTGGTTCCCAATTGAACGGTGAAAAGACGCCATCTTTGAAGCCCAAAAGTGTGGGAATTCAATTTTGCTGTTAGCCATTGTCAACCGCAAACATTTCCGAGTGATTTTTTACGCACGATAAATACGTTTGAGCTTTGACTTCATAAGAACGAGTATATAAACATCGGAGACAATCGCTTTTAAGGCACGAAACTCTACCGAGTCTCTCGATATTGTGGGAAGCGATGGGAATGTGCATTATTTATACTTGACTCAAACGAAAACATTCAAAAAAGAGTTTCCACGAGTAGGCTGGGTATAATTCTTTATTCTTCTTCATAAGAAAAAAAAAACATATTACATAGTCACAGGAGGTCGGGAAAGAACAATTATTTTTTATCATTCTAACCTCAAAATCGCAACTTGGTCGCGATTTCTCGGCTTTCGCGATGAAAAATATCGATCGTAATAGGTACTCATATACAAGAAGGCATTTCGTCGAATCTCAGATCTCAATATTTTCTCATTTTCAAATAAAATCACTTGGCCAGAACTTCGATATTGGGTCGTAGAAAAAGGATACTAATGAAACATTTCTTCAAACTAAATTGCATGGATATTATTATTGGCATGGTATTTTTCATTCGATAATTTTAGAAATTTGTATTAATGTACGACAATGGAAAAATTGACTCAGTACATTAATACAAATTCCCAATTTAATTATCTATACTATGTATCTGATCGCTGTACGCATACTGCAGTTTGAGGACGATTGACAGTGCATGAAGACAGAGATTTTCTATTCTTTCTTCGCGGCACGAATCATTACTCGCATCGAGTAATGTTTAGATACGAACTGACGAATTCTTCGATCAATTGCTCATCCAGAGTTCTGTGTCACGATGTTGTATTCAAAATTTCGCGCTGCATTTGGGCTTCAAAAATGGCCGCCACGGGCCTTCTAAGCGGCACTCGGCAATCCCTATGCTAGCATAGGCTATCCTCCATCCAGTTATTATACATATCAGTGGATCAGGTCCAATAGTTAGACTAGGAATTTGTCCGCGAACGTTCCGCCCCAACGTCACAGGAGTGTGTCCGCTCTTGTCGCACACATGTGTACCTCCTGAGCCACAAACATCGATCGGGAACGGAACAGATTTGTATTGAGTCTTTTATCGAGCCAATAAAAATGACGGAAAGTGTTTGATAGACACAAAAAAATATCATTTTAAATTCCTTTATTCAATCACATCTCGTACAGCTCTCTTTATATTCAAACGTGGAAAAATAATTGATACAACTACGGTCAACAATTATAAACGATGAAAACGGTGACGATGAAGAAAAAAAAAAATGGTTTGCGAATATAGTGTATAAGAACTATAAATGTGAAATTATGAAAATGATGAAATCAATGCAAATGATTGTTAATATTATATGTATGTATATGTATTAGGGTGGCCGTTAAAAAAAATGTTTGCGCTCCAAGTTCAAAAATGTCGAGTCAACCTTGAAAGAAGAATTAGATCCTTCAAGTTTTAATGCTATATCTCACTGTTAACGAGTGTCGGCAAATTTTTGAATTATTTATTTATTTATTTATTTATCTAAAAAAATTTTTCTTTCCCCATCGAATGACATATGTTACATTGCCCAGGCTTTCATTGTACACTAGGGTTCCCGTTATTTGGGGTCAAAATGAATTTTGCTCCTTCCGCCCCCTAAATCGGTTCGAAATACGTGAAAAGTAACGCTGTGTTTTTTTTCAAGATTTTTTAAAACTCGCTTGACCCTTGACCACGGGGGTTAAAGTTTCTGTTGGGATCGAGGTTTTATAGGCGGATTAAAGAATAGATAATAATTGATGCGCGTGTTTATTTCAGAGCCGCAAGCGGAAGTAGGTTTATTGAATATAACATGGCGGGCGGCTTTTGTGCCGCTACAATATGATTGGTGGGATCTAGAGCGGTGAATTTCAAAACTAGAATGATTCGTTTACCTTATTCTACACCCCCCCATAAACGAATATCTACGCTTTTGTTAGTATTGCACCCCCAAATTATTACTACAGTGTTTCAGCTTTGGACTGGATAATGCTTTGGTTAGTGCGTCAGCTAACATTTCTTCAGTAGGTATATAGTTTACAACAATTTCCTTGTTAGCTAAGTGCTCTCTTATAAAATGATGACGGATGTCTATGTGTTTCGTTCGCTGGCGGAATCCAGCAGTGTTCGCTAAGTCGACGCTGCCCTTGTTGTCACATAGGATCGTCGTTGGATTCTCTACAGACTGCGGGTCTAGCTCTCTTGCCAACGTTCTTAGCCACAATGCTTCTTGGCATGTTGCTGCTAGAGCCATATATTCGGCTTCGGTTGTCGAGAGGGCCACTGTCTTCTGTTTTTCGCTTTGCCATGAGACTGGTCCGCCCAGTAATCTGAAAACGCTGCCTGTTACGGAGTGTCGATCGGTTTCGTCGTTCGCCCAATCTGCGTCGCTGTATCCTTCGATCGATTGGTTTCCTCTTTTGCTGAATTCCAGTGTTGCGTTGGCTGTGCCTTTTAGGTATCTAAATATTCTTCTCACGGCCGTCCAGTGAGCTCTGCCGGGGTTCTGGTTAAATCTGCTAACCAGTGAAACTGCGTGAGCGACGTCTGGTCTCGTGCCTTGACAGACGTACATTAAACTTCCCACGGCCTCTCTGTATGGGATGCTCCGCATCTCGTCTATTTCCTTTTCGTTCTTTGGTTCCATCTCTTTGGTGAGTTTTTGGTTCACATCTAGCGGGGTCGCTACCGGCTTACAATCAGACATGTTGAATCTCTTCAATATATCCCTGATGTAAGTCTCTTGGTCCAGTCGGAGTTTTCCTCGTCGTCGGTCTCTCGTGATCCTCATCCCCAGGAAGTTCTTTGCTTCTCCCAGGTCCTTCATCCTGAAGTTCTCTTTTAACATTTGCTTCGTTGCGTTCTTCAGTTGTTGGCTGTTCGATAAGACGAACATATCATCGACGTAGATGGCGACAATGACCACATTTCTTCCTTCTTTACGTTGGTAAATGCACGGGTCTGCTTTCGACTGTGTAAATCCCATGCTTTTCAAAGTTTGGTCCAATTTTCCGTTCCACGACTTCCCGCTCTGTTTCAGGCCGTACATAGCCTTCTTCAGAGACCACACCTTGCCCTTGCAATCTTTTGCAAATTCAGCCGGTGGTTGTACATAGATTTCCTCATCTAGGTCTCCATTCAGGTACGCTGTTGTTACGTCCATCTGGTCTATGTGTAAGTCGTATTTAGTCGCTAAGGCTAACAAGTATCTGATCGATGTATACCTGATTACCGGTGAATATGTTTCCGTATAATCTATACCCTCGATCTGTTTGCAGCCTCGAACTACGAGTCGTGCTTTGCGACGTTCCAAGTTGCCTGATTCAGTCAGCTTCGTTTTAAACACCCATTTTGTATCTAAGGCCTTTTTGCCTCTTGGTAGGTCGGTAAGTTCCCAAGTCTTGTTTTCTAACAACGATTTATATTCTTCGCGCATGGCTTCCCACCACGCTTCCTTGTTGGGTCCTCCGATCGCTTCCTTCACAGTTAAGGGGTCGTCTGAATCTCCGTCTGAAATCAGGTAAGTCACAAAATCTTTTCTTTCTATAGGTTTCGGAGCTCTCGAAGATCTTCTTGGAATTGGATCCCCCGTGCCTGGTGCTAGCGGTGCTGCTGCCTCAGAGTCGGAGCTGGTTCCGGCTTCCTCTGTACCTTCGACTGCGGGTTCGTACTCGCTGTTAGTCGAATCGAATCCGTTCTCAAGAGTGTCGTCGAATTCTTCTTCATCTGAGGATTCGGCCGTTGATTCTTCTTGTTCTCCATCAACGTCTTCCTCTCGTTCCTCTTCGACATCTTCTTCGGTCGGGACTGGAACTTCGTAGAATTCCTCGATCACAGGTTGATCTACCTGTTTTTCTCTGTCTTGTTGGTGCTTCGGTTCCTCAACGTCTTGCATCCCTTCTAAGAACACGACATCCCTTGCTTTGGTTATCTTCTTTGTCTCGGGGTCCATTATGCGATATCCTTTTGTTTCATCGCAGTAACCGACGAACAACATTTCTCGGGATTTTGGGTCCCATTTTTGTCTTTTCTCCTTGGGTACGTGGCACATCGCCTTACATCCGAATATTCTCAGATGTTCGAGGTTAGGTTTCACACCCGTCCATGCCTCTTCTGGCGTCATCCCTGGGATTCGTTTTGCTGGCGACCTGTTGATCAGATATACTGCCGTTGCCGTTGCTTCGGCCCAAAAACTCTTGTCCAGGTTGGCGTCTAGCAGCATGCTTCGTGCTCGCTCGACGATGGTGCGATTGGCTCGTTCTGCCAATCCATTCTGCTCAGGGCAATAGCGCACGATCAACTCGTGTCGTATGCCTGATTTCTTGAGAATGCTCCTAAGCCCTTGATTGACGTATTCTTTGCCATTGTCGGTTCGTAGAACCTTGATCTTACTCCCTGTTTGGTTTTCGACAAGCCTCTGGAACTCCTCAAATGTTTCTGCGACCTGGCTTTTGCTTTCCAGAAAATAAACAAACATTTTTCTTGTATGATCATCGATTAGTGTTAAGAAATACCTGGCGCCTCCTATCGATTTGGTTTCCATTGGGCCACACAGGTCCGAATGGATTTTGTCCAGGATTCCTTCTGCGCGCTTGCCACTTTCCTTGAATGGTGATCGTTGTTGTTTCCCTCTGGTGCATGTGACGCATGGTTCTTCGCTGCATGTCTGAATATCTATTCCTGTTGCCAGTTCTTTACTCAGCAACAACATGCTTCTCCTATTTAAGTGTCCCAGTCGTTTGTGCCATACCTTGGCGTCTGGCTTCTTCGCTGTGTGGTAAACCTTTTCGCTGGGGGAATTTAACTTGAATATTCCATTCTGTTCTGTCATCGTTGCTACGCTGCTTCCCTCGGTGTCGACAATCCTGCTTCCTTTGGGTGAGAACAGGACTTCGTAGCCCTTCTGCAACATCTTGCTGACTGACAGGAGGTTGACGGCGCTTTCTGGTACGTAAAGAACGTTCTTGGCTACGACCTGGTCTGTCCCGTTATCTGTAACTACTGGTATTTTGGCGTTACCGACGGCTGTCGCAGACATTTCTACATTATTCGCCGCTGTGATAGTTGCGGTTGTTTTGTTGGTTGTATTCGTCAACTGTTCTTTATCACATGTTATATGCGTTGATGCACACGTGTCTACGTACCATGTTTTCTTGGCGCTTTTACCTGACGAGAAGAATGCGACAAACGCTTTGTCCTTTTTCTTCGAATTCCCTGAGTCTTCAGTTTCTGCTGCGGCTTCTGACTTCGGCTTGCTCTTGCACTGCGTTGAGTAGTGTCCTGGCTTCTTGCATTTGAAACATCGTATATTCTTCATCTTTTTGCCTTTTGTGTACAAGGCTGATCCGCTGCTGGCGTTCTTCCCTGATTCTGTCGGTTTTACGTCCTGTAACAGCTTCATTTTGATTGAATCTGCTGTGATTCGGATTCCCGAACTTTCAATTCCCATTATCATGGGCCTGTATTCATCAGGAAGCCCTGCGAGGAGTAACGTCCCAACCCATTCGTCAGGGACGGCGAGATTTAGGTTATTCAATTTGTGCGCTGTAGTTATGACTGTGTTAACGTAGTCATCTACGGATTCGCTATTATCTAACCTTGTTGTCACCAGTGTTCTCAAGAGACCGACCTTCCGTGTGAGTCCTGAGTCTTCGAAGGTGCTCTCCAGTCTGTCCCAAGCCTGTTTGGCCGTCGTAGTGTCCTGGATATGTACGTAGTTGATTGGATCTACAGCTAGTATAATCCTCGACCTAGCTCTGGTTACTTTCTTCGCGTCTGCAGCGTATCCTTCTTCTTCCGTAATACATCCCCAGAGGTCCTCGAGTTCGAGAGACGCTCTCATTGCGAACTTCCATGTCACGTAATTTTCTCTACCTTTTAGCTTTTCTATTTGAGGTAGGCTGTGGACTGAAGCGTGGGATGCTTGGCTCGGCGGGTTATCCGGCATCTCGAAGCGTCTGTTTTGGAGGTTATGTGCAATTTGTCACGTGTTACCGAAAAACTGTCGTTACGTATTTTATTCGTGTCCGACACTGCTTCGCATATTTTTCGCGGAATAACTTTACTATTCTTTTGCTCTATGCCTGGGCCCATAACCTGTTGGGATCGAGGTTTTATAGGCGGATTAAAGAATAGATAATAATTGATGCGCGTGTTTATTTCAAAGCCGCAAGCGGAAGTAGGTTTATTGAATATAACATGGCGGGCGGCTTTTGTGCCGCTACAATATGATTGGTGGGATCTAGAGCGGTGAATTTCAAAACTTGAATGATTCGTTTACCTTATTCTACAGTTTCCCATTTGAAATACACGGGGTTTTCCCGCGTTTGCAGTCATTAATATTTTACTGTGGGCCTGAATATGTTTGTAAAATCTTGAAATTTTCAGAAATCAGTTAACAAGCATGCTGCTACATAAGAAAAATTTCCTAAACCCCTACCCTCAAAATGTTACGTAACATGACCATAATTTTTTTTTACTTTTTTTTAGAATTTTTTTTTTAGAATTCTCCTTCCTCTTCTTTTCTATGAATGTGAACAGTGTTCACCGATTGCAATGAAATACTCACACGGAACGAACAACAGAAACAGTTCATTTTACAAATTGTAAGTGAATATCGAAAAATTAATCCAGACGCAAAAAAGGAGATAATACTTAAGGATTTGTAACTTGTTGAGAAAATTATTCTGTGGTAAATATATTTATAAAAAAATGGGGAAGAAAATTAAAAGAATTGAAAAAAAAAAAATTTCGATGGACTGATACATTTTTCATACATTTCATTTTTATTATGCCTTGGCTTAGTAATAAGCCGTCAGGCAAAATTCAGGGGCATGAACGCCGGAAAAAAAAATTTCCTTCTTTAGTGGCAAAATCTTTTTCATGCAATATAAAACGTTTTGGGCATATCGGCAAAAAAAAATTTGTTTTTGCGCTTACGCCCATCGGTATCAGTCCATCGATTTAACTATTATGGTCATTAGGGTGATCCAAAAAAACTAACCTATCGAAGTTATGGGTTTAAATGAATTTATATACCGAGACAAAAATGTCCCTGCAAGGCAGAATTTTTTGCTCAATTTTCAAAGGTGTCGGTGAGCATTCAAAGTTTCCCATTTGAATAACACGTAAAAAAATCTTTTTTCATTAAAAGTAACATAACTTTTGAACCGTTCAGGATAAAATTTTCTACGTCGCGGATTCTTGTAGAGCACAAAATTTCCTAAAAAATCTATACCAGGATTATTTTTTTCAATCCAAAAATTCGTATATTTGGAAGCTTTGAAAAAAGAAGAAAAAAAATATTCAGTTTTAGTGTTTTTTGACTAAAAATGTTTATATTTAACAAAATTTGGATTTGAACAAAATAAAATAGTTAAAAAATATCGGTAATAATCTAGATATCTAAAAAAAAACCTATCGTGTTCAGGAAATAATTTTTTATTGCAATTAAAATCACTTATACAGTCTTATTGACAACTAATTAGTTGTTAATGAAATTTAATTTATTGCAATTAGGATATTGCTTACGATGTAATTGCACTACTTGTAAGATGAATTGTTTTTGTTCCTCATTTTTTGTTAGAGTTCGATTGTATTTCTGTATCAATGCAATAGATCGTTCAGCAATATCATTAACACATTTGATGTTTTTAACAATATCGGAACATGATTTGTATGAATCATCTTCTGCCCAATGTTCCGGCTCAATATTTAAAAAGTCCGGTGATAACTCCAGTCGCTCAAAAAATTCTAACGATCTTTTTGTGATAAAATCACTGATATCTTTCGAGCAAATCATGTTAAATTGTGTTTTAGTTAATGTAATTTTGTTTTCATCAACTTTGTTCTGGTCTTTTTTCGTAGCATTAATCATTTTCTTTTTCATTTCAAAGCTTATACTGGAATCAAAAAAAGACATTGCTGCAAGTCTTTCTGTGAGGTACCATAAGTGTCGCGAAAATGTTAATACAGTAGCATTTGAAATCTTTTCATTGATATTTTTGTAGTCGATCAAATTTTTCAGGAAATTTAAGTCTTGAACTGGAGCCTTTATCGGACTAGGAGCTTCAAACCATGCTTTCACATAAACAATACTTATAAAACTACAAACGTCACCTAATCCAAGTAAATCTTTTTTACTACCAACAGTAAATTGATTTTGGAACATGTAAATTTTGAGGCAATAGATGGCCTTGGACATCCATCTCGATTGATGAGTTGCTCCAGGAGCTTTGAATGTGATAGGATCAGTTTGCGTACCATTTAAAAAAATATATACTAGTTCCAAAAATTCTTTATAATCATCTCGAGGATGGTGTTCCTGAAAAAGTTCAATAAATCATGTTTTTGAGTACTTAAACGGTCGGAAGCTCGAATTGACTGGAACTAATTAAATAATTAAAAATAGTTCATACATTGAGTTGTTTGGAAATAAACTGCAATACATTATCTCTTTCGTCCATGACTTTAGCACGTATGATTTCATTGTCCAATCCAGTTATGTAATTACTTTGATCAATATTTTTCCAAGTTTGCCGGAATCTTTCAAACGTAGAAACATTTGGACCTGACGTTGACGGTAAACAAGTTTGGCATGCTTTCTGCAGAACTAATTCATAAACATGATGTCGGCAAGCAAAATGAAGGAATTTCTTTTCAAGTATACGTTCCAATGTCGCACATGCACCACTGTGTGGTCCTATAATAATAAACGTAATAAATTAGAACAAAAAACAGTCAAACTTCAACCCAAGTTTCGTTTACCTGTATTGGAAGCCGTTGTATCGAAGCATAAAGCCCGCCGCACACGACGCTTGTTTCACTGCTGGATCGCTTGCTGGGAGCTGTGATGGCAATCCTGATGGCTGCCGTGATTGAAAATGATGTCACTTCATGCTTCCTTGCGTGAACGCACGCTGGAATTATGTGATAGATCATGTCCTATTTTCTGTGCTTGTTTCTGTGGTATATTTGAATGTTGACCAATGAGAACATCAGGTTTCGTCTCGTGGGTATGTGTTTACCATGACTACCGATTCATTTAAGATCGGTGATTGTTTCATTTTTGTCAACGACGAACCACCTCTGTTATAACCGCATACAGTTTCACAAACTGGAACTCAGACCCAGCCCAGAAACACACATCGTGTGCAGCCAACATAGCAGAGGAGCCATCACAATGTCCAGCGAAACAGCTCGTTGGGAACCCAGCAGCGGGATCAAGCAAGCACTCCAGCAGTGAAACAAGCATCGTGTGCGGCGGGCTTTAGCCTTTTATCTTGTCTGCAATACCCCAGTCATCCAATGAGTCAATTATGGACAAAGTTTGTTGCTCTCCTGTCCCGCTTTCGATTTTTGGTATGTTGAGTAACTGTTCAAAATCTGAGCCAGATACAACAACTGCAAGCCTATCAACTTTATCATATCCACAAATGTCAACAAGAAATTTCGTATCCCAGTGAAGGAAAAGATTGTTTGGAAATTGGATTTTGTCTTTCAAATCATCTACAATATTTTTTTTAGCTTCTAATCGACGCCTTCGAATGGTACCGTAGCTTAAATTAGTATCTTCAACAGGCACTCCTACTGACTCAGAGAAGGCAGTGAGAATATATACTGCGCTTCTGCTGCTGGTATTAGTTCGATCGAGAGCACTAACTACTGCAGGATTTATAACGTCGATTTTATTTGGTTTTTTATGATTTTCAGGATAGGGATCTTCTAAATCTGAAGCGAATCGTTTGAAATCATTGGAAAATGATGAAACAGATTTTTCAAGCTCCTGTTCAGGTGAAGAATAAAAAGAAGTACTTCGACTCGTACCTGAAAATTCGAATAAGTCAAGAAAGTATAATTAATATTTATACAAGAAAAAGTATTATAATCTTTGAAAGAAACAACTTACTTGGTAATTCCAGCTCTGGAATTGGTGTTTGATCACTTAATGCAGACTTTGCAGTTGAACGTCGAAGTCGTGTATCTTCGTTTAACAAAGCTTTTTGATCATCAGTTAGGAATTGTTCTGATGATTTCTTAGAAATATTAAACAACTTATCTAATTTTAGAGTGAACTCTCTTCGTTTTTTGTTTTGTGCAATAGTTTCTTTATTTTTTCGGGATTTCAAAAGATTTTTCCATTCCCGGAATAAACATTCAATTTTGCCCACAACATAAAATAGTCTAATTGTAGGAAGATTAAAATCACTCCATATTTTTATTACGTCTTTGGCGACTTCTGTAGCACTATTCCGAATAGTTAGGTTAAGGGACTTATGTTTATAAAAGAATAAACTTAAGATTTGTTGTTTTGTGGGAAGTTTACGCTCACTTATTTTGCTAGTTTCAAAACCAACTAAAAATATTGAATTTCTAGCCGTCATAATTTGTAATAAGTTGATTGCACTTTTTTTCTTACTTATTTTCAATTCTTGGAAAACTAAGTGACAAGTTTGTTATATTAGAACAGAGAGATTATAAACCAATAATATTTTGTAGTTCTTAATTTGAAAAATATACAATATCGTCCATTAAAATTCAATGATGAAAACAAACAGAACTTCGTAAATAAGATGCTTCTCAGGTGAAACAAAAACTTCATGAATATTTGGCGGCAACGCCTCAAGAGGGAGCCACTATCGACTCTCCCGAGAAGCTATACATAATGAACAAACTACGAGAACAGCTGATTTTACCTTTTACCGACAGCTGTCAAGTGAATTATGACTTAATGTCTTGAAATCATTTGAATGTTAAAAAATTTAATTTTTTGATGAATATCGTCAACCATGGTGAGAAAATATTTTCAAAAACAAGGCAATCCTGCAGTTTTTTTAATACAAAAATATTTTGTTGAATTTGCAGTAAAAAATAAATAAATATGAGAACTTTTTTTTGAGACATCTAGATTATTACCGATATTTTTTAACTATTTTATTTTATTCAAATCCAAATTTTGTTAAATATAAACATTTTTAGTCAAAAAACACTAAAACTGAATATATTTTTTTTTTTCTTTTTTCAAAGCTTCCAAATATACGAATTTTTGAATTGAAAAAAATAATCCTGGTATAGATTTTTTAGGAAATTTTGTGCTCTACAAGAATCCGCGACGTAGAAAATTTTATCCTGAACGGTTCAAAAGTTATGGTATTTTTAATGAAAAAAGATTTTTTTACGTGTTATTTAAATGGGAAACTTTGAATGCTCACCGACACCTTTTAAAATTGAGCGAAAAATTCTGCCTTGCAGGGACATTTTTGTCTCGGTATATAGGTTCATTTAAACCCATAACTTCGATAGGTTAGTTTTTTTGGATCACCCTAATGGTCATGTTGCACAACGTTTTGAGGGTAAGGGTTTGCGACATTTTTTCCATGTAGCAACATGCTTGTCAACTGATTTCTGAAAACTTCAAGATTTTACAAACATATTTAGGCCCGCAGTAAAATAATGACTGCAAACGCGGAAAAACCCTGTGTATTTCAAATGGGAAGCTTCAACCCCCGTGGTCAAGGGTCAAGCAATTTTTAAAAAATCTGAAAAAATTACAGCGTTATACTTTTCACATATTTCGAACCGATTTAGGGGGTGGAAGGGGTAAAATTCACTTTGACCCCAAATAACGACCACCTTAATATACACATGCAACTCAAATCTCAATACAATCTCATATCAAATATAAAGTAAAGTTATATGAAGTATGTATTGTATGACATTTATCCTTGCGCCGCGCATTTCGGATCACTTTCCTTCTTCAGGTTATTTCTTCGGAGTTCTGACGGTCAATGTTTTTATGCAAGATGGTGCCTGTACGTTAGAGAAGTGCGTCCCACCCATAGGTAATAGACTACGGGGGAGTCGGCCGATATGCGGCCAGCACAGAATAGAAAGAGAGAGCGATGACGGAATGAAAGAGAGAGGAGAACTAGTGCGTAGGGTTGTCCTTGTCCATCATGCGCGATTGGAGAAAGAGATCCGACGCACTAAATGCTCTCTCTCTTTCTATTCCGTGCTGGCCACCGTTTGCATACGCTCCTATGGCTCACGCACTCTGTTCCTTAAGGTGCCACGGGAGTCTCTTCAGATAAAAATTGAACAACAATGCGGATAACCATTGTTATCTGAAGAAACTCCCGTTGCACCTTAATATAAGGTCTTGCACCCCGTCTACAACTATCTCTAGCTGTGTTCGTTTTATGGTGGGTTCAGATGGCGCGGAGCCGCGGAGCGCGGTCGGGCGCGAACCAATCAGAATTCTCGAAATTTGCTCCGCGTGTTCTCAAGGTCAAATTCCGAGGTTCTGATTGGTTCGCGCTCGACCGCGCTCCGCGCCATCTGAACCCACCATTACACAAATTGGACTGCACCGAACTGCACTGGAACTTTTCGATTGGTACATACTTGTCTGAGCTTCAACGTGATTGAGTCAGGGTAATCCAGTGCAGTCCCATTCATGTAAAACGAACGAATCTTCTTAGGTTTATAAAGTTGGCACCCGGAGTTCGAAATCGTCTAAAACCACGGTAGATCGTTTGCGCGTGACTCAGAGAAAGAGAATATCGCAATGAAACGTTTGCGCGTCTGCTCGTTTTTGAGAAAATCGAAAATAAAGGTGTGGTGCTGAAAATCAGCACCTCATATTTGAATACGACTTCACTCGAATAATCCCCAAGTTTCAATGAAAATTGCAACGCCGATCGTTCGCGCATCGTTTGCGCGATCAGCACCCGCTACAATTTATTCTAAAATAACGAAAATGACGTTAAAAATAATTATATTTCCATATCAACAACACATTATCAGTTATCGAGTTTCTTATTGCGCATGCGCAGCTATTAGCTCAGTTCCGGACGTTCCAGATTGTAAACACTGGACTCTAGTAATACTGGAACGCGCGCCGACGTTTCTGACGCGAGCCGAGGGAGATAGCGAGTTGATGTAGTTTTGTCCTTGTCCGTACAGTCCTGTTCAAGAAGTTATTCGGAGCGAACGAAATATGATAGTGTCCACAACCCGCCGTATTCTTGACAGATGATTCAACTTTTTGCAGTTGCTATACTATGGTTGGAAGTGCGCATGCGTGACGCAATAAGACAGAGACACAACTACATCAAGTCGCTATCTCTCTCGGCGTATCGCTTCTCTGTGGAGAAACATAGCGGGCGCGCGTTCCAGTATTAGTAGAGTTCAGTGATTGTAAAGCACGGTTATGCAAGGTGTATCCTGAGAAAATCAACCGGAAGTACCGGAATTCCAGCACCCGCGCACCAAATACAAAAAAACTTAATCGATATCAGAAATCTGATCCATATCAATACGCCAAATGTTTGCGCGTCTCTCACATGTGAAGGATATCGCAACAATCCGTTTGCGCGTTCGCGCGCGTTCAAGAAATTCACCGGGGGTGCCGAAATTCCAGCACCCGCTCAACCTATGTGAAGCTGGCCCGCAACTTTGTTTTTTTCCTAATATGTAATATACCAAAAAATTGCTCCCGAATTGCTTCTAATTGCTCCACCAATTTTGTTAATTGGCACCCTTCAGTTTTTGAAAAAAACGAAATACGGATTTTCTATAGTAGAATGGCCGCCCAATTCAAATCTACATTTCATCCGAACGGATAAAGGTACGACGTTCTACCAGGGACCAAAAAATTGCTCCCCTGTCGCTCTTAATTGCTCCACCCTTGACTAGAACTTTTAGGACACGGTTTTCGAGAGAGAAATAATAAAAGCACAAGCCCGAGAAAACGCGGGGGGGGGGGGCTGTTATCGTAGACTACTTCACAGTTGAATTACAAATACACGCAGAGAAGTTCGACGATTTGCCATATATGACGTATAATTGGTTCTCGATTGCTCCTAATTGCTTCCTCTTAGTTTTTAACGGGATGTGATAGGCCGAGGTCGATAAGGTAGGCGATGATTTTATCAAAAATTTTGGTTTTACTCGGCATTTCGCGAGAAAAGCACAGAATGGATTTTCCCACAGTCATCTGACGTAATATATTGTGCAGTATCGCCGTAGATGGAAAAACGCGTTGAAATCGAAAAATAATTCGTTCTCGTAAATTGCTATCTGTAAAATAGGGTAACAATATGGCCGCTCGAGACTCGCTGCTCATATGTATATATCATATGATTCCTCATTTCTCATCATTCCTTTATTTCTCTCTTTTTTAGGTTATAAACTGCCACGTGGTTGCCTGTAAATTCAGGAGATTTTATTTTCCGTTTTACATTTTCCTTATTCTACATATCTTTATCTTCTCTGCCTTATCCTATTGCTATTACAGTTAACATGTAGTTTATAATAATAATCGTTACCTGTAAATTCAGGATCAGAAATCCCTTCTTTGTAATGTCTGTTTTCTGTCTCTTCGCTCGATTGCGCATTCGCGTCCCCCTCTCGGCGGGTGAATTCGAACTTCTAAAGAGGTATGACGGGGCGAGTGTACCCGTCGTCATATCTCTTTGTATGTATACCTTATTGTTGAAGTTCGCGTGTGATTCAGCACTGTAATGCTATGACGCTGCACGGAGCGCACGGTGCGATTATTTATGAATATCCGGTGAAAATGAAAGCGTGAGCAGTAAACCAGCATTTCGTCGACATCATCCGGGTCAACGAATTCAGACTTACATAGAAGCACAGCGCCCGTGCTAAGGCTTGAAGCCTGGTTTTTATTATCTGCAGTCTACGCTAGATGGCGTTACTTTAGCGATGTTTATATGTGTCAGGGGCACTGGTATGTATTGGTATGTGTACATATTGATAGTGGAGTCTGTGTTGGGAAATGACGCTTAAGTGTGAGTGCACACGGACATTGAGCGACTGTAGCGCCAGTCCTCGGTCGGGGTAATAACTAATCTCGGGGTACCCCGAAAATGAGCTTCAAACCCGCCTATCTTCCTGTGCTTCTATGTAAGTCTGAATTCGTTGATCCGGGTCAGAGCAGTTCTTGACAGGTACAGATACATAACTATTTCTCTCGCTAGATAGCGCACGCGTCTGTGGCCTAGCAGACGCGACTGACCAGGGCTGACATAGTTCAGGATACATCACTGTGAACGGACCCATACCTAGCAGCGCGTAGATGAACAGTCAACTGTCAGTGATACAGCGAGAGAAATAGTTATGTATTTGTACCTGTCAAAAACTGCTCTGACCCGGATGATGTCGACGAAATGCTGGTTTACTGCTCACGCTTTCATTTTCGCCAAATATTCATAAATAATCGCACCGTTTGCTCCGTGCAGCGTCATCAAGATTCGCGGTAGCGAATCGCCGCCAAGTACACTTAGGCCGGCGAGCGCTAGCAAAGAATCTTTTACCCGAGGCAACTACTGTCAGCGCAAAAAGGTTTGGCCCCTCAATTCGAGTGATCATAACTTCTTAAAAAAAAATGATTTGGCATAGAATCAAAGACTGTCGTAAAACGCCGAGTTTTCTGCGTCTAATGATTATTCCGAAATTTCGATTGAAAAATCACGTGAGCTGCTATGATCTTCTTAGGGTTGAAAAACGTAGTTTTCACGGGGTCTTTCAGTGTAAGTTGACTTCAACTCGTCACCGTTTGTCTGAAAAGAGCACTAAAAATTTGCAAAAATTCAGAAAGATTCCCGAACCATTGACGAACATAACTGCGCTTTTGAATTTCGAAAATGTTCAATAACCTGGACACCGGGTGGAAAAACGTCCGATAATGTGATTCGGCGAACGGTTTGGCACAGGCGAATCTGAGCTAGCTCAAAATTTTCGTTGAAACATATACTATTCGATTCCGTAATTAATTTCCGGCTCACAATACTAATCTTGCTGTAATCGATGTCGATAGTTTTTCTAAATAGCGAAGGGCTCCGTGTGCCTGAGTCGCGATATTCGTCGGTGTATTTCCCCTCGTCCCTCCCGCCGGCCGACGCAATTGTTGCTAGCGGTCCTTGTTTTACTATGTACGTGTGTACACGGACGGCGAGAAACAATTGCGTCTTCGGTATACTGTATGTGTGTATGAGAACCGCGAGCAACAATTCTGTCGGCAGGCGGAAGGGACGAGGGGAAATACAGCGACGAATATCGCGACTCAGGCACACGGAGCCCCTCGCTATTCAGAAAAACTATCGACGCCGATTACAGCAAGATTAGTATTGTGGGCCAGAAACTAATTACGGAATAAAATAGTGTATGTTTCAACGAAAATTTTGAGCTAGCTCAGATTCGCCTGTGCCGAGCCGTTCGCCGAATCACATCATCGGACTTTTTTTCACCTGGTGTGCAGGTTTTTGAACATTTTCCAAATTCAAAAGCGCAGTTATGTTCGTCAATGGTTCGGGAATCTTTCTGAATTTTTGCAGATTTTGAATATTCTTTTCAGACAAACGGTGACGAGTTGAAGTTAACGTACACTGATAGACCCCGTGAAAACTACGCTTTCCAACCCTTCGGAGATCATAACAGCTCACGTGATTTTTCAATCGAAATTTATGAATAATCATTAGACGCAGAAAACTCGGCGCTTCACGACAGTTTTTGATTTTTTGCTATATCATTTTTTTTCTAGAAGTTATGATCACTCGAATTGAGGGGCCAAACCTTTTTGCGCCGACAGTAGTTACCATTTCTAGAGGTAGGATGGGGGTTGGGGGGAGGGGGGGCCCACCCACCCACCCACTTCCCCCCCTTCCTCCAGGGGGTTACTTGGACTGTGTCCACTGCTTCGATGCTTCTTCATCTCGAAGTTTCGGGCGCTGGTATCTGCTCCCGTCCTCAGGATGGTGGTCTGGCGACTTCCCAAAACCGAGTGATCAAATTCCGTGCTCTGACCGGTATATATAGATTGATTGCCGGTGGCGACACCTATGACTGGTGGCGCCGCCTCGACCTACTCATGGCGTCCCTCACTTCGTCCCTGTAAAGAGGCAACCATAGTTTATTGAGCTCTATGCTGGGTTGCCTTACAGCATCCGATGTAACTGCTATGCAAGCTGATTCCTTTAATTTCCGCCTGTAGGATCGGATTCTTTCAACAATATCTGGGCATTATCCCATTGGAAGTGGTGTTCATTCTCCCAGGCGTGATCGGCCAATCTTATTTTGAACGTTCGCACATTTTCACGTTTTTTCGATGTTCCTGGATACGGATGTTTGAAGGTCTACCAGTTTCGCCGATGTACATGTCCCCACACTGACACGGAATTCCGTATACACACTCTTTGCTCTCTTGAGTAGCATTTCCGGGCTTGGTTTTCGTTAACAGCCCACGTAGGGTATGCGCGGATTTGAACCGTACCTCGATGTCATACTCTCTGCATATACGGCGGATCTTCTCCCCAGTCCCAGCTACATAGGGAATCGTCATGGCAAACCTTGGGGTGTTGGCGTTCAACGACTTTTCTGCTTCTATTCCTCGTGTGCCGATAGTTTGGTGCTGCGCTTTCTGCTGCGCTTTTCGAATGACCTCATCTGGATAGCCGTTGTTCCGCAGGGTGTTCCGCACTTTCTCAAGTTCATCTCTCAGACCCTCTGGCGTTGTACTGATCTGAAACGCCCGATTCATAAGGCAATGCGCTACACCTTTCTTCGTGCTACCTGAGTGGTTCGACTGGTAGTCTAGATATTTTCCCGTGTGCGTAGGTTTCCGATAAACGCTCGTTTGTAAGGTATTCCCCCACCCTCTCATCACCAGTGTATCCAGAAATGGGAGCGAATTGTTGTCTTCTACCTCCATTGTGAAATTGATCGATGCCCTCACGTTGTTTATGTGGTCTCTGAAAACCTGGAGCTCCATGTCTCCATGCGGCCAAATCGCGAAGGTATCGTCAACGTATCGGACCCATAAGGACGGTTGGAGTTTTGCCGTCCGCAAGGCCAGTTCTTCGAAATGTTCCATGTAGAGATTCGCCAACACCGGCGACAGAGGAGAAACCATAGCCATGCCTTCGTCTTGCCTGTAGAACTTGTCTGATACCTGAAAGTAGGTGTTGTTCAAACACAGACCGAGTAATTCGATAATACCATCTACGCTCAGATTGGTTTTCTCCTTCAGCGTCCGATCCTGTTCCAACCGTTTTCTGGCCACTTGAAGTGCTTCTTCGGTGGGGACATTGGTGAATAAACTTTCAACATCAAAACTCACCATGACGTCTCCGGGTTGTACTCTTTGGTTGCGTATCAATTCTACGAAATGCAGGGAATTTTTAACGTACGACGGGCTCCTGCCAATAAGTGGTCTTAAAATCGGTACAAGATACTTAGCCAAACCGTAGCAAAGCGAGTTCCTTGAGCTGACTATTGGCCTTAGGGGGATGTCCGCCTTGTGGATTTTCGGTAAGCCATAAAGATGGGGTGGTTTGCTATGGTGAGGAGTCAGCCGCGATCTTAGTCTGTCATCCAGCACACCGCTGTGCTTCTTCAGTGGCCTGTACACCTTGCCCTCATGGCTACTGGTCGGGTCTTTCTGCAACAAACTATATTTACCCTTCTGCAATATTTGGTTGATCTTTTCTTCGTAGCTATCTGCATCCATGACTACTGTGGCGTTGCCCTTATTGGCCGGCAATATCTTTATAGACCGGTCCTGCATCAATCCCCGGATCGCTAGCAGTAGTTAAGGTATACGGGTTCTGGACCACTTTTGACGATTTTACCACATAGGCGGGTTCTGGACCACTTCGCCGATAGAGACACCGGGTATATTGATTGACCGCATTTTTTCAGACACCAGGTATGTTAATTGGAATATTTTTTTAATTGGAATATTTTTTTGAATATTTGCGATGACCTTGGACAAGTCGAGGCCTGCATAGGCAGGGGTGAATAACCTAGGCGATACATAGTTTCAATATTGTGGAAAAAATATGTATTTTTATCCGAAATAGGAGGCGAACGACTACAGGGTGAATGATCTGTCGAGACCTGCATAGGCAGGGGTGAATAACCTAGGCGATACATAGTTTCAATATTGCTGAAAAAATATGTATTTTCACCTGAAATAGGAGGCGAACGACTACAGGGCGAATGATCTGTCGAGGCCTGAATAGGCAGGGGTGAATAACCTAGGCGATACATAGTTTCAATATTGCTGAAAAATATGCATTTTTACCCGAAATAGGAGGTGAACGACTACAAGGTGAATGATCTGTCGAGACCTGCATGGATGGGGATGACAAGTTGAGGTGGGGAGGTGAATAACCTAGGCGATACATAGTTTCAATATTGAATGAAAAAATAACCAGTTTGTATGTATTTATAGGCGCTTTTTTTTAATTGAACCTAACATAGCGCCGTTGACCAATAATGATACCCTTTGCGTATAATTATGATACGTGGTGCCGACAGCGTTACACCGGTAGCAATTACCATCCCACTGATACAGCATTCCCACATGAGCGACAGCCGCATCGTTAATCTGAAATTAAAAATGATTGCATGTGGTTGAAAGATTACTTTGTGATACAAAGTTACTGATTGCATTCTGCAGACTGCCTGCGAGTTATTAGCGGAATGACTATGCAAAGTAGTAATCAACTGTATCATCAGCTCGGTTCACAGACTCTTTGACAACCTGATTTTACTCCAAGGCTGTACATTTTATCTGCAATACGCACGCAGCATAAATACGACCAAGCGCAAGATTTAAGCATCATTTGAGTCAAAGTTTCGAGTGACGCGTAAACCACATTTGAAGAATTCTATTCCAATAGTAAATAAAATGGCGTAAATATTGGAGACAGCGAAATCATTGGAAGATACTTTGATGAAAATGTTTGCGATTGTGACACAATCCACGGACGATGAAAAAAATTACCAGCTGGATTCGACATTGCGGCAATACATTGCGTTTATTACGAAGAGCGCTGAAAACGAGTAATACATGTGGAACTCTGCAGGCTTTGGAATCACGAATTGGTCGGCTACAAAGTTTTCAAGTTTTGGCCAAACGTCGTACCATCACCGGTCAAGGACTAGGGGGCACGAATCAACGATGTCGAAGCAATCGAGTATGCTGGAAGGAGACTGAATCAGCGTTCAAGGGACGCATTCGTACGGGAGTGGTGATAAACCTACAGCATATTGAGCCGAAACGATTCATGGAGGACGCGAAAAGTTTAGTTATTACGCGCGTAAAAAATGCACTACGGAAACATGCGTGTGTTAAAGTAAACGTGAGCCTAAATGCTGAATATATATTGAAGAAAATATCGGACACAAAGTGTTTCCATACGTCCAATAATCAATTGCTGCCGGCAACAAATTTAAACGATTGGTACTCAAATCATGTGATAACCCCAATCATGATGCGAATGGAAGAATTCCAGGAGAAGGACAGCGGATGGGCACTATCCCGACTAATTGATTTAACTATCAATATCAATCAATGTGTGCCTTTGAATGGAGGTAGTTTTGTAGATTTACCACCAAATATCAAAGCTAGAAAGGCTGTGATTAATGTTCGTACACGAGATGATGCATGCTTTGCTTGGGCAGTCGTTTCAGCGTTATACCCAGCGACTCATCATTCAGATCGACCCAATTCGTATCCACACTACTCAACGGTTTTACATTTGAAAGGCATATCGCTTCCTATGACGCTTAAACAGATACCAAAATTTGAGAAATTGAACTCGCTGTCCATTAATGTATTCAGGTTGGGAAAGACTATCAGCAAAAGTGTTTCAATCGAACCGCTCTATTTGACAAAAGACAAGAAAGTGATACATATTAATCTGTTACTGATTCAAAGTCATTGCGGAAAATTTCATTATTGCTGGATTAAAAATCTATCAAGATTAGTTTCACGGCAATTGGCAAATACAAAATCCAAAAAATTTATTTGCGACAGATGCTTGCATGTATTTCATACCGAGATTAAATTAAATAATCATATTGTGGACTGTAATAATCTGAATCAATGTGCGGTGGAGCTTCCAACAACTGAAACTAAGTGGCTGCAGTTCAAGAACTTTATTCGCAAGGAGTTTGTACCGTTTGTAGTGTACGCGGACTTTGAATGTATGCTAACTAAACTATCAAGAAATGAAGCACCCAACAACGGAAAGTCCTACGCATATCAAAGGCATGAAGCCTTCAGTGTAGGATATTACTTTCATTGCGCTTACAACAATTCGTTGTCACGATACGCCTCATATCGAGGTTCGAATCCCGCAAAATGGTTTGTCACAGAATTGAAGATGATCGTAGACAATCTGCATATGGTACTCAGTCAACCGCTAAAAATGAATAATTTAACTGTGGAAGAAGATGCAAACTTTCAAAACGCTCAGCGTTGTCATATCTGTAGCGAATTATTCACAGACACACAAATACGAGTTCGCGATCATTGTCATTTCACGGGTAAATATCGAGGTCCGGCACACCAAGGTTGTAATTTAAATTATCAGAGTGAACACATGATTCCAATCGTGTTTCATAATTTGTCTGGATATGATACACATTTTGTTATTATGGAATTATTGGACAGTTACGAAGGATCGGTCACTGTATTACCGATTAATAAAGAGAAATATATTGCCTTCACCAAAACAGTTGTACTTCACAAAACGCGATATCAATTGCGATTTATTGACTCCTTTAGATTTATGAGTTCCGGTTTAAGCAAATTGGCCTCATATTTAGAATCTGAGGAGTTGAAGATTCTGCGATCTCAATTCAGTAATATTGACTCGAGTAAATTTCAATTATTAACCAGAAAAGGAGTATTCCCATACGATTATTTGGATTCGATGGATAGATTGAATGAAACTAAATTACCACCAAGAGTTGAGTTTTATAATAAATTGAATAAGAGTGAAGTATCGGAAGATGATTATTTGCATGCTCTCAAAGTATGGCAATCATTCGATATCGAAAATTTAGGTGAATATAGCGATTTGTACTTGAAAACTGATATTTTATTGCTGGCGGATATTTTCGAAAATTTTAGAAAAAGTTGTATGGCTACATATACATTGGATCCTGCATATTATTATACGCTTCCAGGATTAACATGGGACGCAATGCTTAAATACACGGGGATTTGTTTAGAATTACTTACGGATATTGATATGCTACTTTTCGTTGAAAGAGGTATACGAGGTGGGCTGAGCCAATGCTCAAACAGATACAGTCGAGCTAATAATCGTTACTTGAATGACTATGATTCAACCAGCCCTTCGAAATATTTAATGTACTTTGATGTGAATAATTTGTACGGTTGGGCAATGTCTCAACCGCTGCCCACGGGAAACTTCAAATGGGTTACAGATATATCGCAATTTGATCCAACGATGATTCCAGATAGCGCGAGTCCCGGTTATATTCTGGAAGTAGATCTAGAATATTCTCGGGAACTGCATGATCGACATAAGGATTTACCGTTTTGCCCCATTCGCGAGAAAGCTCCGAATACCCATGATGATAGACTGCTTGCAACTTTGCACAATAAACAGCGTTATGTTATCCATTACAGAAATCTCAAACAGCGTCTTTCGCACGGATTGAAATTAACTAAGATACATCGCATTCTGGAATTTGAACAGTCAACCTGGTTAGGATCATACATAGATCTGAATACAAACTTACGCAAACAAGCTCGAAATAATTTTGAGAAAAATCTTTTCAAGTTAATGAATAATGCAGTATTCGGTAAAACGATGGAAAACGTTCGTAAGCATGTAGATATAAAATTAGTAACCAAATGGTATGGACGATATGATGCTAAAAATTTGATTGCAAAACCAAACTTCCATCGATGCACAATATTTTCAGAAAAATGTGCCGCAATTGAATTGCGAAAACTAAGGGTTAAGTTCTTCAAACCAATCTATGTAGGAATGTGTATCTTGGATATATCTAAAACTTGTTTGTACTCTTTTCATTATGAATAATGCTACCAGAGTTTAACACCGATTGTAAGCTGTTGTACACAGACACAGATAGTTTAGTATACGAGATCGAGTGTCGTGACATTTATGAAATTATGAAACGAGATGTTGATAGATTTGATACGAGTGACTACTGTTCCAACAATGTGTATAACATACCCCTTGTCAATAAAAAGGTTCCAGGATTGATGAAAGATGAAAACAATGGAAAAGTGATGACAGAGTTTGTAGGTCTCAGATCGAAAATGTACTCTATTCGGATTGATGAAAATGAAATCAAAAAAGCTAAAGGTGTTAAAAATTGCGTTATAGAACGTGAAATAACATTCAACGATTATCTCGAATGCTTAAGAACAAATTGCGAAACTGATAGACAACAGCAATGTGTGCGCTCCAAGTTACATAAAGTATACTCGATAAGCGAAACAAAAGTGGCGTTGAGTCCCCATGATACGAAGCGGTACATTCTCCCCGATTCAATACATACATTACCTTGGGGTCATTATGACATACCGACAGCCAGGGAGTCTTCAAGCGATACTGAAGTGGGTGGGGATTAACCAAAAAAATGTAATTTAATTGTAACTAGAATTGATACATTTTATTGAATGTAAATAAAAAGATAACAATACATTATTTTTATCTATCCATGAATTATGTGATGAATCGAACCCTAACCACTTGACATATACTTTATTCCCTTTCCTTCGTAAAACCTTTTCTACTAGGTGTACATCAGGATATTTAGCTACTTTTAATTCGTGCTCGTAAAAGCCGCCGGTGATTGGATGCCCACGAGAATCTTCAAGCAAATACGTTGCAGGATTGGTAGTCTGAACTTTGATAATTTTGAATACTTCAGTGGACCAATTGGGTGTAAATCCTCGTGAGAATACAGTTTTGTATTTGCTGATGCGAGTCACCAATCTTAAACTTGGCTCGTCCTGCGATTTTGATAATATTATATACGGTGGAGAGAAGTTTCTGAGCAACGCGCGGTGTCACCTTTTTTGGTGCCATGCCTATTGTTCTATGCTTGCGATTGTTGTAATCAATGACTAATTGCTGTAAAATATCAATCCATCGGTACGAGCCGTTCATAGTAAAAACCATCCACATTGAATTTTTCAGCGTTCTATTCCAACGTTCAACTACTGAAGCCTTTAGCACGCTATAGGTGGAATAGTGTTTAATCTTATGCTTCGATAAAAGCGTTTTAAACGACGCGTTATAGAATTCTTTGCCGTTGTCGGTCTGCAGGTTAGCCGGTTTTCGACCCTCGCTGATGATTGCCTCAAATCCGCTGCGCACATCTTTAGCACTTTTACTCTGCAACGGAATTGCCCACGCGTATTTAGATAAAACATCAATCACCGTAAGAATATATTTGAATCCTTTATTAATTTTTGCATACCGCTGCATATCAACAAGATCCGCCTGCCATAAATCATCGTAACCATACCCAGATAACAATATGTGTGCAATATGAAAGGCATTATGCACGCACGTGTGCCGATTAATCCGCACGACGTGCGTTCCATTAAGGCGAAACTTGCGCGCGCATATGATGCACATATTGCTCACACGACGCGCAAGTCGCATGCGTGCCGGCAAAATGCGCATTCGTAGCGTTACTTCAAGCAATGAGATTTTTAATTTTTTGGTTTTGCAAGACGTATAATGAAAGTGTATAGTAATGTCCAGGCTAACGCAATTATTCGAGCAATTTTCAATAATTTAAATAAAATCAATGGCGAATCTTATTTGGATAATTTTCATGTAATTTAGTGGGACATCACAATATCATTATCATTCATTTTTACCCATTTGAATACGATTTGTAATCAAAGGACAGTTTTCGATATAACATACATATATTTATTTAATGTCACAGTTATATAATGTCTAAACATCACAGTTTGGTTCTCGTACGCTGAACTTCATAGTATATTATATATATAATATTATATTTAAAAATTAAATAATACATATATATTTCTTTTAATTTCAGACACCGTAAAAAATTGAGTTTTTAAAATTCAACTCATGACTCGAACTATTTTGTACTTGAAACATTCAGATATAAAAAAATATTAATTATTTATAGATATATGAGACATAGTTATATCTAAAAATATTAATATCGTAGATGGAGTCGAAGGGTAAAAGATTTATTACTCAAAGTCTTCAATGTCTCGATTTTCATCCACATAATCTGATAACGAATCACCCGCTTCATCATCAGCATCTGAATTGACTTCGAGCATCTCTTGTAATTGAGATATTCTTTTCTGTATGACCTCCGCCGTCTCTTCTGAATGCTCTTTACTGTCCGTTCCTTTCTTTCTATTTTCATCTTTGTCCGCTTCTTTTTTTTGCGAGTTTCGGAACCGCTGCTTTGTAGTTCTCAAAACTTGAAGCATTTCTGTCTTGTACACGTTTTTATTATCTGGGCCCTGGAATAAAGGACAATTTTTTGCTGCCTCTGAAAGAAATTAAAATCAATTTTAGTAGTATACCTAATGGATACATATTCTTTTTTATAATAGTGTATACCAATGAAATTTGGGTTTCAATGGAATGATTTGGAGATTAGATTTCAATTATTAGGAAATATATTTTACAAATTATTGCCACAAACTATATGGATTATTAACGCTGATATTCAACTGATTCAAAATTACTTACGAAACAGAACGTTTGCTACTTTTGTATCACCAAGTTTCTCAGTCTTTGCATCTCCGTTCCAAGTGAATTGACATACTAGTTTGTCGGTCATGATTATTTGGAGACCGCTGAGGAGAAAGCCTCTTAATGCGCTGCCCCCAACGCAAAGTAAGTAGTCGTACTGAAAAATATTCTCTATTTATACTATGTATACAATAGCCTGTGGTATGACTATTTTTCTTTTTATTTGCGAGCGTAGGAGGCTGTAGTAATTATGTGTAATCGAAAAATGCTTACGATTTTTCGACGTGATTCCTTATTTGTGCTACTCTCTAATTCTTTGAATTGTTCAATTGTCGTTATTGGAAAGCCATTCAGAGGTTCATATAAGGTGTTGCTGAATTTTTCTGCTGCGATACTAACTTGATTGTTTAATATCTTTAGTATCTCCTTGTTCTGCTTGATCAAGGTCTCGTTCGATTTTTCGAGCTTGCTACGTACATATTTACCCAATTAATGCAACATGTCAATCAAGTTGTGATAATGAAGCATTTTAAAGAAATGCATGAAAGAAAATGCAATACCAATCATTTTTCGACAAGATGGTTTAAAAAATATTGCTTTGACTTACTCTAATCTTTCCTCAACGTTTTTCTGGAAGTTTGTTGGTACCGTCTCACCGAACACTTCGGCGTCTTGAGTGTCAATTGTGTCATCTTTCGGATAAGGTGGACTTGTCATTACTGGTGTTGTCCTAGACGTATTTTCACTGGTCTTTTTCGTTTTGTTGGCCACAGGCGGTGGGATCTCCAAATGAGCAATTGCAGAGGGCCCATTATTGGAGTTGTCAACATAGTTTGCGGTAATGTTTTTCAAAATTGCTGTTGCTTTTTCAGAGGGCGGGGAGAATTTAGTACCCTTACTTTTTAGCAGCGGTTGATTCTTGGTTTTCACCTCTACAGAATTGAGGGTGTCCGGAGAAGACCTAAAATCAGATTGCCACAAGATTAAAGAGAATCTTTTCAACTATATCAACAACGTTTGTATTGACCATTTCAATTTCAAATTTCCAACAGATTTCAAGTTTTTTGCATTTAGTTATACAGAAATCCTCGGTAACATGTAATAATGTGCTTACGGATCAATTGGATCGCTGCTTCTACGAGTAGAGCAGACATCAGTATTTTCGGAATCCTTATTTTCGGAATCTTTGGTTTCGTTTCCTCTTTTCTTCATACCCTTCTCTTCAACCTTTTGTTTCTTGATGGCTGCAGCGTAACTTTTCAGTTTTTCAATCTCAGCCTTAAGGTTTTTTGAAGACACACCTTTTTTCACCGGAGGCTGTTCATCTGATGACGACTGCAGGTGTTTTGGTGTCGTGATATTTCTCCCACTGCTCGAAACTCTTACTTCTCTACTTGATTTTCTTTTCACAGCTGTTTTTTCTTTATTTTCTGGAATCTTGTCCATTTTGCTTAAAAGAAAAAAAGATACAAAATTTCGTCTACTTCTTGCCCAATTAATAATTATAATTTTCGTTTCAGTATCTCAATAAGTTTATCAAATTTGAATCCACAGATAATAAAAATTGTGCTACCAATAACAATGCATTAAATGACCTAGGTATAATTTAGAAAAAAATTATACATATATATATTATATTCAACTGAACAACATATTGCAATGAAAATTCACATGTCAAGGAACAAGTGGGTGATATAATTATATTTGTGGAGGTACTACACTACCATGTATCATCTTAATCAAAGCATGCACGTAAGTTGAGAAGAGCTCTGTCTTAACTGAAATAAGGTGAGTGGAAAAGCAAACTGTGAGTGTAAGAAAAATTCATTTAATCGAAATGTGCCAAGTCCAAGTCCAAAATAATACAATCAACAATAACGTATAATAATATCAGATCTGCATTGAGGATATAAAAGTGCGTATCTTGTTGAAGACGTTCAAGTCAATAATATAATGAATAATGAACCTCAATACGAAAATGGGGGTAGCTGTGTGAGGAGTGAAAACTGAAAAAGTACGTCGGAGGGAGGTTTCACTCAGCTAACATTACATCTGATGGCGCGATGTCAACTAACCCATGATGCACAGCAAGTCTAGCTGACTCAGATTTCTTTCAATCTCGTATTAGCAGTAGGAATCGGTGAAAAAAGGAAATTATAGTGCCATCTAAGTGTACTGCGTTGAAATGTCTAATGTACCATAGTTGAGGAGCCATATTCCTTCAAAGCGTTGGTGGATTTCTAACAGGCCCAAATCATCAAGTTCAACCTTTGAAAAAATATGCTTTTTGAATGACACCGTAGCGAACAATTCATTAATGCAAGTACTATGACTCACGAGTACCGTGCAAATTTTTTGCGGAACAATATTGTAAAATAAAAAAGTTCGATGAGGTGTATAAAAGATATTATAATACTTGATCAATTTTTGAATTTGTTCAATGATAGGATAAATCACATATGTTGATGCGAAAAATGCTTTCATGCATTTGATTCTATTTAAGGAAATGCCTTCAAGATGTTACCAAAGATAAGAAAAAAAATTCATTTACTTACTTCTTACTATTGATTGCGTAGTGAATATCTAATTGATTCTTTAATTGCGTAGAGAAGATCTAATTGAGTGGCAATCCTAGCGGTGTCAGCAGAGTAACGCAAATCCATCGATTTTCAAGCACACTCTCCTCTTCCCCGGCCACATTACTCCATTCTGGCATTCTGTAACTTTTGCTCTCGACCTCATCCAAATGGATTGCCTGGAGTCGCCGGGACAAATTCGTGCACCTGTATACTCCTACCGTATCAGATGAAACTCCAACATTATATAGTTCAGCTGTCGTGTGGAATGCTTGAATAATCAACAAAATATCTTCTTCCACTTTGATGATATTTTTTATGATGCAAACTCTCGAATCTCGAAGGATACAGCAGCTGTCACGTAGAGAAGTTGCTAATGTAGATTTGCCAATTTGTAATTTCTGGAACTGTTGGCAAGCGTTGGGATAAATATATTCAGGAAGAGGTCCCTCGGCGTGAGATTTTGATGGACGAATGACAACATCGTTGCCTAAAGGCTGAGGAGTGACGTTGTTCAGTTCGCACATTCTTTTATAAAATTGTTGTAGGCAAAGATGTGGTTTCCTGATTTGTTTGCGGAATTCGGGCATATTATTCTCATAAGGAAATGCGCTGAACGACTCCAGAGGACCCAGTTGACGTACATCGTCTACGACGTGCAATAATCCGTGCACATTGTACGAAAGGAATTGTTCTCCGTACAACTGTTCACATGTGAGAACATACGTTTCTAAGGCCTCCTGACAAAAATCGTACATTTCTGGTGTTATGTCTTCAGATGAGAGCAAGCGCATAACAGAATGAAATATCATGAAATGATCATAGTAATCGTCAGAAAATACATTCTTGAAAACAGCCGGTGCAGAATACAGTACTAATTGTCTCAATTCCGTAGCTTTAAAATCACGATACCGTGTTATTTCACTTGGACGCCGATTGAATTCAGAGGGACAGTAACTTCTTAGTAAAATCATTCTGGAATCAAGAATATCCAATTTCCTACCATTTAGCCTATCGAACCCGAAGCTGCCATCGACTTGTGCAGATAGTACTTTTTTGCCGTTTCCTATCCAAGTCAGGTGCATATTTTCATAAGGAACTTGTGACACAAGTCCCATTATCGGAGCCAGTGGACTCCTTCCTTTATGATGGTCTTCATCAATCAGATTCTCGTACTCTTCGTCTGTTCTGGCAGGGTGCCTAACACCTTGAAAAACCATTGTTCCTCGAAAGTTCACCTTAGTACAACGATGACCTTCGATCTTGCATTTCGAACATGCGTGTGCCGACGCGTGGCCATAGTGGTTCAAGGCGAATGCTCTGGCAGGCGCATCAGCAATGAAGCAACGTACACGTAGTGGAAGTCGTCGATTCCTTATCATGATTCCTCCTTCGTCGCGAATTTGAATGATTTCTCGAACAAACTGTTCATAAAATTCGAAAGCATTGGTCGGCTTTTTTCTACCTTTAAATATTCCAGCAATGATGGGTCGTTTATCTGCGATATTAACAATTCTGTACTGATGTGGCCAAAATTGGTCTGTGCCATTGTTTGCTCTACCACCATCAGTGCTGAAGTCTATTTCTACATGTTCTGGCAGCTGATCTTCGGCGAGACTTCGTAGCTTCTTCTCGAGCGTCTTTTTAAATCCAAGATGAAGGTATTCGCCGCCTGCGAGCTGTTGAACAAACGTACTGGCAACGATAGTGGGAGTTTGTAATAAGGTCCGTGAGTCCTTTGGCAGGGAAACCAAGTTGAATGGAAATTCTCTCAATACCTTCAATATGATGTTACCTTGCTTGTGTTTCAGATTAGCCGCTAGAAACGCATTTTTTAGTGCCCTTTTTCTCAAATTTTCCATGTTTTCAGGAACGTTAACACCTGCGATGTCATCGTCTGAGATGTCTGATTCGTCACTATCATCATCCGCTTCTTCGACATTGTTCATAAGCATATCGTTCACAATGTCTTCATCGCTGTCTTCTTGGTTGGAACTCATAGTTGCTAAGTCATCATCTGAATCATTTTCCTGATTAGAGTGTACAGATTCATTATCGAGCGCATGCGCTTCATTTTCTAGCTCAAGTTGACGTAATGGTTGTACTTCGTCGTCATCATGTGCGTCTTCTACAATTGCAGGTATTGGTTGAGCTCCATTGTCAGGTGCAACTTCTACATTTTCAGGTATTTCTTGTCCTTCAATGTCAGATCCTGTATCTTCTGAGCTTGAATCGGAATCATTGTGATGTTGCAGCTCGAAACGTCTCCGGTCACGAACCAAACGCAAGCGTTTTTGCTTTTGGCTTACACTGAGATCTTGGAACCTTTTATTTTTTCTATTCATGTCGCAGATGATGGCTTGTCAGATCTTTATAAAAATAAATTCAAATCTGTATTCTTGGATCAAATGTTGAACTTTATAGACAATGAAATAGCGAAAGTAACAGAATATAAACTTGTTATTTTTTCAATGAATTAATCAAATTTATCTATTAGTCTGAAACAGGGATAATGACTTCCGTTGTGAATTATTTTTCATATGAAATAGCTGGTGGCGAGTCATGTATGTATTTGACATCTTGAGAGTTTTGCTCGTCACAAATCAAGAACTGCCAACGCTGTATGCATCTATCTTTTTTGTATCATAATTTAACAGTCTACTCGAATATTCTTCAAACATTCTGGCTTCTATGCAATAATTCGGATCAAAATTGATCGGCTAAAATCTAATTGCTATAATTATTCTGGTTAAAATAGCGAAAACAGAAAAAAAAAAAACATTTCAGTTAGTTTAACGTGGTTTTTAATCCTTTGGAAACGTCGAAAAAATATTTTCAAAATGTTTTTCAAAACGGGTTTAGAAAAACATGGAAAGACGCAATTATAGGCAGCAAATAAAAATTGCCGCGGCATTCGAACAGATAACCGTAAGAATACGATAACTCGGTAAATAATTATCATAATGCTGAAAATGCAGAAGCAAGAATTATTTGAAACGTAATACCACTTTCGCATACATTGGTTGAAATACAAAGGAATTTGTAAAATTTGAAAAATACGTTGAGTAACAGGAGTGGGGTAAGAGGTTAGGAATCAAATTTATTATAGTATGTGATACTTACGGTATATTCTACGTACACGTAGATCGTATGATTATCTTGATACACGTTTCGATACTTGAATCACGAGACACTTTAGTAAAACTGGAAGTTTAGACGTCTGAACACTGCAGGATCCAGAGATTGAATAATTTACACTCGCATGTACCGGCATGCATTAACGTCGAACAATGCAGCGCCGCGTACCCAGCCAACGCAACATAACCAAACACGGTGCAAGCCTGCAAGGTGAGCGTTGCGCGGGCGCAACTGGTTCAGTGATTGAGGCGCGCAATTTGAAAGTACTTCCTGAGTCTTGGACGTGAAAAATAGAAATCAATAGAATATTATCCCTATATTTTCAATTTTGATAATGGTATAGATGTATAAAATTGATGAGTATAATTTTGTGTAATTTTATATTATGAAGCAAGCGTAATATTTAGTGTTTGCTCCAATTTGTAGTGATTTTTTTTTCCATGAAAACTGTTTATAAATATTCCGTTTTCAGAATTAATTTTTGTTTTTTCATCATAAAATTTGTGGTCGCATTTTATAATTTCGACTTGAATTTTTTTTCATGGCTCAGATGAAATTTTACATCTTATTTTTCCTCGATTATAATCTTCTTCACTCATTAAATTTTAATGAATAATGTATAATTATATACAAAAAATCATAATGATCCTTTATCAAAAACTTGAATTTTCAAAAAAATTCGAAAATATTATTTTATCGAGAATATTTTCTATAGTAGAGATCAAGTTAATCAGGGATGTTTTTTCAGTCATGAAATTTTCCGTTATTTCTTCATATTCTCTGTTAATTCAGTTCGGAAAAATTCTATATTTTGTGAAAAAAAGGTTCAAGTACTTTGTTTATTAATTTGTATAGTTTATTTCATTTTGAATAGAAATCATGGGCGCATATGATGATTCTTGCGAAGTATGAGTTATTGCCATCATTATTACAGCACTTCGTGCGCCGCATAGTCTTGACATTGCGTGACTACACTCGTGACCGCGGAGTGTGACACAATACGCACGCACTCAAGTGACAAGCCCGTTGTGCTGGCGAAAAAGATACATTTTCGCACGCACGACGTGACTCGCACGCCATGCGTCGAACGTGCGTGGCACGATTGTTATCTGGGTAGGTGATCACTCTTCTGCGCGGATAGTTACGGCGTGCCGGTGAATGCAACTCTTTAACGAGTTGCTGTTTTTGCTTACTCATGATAATGCAGTAAATTTACCCGATCGACAAGTGTTCTCAATTCACCGTGTACACGATCAAATAATCGATCAATGTATTGCTTGTTGGAGGCGTCCGTGGGTTCAACAGGGTTGTGTACGTGACGTAGTAGTTTATTTTCAAAATCAAAGTTGCCCTCAAGATCCACCGAGTCAGTGTGATAGATAGCTTGAGCAACTGCTCTATCTACGTACAATTTTGTAGCGCCGTCCGAGCCTTCAATTGGATCATCGATGGAAGTTAGTCTTTTATTATCGAAATCATAATGTCCATCGTACGTACGATTCTTCGAATCAACATATGCTTTATTCACCCCATCAGACGGTGCATCAGGACTGCCCACATTTTTTAATTTTTTATTTTTAAAATTCCATTCATTGTTGGAATCAGGCTTCAGTAAATCGTTGCAAAGAGTATCAATATACTTTTTGTTGACGGCATCATCATCTTTTAAAGGTGAATCGATTCGAATGATTCGGCAATTTTTTGCATCAAACTGTTCCTTGGTAAGAGCATCATATTTAACAAGCTTAAGCGTGCGGAGATTTACATCGTCGACATATTTTTTATTCGCAGCGTCACTTTCAGTTAGTGGTGTGTGTATGTGCTTGAGCCGTTTATTCTTCAAACTGTAATGTCCTTGGTCCGTAGCGGATAGAAAATTGCGATCAATATAATCTTTGTTAGCCACATCACTTGCATCGATTGGCGCCAACACATTCACTAATCTCTTGCCGTGAAAGTTGTAATTGCCATTCAGTTTTGAAATATTATCACCTTGATTACCTACGCGTACCGTGGAGACTCGTTTTGAAGCGAGATGGCGTCCAAATTTGTCGACTGACATTTCCATACTGACAAACGGTGTCGCAAAACATATCTATTTATTCAATTACTCCAGCCTCCCTCATTTCTTCAATTATTGACATTAATTCATTGTCAACGCCTGTGTGACCCGCCGCCTTGGAATTCACCAGCAATCGAAATCTATCAACAAGCTCATTTGGATTATTCCAGTATATGTAGTCTATAGGATTTTGCGTCACAACCATTTCGTTGGGAATCAAACTTTGAGTCTTGTTTGCAGCATTTTTCCCATTTAGAACTAGACCTTGCCCAGTAGATTTGCTTCGCGTTGGATTGAATAATGGGCCAATAACTTCACGCCATTTCCAACTTTTATTTCCATTCATTTGCTCGGTAGGATGATATCCGCGTTTATGTGCGCTGGATGTTAGTAATATATGTTTATATTTTGCTAAATCATCCGCATTATAATCAACGTTGTCGGGAATTCTTTTGAAAATCAGTTCGAATAGACCTGGAGTTCCCTTGTATGTTATACCATTCACTAAAATATTATCTTGTCCATCCACTTCCACTTGAGAATTACCAATCTGCCAAACACCATCTACGAAACGTATTCCGTACGTTGTATCAAACTTCCTACCCGTATCCAGAATCAAACCTTTGAAATATTCTTTACTCAATTTGCCAAAGTTTTGATCGATATAGTCCATAGCGTATTGTCGGCCATCGGGAGTTTCAAGAATTGAACGCATCAGAGATTCGGCCGATTCTTCAGGTTCCGCAGGAGTTTCGGCAACAGTCTCCAAGTCGAGGAACGCGCTGTTGTCATTATCAACGGGAGGCCGATCAGTTTCCATTGTCAAAGAATCATTCTGAAGAGATTTATTTTGCAGATCTTTCTTGTGCGGAGTGCTCGAAGGTTTAAAACGAATTAATGGTCGACCATCCTCTTCGAGATTCCACCCTTCGACGGCCTCGATCTTACGTTTAATCGGTACTAGAGGTTTTCGATCGTGTGCGGCTATATTAGTGTTATTGTTATTTACCAGCGACTTCAGCGGTTCAACAATAGGTGCTAAATTTTTTTCCAGAGCAACTTCAGCCTCAGATTGACCAACTTTGAGTGCCTGATATTTTGCACGGATAATCTTGCTCGATCGTGCAATTGCCTGTTTAATTTTCTCTTCTTTAACTTTGCTCTCCTCCTGCTTTACGTTTTTTACGGGGTCTGCTTTTGCTCGAACCATCTTGATCGTTATTCGTC
The DNA here is from genome assembly GCA_963989295.1 of Ametastegia equiseti. Classification (NCBI taxonomy): domain Eukaryota; kingdom Metazoa; phylum Arthropoda; class Insecta; order Hymenoptera; family Tenthredinidae; genus Ametastegia; species Ametastegia equiseti. Next base: position 27,705,814 of record OZ022389.1, read on the forward strand.
AAAGGACTGAGGACAACTGAGCGGCTACTACTACCACACGACGTATTCATTGAATCCTTTGCGATATCGGCCCGCGTTTAAAGGACAGTCTTTAACAATTACAAGAAAGCCGTATTTTTTTCGCCAGCAAATACCGCACAACGCGGTAAATTCTTCATAGGTCATATCCGTATTCACATGATCATCGTAAATGTGTTTAAGATTCAAATTATCCTGTTTGAATAAAATGAGAAGATTTGCATTATCGCGTATGAGATGTTTAGGGATACGTGCATATGTCTGACACAAATAAAAGCAATCAACGTGCGCGTGTCGCCCCATGGAAAAGTATTCGCGAACTACATCCTGTTTATCGCATGCTACGTCATCAAACACAAACACTGAGTTGGGTAGCGATTCACTTGGGGAAATGACGTCGCAGTTATTTGAGAATGGGAAAAAGCCAATCTCATCAACATTCGACAAAAGTCTCTCAAGATATCGATACTTGGGCTGCTCCAGCGACTTTGAATAAAGATAAACATTCTCAAATCGAACGCTGTTGCAACTCTCCAGTAAACTTACAACAACATTTGTCTTTCCACAATTGGATGGGCCACAAATTATACATCGAATTGTATTGGGTAAGAGCGCTCCATGGCGTTTCAACCTATTCGGTTCAGTTTTGCTGTCAAGATTGATGATTTGAATAGCGTGAGACTGCTTTACGAAACGCATATTTGCGTATGAGCAAGATTATTTCTGGACAAAGGTATTTATACGCTTACGGGGGAGTTTATTCATTAGTTTGGAGATGTTCATCATCGTTGATTCATCGTCCGGATCATCATTTCCAAATTGTCAGCAACTTAGTGTCGAGGAACAATTGGAATATATACCTAAAATCGTATTGCTGAAATATTTTGGCCATCGGGTACATGAGCTGTGGGACAAACTTCCGCCGCATATCACCGCTGATGCAGAAGTCTTCGGATATCGACTTTGCCTGCAACATTATAATACCGACTGCACGACTGATCACGTTGACGGCCCCGCGATACAGATAAGAAACTGCCGCCAATGCCAAAGAAGAAATTAACGGGGCGAGGTCTATTGAATCGTGCAATCAACGCTCTACCGTTTGAACTACATATACCGGGCTATCAATACTGCGGTCCGGGAACGCGTCTAGAAAAACGATTAGCGCGCGGTGATCCGGGTATAAACCCGCTTGACGCGTTTTGCCGTGAGCACGACATCGCCTATTCGCAAAGCGAAGACCTTGCGGCGCGGCATATCGCGGACCGAAAGCTCGCGGAACAAGCCGCACTCCGCGCTAAGGCGGGAAACGCGGGTCTCTTCGAACGGGCGGCCGCGTGGGCAGTTTCGCGCGCAATGAAAGCTAAAATTGAAATGGGTGCCGGATTGAAGAGAAGTAATCGAAAGAATGTAAAAACGGGATCGAGCCTGGAGACGACAAAAAGTAAAAGGCAGCCTCGAAACAAAAGAGGTGATAAGCCCAGAACTTTGCCGCTAGCTAAACGGGGAGGATTTTTACCCTTCCTAGTACCATTACTAGCAGGATTATCGGCAGTTGGAAGTTTAGCTGGCGGAGCTGCAGGTATTGCTAAATCGGTCAATCAAGCCGCCAACGCACGAAAACTATTGCTCGAGACTGAGCGACATAATCGTGCAATGGAAACTCATGGTCAAGGGCTTCGCTTAACCCCGTATAAACGTGGGTATGGCATGAAAGAAGCTGCAGGAAAGAAAAAAAAAAACACGAAATAATCGTTCTCCCTCGGGGTGCAACGACCAACGTACAACTACTTTCGTACGCAAAGCGTTTGAGAATTCCGCACTTTAAAGGGGTTTTCATGCGATCGGAACTTTCTGGAAAACGGAATCGAGTTTTAAAGAATGAGTGCGGAATAATAAATTTGGAAAACATGGATGGCCCTGGAACACACTGGGTTGCGTACATAAAACGCGACTCTATCGTCAAGTATTTCGACAGCTATGGAAATTTACCTCCGCCTATCGAATTAATTGAATATTTTGGACCGAATGTGCAAATCAAGTACAACTATGAACGATATCAAAGATACAACACCGAGATTTGCGGACAATTGTGTCTTAAATTTTTAGCGGATCATATATAAATTGCAATCAAGTTATACATTAGTATAGAAGCGGCCGCGTCATGTCTCTGACGTTTACACTCTCGGGATCGAGCTCGATTCTCAGTGCAGATTATTTTCCCCCGATTCTTTTGCCCAACATCGATGGCGCTCAATACGTGCTTGGATTGATAGATTTCGAGACCTTCAATTCTATACCCAACGTCGACGCATCAAATAATACTTTCTACTATGGTGATAACAAAAAAATTGTCATACCCGAAGGTTCCTACGAAATTGATGATTTGAATAAATATCTAATGGATGGAATGAACCTGGGAGCTACTCATGAATCTTCACCACCAATAACGTTACGACCCAATAATAATACGTTGAAAAGCGAGATTTTGTGCAAATACGAGGTTGATTTCACCAAAGACTGCAGCTTGGGTCCGCTATTAAGTTTCACCAAGCGGCGGCTAGCACCTAACGTATGGCACGAATCGGATTCACCTGTGAATATACTCAAAGTGAATATTATAAGAGTCGAGTGCAACATCACCGCGGGAGCCTATAGCAACACCAGGCCCGTTCACACCATTCACGAATTCTCGCCAAACGTGCCGCCTGGCTATAAAATCTCCGAGTCTCCTCATCATGTCATCTATTTGCCTGTGAACCAGCGCGTGATAGACAACGTAACAATTCGTATCGTTGATCAAGACCGCGATTTAATAAATTTTCGAGGTGAAGAAATAACTGTGCGCCTGCATGTGAAAAAGTCTGAATAACTGATCGTCATGTTGATCTATGGAGATTTGCACAAATATCCCGTAAACGTGCCACCTGTACTCAGTATCCAAGGGTCTGTAAGACCGACAACGTCGCACTCGGGACGTCGAACGTTAACCCCTGAAAACGTGAAATTCCTCAAGTCGCAAGGATTCATTGTAAAGTCGGAAAATGGCACATCTACTAAACATTAACGCACGCCCCATCTTTGATAATAGTATCACCCGTGTCGAAGTCCACGCTCACGCACCGTACGCAAATACATCGTACGAGAATAATGATGAAATACGAATTCCAATCCAGCAGCAGGATTTGTACGCGCTACCGTCTAATAGTTTCCTGTACATCGAGGGCACGCTTCTGAATTCTACAGCTAACCCCCAAGGTGTTTACAAGCCAATAAAAGATACTAAACTTGTAAACAATGCTATGGCATTTCTGTTTGATGAAATTCGATATGAGCTGAACGGCGTTGAAATTGATCGATGTAAAAATGTGGGGATAACGACCTCGATTAAAAACTATTTATCGTGCAACGAAAATTCGTACAAAGCGCTGGAGGTCGCCGGCTGGTCCTTATCTGGAACTTTGGCTGAATTGAATCACGGTCATTTCAACTACTGCATACCCTTGAGAATTCTATTGGGATTTTGCGAAGATTATAAACGAGTAATTGCCAACGCTCGTCACGAACTGGTTCTCATTCGTTCGAGAACTGATGCAAATGCAATCTATCAAGCACCAACGGCTAATGCAGCGGCGAAGCTGAAATTAACGAAATTGCAATGGCGTATGCCTCACATTCGTGTTGAGGATTTGCAAAAATTGGAGCTCTTACACCTTCTCGAGAGCGGTACGACAATACAGATGAGCTTCCGCTCGTGGGATTTGTACGAATATCCCGTACTTCAACAAACTACCCATCACACCTGGTCTGTAAAAACTGCTATGCAATTGGAGAAGCCGCGCTACGTCATACTAGCACTGCAAACTGATCGAAGGAATAAATTGAACGAAGATCCCAGCATATTTAACCATTGTCAATTAACTAACGTCCGCTTATATCTTAATTCCGAATCATATCCGTATGACAATTTAGACTTAGATTTCGCGCGAAAACGCTACGCTTTACTATACGACATGTACACTTAATTCAAATCATCGTATTACAACGAATCCGGAACCCCGCAACCGATGCTTGACCTGACTAGCTTTGAAACTCACGCTCCCATAGCAGTCATAGATTGCTCACGCCAAAACGAGTCTTCAAAGAGTGCATCCGTGGATATTAGACTAGAATTTCAATGCAATGTCAATGTCCCTGCAAACACTACAGCCTACTGTCTCATCCTGCATGATAAAATTGTTGAGTACAGCCCTCTGACAAATGTGGTTAGAAAAATGGTTTAATCACATATTTCGCAAACCGGTATTATGAGGAGGTGAGCGCGATTCAGGGCTCGAGAGCTATAAACATCTTCTCGAGTTACCTTTTATCGCAGAAAATTCTATATCACCATGGGACCTACATTTATCGATATTCAAGGATTTCATGGTCCGAACAGTACGTTTGTGGTGAAGGAATTTGCAGTTCTCAAAAGCAATTATAAGTTCCAACATTATCTCTTCAAACCACCGTACGCTTGGTCGGTTTTACCGAAAATTATGCAGTGTCAAGCGCTTGGTAGCAAAAGTTGTCACGGATTCAGTTGGAACGATGGATATATACCCTATTCCAAAATGCATCATCACGTTCGACCACATCTTCAAAGCGACTCAACGATTTTAGTAAAATATAAATCTGTTCAAGTTATTTTGAAGCAATTGTTCAACATTGACTCTGCATATTTAGAGAAAAATCATATAAATGATGGCGAAATATATTCTAAATGGCAGCAGCCAAGATGTGCTAGCCATCTCGGAATATGTGCAATGGAAAATGTGTTTTCGATGCGAGCAATGATTGAACGATACTTTTCTACGGGTGATGGATTGTAATGCGAAAATAAAAAGTTTTTATACTACATATGTCTGAATATTATTCATTACCTCAGGTCTAACTCAACCCCATATCCCATTCTTCGTTGGAAAGACTCTGTATGTGGCTCGCATGTGCATCCGACACATCGTTCGAATTTTAGTGGAGTGGTGCGTCATATGCAGTCTTTCAATTATCATAACTCTCATCAGCATCATTAATCTGGCAGAAGGGTTGGCAATAATTGGCACATTTTGAATTATTTATATCAGACTGGATTGATACATTTTTAAAATTTTTCTCAATCATTACTGAATGAAAACTATGGTGTTGTCGAATAATCAACAAATACGGGTTAGTCGAATGTAGAAATCAGCAGTAGGGGGTTAGTCAAAACTTATGTGCTGTAACGTTGCAAATAGATTTGGACGTTACAAGCGTTTCCCGAACCCTTGGGGGGCGTAATTACGCAGGGAAAACTAGTAAAAATCCCCGCAGGGACGATTTAGCTAGCCCCCGGGCGTATTTGACTCCGAGAGGTGACCGTGGTCGACTCTGATCTGAGACCAAATTTCTTATCCGTTTTGTTTCTTTCCAAAATACGTTCTCTTATGTGGGAGATTCGGCCTACGACCCTACCTGAGCGGGGGCATTTCCGACCAAGCTACGAGACCCTGACGGGTAAAACTGATGGAAGGTTTAGAGAGACAACGACATACGGACGCTACGCTTCGCCAAGGACTCTGGGTCCAGCCAGGAGGACGTGGGGGAGTGCCGAGGGCACTTTGCAGCGGGGGAATAGCCGGTGGATGCGATTTCCGCCGGCGAGAAGAGTCCACGAACCACGTCCTGCCGTACTACGAACCCGGAGGGCCAATTTAAATAGTCCCGCTACCAGGAGCGGCTCGATCCTAGTCCCAGGCAACCGGACTAGCAAAGAGTTTGCGAAATCGACCATCGATAAGAAAGCGCCCTGAGCGCACCGATACTGTTTGCTAGGCACTCTGCGTTAGGCTAGCGCCTAGAGCACGTGGCTCTAGTTTGGCAATAATTTTGAATTTGAATTTAGATACCCTGCGGGGCTAAGTTTAGTTAGTTTTGTGGTCCTTGGTGATCCCTGGAGGGTCTGAGAAACACCCTGAGTCTTTTTGAGGAGACTGAGTCCGGTAAGCGTCCGTTTATTTAGCCCTTTTTGGAATTTGGAACCCGTTAGCGGCGGTTTGCCATTTTGGTTTGTCCGTGCGGCCACGAGGCCGGTCTTTCGAGTCTGTTGGGTCAATTCCTGCCGAATCCCGAGTCGGCAGGCCGTGGCCAGTGTCCCTAATTTGAGTTAGTCTGAGTCGTGTTTTATGTGAGCCGTTTTTGAGGCAAAATCAGTAGTTTTCGAGTCAAAATCTAGCCCCCTCGAGGGAATTCTATGATCCGCCATGAGTGCGAGTGCGAGGGTCAGAGTCTAAAGCGGTCTCTCTCTCTCACACCTTCGAGTCCGTTACGTCAGAGTCGTATATAGGACACCACGGGTGTCAAAACATCAGGGCAGAGTTAATTTTAAGGTAGATTTAAGATCTGAGTTTGATTTCACCCGCGTGGGTATTGTTCTTGCTTAGTTGCTATTTTTTGTTATTATTTCTTTCCTTATTTTTGTTAATTGGTTCCGGGGGAAACCCCCAGCTCGTATTCAATAAATTTTGTTATTTTCTATACCCTACGTCACTCGAGTCGTCATTTGCCGAGCCTGTCAATCCCCAGTCCACCCAGACCCCTCTCCGCGGTAATGAGCCTAGCCGGCAACAGTTCAAGGCTCGAATTGTCCAGATTTGTCCCGTTTATTTTGTTAGCTGTCTCAGGTCCTAATTAATAAGTAATAGTGCACTAGTTCTATCCTCCGACCTGGTACTCCGGCTCAGGACGGGGGATGTTAAGGAATTACGTCACAAATGGCGCCCAACGTGGGGCCTGAGATTAATAATTATCATTTTTAGTGAAAATTTGAGTCCTCTTTTTGTTATACGAGTCTGCGATTTCAAATGCACTTTTGGGTCTGAGGTTTTTCTGTTTAGTCTCTTTGCTTTTGTTACTTCTCCCTTCTGCCCGGAGGAGGATTGACGGCGAATGCACTCGAATAAGCGTGAATAATTCGGTTTTAATTTTCGGGAGCCCTTATCTATTAGTACGGGCCTGATTTCGGGTATTCTTCTTTGTTTTGAGCGCGTCCTTTCTCAGTGGAGAATACCGCACGCGTTGTTGACGTCCACCCGTGTACACGTGTGTGTGACGCGGTAGTGACGGGACACTGGCAACGGAGCTCACACTAATACAGCCCAGCTAAACGCTATACTCCGATCACCTATGAATGTACCTGACTGTATTGTTTCTTTTGTAATTCCCGTGTGCATGCCTTGTGGTGGTGGATATCTTGCGATCGTCTGTCTTCCTCCGACCAACGATCAACCGTATACCGCCTAATAAGCGCAAGCTTGGTATTACCCCGAGACTTCGAACGGGGGAAAATAAAAAAAAAATACAGTCCCTTGCGGGTCAATTAGCTACAGTTAGCCAGTGAGCGGTGCATACGACGTCGCGCGCATCGACCAAAAATCCCTGAGGCGGGAAATTCAATCCCTTCCGGGAGATTGTAGAAAACCCACCTTGGAGTGGCTATTTCGTTTGTTCGGGACATTCTTGGATTTGGTTATGAACAATTTTAGTGCCTGCGTTCGATAAATAAAATTTGAGTTCGATTCCTTTTCGTTTTGGTTGAGTTGTTCGATTATCGGTTCGAGTCTGTTTACATCCGAGGAGTGGGAATAGACACTCCTCGTACCTGTGGTATGAAACAGCTGTTGGGTGACCGATATTTGAGTTGTGGGTTATTGACCCAGACTTGCTCTGTTTGTATGTCGCGGACGCGTGATTCTTAGAGATTTGAGTTCGGTTTCGCGTAGTAACACCGCTCGACGGCGAGGTGTTATTTTGTTACGCGCGTTCGAAGTTTTGCGTTTTTCCTTTTTTTGGTGTCGGCTCCGTGGCCTACAGGCGTGCATTATGGCGGTCATCGATACCCCGTATGGTAGCGCTCTGTGGAGTCTGACTCACGCTGAGCTTTCGCAGATTCTAAGTTCGTTAGAGATCAGCACGACCGGGTCGGTGGTAGTTTTACGAGACCGATACCTGCGGTATTGGCGTCGTACGCAAGGAGACGTGGCGATTCCTTGGGAACCGGAAGACGAGACCGCGTTCGCCAGCGAAGCCGCGGCCCTACCCCGAGCGGGGCCAGTCCATTCGGAACGACCTGAAAACCCCCGCGTCGTCTGTACAGCAAGTTCGGAGGCGAGACCGGTGACAACGACTACCACAAGCATAGCGTCGTCAACCACGACCCCCGTGCTAGCTACTATGTACGGAACACGGCCTACCGCGTATTCTCTGAGACCTATGGCCAGCCGAGGTTCGTTGGAATTAGATGAAGACGCGAGGGACATTAGTAGATTTCCGCGAGGGTTCTCCCCGATAGAAGAGATTCCCAGGGTGGAAACAGTCGGTCAAAATCCACTGGCACCGATCACCTACCTTAGGGAGGTAGAGAATATGTTCGCGGGGCCAATCCATTTTGAGAACGTACATTTTGGTCAGTCCGATATTCCCGCGAGTAATAGGCGAGGACCAACTTTAGTGCAGCCTGCGCGACCCCCTGCGAGGTCTGACTATCGGATACCGGAGCCCGTGTGGCGCGAACCGGAAACGACGCGTCAACAACCCGAGTGTAGGAGGGATTTTGTGAGCCCTTTTTCAGATTTCGAGCCTACGCAAGAATACGTCTGTCCACCCGCCCCACACCCGCGAGTTATACCGACCCAGACCGCTTGGGCTGAACCTCCCACGAATCGGGAGAATCTAACGGCACACCCGCAGTTAACTTTTCGCGATAGAGCTCGGGAGGTCGCGGACGCCTTGCGCAGATGGGACATAAAATTCGCGGGCGGTGGTGAGAAAAGCGCGGAGGATTTTTTGAGTCGGTTAGAGGATTGCCGTAAGTTTACTCCCCTCTCGGGTAAAGAAATTATCCAGTCGCTGCCGATCATATTTACCGGGGTAGCAGCCGAGTGGTTCAGAGTTGAGCGAGATAGCTGGAATAGCTACGAGGACTTTCAGAATGCGTTCCGAAACTGGTTCGGAGACACCACGGTGAACAAGCGGTTCCGTCAGCAAGCGGCATCGCGAACACAGGGTGAAACCGAATCGGTTACCAATTATCTGACCTGCATTCGAGGTCTGTTGCATCGTATGACCCGTCCCTATTCCCTGGAGGATCAGTTAGATCTGGCGTTTGAAAACTTGAGGCCAAACATTCGTGAAACCCTAGACCGCGATCAGATTCACAGTTTCCAAGAGTTAGCGCGAGCTGCTACAGCTCGGGAGAGAAATTTAGAATTGTCGCGTGCGTATCGCCCACCCCCATCCCCCGAGGATTCTTTTATGGCCGAACTCGCCTGAAAGGCGCAGCCAAGATCGGGCCAGAAAAACCTAGCTGTGGCTGCGGCAACCGAAGGTGGAGAGGCGAGTCAGCCAGGAGCGCCATGGAAATCCAAACCATCCAGTGCGTCAGGGCTAAGCGGGGGGGGGGGGGGGGGGGGGGGGGGGGGGGGGTCCTTGGAAAAGGCCATTGCCGAACAATTAGCGGCGCTGCAGACGAATTTGGAAAAGAAATTAGAGTCCGCGATAAAGATAGCGACAACCCCGAGGGGTAACGGCAATACAGCCACGTCAAGTCAGTCCGATTCGAGAAATTCGGGAGCTTCGGCTCAATTCAGTGCATCCCAGCCCGCGGAGCCTGCGTCTCAGGCTACCGGAGCAAGAGACGGTGGACCAACAGTGACATGTTGGAATTGCGATCGTCGGGGTCATATTTGGCGAAATTGTCCGCGGGACAAGACTCGATTTTGTCATAGATGCGGGACGAGAGATGAAATCTCCTCGCGCTGTCCGAAATGTAGTGCGGGAGACCGAACGGGGTCGCCTCGATAGGAGGTAGTCTACCTGACTTCCCCGCGATGAGTTTAGTCGGTTCCGTTTTTTTTCCTTTACAGCTCTTCGTCCGTGTCCGTTGCGTTTTTGGAATTTAGTGTTTGATCCGGTCGTATGACCCGGTGGGTATTTTTGATTACGGGTCTTCTTTTTTTCTTGGTTCATTTTTTTCTAGGGCTTGTTAAGACTAAGTTCGAGACTCAAGATCGAGTCGTAGTTAAATTTTTTGTCCGACTATGGTTACGTTAGCGAGTGAGTTTTAGTCCGTGCGTTTGCATCTCGGGGAAAAGCTAGTAACACATAATGCGAAATGCGAAGTTATAGGATTTCATACCTCGGGTCCAGGGGGGACCGCAAAGGCCTACGAATAAATCCCGAGAGGATTGAACCGATTGCCAGTCATCCGCTACCCCGGAACTGTAAGTAGTCGCGACGATCTCTCGAGGAGGCCTCTCAGTACTGTCGGTCCAATTTAGCGCTCGCGGATTCTTTGGAGTCGATAACGCGGTTTCTCCGCGAGGTTGGATGGTAGGAACAGGGGAAAGGCTAATTAGTCACGTTTGAAGAATTAACACCCGCAGTTGCCCAAACCCCGAGGGTGTCTATTGTGCGTTTTTTTTTGTGTTTTTGTTGTTTTCGATTTCGAACTTGGAATGCAGTCCTGTACGTTTCGTTTCGGTGTTGGAAAATTGGATTTCTGTTTTGTTCATCCCTTAAATGATGGTGTCCGTTTTGTCTGATGTTACGGAGGTGTTGAAACCTTCATGGGATCTTTTCGGGTCCGATTCAAGATTATTAATTTGGTTTTTTTTGTGAGTTAGGCATACGATGCGATTTGTGTCTTCTGAGACTTTACAGAAAATACTACGATTTTGAGTCTCTTGCATTTGATTATCAATTTTGTGCTATTACTTTGTGCTCTGCCTTGTTGAGTTTTGGAATTTCTTTGTCTGTTCGGGTTGACTGGAAATTGAGAATTTTGTTATTTTGAGATTTGAGATTTACGCCATTATTTGAGTCGATCTATGGAGATCGCTAGGTGTAAGACAATCGGCTGCGGCCGCCACTCGGAGTTCGACCCTTGGGTTAAGTCAGCTGACGCTTCTCGCCCCAGTGGTCCGTCTAAGGGGGGGGGGGGGGGGGGGGGGGGAGTTGTAACGTTGCAAATAGATTTGGACGTTACAAGCGTTTCCCGAACCCTTGGGGGGCGTAATTACGCAGGGAAAACTAGTAAAAATCCCCGCAGGGACGATTTAGCTAGCCCCCGGCGTATTTGACTCCGAGAGGTGACCGTGGTCGACTCTGATCTGAGACAAAATTTCTTATCCGTTTTGTTTCTTTCCACAATACGTTCTCTTATGTGGGAGATTCGGCCTACGACCCTACCTGAGCGGGGGCATTTCCGACCAAGCTACGAGACCCTGACGGGTAAAACTGATGGAAAGTTTAGAGAGACAACGACATACGGACGCTACGCTTCGCCAAGGACTCTGGGTCCAGCCAGGAGGACGTGGGGGAGTGCCGAGGGCACTTTGCAGCGGAGGAATAGCCGGTGGATGCGATTTCCGCCGGCGAGAAGAGTCCACGAACCACGTCCTGCCGTACTACGAACCCGGAGGGCCAATTTAAATAGTCCCGCTACCAGGAGCGGCTCGATCCTAGTCCCAGGCAACCGGACTAGCAAAGAGTTTGCGAAATCGACCATCGATAAGAAAGCGCCCTGAGCGCACCGATACTGTTTGCTAGGCACTCTGCGTTAGGCTAGCGCCTAGAGCACGTGGCTCTAGTTTGGCAATAATTTTGAATTTGAATTTAGATACCCTGCGGGGCTAAGTTTAGTTAGTTTTGTGGTCCTTGGTGATCCCTGGAGGGTCTGAGAAACACCCTGAGTCTTTTTGAGGAGACTGAGTCCGGTAAGCGTCCGTTTATTTAGCCCTTTTTGGAATTTGGAACCCGTTAGCGGCGGTTTGCCATTTTGTTTTGTCCGTGCGGCCACGAGGCCGGTCTTTCGAGTCTGTTGGGTCAATTCCTGCCGAATCCCGAGTCGGTAGGCCGTGGCCAGTGTCCCTAATTTGAGTTAGTCTGAGTCGTGTTTTATGTGAGCCGTTTTTGAGGCAAAATCAGTAGTTTTCGAGTCAAAATCTAGCCCCCTCGAGGGAATTCTATGATCCGCCATGAGTGCGAGTGCGAGGGTCAGAGTCTAAAGCGGTCTCTCTCTCTCACACCTTCGAGTCCGTTACGTCAGAGTCGTATATAGGACACCACGGGTGTCAAAACATCAGGGCAGAGTTAATTTTAAGGTAGATTTAAGATCTGAGTTTGATTTCACCCGCGTGGGTATTGTTCTTGCTTAGTTGCTATTTTTTGTTATTATTTCTTTCCTTATTTTTGTTAATTGGTTCCGGGGGAAACCCCCAGCTCGTATTCAATAAATTTTGTTATTTTCTATACCCTACGTCACTCGAGTCGTCATTTGCCGAGCCTGTCAATCCCCAGTCCACCCAGACCCCTCTCCGCGGTACTGAGCCTAGCCGGCAACAGTTCAAGGCTCGAATTGTCCAGATTTGTCCCGTTTATTTTGTTAGCTGTCTCAGGTCCTAATTAATAAGTAATAGTGCACTAGTTCTGTCCTCCGACCAGGTACTCCGGCTCAGGACGGGGGATATTAAGGAATTACGTCACAGTGCATAAATAGCGCAGGGGAAAATTGTTAATTGTTGTATTTCATAATGTAGTACAGCTGAGATATATACAATGTAATGTAGTATTCATAATAATGAAAAATGAATGAATATATTTCAAAACGATTAACGCTATATTATTCTAGAGTATCAACATCGATCATTGTAGCCCGTTCCCCCGCAGCCGCCTTCATTAAGATGTGTAGACCACCTCCAATCAAATCGCAGTCAATTATTGATTCCACATCAAAGTCGTCGCTACTCATTATTACTTTTTTTGATTCTTCTTCGTCACACGTATTCTCCTCCATCATCGTTGCAAGCCGGTTGACGTAATGATTTACGCGCAATTTGACACTTTCCAATGTTTGTGTCAATTCCTTAATCACTGCATCAATGCTAGGTGTATGGTTTCGCAGATTCATATATGTATTCGCCATCATAGCAATATTAATCGCTGCATCAGTTGCTGATGATGATACAACTATTGCGCATTTTTTATACATCTGGCGGCATACAACATATAGGCTACCTTCTCGATTCAGTAGTATCGTCATTTCAAGCTCTGATGTAGGTAATTTACCTGTTTTTAAATATTCTGACAGAATATCGCCATTCTCTCGCAACTTTTGCCAGACGCGGGAATTAAACGTTATACTTCTATTTCTACTGTTATCAGCCAGGAGAAAAACGACGTTGCAGGTCAAATTGCTTTCTATTTGAACTCCAATCTCCAAACTTTTTGATCCACATTTATTCAAATCATATTTTCGTTAGAGAATAACGTAAGTCAAATCTGTACACGCTTTCGACGTCGACTGAATTCCCACCATCCGCGGCTTCTTTGCACCTGGAGAGTTTGCAGTATTTGAGGAACTCGAGCGTTTACATCCGGGTGGGTACGGTATTGCAGTTTGTGTTTTCTCGAAGGATTTAGGATTTGAGCAGAGTACCCAATGTTGAATTCCATCGCACGTCTCTTCATGATATTTATTAGCATGATCTTCAAAAGTCATGGAAGCCATTGCGCTGATGTAAAAGTTAGAAACGTCTACACTGGTAGCAGATGCTGATATGTCTGATGTCTACTGCACGCGTCGAGGCTGGTTTTATACTGTTCTCGAAAGATTTTGGTTCAAAAATACATATTTTTACAATATTGAAACTATGTATCGCCTAAGGTGATTGAATAATTTACGTATGAATACATACAAACTGACTACTTTTTCATCCAATATTGAAACTATGTATCGTCTCAAGGGTAATTGACCAGGGTCGTTCGCCTCCTATTTGAGGTAAAAATGTGTATTTTTATCTACAATATTGAAACTATGTAGCACCTAGGTCATTCACCCTGCCCATGCAAGTCTCAACTTGTCACCCCCATCCATGCAGGTCTTGACTTGTCTCAGATCATTCACCCTGTAGTCGTTCACCTCGTATCGCAGGTGAAGAATATATATTTTTACAGTATTGAAACTATCTATCGTCTCAAGGGTAATGGACCAGGGTCGTTCGCCTCCTATTTCAGGTAAAATTACATATTTTTTTCTGCAATATTGAAACTATGTATCGCCTAGGTCATTCACCCCCGCCTGTGCAAGTCTCGACAGATCATTCACCCTGTAGTCGTTCACCTCCTATTTCGGGTAAAAATGCATATTTATTCTGCAATATCGAAACTATGTATCGCCTAGGTCATTCACCCCTGCCTATTCAGGCCTCGACTTGTCCAAGGTCATCGCAAATATTCAAAAAAATATTCCAATTAAAAAAATATTCCAATTAACATACCTGGTGTCTGAAAAAATGCGGCCAATCAATATACCCGGTGTCTCTATCGGCGAAGTGGTCCAGAACCCGCCTATGTGGTAAAATCGTCAAAAGTGGTCCAGAACCCGTATACCTTAACTACTGTTCGCCCCTGTTTACGTTCGACCAAGTCTTCGCCCTCACAGCTCTTTGAATTATGTCATACTTTGAGAAAAATCGATGTTTCGTGTTTGAACGAAGATTTCACCATGAAGGACGGGGCACAATTATCCAGAAAATTTTGTTTCGAAAAGTACACTTCTTTCCGATGAATTTCATATACTCACATTTTGTAATCCGACTGATAGATGCAGAGATACAGGCGTTTAAACGTTTGACGATCATCGCGAATTGCGAATTTTCAAAAATATGTAAATCGAAAACGAATTGAGATAAAAATTCGAAATAAATCACAAGCACTCCTTTCAGTCTACCGAATATCAGAAAAAAAAATCAAAAAAATCGAGAGGGGTGAGGGTCAAAAGCTGTCCCGGTTGGGCTGGAATTCCCCATTTGTATTGTCGCATAGTGAGGGTTCATACAAATAGCAGATAATCTACAACTGCAATCGATTTCGAATTAGTTATGTCCCCCGTTCATGTTTATTCGATTGATTCGATCACATCTATTGCAACTTTCTGGCAGCTGTTCCCAGATCGGTAGATCGTCGGGATCTGACAGGGTTGTCGAGTTCAAGTTCAGATCCTTAGATGTTTTTAGAGAATTTTCATTAAATTAATATGGAACTACGCTAAGTCTAGAAACTCCGGCTAGATTTGGGTTAGGTAAAGTAAAAGGAAATCACACATCTGGGTGTATTCCCACCAGTACTGTGATTGTTTGAGATAGGTTCGACGGATCTGGGTGTCTACACACCAGTACTGCGTAGGATAGAATGCAGATCCGAACGTATTCCCGTTAGTACTGCGTTTTGGAAAAGGATGCAGATCCGAACGTATTCCCGTTAGTACTGCGTAGTGGAAAAGGAAACAGATACCCGCCAGTACTGTATTTGTGGAAAGGAAGCAGATCCGAGCGTCCATCCGCTAGTACTGCGTTTGAGGTGATGTTTGGGAAGAGAAGTGATTTCAGAAAGATAGAAATAATAAGGTTATGATTTTTATGAAAGATAAAAAACCAAAAGGGAATTTGAGTTTAACAAAATATGGAATAAACTTAAATTATAACAAAAGAAAACTGTAATTTCTATTCTAATGGCTCTGCGAAATGATCATTTCTTTTAATTTTTCTAAATTTATAATGCTAGAATTAAATTAATGCTAGTTCTGTCTCGATAGGTTTTGGTTTTAGTTTTATGTTTTCTAGGTTATCTGTCACCTGTGACTCTGAAATTAGAGGTCAATTCCTTTTAGAGCGAATTGCCGATATTACTCTAAATTTATCTGACTCTAAAATTTCATTTAGAGCGATTTCTGTTCATCATTTAAAAAGCGCTTTGCTCGAAATTTTATTTTACTTGTCTGATTTGTCTGAAGCTAACAAGGAGAGTATCGTCATTCCGGGTACCAGTTTTCGACCAAACTGCTAGGGGTGTTTCTTGGGCCAAAATATGAGGCTCACCATTCACAGTTCGATCTCATAGGCCCTTTGAGTTTTAACGTTGCCAAAGTTTGGAAAATATTTCAGAATTCCGCGCCTTTCGGGTTGTCTCAGAATTTCACCATAAAACTCAGTTTCGTGACTCATCTTGACTGGAAATAGATTATCCTATGAAGAATGAAGTATTCGCACCCTGAAAATTGCAATTTTTCAATAAAAGTGCAATTTTCAGGGTGCGAATACTTGGAAAGGAGTATTATTCATGCCTACTTGTTGTTAAATATTCATCCAATGTACTGTCAGTCCATTGAGATACCATTTCAATTTGAGTCCTACGCAGAATGAATACCTGCGACTCGTCGGAAGGCGTAGCTCGAGGCGCAGCTACTGATCCTGGTAGATAATCAATATTTGACCTCATCTAGAATATCTTCCCTTGAACTGCACTTCAAAAGCTGCACATTACCACGTAGCATCAATCTCCATAAATTCATGACAAAGATTTTTCATTAAGGGAAGTCCCTACTGAAATTGTCGTAAAATGCATTTTATCATTTTTCACATGGCCAATAGAAATCGCATTACAAAACTGTCACATAGTATTTCAGATTATGGTAGGATATGTTTTGAAAAAAAGTTTACATTTTCTGCGATGAAAGTTCCTGCGCAGGGAACCTTTCGCAGAATCTCTCCGTCGCAGAATCTCTTCTTCGCAAGGCTGCGAAAGGCTCCTTGCGCAGGAATTTTCATCACAGGAAATTGAAACTTTTTTTCAAAATATGTCTTACCCTAATCTGAAATAGTATCTGACAGTTTTTCGATTGGATTTTTTGTGGCTATTTTAAAAATGACAAACTGCTTTTCAACACAATTTCAGTAGGCTCTTCCCTTTAAAAAAAATACTGTATTCATGCGAAGTAGGTGTATCGGTAGAGTCGTCAACCAGGTTAGTTTTTAATCGGACGCACATGAAGGAATCGGATTGATTAATTTCCATATTACTGTAATACAAACAAATCACATTTTATGTTTACAATTTCGCCGACTAACAGCTTCTGCGAGTATAAAACTATAACAATAATTTGTTGACACGACTGTTATTTACAGGCAGGCAGAGCCGCAGAGGTTGACAGATCTTTCTTTTTCCGCCGTCGGTTATATGCTCTTGTATAGCGGCATTGACAGATCTAGATAATGTAAATCGATGCTCACGCGCAGACGACGCGTTCTAGTGAGACGTTGGGAAGCTACGTGCGATTGGTCGGCTTTCAAATATCCACCAATGAGATGCTTTTTTCTGATGGAGTGCAGATTGTTTGCATAATTGCATTGTAGATCTGACAACCTCCGCGGCTCTGCCTGCGTGTAAATAACAGTCGTGTCAACAAATTATTGTTATAGTTTTATACTCACAGAAGCTGTTAGTCGGCGAAATTGTAAACATAAAATGTGATTTGTTTGTATTACAGTAATATGGAAATTAATCAATCCGATTCCTTCATGTGCGTCCGATTAAAAACTAACCTGGTTGACGACTCTACCGATACACCTACTTCGCATGAATACAGTATTTTTTTTAAAGGGAAGAGCCTACTGAAATTGTGTTGAAAAGCAGTTTGTCATTTTTAAAATAGCCACAAAAAATCCAATCGAAAAACTGTCAGATACTATTTCAGATTAGGGTAAGACATGTTTTGAAAAAAAGTTTCAATTTCCTGTGATGAAAATTCCTGCGCAAGGAGCCTTTCGCAGCCTTGCGAAGGAGAGATTCTGCGACGGAGAGATTCTGCGAAAGGTTCCCTGCGCAGGAACTTTCATCGCAGAAAATGTAAACTTTTTTTCAAAACATATCCTACCATAATCTGAAATACTATGTGGCAGTTTTGTAATGCGATTTCTATTGGCCATTTGAGAAATGATAAACTGCATTTTACGACAATTTCAGTAGGGACTTCCCTTAATGAAAAATCTTTGTCATAAATTTATGGAGATTGATGCTTTGTGGTAATGTGCAGCTTTTGAACTGCAGTTCAAGGGAAGATATTCTAGATGAGGTCAAATATTGATTATCTACCAGGATCAGTAGCTGCGCCTCGAGCTACACCTTCCGACGAGTCGCAGGTATTCATTCTGCGTAGGACTCAAATTGAAATGGTATCTCAATGGACTGACAGTACATTGGATGAATATTTAACAACAAGTAGGCATGAATAATACTCCTTTCCAGATATTTACAGCCCTACATGGGAAGGGCCGCTGAATTTTTTAATTTTTCGACCTAACCTATAAATTTTTACATTAAAACTTGCAATTTTTCAATAAAAGTGCAATTTTCAGGGTGCGAATACTTCATTCTTCATAGGATAATCTATTTCCAGTCAAGATGAGTCACGAAACTGAGTTTTATGGTGAAATTCTGAGGCAACCCGAAAGGCGCGGAATTCTGAAATATTTTTCAAACTTTGGCAACGTTAAAACTCAAAGGGCCTATGAGATCGAACTGTGAATGGTGAGCCTCATATTTTGGCCCAAGGAAACACCCCTAGCAGTTTGGTCCGAAACTGGTACCCGGAATTACGATACTCTCCTTGTAAGTTCATCGAACAGCTCAAGGCGAACTGCCGATGTTACCAATGATTGACGGTATGAAATTTTCTAAGTTTTAAATTTTACATGCAGCATTGGCTATGAAATTTTTCCAAGTTAGAAATTGAAGCTAAATTCACCAAACATCTCAAGACGAAATGCCGGCGTACCAAGGGTTTTTGAAGCTAGTAACGGTGAAAAGAGTCGGCGAGCGTTTTGCATCGGCTGCTCGATGATTTGTAATTCTATACGACCGTGTGCCTATTGCTACGAATAGATCGCTAAACGAAGGAATTGGGAGTCAGTGAGCTCTTTGCCACACTGCTCAGATTTATTTCGCTGTGGGTCAGCGAGCGCTATGCTTCGACTGCTCCCGGCCTCCCGAGAGCTGATATTCCGCTGGTTTTATGCGTTTGGGCAACCTTGCCCCGGCCCAATCATGTTTCGCGTCCTGCCCCGACCCAATCATGTCGCGTTTGACCTGTCGCTGCCGTTCAGTGGTGTGATGCGCGCGTCGCGCAGTCGACTCAGGCTGCTGATCAGCTGACACGTTGCATTATAGTATACAGTCTTTCAAAAAATTAACGCGGAGCAAAACGTAGGGCTGATATAAGAGCAGGTCAGAAGCAGATATTCGATGATTTTCCTGCATATATCGTAAATTTCAGCGTTACAGTCGAGGGAAATCTGGAACGAGCCGTCACTCCAGGGAGGTTATGTTGCCTAGACTCGTCTCTATTATTGCGGATTCTTCCAAGAACGGAAAGGAAGCAATTACAAGTAGAAAAATCCAAAATTGATACGATAAGATTGTTTGATGATTTTAAAGCAATTATTGTCATTTCATGATACAGTAGTGGAATCCGAAACAAGCAGTCACTCGACGGAGGCCAGGTTCCCCAGAGGTGTACTGATTATTGAATTTTTTCAAAAAAATGACAGATAGCTGCAGGCCAATTACAGTACGGGTGAAACTGCAATCCAAAATTGATGAGGAACAATCGTCTGATAGTCATTTCAGCCTTTGATATAAATTTTTCTAAGCGAGCGGTTGATTCTGAAATCAGCGCCCATTTACATGAGGTTATAGTCGTACCTCTCTCTCGTTAGTGTTCATTTTTCGTAAACTCGAAGGGGAGAAATTGAAAATTACGGTGGAACAATTATAAACAAATGAGGCGCAATTATCCGATGACCATTCGAGCGTCCGACATCAATTTTTTCCGAAAAATAGGTGAATTCGAATTCGGCGCCCACCGAATGGAGGTTAGGTTCAGCTCGCTCGCGTTAATTGTTCTTTTCTTGAAAACTAAGAGGAAGCAATTAGAAATGAAGGTGGAGCAATTAAGAGCAATCGAGGAGCAATTATATGGCATATGGCAAATCGTCGAAATTCTCCGCGTATATTATTAGGTCAACTGTGAAGTAGTCTACGATAACCGTTCCCCCTCCACTTTCTCTCGGGCTTGTGCTTTGCAACATTTGGGTCAGTTCCGGACCTTGAGGTCATGGAACTGGCCTTCGGTTAAGGGTTTTTTGTTCTCTTAGGATAGAAGGTGTTTTGAATTTATTTATTCAAAAAAGTTTGAACTGCGTCTTAATATCAATCGGGGAAGAATCTGTGGTAGGTGACTTCAGCAGATCCGGACAAATTGGTTGCTAGGACTGCAATCGGTCGAGGAGGGGTTTACAGACTCGGGTGCATAGGAGCGGGTCCATGTCATTATACTAAAAAAAAAAAAACCAAAAAAAAAACACTCGAATCGCGGATCTTTGCGCCCTCCGAGGAATCTTTAGTACTATGGAAAAAAAAAAAAAAAAAAAATAGAAGTTCACGGATTTCGAAAAATTTTCAAGAATGGCGGAGTTACGGGTGTTTGAATTGTTTTGCACTACTTAGTTTGCAAATTCATATCTCCGAAACCATTGATCGCAGCCGAATGATCTCGAACTCATTTTATTCATAAAAGAAAGAGCTACTGTCAAAAAAAATTGTCGAAAAAAAAAATTTCTACAAGTTTTTTGCTTCATTGTTTTCCAAAATTCGGCCGCCATTTCCAAACGGCACGGTGAATTTCATGGAGACAATTTTTTTTGAATAGCTGGATCTTTTCCCTTTGAATTCGTGAGGAAAAATTTATGGAGACCATACTAGGTCTAGTGAAAAAATTAAAACGTGTCACCGCGCGTGCCGTTCCACGGTGGCGCTGCTCCAGCAGGAGCTGGAGCTGTTTCACGTAGCCGTTGAATTTCATTCAATGTTTCGCTATTTTCCAGGACTATCTTCTCTCGGAAAATAGTCATTCAATTACTTTAGACTCCCAGAGTATGTCTACTGGTTATTTTCGCTTGGAATTATACCTGTTCCGCAAAGTCTAGCACGGATATTAATTTCCAGCACATGATTTCATTGCAAAGCAGCAAAGCATTTATTGGCAGGAGACGAAAGAAACCGTGAAAGTTGTTGAATTTCTAGTCGTGTGTGGTTTCGCTGACAATCATGCGTTTTTTGTACAAGATTCCACTCAAGGGTTCAACTAGAGTAATAATCAGGCGACTATCCATCCAATCGTAGTTTATTATAAAAGTCACGGCGAGGAAGAGTTGAACCTTTTTAGTTTTGTAATAATTTCAAAGTGTCTGAAACATAATACGATCGCAGTTGATTTATCAAAAAAAAAAAAAAAAAATAATTGATTGACTTAATGGGAGAGAAGTTTCGGGGTACAATTACTATTAAAAGAAAAGTTTTTCTCAGAGGAGCAGTTTCCCAGTATAAAAATGAAAAGAATTTCATGAACATCACGCATCATTTTGAAGCCTTTGGATTTCAAGCTGAGTGGCATTTTTTGGCTACATCACATAGCAAAGGGCCATGTGATGGGGTAGATAGGGCGAGTTTACAATGGATTGGCAATTCAGATCCTATTCAAACACCGCTGGATTTGTGTAATTGGGCATGCTCTTATTTCAGGAGCATATCTTTTGCCTACTGCAGAACATACAGCAGAAGAAGCTATTTCACGAAATCGATTCGATGAACCTTTGATGGTTCGTGGCACTCTGAAATTACATGCAGTCATTCCAATTTCTGATGAATTTATCAAAACGGAATTATCTTCCGCATCAGAAAATTTTGATCATGTAAAAGTTGAGAATTAATATCCAACTTGTGACGATAGACATAGTTTAAACGTGCGCGCCAATATGAATACACATTTGACTAAGATACTTAATATGTCGATTGACTAAAGCCGTTGACGGAAAGAGGTCAAGTACATAGGAAGAAAGAACTTTCTCTCTTGCGAAGATCGTCGATCGATAAGGACGTGTTGGGAGTTGCTCCGTCACCAGAAAGACTTGTAAAATAATGATTTCATCGTATAAATGTATCTAGTTTATTAATAATTTTGACCACAACAAGTTAACTTTAAAACAACACTTTAAAATGAATTTCTAAAAGAAAAGGATAATTTAGAGAGAAAACTCACCAAACACCACATCTACGAAAACGATAATTTAGAGAGAAAACTCACCAACACCACATCTACGAAAACGACAATTTAGAGAGAAAACTCACCAAACGCTACATCTACGAAGACGATGATTTAGAGAGAGAACTCACCAAACACTACACCTACGGAACGTGCTGAATTAACTGAACCTAAAATCTACGAAACTGAAAGATAAGTCCAAAAAACGACGATAATTTAGAGAGAGAACTCACCAAACACTACATCTACGGAACGTGCTTAATTAACTGAACCTAAAATCTACGAAACTGAAAGATAAGTCCAAAAAACATTAGCAAAAACAATTATTCTTTTCACCGATCACATCTCGTACAAAAATAATAAAATGTAATCTCTTCCCAAGAAGCATCGATTTTAAAACTGCATGGATGAATGAATGTGAATGTATGACGATTTTAATGATATTTCTTTTATAAAAGAGAAAGAAGTTTTAGTAAAATATTTTTTTTGTGTTTTATTGATAGTAAATTATATATTGACTGCAAAATCTAAAGATGTTTGATAATAAAAAATATGAATGACAAAGTCAGACACACATATATATTGATGTTTTTTTTATTTATTTTGAATAATTATTTCACACGTGAATCGAAAAACCTTCATTAATACAAGGAAAAGTGATTTAAAAGATCACAAACTTGCGTGTCCAACTAAGCGTTATCGAGCGCAATTTCACTCAAAACATTGGCCCTTTTTAGAGTCACTTAAATTTTGCAGAAATCGATAATTTCCATTCCACGGAGCATAACTACTAGCTCTTCTCTGCAAAGTTACGAGAGAATTACAAAAAAGTCACAGTCATTATATTGCACAAACCTATTGCAATGGAACCAGAACGTTGATTGCCGCACAGGGGTGTTCAACAAACAATAACCGTGCTGAAATTTTCGGAACAGGTATAATTCCAAGTAAAATAACCAGTAGACATATTCTGCGAGTCTAAAGTATAAGTTGAATAACTATTTTCCGAGAGAGGATAGCCCTGGAAAATAGCGAAACATTGAATGAAATTCAACGGCTACGTGAAACAGCCAGCCTGCCGGAGCAGCGCCACCGTGGAACGGCAAGCGTGGCGACACGTTTTAATTTTTTTCTCTGGACCTAGTATAGTCTCCATGAATTTTTTTCACGAATTTAAAGGGAAACGATCCAGCTATTTAACAAAAATTGTCTCCATGGAATTTACCGTGCCCTTTGGAAATGGCGGCCGAATTTTGGAAAAAAATGACGAAAAAAACTTGAAGAAATTTATTTTTTTCTCGTAGATATTTTTTTAACAGTAGCTCTTTCTTTTGTGAATAAAATGGGTCCGAGATCATTCGGCTGCGATCAATGGTTTCGGAGATATGAATTTTCAAACTAAGCAGTGCAAAGAAAATTCAAACACCCGTAACTCCGCCGTTTTTTAGAAATTTTTCGAAATCCGTGAACTTCTATTTTTTTTTTCAGAGTACTAGAGATTCCTCGACGGGCGCAAAGATCAGCAATTTGAGTGTTTTTTTTCTGAGTGAAATGACATGGACCCGCTCATATACGCAAATATGTGGGGAATTCCATGCCGTTTCAACCTGGGTTTGTCCCTTCACCTCACGGATTGCGCTCGTGATTTTTTATATAATTGTTCCCACTCCGAAAAGCACTAATTATTTTTTTCAGATTTTTGCGATTTGATTCGAAATTTCTAGAATTTTTGAAAGCCGTCGTATTGATCGACACAAATTAAAATTCTGAAAAAATTCTCAAAAATCAAGTGTCAAATATCAAAATTTTTGAGCGTATAGCCGAAGTGGGCAGATGTTTCCTTCTTACTGTTTCCAAGCCCCAGGTTGAAACGGCATGGAATTCCCCATATACATGCATGGTACGAAAATATAACATTGTGACTTTATTTTATAACCATAAGTATATTTCCTTTTACTTGTAGTAGCGGGACTATACGACTATACCGTTACAATTTTGATCCATTGACTAAGTGTTTGAGTGGATACTATTCTGTGTGGTTTTTTAAATGATATGAACAGGGATTTTATCTCACCCCGAATATTTTCAGTTCGGTTAATGTCCGTTTGTAACGCAGATGAAGCGCAAATATTCTCGTCGCTGAAAAAAGAGAGGACCATGCAGAAGAGGTTGCCTTCTTGCCGGACCCGAGGTCTTAATACGTGCTGGGATTTGTATTTCTATTTTGTTCTGGGATTTTTTCAGATTTCGTAAGTCTATGAGAGAAAGTGTTTGAATTCTCTGACCAGTTACCAAGGCTAGTAGAGTTACCAGCTTTTGAGAAAGATGTTCGAACGGTATTTCATTGTTCGGAGAACATTTAGCTAAATAATCAGAGACTATCTTAGGATTCCAGATTGCATCATATTTAGGATGAGAGGGTCGAAGATTAGCAACGCCCTCACAAAAACGTTTGATACTAGAATATTGCCCCACCTCTGGACCTAATATTCAGGCTAAAGCCGAACGATATGAATTTATAGAGCCGTAAGAGGCTCCATTGTGAAACTCAGAGATGAGGAATTCTAAAATCAAACAAACCTGGGCTTTGAAAATGTTTAAATTTCGTTCTCGGCAGAAAAATCACCATTTTTTGATCGGGCCTTCATATTGACGTAGAGAAGGCGTAGACAGAGGGGATATTGAAATATCCAAAGATTCAGACGGAATATCTCTTAAACTCAAAGCTTTCCTGATGATATCCCTGCCGCCGCCAGGGTAAGCTGTGCCCATAACGGGTGAGGTTCCCTATTGGAAGAACGCAAAAGGTTGGCATTTGGATCAAAAATAATAGGTTCGTGCTCAAACATAGACAAGCAAAGTGGGGACCAACGTTGTGAAAGCCAGAATGGAACTATAGAGGATTCCTCTGGAACCCTCGCATCTGATCTTATAACGGAGAATTTTGAGAATAAGTGCAAAAGGTGGAAAAGTGTAAAAATAGAACGGCGACCAATCAATTGTGAAGACCTCTGTGTAGCTAGCCCCCCCACCTTACTCAAAACAAAAAGCACAGTGCCAGAAATTACGAGCTATTTGTGAGCTTTCAGATAAATCGTATCGCGATTTCTGAGCTCGTACCCCTGAGCAGGAATTGGCGTTTTTGAGTGGGGGGGGGGGGGGGGGGGGGGGGGCAAGAACGCGCGTAGCCAGCCCCCCCACGCTCAGAAAGTACGATGAAAAAAAATACCTGAATTATGAGCACTTTATGAGTTTCTCGAAAAACTCGATCCCGATTGTTGAGCTCCAACCCCTGGCCGGCAAAATCGGTTTTTTCGAAGCAGGTGAGCTCGAAGCGTACGCAGGCAGCCCCCACCTCCTCGAAGTTCGTAGAAGAATATAGAGAAATACGAAAATGATAAGAGATTCACGAGCCGAGAGTATAAACTGTCTCCGATTTTTGAGCTGCAACCCCCGAAGACCTACCCCCCGTAATCTGACGCGACAAGAGTAGAGTACCTTGAAAATTTCACGAATCGAAATCTAAGAAATATCATTTTGATCAGTGATTTATGAGCTCTCCGAATATCACCGTCTCCGATTTTTGAGCTGCAACCCCCGAAGACCTACCCCCCGTAATCTGACGCGACAAGAGTAGAGTAGCTTGAAAATTTCACGAATCGGAATCTAAAAAATATCATTTTCATCGGCGATTCATGAGCTCTCCGAATATCACTGTCTCGATTTTTGAGCTGCAACCTCCGAAGACCTCCCCCACGTAATCTGACGCGACAAGCGTAGAGTACCTTGAAAATTTCACGAATCGAAATCTAAGAAATATCATTTTCATCGGCAATTTATGAGCTCTCCGAATATCACTGTCTCGATTTTTGAGGTGCCACCCCCGAAAACCTACACCCCTTAATCTCTGACGCGACAAGAGTGAAGTACCTTACAAATCCAATGATTTGACATCTGAAAAATCTGAAACTCTTTACCGATTCATGAGCGCTGTATCAGATTGTCTCGGAACCTTTTTATGCAGATCGGAAAAGGTGAAAGTAAATTGTTCGCAAGGTCAAATTATCTCCCGAAACAGTGAAGGGGTATTGAGATCTCAATTAGTACTGTAACAGGACGTTTGCATGTTCCAAATCTATAGCTCAACAGTTTGGTGTCATCAAAGTGTTAAACGTCATTGCACACTCTCGTGTCATATGGAGCTCGTTCGTCTGCAACAGGATAAGGTAAGTTATCTACGATTTCCATTCACTGAAGAATTTCTCGCTTTTCATTCAGAATGACACGTGAAAAAAAAAAGTTTCTTATCAGTGGTCGGAATTACTTTCGTCGCATCAAGGGGATGGAGATAGACAAGTCGTCAAATTTACTGATTGAAAATATTGAATGGGAAATATTAATAAGTCTTCCCCAACAGGTTGTACAAATTTTCTTGACTCAAAACGTTCGTCCTTCAACAGATCTGCTCAACCTTAATTTTTTCCGAGAATCAAATAATATTTGGATTTTCTCACGGATTGTTTGTTTCATCATGTCATTTCGTCAATTTTCATCTAATATTATTCGAGAAGAAATCGTTATCAATGCCGATTTTTGGGTTTCTTTCAATCAGTGTTCGAAACGATAGATGCGACTTGCAAAAACCAAATCAAGAATGGGTTCTTCTGCACAGAGTTGAGTTTCCGAAAAGAATATCAGTTGTTCAACGACGGAGGATAGAGGATCTACTAGTCCAGCAATTTTCCGGACCCCGATTGATCTAATTAACGGTTCAAGGATTAGAGTTTCGGGGACTTATACGACCCTTGCTGGCCCCTGGACCACGTACTCGTTACCCGAGATTCCTTAGTGTATGTTGCGGAATCTAGCGCGTTGCCTGGAAGCGCACTATAGTCCGACAAGGTATTCCTGAAACTACCCACCTCGAGGTAGAGCCTTCAGTTCATTACCTGATTCCTGTACTGGCGTACACTTGACGTATGCCTCAACCGTGGCCACGTGGTTGCCGCTTCCTGGCAAGAGCGCTCACGTGAGAATCTTATAGCTGCATGTCGGTGTCGGCTCATCGGTCGAGCTGACACGACGCAACGTCCGAAAACCCGTGTAGCCAACTTCTAGTCTTGAGTATTTGCCTACCTTATCTTTCATAGTCCCGCGTAGTCACCCTCATTACTTCCGAATATCGCAAGAGCATCCGTATATTAACTAGGAAGCCCCTATCCGCTGGCACGAATCATTGACATCCGAATGTAGTAGGGCTGTGCGATTTATCGAATAATCGAAGATTTCGATTAATCGTTTTTTCGATTAATCGATTAGCATTTTCGATCAATAAAAAATGTCGATTAATCGATTTATCGAAAAAACGATTATTCGAAAATGTCGATTAATCGATTAATCGGAAAAACGATTAATCGAAAACGTCGATTAATCGATTAATCGGAAAAACGAATCATCGATTAATCGGAAAAACGAATCATCGAAAACGTCGATTAATCGAATAATCGAAAAACGATTAATCGATTAATCGAAAAAACGATTGATCGACATTTTCGATTAATCGCACAGCCCTAGAATGTAGTCACGTGGGATGGTGTACTGCACGTAACGTGCGGTCAAAAGCTAACTATCCCTTTACTTGAGATTGTCTCGTCTAGAGTTGTACCCTTTTTTACACTAGGATTTGACACCTCCTTTCGGGTTTCAAAATAAGTTTGAAAAGTGTAGCAAAAATGAAGAATAGTGAGACAGAAGACTCGACAATCCGAAACATTTTGGGAAAGAATGAAGTGACTACAAACGCGGTGAACCCGAGCTCAACCCGGAGTACGTTCCACGCCTGTGAACGAGGCAAGAAGATAGGTTTATACTTTTGTAGTTGTCTTACTTTCCCTGGGTTACTATGAAGTTTAAATTAGCAGGTAATATCTAGCAGGTAATATGGCCGAGTAGCCCTTAACTTCTTTCCACGGGGTGAGCAAACGATGAAATTGGTAGGATCGTCAATAAAGCTCCCATGAAAACTGTTGGGATCGAGGTTTTATAGGCGGATTAAAGAATAGATAATAATTGATGCGCGTGTTTATTTCAGAGCCGCAAGCGGAAGTAGGTTTATTGAATATAACATGGCGGGCGGCTTTTGTGCCGCTACAATATGATTGGTGGGATCTAGAGCGGTGAATTTCAAAACTAGAATGATTCGTTTACCTTATTCTACACCCCCCCATAAACGAATATCTACGCTTTTGTTAGTATTGCACCCCCAAATTATTACTACAGTGTTTCAGCTTTGGACTGGATAATGCTTTGGTTAGTGCGTCAGCTAACATTTCTTCAGTAGGTATATAGTTTACAACAATTTCCTTGTTAGCTAAGTGCTCTCTTATAAAATGATGACGGATGTCTATGTGTTTCGTTCGCTGGCGGAATCCAGCAGTGTTCGCTAAGTCGACGCTGCCCTTGTTGTCACATAGGATCGTCGTTGGATTCTCTACAGACTGCGGGTCTAGCTCTCTTGCCAACGTTCTTAGCCACAATGCTTCTTGGCATGTTGCTGCTAGAGCCATATATTCGGCTTCGGTTGTCGAGAGGGCCACTGTCTTCTGTTTTTCGCTTTGCCATGAGACTGGTCCGCCCAGTAATCTGAAAACGCTGCCTGTTACGGAGTGTCGATCGGTTTCGTCGTTCGCCCAATCTGCGTCGCTGTATCCTTCGATCGATTGGTTTCCTCTTTTGCTGAATTCCAGTGTTGCGTTGGCTGTGCCTTTTAGGTATCTAAATATTCTTTTCACGGCCGTCCAGTGAGCTCTGCCGGGGTTCTGGTTAAATCTGCTAACCAGTGAAACTGCGTGAGCGACGTCTGGTCTCGTGCCTTGACAGACGTACATTAAACTTCCCACGGCCTCTCTGTATGGGATGCTCCGCATCTCGTCTATTTCCTTTTTGTTCTTTGGTTCCATCTCTTTGGTGAGTTTTTGGTTCACATCTAGCGGGGTCGCTACCGGCTTACAATCAGACATGTTGAATCTCTTCAATATATCCCTGATGTAAGTCTCTTGGTCCAGTCGGAGTTTTCCTCGTCGTCGGTCTCTCGTGATCCTCATCCCCAGGAAGTTCTTTGCTTCTCCCAGGTCCTTCATCCTGAAGTTCTCTTTTAACATTTGCTTCGTTGCGTTCTTCAGTTGTTGGCTGTTCGATAAGACGAACATATCATCGACGTAGATGGCGACAATGACCACATTTCTTCCTTCTTTACGTTGGTAAATGCACGGGTCTGCTTTCGACTGTGTAAATCCCATGCTTTTCAAAGTTTGGTCCAATTTTGTGTTCCACGACTTCCCGCTCTGTTTCAGGCCGTACATAGCCTTCTTCAGAGACCACACCTTGCCCTTGCAATCTTTTGCAAATTCAGCCGGTGGTTGTACATAGATTTCCTCATCTAGGTCTCCATTCAGGTACGCTGTTGTTACGTCCATCTGGTCTATGTGTAAGTCGTATTTAGTCGCTAAGGCTAACAAGTATCTGATCGATGTATACCTGATTACCGGTGAATATGTTTCCGTATAATCTATACCCTCGATCTGTTTGCAGCCTCGAACTACGAGTCGTGCTTTGCGACGTTCCAAGTTGCCTGATTCAGTCAGCTTCGTTTTAAACACCCATTTTGTATCTAAGGCCTTTTTGCCTCTTGGTAGGTCGGTAAGTTCCCAAGTCTTGTTTTCTAACAACGATTTATATTCTTCGCGCATGGCTTCCCACCATGCTTCCTTGTTGGGTCCTCCGATCGCTTCCTTCACAGTTAAGGGGTCGTCTGAATCTCCGTCTGAAATCAGGTAAGTCACAAAATCTTTTCTTTCTATAGGTTTCGGAGCTCTCGAAGATCTTCTTGGAATTGGATCCCCCGTGCCTGGTGCTAGCGGTGCTGCTGCCTCAGAGTCGGAGCTGGTTCCGGCTTCCTCTGTACCTTCGACTGCGGGTTCGTACTCGCTGTTAGTCGAATCGAATCCGTTCTCAAGAGTGTCGTCGAATTCTTCTTCATCTGAGGATTCGGCCGTTGATTCTTCTTGTTCTCCATCAACGTCTTCCTCTCGTTCCTCTTCGACATCTTCTTCGGTCGGGACTGGAACTTCGTAGAATTCCTCGATCACAGGTTGATCTACCTGTTTTTCTCTGTCTTGTTGGTGCTTCGGTTCCTCAACGTCTTGCATCCCTTCTAAGAACACGACATCCCTTGCTTTGGTTATCTTCTTTGTCTCGGGGTCCATTATGCGATATCCTTTTGTTTCATCGCAGTAACCGACGAACAACATTTCTCGGGATTTTGGGTCCCATTTTTGTCTTTTCTCCTTGGGTACGTGGCACATCGCCTTACATCCGAATATTCTCAGATGTTCGAGGTTAGGTTTCACACCCGTCCATGCCTCTTCTGGCGTCATCCCTGGGATTCGTTTTGCTGGCGACCTGTTGATCAGATATACTGCCGTTGCCGTTGCTTCGGCCCAAAAACTCTTGTCCAGGTTGGCGTCTAGCAGCATGCTTCGTGCTCGCTCGACGATGGTGCGATTGGCTCGTTCTGCCAATCCATTCTGCTCAGGGCAATAGCGCACGATCAACTCGTGTCGTATGCCTGATTTCTTGAGAATGCTCCTAAGCCCTTGATTGACGTATTCTTTGCCATTGTCGGTTCGTAGAACCTTGATCTTACTCCCTGTTTGGTTTTCGACAAGCCTCTGGAACTCCTCAAATGTTTCTGCGACCTGGCTTTTGCTTTCCAGAAAATAAACAAACATTTTTCTTGTATGATCATCGATTAGTGTTAAGAAATACCTGGCGCCTCCTATCGATTTGGTTTCCATTGGGCCACACAGGTCCGAATGGATTTTGTCCAGGATTCCTTCTGCGCGCTTGCCACTTTCCTTGAATGGTGATCGTTGTTGTTTCCCTCTGGTGCATGTGACGCATGGTTCTTCGCTGCATGTCTGAATATCTATTCCTGTTGCCAGTTCTTTACTCAGCAACAACATGCTTCTCCTATTTAAGTGTCCCAGTCGTTTGTGCCATACCTTGGCGTCTGGCTTCTTCGCTGTGTGGTAAACCTTTTCGCTGGGGGAATTTAACTTGAATATTCCATTCTGTTCTGTCATCGTTGCTACGCTGCTTCCCTCGGTGTCGACAATCCTGCTTCCTTTGGGTGAGAACAGGACTTCGTAGCCCTTCTGCAACATCTTGCTGACTGACAGGAGGTTGACGGCGCTTTCTGGTACGTAAAGAACGTTCTTGGCTACGACCTGGTCTGTCCCGTTATCTGTAACTACTGGTATTTTGGCGTTACCGACGGCTGTCGCAGACATTTCTACATTATTCGCCGCTGTGATAGTTGCGGTTGTTTTGTTGGTTGTATTCGTCAACTGTTCTTTATCACATGTTATATGCGTTGATGCACACGTGTCTACGTACCATGTTTTCTTGGCGCTTTTACCTGACGAGAAGAATGCGACAAACGCTTTGTCCTTTTTCTTCGAATTCCCTGAGTCTTCAGTTTCTGCTGCGGCTTCTGACTTCGGCTTGCTCTTGCACTGCGTTGAGTAGTGTCCTGGCTTCTTGCATTTGAAACATCGTATATTCTTCATCTTTTTGCCTTTTGTGTACAAGGCTGATCCGCTGCTGGCGTTCTTCCCTGATTCTGTCGGTTTTACGTCCTGTAACAGCTTCATTTTGATTGAATCTGCTGTGATTCGGATTCCCGAACTTTCAATTCCCATTATCATGGGCCTGTATTCATCAGGAAGCCCTGCGAGGAGTAACGTCCCAACCCATTCGTCAGGGACGGCGAGATTTAGGTTATTCAATTTGTGCGCTGTAGTTATGACTGTGTTAACGTAGTCATCTACGGATTCGCTATTATCTAACCTTGTTGTCACCAGTGTTCTCAAGAGACCGACCTTCCGTGTGAGTCCTGAGTCTTCGAAGGTGCTCTCCAGTCTGTCCCAAGCCTGTTTGGCCGTCGTAGTGTCCTGGATATGTACGTAGTTGATTGGATCTACAGCTAGTATAATCCTCGACCTAGCTCTGGTTACTTTCTTCGCGTCTGCAGCGTATCCTTCTTCTTCCGTAATACATCCCCAGAGGTCCTCGAGTTCGAGAGACGCTCTCATTGCGAACTTCCATGTCACGTAATTTTCTCTACCTTTTAGCTTTCCTATTTGAGGTAGGCTGTGGACTGAAGCGTGGGATGCTTGGCTCGGCGGGTTATCCGGCATCTCGAAGCGTCTGTTTTGGAGGTTATGTGCAATTTGTCACGTGTTACCGAAAAACTGTCGTTACATATTTTATTCGTGTCCGACACTGCTTCGCGTATTTTTCGCGGAATAACTTTACTATTCTTTTGCTCTATGCCTGGGCCCATAACCTGTTGGGATCGAGGTTTTATAGGCGGATTAAAGAATAGATAATAATTGATGCGCGTGTTTATTTCAGAGCCGCAAGCGGAAGTAGGTTTATTGAATATAACATGGCGGGCGGCTTTTGTGCCGCTACAATATGATTGGTGGGATCTAGAGCGGTGAATTTCAAAACTAGAATGATTCGTTTACCTTATTCTACAAAAACATTTCATGATGTTGGTCGTTTGCTCATCGCCTGGAGAAAAACTAGAAGCTGATAAGTTGTATTACCTGCCGGGTATTACCTACTAGATTCAGTTTCATTGGGTTACTTGAACTCAGGAAACATAGTTACAGTAGATTATTATAATGTCTATACAGATTTTCATATAGGGGTGCTCCACGTTAATTCGACGAATGATTTTCTCGCATCACAAATATTATGAAAACTAAATGTTTCAAGGATTTTGTCAACTTTCAAACGTATAGTGCTTTTTGTTCAAAATGTTTGTAGTGCTAAAAAAAACGGGAAGAAATTCGAAGGAATGATAGGGTTTTTTTCGATTTTCGAAGAATGTTGATTATGAGATGGGTTTGAATAATCATGAAGAATGAATTGCTGGAGGAAAAAATCTGGAAGAGTTCAGCAGTTCTTCTTCGAGATCGAAGAATCGTAGGAATAGTCGTGAAGCAAATCAATAATGGCTGGGGATAATCATTAGTCGAGTTGACGTGGAATGCCCCATAGACTATTGATGAAAATTTTATTAATCAACGATAACATCATTTTAAATTGAATAATGTATGAAAAAATCTTTTTATAGATTATTAGTGAAAATCTTATGAATTAACGATAACATCATTTTATGTGGATAAAGATATGAATAGTTTTTTATATAGACTATGAATGAAAATTTTATGAATCAATGATAACATTATTTTATATAGATGAATATTTCAATATATTTTTATATAGGCTAATTCTAGAAACTTCAGCAATCACTGATAATATCACAAGTTTGATGACTAATATATATATATTCATTCTTAATTTTTTGGTCTGATTCTAGCTCGTTGTATGCTGTTATGATAATCGGAATGAATGAGTTGAATTTGTTGGAAACCCAGAATCAAGGTGGGCATATTGATGTACACCTTTACACGAATCGACAATTACCACACGCTACTGGACTGATCACTTAAAAAATTTATACGACGAGATTCTCAAAAGCCGAAATGGAACAGTGACGAATAAACAATAAAAACGAATGACTTCTGGTGGCTGAAAATGTTTCAGATGTACCCAGGTGCGTACAGATGCTTGCAGTGATCATCGCCAGTCATTTGACTATACACTATATAACCAATTGAACTTTTGCAGAAAAATTATTCGGTACTTTTTTCCCACTACGCTGCGTCCCACTACGCTACGCCCCTTAACTGGTAGGGTTCATGCATGAAGGACAATTTCAAGTCTTTAGGAATATCCGAAAGTTTGACGCTTATATCCGCTTCTACAAGCTCTTGCAACGTGTCGAAGTTTTCGGCCGGGTCGGAAGTGTTGGTCTCTTCAGAGGGTCTGGCTTGTTTCTGTTTTGTTTTTTTCTCAATAAGGTCTGGGTAGACATCGCAAATGATGAAGCTTCCTGATACGATATTCGATTTATTAAATAATCAATCATCTGATATTCTTAGTCAATCCTTGGATGATTCGATTGCTTATTCATTTATGTGTTCACAGGTTAAGACTTTTATGAAAAGTTGTTTTTACTCGCATTACCGGGTTTAACGAATAATTGGAATGAATTCGAACAGTGTCAAAATATAAATCGAGGATGTAAATCGAAAAATTTTAATGTAAATAATTTGACAAAAGAGTGGTATTGTATGACAAGAGTAGATAAACAAGGCGGGTTCCGTGTCCGTGTGAGGGGGGTGATAGAGGGGGGATGGCAGGTACCGTTACCCCCGCCCCTCGGTACCGTCACTGCAACCATAAGATGGCGGCTACGCGGTGTTACGTCCTATCATTCATTCAGTCGATAACATTAGTTACCATTGTGCAATTACCACCGGAGTAATGTTAACGTCATTATCATTATAATTTCGTATATAATTTTTTCATTTTTACTTATTAGAAGCATACATCTTTTACTTCAAACAATTTCTATAGTTTCTCACGACCACATCTGGCAATTCTCAAAACTAGAATTTAGAAATCTTTAGGTTAAAATAAACAACTTTATTGAGGAAACCATAAATCTTAGGACTCTTGAAAAGCTATAACCAAACACTGAGAATCAGAGAGAGAAGAACTACCCTATTAGAAAAAGACAGACAGCAAGCGCGCGATTTTTCCCGCCCTTACAGCATCTCGACGCTTGGGACTTTAGACCCAATCGTCCCGTGTATAGATTTTTCCGACCAACCATAGTTTTAGCGTTTTACGGAAATGACCTTTTTTCCAATGGGAAAAAACCACGCGTTCCCTCCAAAAATCGAAGACTCCTCCCTCGCGAAGCCGGGAGAAGAGATCTTCCTCCCTTCAAATCCTACACTTCATTACTAACTCTCAGACTACTAAGATCGTTCTAATATTCAGATATTGAACTCAATTTCTCAAGATTTAAAAGTGTTTGGTGATAATTTCATAGTGAATGGAAAACTTCCATTTTCTACTCAACTCTAATTTCCAATATTATACAATAGTGAATAACTACGATACAAACAATACCTGTAAAACTACTATCAACAAACTGTGCTAAATAAATTACTGTTAATGTTATGAAAATAACATCACAGAGTGTTTAATTATTTTACCTGCTATTAGCGGGGGCTGGAAAAGAACCTACGGGTAAACTACCTTATAGACTCTTACGTCGTTACAAGGAGTTGGTTAAATAAGACTCACCAGGAGTATTGGCTTAGGTCGTACTCAATTCTAACTCGACCAACAAATTGTTAAGCAAACATACTCAAGACGTAACAGTGGCACAAAATGGCGGACGTGACGTCATAGCTGCGGGTACCGCTAGCTCCACCCCTTGTTACCGTTACCGCAATTTTCACGTAGGCTACTCGCAAGCCTATGTCTGACGTCACTCGTCCCAGTTTTGATATCATCCGCCATATTTGAAAGCCTCCACGTGCGATATCTGCAAGTTCATTCCTGCAATCTTACGGTTTCGCTGCTTGACCTCGATTGCGACTAGCCGCGAGTTTGAATCGGTCGGGGATGAGTTTCTGACATCAAATGTCCCGCTCGATGAACGAGGACGTATGCAAGCCCATTGCTAGATTCACCTTATCTGAATCATGAACCCCGACTCGTAATGTGAAATAGGTGCAGCAAGATTTTAGGAATGTATGTATATTCTAAACAGAGGCAACCGTCAGAAAATGACAAACCGGTACGGAAGATCAGCTCTACGAATGAATCATTGTATACAAAAATCTTATGCATTAATAGAACCGTAACCTGTACTATATGCCACACTCTACAGCCGTGTCGGTATATGTTGGAGGAGGGGATGAGGGACAGTACATTGTATGAAATTGTATATATAGTTAACAAAAAGTAGAATATATTTAATATTGTGAAGTATATAAAAAAAAATGTAACAAACCTTAATTATGGAACGTAAATATAAAAATTGAAATGAATGGTATCTAATAATAAGTAATTGGTAATGAGTCATTACAAAAAGTAAAACATATTCAATATTATACAGGGTGATTCAGAACTCTGCTGACAGCGGGAACTGGCGGGTTCCTTATCGAATTACGAAACGAAAGTTCCTTTACGAAAATTCTCCAAGACCAACGGTTCTCGAGTTATTCAAGATCGCGCTTGAACAATCAGAGCGTCTTTCCGTTCTTCCGTCTTGCTCTTCTCTCTCCGTCTCGCTCCAGCCGGCACTATTACTGTCGCGGAGAAATGCTCTGATTGGTCAATCGCGATCCTTGATAACTCGAGAACCGTTGGTCTCAGAGAATTTTCGTAAAGGAACTTTCGATTCGTAATTTGATAAGGAACCCGGCAGTTCCCGCTGTCACCGGAGTTCTGAATCACCCTGTATAGTATATAAAAATGTAATAAAAGTCAATATGAAATATATGAATATGCTAAATGAAAATATAAAATTCGAAATACTTATAAAATTAGTGACATCATATACTGCATAGTTAAGATTAGGGTGATTTTTGTCCGGATACTGGAAAGAAAAAGAAATCGTATCAAATTTATAAATTGAATAAATGTAATACACGCCACCAACGACTAAAGAGTAAGAAATTGAAATACATTGATAGCTAGAATACAAAATAAGTGAAGATTTTAACCTTGCTCATCTAAATCTTTCAAGACGGATGCAATCAGCTGCGATGTCTGATTGTTCGTAGTCTCTGGAACCACAGCGCTTGCCTTTTTTCTCTCATTCTCCTGATGAAAGGAACGCTGTGCTACCAAGTAGTGTTTGATCGCAGCTTTGCACCCCAAACATTTTTCCCATGTGATACGTAGAAGAGACTTGCCACACTTAGAGTTTTCACAAAACCACATAGTTGGTGGGGGAGATGTGCCTAGATAGTGGTCTGTCTCTATTCTCCAGGGGCCCGTGTACTTCACAACACACTGATCGCACAAAACAGATCTCGGTTGATCTGGCGTGTAAAATCTCACAGTTGTATAACACCGCATCATACATGCAAACGCATTTGACAGGATGGCTTCCCGTTCAGACCACTCATTTGAAGTCGGTAGGGTGAGACGGTTGACACTGTCACGTGAGGGTGAGTCCGAGCGGTGACTAATAAATAATCAGTCTGAGATTATGGTCTCACGTAATCAAGGGTATCAAAAATAAAAGGACCTACCTTTCGATAAGTCGGTATATGGGATCGTTAGTTGTACAGCCCAGTACAGGACCGCTCCAATAGATCTTACTATGAAATGAAGTTAGATCGGGGAATGGAGTTAAATAATTAATCAGTAAAGGAATAAAAGAATATTGAAATTAACTGGTAAAATCATAATATATTCTGAAAACGATTATTTTTTAAGTATGATCGGTTCACAAAGATTAAA
This sequence comes from Ametastegia equiseti, assembly GCA_963989295.1. NCBI lineage: Eukaryota > Metazoa > Arthropoda > Insecta > Hymenoptera > Tenthredinidae > Ametastegia > Ametastegia equiseti. Next base: position 27,743,309 of record OZ022389.1, read on the forward strand.
CAATCATTAAAGAATTCGAAAAATTATCAATTAAAGAAAACATTCATTTGGTTAGGATTAAATGTAAAGTCAATTGAAACAGTGAGGGATATTATCTTGTGTACTCGTATATGCAAATCTCTCTCTCTCTAAATGTTCTTAATATCTAAATACGTCTATGGTCTATTACACAGATTATGATGTTATACGTATGAATACATATAATAGAAGTTAGGAGAACAATAATATATGGCAAATGATATGGCACGTACGATCAATTTAGGTCTATCCTGATTAAATTTGGCTATAGTGGAATAAGTTTGAACTTGGATAAAATGGCTTTTATAATTATTCTCACCTGACCGGTTGGTCTCACTTTGTAATGCACTTATTTAGATTCGTTTAAATTCTTATTTATTAGGTTATTATTTATGAAACTATAGTTTGGATTTGTTTGTATTGTTTTTGTGTCTCTGCACTGACGCTACTATTCAAAATCTCTGTTAATAACTAAAATCTTTTGGGCCGTCACTATAAAAGATTTTGGGACACCAACTCTAACTTTTGTTAATTAACTTTGATTTTAAATTGAACTGAATTTAGATTTGTTTTACGAGAACTTGAGTCTTTGGGTCGTCACTATAAAAGATTTTGGAACACCAACTCTGGCTCAACAATATTAGCTCTCGGGCCAGTACAACCACGCACCTCGCGACTTGACGGAAGAAAGACGCTGTTTCCATTTCGGAAAATGCGAAGAAGCGCATTTTGAACAAAACCATGTATTACTCCGCTCGACGGTTAACCAATCAGGCGTCTCGCTGATCTATGATTGGTCCATGAAAGAAAATAGGCCTTAAGATGCGGAAATGCGTCCTTCGGTTTCCTTCACGTCCTATAGTCTATTGCTAGTAACTCTGATAATCTACTTTCTAATCTATTGCCTTGATGTTTCATATCTATCAATTTTGGTATTGTTCAATCCCTATTCAATAATTGAATATGTCATGCTTTTAGTTATTGCTATTGTTTGTTCTTATAAAATTTTCAATATAACGAGAGGAGTTACGACGAACTGACTATACGGGTTTTGGTAAACTCTAAGGGTCAGCACACGTGTTGCTGGGGCCTGCACTGTTTCACTTGACACTTAAGGTTTATTACCTAAACTTTCCAATACTATGCCTATGCCGAATGGGCCCAGGCGCGACAGTTTGGCGCCTTCTTAAGGGAGAAAATGTTTATATTCTGATTATAAATTCTAGTTTATTGCATTATCTATTTAGACTGTATTTTGGAATGTATAGAAAAATAATGAAGTTGAAAACAAAAGAAATTATAATTTATAAAAAATTATATTCGTTAGGAAAAACTATAGTTGAGACGTAACAACACCCGCCATCAACATCTCCATGCATGGAGTTATAAAAATTTTCTGTAACGCTAAACAATAAAAATTGAATGAGCATTTTGTCGAGAAAATAGCAATTAGTTGAAGTAAGTAATGCTCAATATTAGGAAAGTTCACAACACCTACACATTATTCTAGGATAATGTTGAATAATATCACGAGAGAACTTTGAAATCTTATTACACTCGAACTGCCTCTGTCAAAATCTGAGCTGCGACTAACGTTCGTATGAAACCCTTTGTCAGTTTTGATAAACAATTAGAAGAACTAACAAAATGAAATCAGATACTCACCGAAGACGCCACTATCAACGTCATGATTGTATCTAAATATAACAATAAATACCATGCGCGAAGGGTATATAGTCAAGCTAGCGCTCATAGAAAAACGCAGGCAATACAAAATAAAAATCTATTCTGCTATATGTATGCATATGCAGACTATCAGTGACCATGTTTCTTTTAAGACGAAGCGATACCAACCAAATTTATGTCTATGCACATGTCACCGTTGATTTTTTTCACACGTAGGTATAATTATTCACACACACACACACACACACACACACACACACACACACACACACAGAATTACGCAGAAGAGCGTATGTAGAACAGAAAAGGTTGTTAGTAAATGAGTGATTCAGCTAAACAAAAGCATTCCAACGAATATAACAGTTTGCTAATCACGATGATCACATATTGTAGAAAGCTAACCAATTTTTGAGGAGAAGGGCAGTTCCCCAAAAAGGAATACTGCATTTCTTCTCTTGAACTAACGGTTAATGAATAATGCTGTTTCCGGAAAACAAGTTTCCCTATGAATCGACACGTACACCAGCTCTGAATTTTTTTCGCAGCGGGTAACTGCGATTTCGCTAGCGGGGAGGTGTTATAAGTTTCTAATATCAAAATCCCGTTTGATGAACAAGAACGTATGCAAGCCCATCGTAACGATTCTTGGGATGAATCGAGAAAAATATTTCTTGGAATGAGCTTCAACCCTGAAGCTCTCTCAAAATAAAGATGGGGTATTCTAATCACTCGCCAGTGACTTGATTTTACAGTATGGTGGGGGTCAAGAGCTGTAAAAGGTAAAAATTCTATTCAAAAATCAGTCTTTGAGTGTGCCTGGAGTAATGAGAATCACTCAACAGCGACGAGACCTAAAAGTGAGAATAGAACTGCTGTTGAAAAACATTCACGAAGTGAAAAAGTTGATCCAGGCAAAGTCAGACCTCAATCGTCTAACTAAGCATTTCGAAAACATAAATCTACATTAAAACAACGAGATGGATCTCTAAAAAATTAACGAAGTTGGTCGCATAGAAGAATTCTCACCAACGAAGAAACTGACAGATCTCGTGGTTTACGAAGACTATCGAATCACCAATCTCAGGAAAGTGCAGACTAAGTTTGGTGTCCGAATAACAGCAGATGTGGACAACTCGTTCTCTGTGTTCTTACCAGCACGCATGATGGGAGTTTCCAAGGATGATGATGAGCTATTCCAAAAAATGGTGCTAGCCAGTGACGAAAATCAATTGCAGATGCGCTACCTTGGTGGACCGTATAATCAAATTGAATTCAACCAGCATTTGTAAAAACGTCTATGAGTTTGATTGTACGTCAAATTTTCATTGTATTTGAATGCGATTTTGAAAATAAAAGTTTTATTTATACAAATCTATCCGAGTATTATTTACTTGTTGATGAACCGTACCCTTAGAGCATATATTTACAATAAATTATTTTAAGATATGCAAGTCTCAGTCCGCAGGATCCAGTTACTTTGCTCAGATATTAGGTTAATGAAGTTCTAAGAATTTTTCGACGCCGCTGGTCTATAAAATGACCCCTCCATAATGTTTGCAAGCCATTCGAGATCAAACTTTTGCAGAGTACAATTGTTATTAGTGATCACAAAATGGATTCAGCCAAATGTCTCAAACTTATTCAGATTATGGAAAATGCCTACCAAATTTTAAAAACGGAATCAGCAACTGCCGAACTACAAAAATGGATCAAATTTGGAGCTCAAAACATCAGACTTTTAAACAAAATTTTACGAAAAACTGCTTCAACAGTCGGAGAGAAAACTAGAATCATAACAACGATAGGAATTTTGAAGTCGCTGAGAGCAAGGTTCGAGAAGTGCCGAAAGAGAGGAGAAGGTGTGAAGAGATTAAGAAGGAGCGATCGAGTCCAGTGAGGAGATTTGGAGACAGCCTTCAATGGAAGAATACGAACAGGAGTCATAGCGAATTGGCTGCATAAAGATCTACAAAATTTTCTAAACGACTCTAAAAAGCTAATAATTATTAGACTGAAGAATATTTTACGGAGAGACGAAAACTTGAAAGCGAATGTCGTTTTATTCTGTAAATTTAATACCATAAAAAATGGGAAAATTATCGACGAGATGAAGTTTTTCAATACAAGAAACGCTCCCGTTCTACCATCGACAAATCTCGATGAATGGTTCGATAAAAACGTGAAGGAGACATTGCTGGTCAAGATTGAAGACTTTCAAGAAAAGGACTCAGGATGGTCGTTGACTGAAATTATAAACATGTCTGTGAATATCAACCGATATGTTCGACTACAAGGGGGTCTGTCCACCTACGCAGAGTTGCCGAAGTACATACGAGATAAGAAGGCTGTGGTGAATATTCAAAACAATGATTCGTACTGTTTTCTCTGGTCGATCGTCGCAGCGCTTTCTCCAGCGAGTAATCATGTTAACGATATATCTTCTTATCCACATTTTAGTTCGGTACTCAGTTATGAAGGTTTGAAATTTCCTATGCGTTCAGATGGAATTGTAAAATTTGAAAAATTGAATAATTTAACGATCAACGTTTATGGTATTGAAGATGATAAAGGTAGAAAGGATATTGTACCGCTTTATTTGAGTCTACAGAACTCAAGCAAGTCTACGATTCAGCTGCTTATGCTAGAAGCTGACAATGAGTTCAACGATATGAGCGATAAAATATATCACTTCGCGTGGATCAAAAATTTATCCCGGTTGCTGAGTACGCAAATTTCGAAACATAAAGGTCATACTTGGTTATGTGACCGATGTTTGAGTCATTTTCAATCTGGAAATTCTTTAGAAAAACATAGATTCGACTGCGCCAATTTCAATAAATGCAAAGTAATATTACCAGATGAAAAGGATAAGATCTTGAAATTCAAAAACTTCAAACACAAAGAAAATGTTCCATTTTGCATTTACGCTGATCTCGAATGTCTCTTGCAATCTGTTGATGCTGACACGTCACAGAGTAGAGTTATCTACCAAAAGCACGTACCTCATAGTATCGCTTACTATCTTCATTGTACCTTCGACGACTCAATTTCCAAATTCAGAATCAACCGCGGAAAAGATTGCATATAGAATGGTTCGTTAAAAAGTTGGAGGAATTAGCTTATACATTAGAATCATACTTCAAAACAGTCGTACCGATGGAATCTCAGAATCAGGATCAAAAATCAGCATTTCGTTCAGCTGAAAACTGTCACATTTGTGAGAACCCGTTCACGCCTGAGGATGTGAAACATCGCGATCACTGTCATTTCACGGGGAAATATCGTGGTGCAGCGCATCAAGGTTGTAATTTAAATTACAAAGACTCACATGTCATCCCTGTGGTCTTTCATAACTTATCAGGGTACGATTCACATTTTCTGATAAAGACTTTGGCTACATCTTTCGAAGGTTCAATCAGTCTCCTACCAGTTAACAAAGAAAAATATATTTCCTTCACGAAAAGTGTCAAAGGGACGTCTATAAATTTTAGGTTCATTGACTCGTTCAGGTTTATGCCTAGCGGTCTTGAAAAATTGGCATCCTATCTAAGTGATGGTCAGAAATTAATTACGCGTAAATTTTGTGAGAGTCTAGAGGAATTTCAATTGTTGACCAGAAAAGGTGTATTTCCATACGAGTACTTGGACAGTTGGGAGAGACTCGAGGAAACGCAGTTACCCTCTAAAGAAAAATTTTATTCGAAATTGAACGATAAAGATATATCGGAGGAATGCTATCTGCACGCGTGTAATGTTTGGGTTTGAAAATCAAAACTTTGGGACAATACTCAGACTTATATTTAAAGACGGACGTCCTTCTTTTGGCTGACATCTTTCAAAATTTCAGACGTAATTGCCGGTCGACTTATAATCTCGACCTCCTACACTATTACACCGCACCGGGTCTGTCTTTCGACGCGATGCTCAGGTGTACGGGTGTTGAACTCGAGCTCCTTGTCGACATCGATATGTTATTGTTTGTAGAAAAAGGCATTCGCGGTGGCGTGGCCCAGTGTTCGAACAGATACGCAAGCGCTAATAACAGATACATGGGGTCAACGTTTGACTCGACACAAGAAGAATCATACTTAATGTATTTTGACGTTAACAATCTTTACGGTGCAGCGATGAGCCATTTCTTACCGTTCAGCTCTTTTGAGTGGGTGTCGAATGTCGACCGACTCGAAGTTTCTAGCATTTCCGAAGAATCTCCCATAAGTTATATACTAGAGGTAGATTTAGAATACCCGCGAGAACTTTACGACTTGCATAAGGACTTACCGTTGTGTCCGGAGCATTATGTACCTCCAGGCAGTAAGCAACCTAAATTATCGACTACGCTTTTTCATAAACAGAAATACGTTATTGTAGAAGAAATTCTTGGAAGTAGGTCGAAGAAAAATCACTCATTCTCGTGACGTTTCAGCCCTGGTGAGGGCCCTCCTCAGACGAAACCATTTTATTCAATCAATCTATTGAAAAACAAGATATTCTGACTAAGATAGTCTTAGAAAAGTACCATAAACACATATTCCTTATAATGAGCGATACAAACATAGCCTTGACAAAGGCCGTCTCGGTAGTAGAGGTATTATAGGTAACATATCAACCAAATGCCAAAAGAACAAACCTTCTAGAGAAAGCAAGAGAAGAGAAAACCCATGGAAGGCCTAGTTATGTAGAATAGAAGATCAAACTTTATAAAAAACTAACAAACTACTAAGAAATACGTTGTTCATTATAAATTTTTGAAGCAATGTCTGAGTCTCGGGATGAAGTTGTCGAAAATCCATCGAGCATTAAAATTCAAACAGGCACCGTGGCTCAAGAAGTATATTGACCTGAATACTGACTTGAGGAAAAAGTCCAACAATGATTTTGAGAAAAACTTCTTCAAATTAATGAATAATGCCGTTTTTGGCAAAACGATGGAAAATGTTCGAAAGCACAAAGACGTTAAACTAATCACAAAGTGGGATGGGAAGTACGGAGCAAGGGCTCTGATTGCCAAACCCAATTTTCATGGTTGTACTACTTCTGACAAAGACATGGTGATAATTGAATTGAATCGCGCTAAAATTAAATTTGATAAACCCATATATGTAGGGTTCAGCATTCTGGACATCTCCAAAACCTACATTTACGACTTTCATTACAATTACATCAAACAGAGATTTGGGAACCAATCAAAGTTAATGTACACAGACACGGACAGTCTTATATATCACTTCACCGTTCCCGACATATACGAACACATGAACCGCGATCTGGACAGATTCGACACTTCCGACTATCCTCCGGAGAATGTTTATGGGATACCCCTGGTTAACAAGGAAGTTCTAGGTCTCATGAAAGACGAGAACAATGGAAAAATAATGACAGAATTCGTTGGTTTGAGAGCTAAATTATATTCTTTCAAGGTTTTAGGTGAAAAAAGCGAAAATAAACGAGCTAAAGGAGTCAAGGGATCGACGGTGAAAACCATAACCTTCAATAATTACATCGAGTGCGCTTTGCGTAAACGGAATCTGGTGAAAAGCCAAAATTAAATTCAGAGTAGTGTTGTGGATACCTTTTCAGGAGGGTTCGTGTAAATAAATTGATCGGAGATTTAATAAACTTTCCTTTTATTTGGTGACGATCTTCACAGTAGCGAAGTCAGCGTAGGAGTGAGTTATTGGGGGAGGTGTAAAAGCGAAGGCACTGGGCCTTACCCTTTCGATATATAGACCGTACTTATCATAATTTTATCGTAAGAGAAGAGCGTAACTATAGACGGCTTTGTCTCATTCTCGAGACAAAGCATCCGGTGTATATTAGATTATAACACCTCCCCTCATAAGCATAAATATATAAGCTATACAAGCGGGATATTCATCCGATTGATAATTGATTAAATGAGAATTACAATACTATTTATTCTTAAAGTACTCAAATTATTCTGAAAATTATTGAATATAATTAAGTGTAATGGGGTTGCTAGTCCGTGTGTCCTCTGTCTATATAGCGTAGACGAATAGGTTCGTTATTGTCTTCGTCTTCGTCTTCGGTTTCTAGCGGCATTCGGACCGTTACGGCGGGGGTCCGCGGCCGGCGAGTCCGGCAACAATGGACGATCACGCTCTGAACTATCCCCCCAATCCTGGGTTGGGATTATTCCCAGGATTGTTTAATAAAGAATAACACCATTTGACAAGTCTATGTATAACTCAGATAAAAAATCAACGTGGTAGCGGCGAAATAAGCTAAGTAGCTTACACGTGTTGACGAAAGTTCCTTTTCCTGTTGTTTCAAGATTTCATCAGCCGATTCCTTAATAGATTTCAATTTGTGACTGGCGACAGTAGGGTCGTCTAAGTTAAAGTTATAAGTATTGACAGAATCGTCGAACTGAAAGTTAGTTATATTTAGCAGTTTGGGTATGTCTTCGCAACAGTCATCAGTCCTGAGATCTATTGAGGGTATGAAGGTTTTGTCAATGGTACTATTGAATATCTTATTTGGAGTCAACATTGCCGAACTAGAATAACCCTTGCAGTTTACACCGAGTTCTATCATGCCAGCATTTCTGAGGGATATATCTGAAATTTTGTCGTGCGTTGAACAGCTGACCGAGAGTGTTTCGGGTTTGGGTATGACATACTGTTACGTCCTATCATTCATTCAGTCGATAACATTAGTAACATTAGTTACCATTGTGCAATTACCACCGGAGTAATGTTAACGTCATTATCATTATAATTTCATATATAATTTTTTCATTTTTACTTATTAGAAGCATACATCTTTTACTTCAAACAATTTCTATAGTTTCTCACGACCACATCTGGCAATTCTCAAAACTAGAATTTAGACATCTTTAGGTTAAAATAAACAACTTTATTGAGGAAACCATAAATCTTAGGACTCTTGAAAAGCTATAACCAAACACTGAGAATCAGAGAGAGAAGAACTACCATATTAGAAAAAGACAGACAGCAAGCGCGCGATTTTTCCCGCCCTTACAGCATCTCGACGCTTGGGACTTTAGACCCAATCGTCCCGTGTATAGATTTTTCCGACCAACCATAGTTTTAGCGTTTTACGGAAATGACCTTTTTTCCAATGGGAAAAAACCACGCTTTCCCTCCAAAAATCGAAGACTCCTCCCTCGCGAAGCCGGGAGAAGAGATCTTCCTCCCTTCAAATCCTTCACTTCATTACTAACTCTCAGACAACTAAGATCGTTCTAATATTCAGACATCGAACTCAATTTCTCAAGATTTAAAAGTGTTTGGTGATAATTTCATAGTGAATGGAAAACTTCCATTTTCTACTCAATTCCAATTTCCAATATTATACAATAGTGAATAACTACTCAGTTCTAATTACCAATACTGTGCAATAGTGAATAATTACGATATAAACAATACCTGTAAAACTATCATCAACAAACTGTGCTAAATAAATTACTGTTAATGTTATGAAAATAACATCACAGAGTGTTTAATTATTTCACCTACTATTAGCGGTGGCTGGAAAAGAACCTACGGGTAAACTACCTTTATAGACTCTTACGTCGTTACAAGGAGTTGGTTAAATAAGACTCACCAGGAGTATTGGCTTAGGTCGTACTCAATTCTAACTCGACCAACAAATTGTTAAGCAAACTTAATTCTTTACTCAAGACGTAACAGCTCTATTAACAATAAATTTGGTGGCAGCGGACGTTTCCAGTCGGAAATAATTAAAAATCATCGAAGATAACAGAAAATTGAAGAAGATCTACGAAAAGAAAACATTGGAAATTCATAAATATCATAAATATCACCAAAAAACTTCGTTATATAAATCATCAACTTAAAACGATCTAGTATCATCTACATCAAAGATTTAAAGAAAAAACGTGAATCAATACCAATTCGAAGACGAAAACAACAAATCTCCAGACTACCTACAATTGAAAGACATCCAACGGAAGCGACGGGAAGCGACGGGAAGCGACGGAAAAGCAGAACTTCAAGATCATCAATTCAAGACCCCATCATATCGCTCATCAGAAGACATCTCTACTACTAAATCATCAGAACAGCAAATCTTCATCAAAGAACACGAATCCATCAAGATTTCGGTAAAGTAATTTATAATTTCTAATCACAATGGATCCACCCATGGATACTTCAAGTACAAACATTCCAAATAATTCTAGATTAGACTATAAGGAATTTTTCAAAACAGTAAAAGAATTCAATGGTACATCTGAAGGTTACTCATTAACAGACTTTATAGACGATTGCGAATTTGCAAAAGAATACATCCCTAGTCTTGGAAAACGTTTCATTGTAAAATTACTTCGTTCAAAATGTATAGGTGAACCATTAAAACGTGTTTGCGACGCAAAAGTAAATACAGTAGACGAACTTATCAAATTCTTAAACTTACATTTTAGACCAAGAAGACTAATAGGCGTATGGCTTAGAGAATTTCAGAATTTCATTCAAAATCCAGACGGAAGAGTTATAGACTTCAATTACAGAATTGGCAGACATCTTACACAAACGCTTTTAGAAATTGAAGTAAGTGGTGAAGACAATATAGAAGCAAAAATAATTTCAGCAACCGAAAGAGCAGTAGAACAATTCATTGCCGGATTAAAACCTCACATTGCTATGTTCTTACCCCTCCGTAATTACAAAACCTTGTTAGAAGTAACGGAAGAAGCTATTAAATTAGAGCAAGTTCAAGAAGTCAGAGTAAGCGTTCAAAACTATTTCAAGCCAAAAGATAAAGATTCGAAAGAATGTCTCCCAATTCAAACAAATCAAGGAAATAACTCGGGATCATTTCAGAATAACCAAAATAAACCTAAGACGGGAAATAATCCGGGTGAACAAACTACAAAATTTTGTAATTATTGTAAAAAAAATAATCACGTAATTAGCGATTGTAAAATCTTGCAGAAGAAAAATAATGGAAGCAATAATCAAACTGGATCAAATCCCCATGCAAAATTAACGTGCAACTATTGTAAGAAACAGGGTCACATAATCCGCGACTGTAAAAAGAGAATCTATAATGACAATAAAAAGCAAGCCCAAAGTAATAACGGGAATGCAAATTCGGAAACACCCGCGGGAAACGAATCGTCGTCCCCTCGACAAGGCGCAGCGACGGGGCAGTCATAAACCCAGCGCTTACACCCAAACCTATACCTACATTTAAATCCAACCATAAAACCCTTTCAGCAGAATGTAATTCAACTTCAGTATCTACAATTTATCATTCACCTTCTGTAATAATTCATTCAAAAGATCTCAAATCAAAAGAAGCAAAATTTTTAATTGACACTGGATCACAATTAAATTTAATAAAAATAGGCGAATTGTTAAACAAAAATTCAATTAATAAATCAATAACATACGAATTAAATGGAATATCCAAAGAAGATAAACCCACTACGCTAGGACAGGTACAATTACGTATTAGCAACATGATTGGACAGTTTAACGTAGTTCCAGATGATTTTCCAATAAACTTTGTCGGTATCATAGGTTCAGAATTCATGCATGTCAATGGAGGAAAAATTGACTACGAAACGAAACACGTTACTCTTAAAAACGATAAGATTCCTTTTTCAGATAAAGAGAGTATTGTTCTGCAGGCCAGACAAAAATCTCTTATGTTTATTCGAGTTAGTAACGATTTCGAAAAGGGTTACGTTCCACGTTTAGATATGCATGACGGTATCTTTGCAGGTGAAGCATTAGTCACAAATATAGACGGAATAGCGTATTTATATGCTATCAACACAACGGATAATGATGTTAGGATTGAAGTGCCCGTAATTCCTCTATATCCTTTCGATATGAGTGAAGACGAGGACACTAGTTTAGCAAAAGATGATACCTTAGAGCGAGAAAATAGTACTCGGACGCGAGGAAACCGCGCTAGTGAGGTCATAAACCTTTTGCGACTAGATCATCTTAACTCAGAAGAGCGTAAAGCAGTAATTGCTTCAATCGAGGAATACTCTGACCTTTTTCATATCCCAGGCGAACCTTTGCGTGCAACAGATACTTCGACACATCGGATTTTAACTAATGACAATATACCCGTAAATACTAGACAATATAGACATCCGCCACATCAAAAAGAAGAAATAGAAAAACAAATTAACGATCTTTTGAAAATGAATACAATAGAACCATCAAATTCTCCATTCAACTCACCTCTTTGGATCATACCTAAAAAAGAAGACTCTAAGGGCAATAAAAGATGGCGTTTAGTAATTGACTATCGCAAACTAAATGACAAAACAATAGGAGATGCTTATCCTTTACCTTTAATATCGGATATTCTTGACCAACTCGGTGGAGCGAAATATTTTTCAATATTTGACTTAGCATCGGGTTTTCATCAAATTAAAATGCATCCAGAGGATAAACATAAAACAGCCTTTACAACTCCTCACGGTCATTATGAATTTAACAGAATGCCATTTGGTTTGAAAAACGCACCAGCAACTTTCCAACGATTAATGGACACAGTCTTAAGAGGTTTACAAGGAGCTGACATGTTCGTTTATTTAGACGATATTGTGATACATTCACGATCACTCGAGGAACATGCGATAAAATTCAAAAAATTAGCCGAACGGTTAAGAAAAGCTAATTTAACTTTACAGTCAGATAAATGCGAATTCCTTAGAACAGAGGTTAAATATTTAGGACACTTAATTTCAGCAGATGGAGTTAAGCCAGACCCAAAGAAAATTGAAGCAGTAAAATCCTTTCCAATCCCGAAAACTAGAAAGAATATCCAGGAGTTTATAGGACTCGCCGGATATTACCGCCGTTTTATAAAAGATTTTGCAAAAATCGCGAAACCGTTATCGGACCTTACAAGTAAAAACGTAAAGTTCGAATGGACTTCCGCACAACAAGTAGCTTTCGAGACTTTACGCGATCAACTTTGTACAGCACCAATATTACAATATCCGGATTTTTCAAAACGTTTTATTGTCACGACGGACGCATCAGGCTATGCAGTCGGAGCTATTCTTTCTCAAGGCGAAATTGGGAAAGATACTGCAGTTGCATATGCTTCACGTGTTCTTGGAAAACACGAAAAGAATTACTCCACGACCGAAAAAGAAATGGTAGCTACAGTCTTCGCGTTGAAAACTTTCAGACCGTATCTCTACGGTAGACAGTTCACTCTGATCACCGATCACAGACCGCTTGTTTGGGTAAATTCTATGAATGATCCAACATCGCGTGTAATGAGATGGAGAGAACGTCTGAAGGAATTCGATTACACAATTCAATACAAGGCAGGTAAAGCTAATACAAACGCGGATGCGTTATCAAGAAATCCTGTCGTATTACCAATTAAATTCAAATGGAGAACAGCACACAATATAGAAAGTCCAAGACCGGTATTAGGTCAACCAGGTGTAGCTAGACTCAGATCATCCTCAGACACAACTTCCGACTTAATCATTAAAAAAGCTAAATTCTGTAAAACTTCGAGTTCAAGTGAAGAAGATTTTAGAGGTTTTCCTAAACAGGTTACCAAATCTAGAACAGAATCAAGCGAAGAAGATTTTAAAGGTTTTCCTAGACAAGACAATGAAACCAAAAATAAAACAAGTGAAGAAGATTTTAGAGGATTTCCTAGACAAGATGATAAAACTAACATTGTAACGTTAGAACCCAATAATGTGATAAATCCGAGAGACTCACAAATGTGTTTAGACGACAATGTCATAGAACAAATTATAAGCGATGATAATAGGTCTGATCAACCAATTAATCTTTGCATGAGTCGTAGAAGAAAATCTAAATCAGCCATGAAAAAGAAATCTGATACCAGAAGGTATACTCCTTTACGAATTCCAGTAAATAGAAACTTAACATCATCCGATGATGAATCAGAAATATATGGGAAGATCATGACTTCCAATATAATCAAAGAATCAAACGAAAGAAAATCTCAGAACATTCAAAAACTAGAATCTACAGTTTTATCTTCTTATAAATCCGAAACTGAAACTCAATATAGCGACAACGTAGAAGAAAATAATTCGAATACTCAAGAAAGAAATTCAGGTAAAGAAAATCAAACACCAATACAAATACAAACTTCACTGACAGAACATATTGATTTAGACAATACGTCTAATCAACCTTTTCCGACAACCCCAAAACCAGGTACATCGGAACAAAGAGAAGAAAAAGGTTAACCCCTATCCCTTTGGAAATTCCTAATGATGGAACACCAACAATAGCTCAAAGAACTAATTTACTCGATAGACAAAATAATTTCCAGCGCAACTTAGCCAAAGAAGTAGTAAATAAAAGGACAGTAAAATTAACTGATTTTACCCCTTCTCCAGCATTACGTTCGAGACGTAAATTAGATCGCACTAAAATTCAAATACCTAGAGTTGATATATCTGAAAATCATTCGGAACTAGAAAATGCAGCAGACTCAGATATTAATGAAACAATGAATGTAGATATGTCACGACAAACTTATCTAACGGATAATAGTTCCTCAGACGAGATAATTCAACCAACTAACGCGAATCTTGATAATGTGATGGAAATAGACGAAGATTTAGCAGTAAACAAATCACTTGTAGACCCAAACGAAACTCTATCCATGATCAATGGTTCGAACGTTGAAGAACTACCTAGAGCAACCGTTAGTGCACATGTGCAAGAAAATAAAAGAATCGAAAGTTCGCAACAGCATAGTAAAGCCCCAGGTGGAATACAAATAGCCAACCCTACGGTCAAACCCTTGCAAAAAAAAAGTACCTTTCAATCTCAGCAACTCGTACGTAAGTCTACTAGACAATAGAAAGAAAAAGCTAAATGCCCATGTTGTACTCACTCAGGGACACATACTGAAGGGATTAAGACACGAAACGTACCTAAACCCTCTTACGCGAAAATAATTCCGAAAGGAAATAGAATTTTGCCGACACTTAGTGAAGTAAACTCACAAATACATCAAACTAATACAGACTTAGATGAAATAAACTCATACCATTCTCACGAATCGCAAGAAGAAAATCAAGCTATAAATGAAAATGTAACGGTACAAAATAACTCACTATCACAACAAAATAGTTCTCATGAAAATACAGATCCAGAAAGCGAAATAATAATTGAAAATCAAGACATAGGAAATTCAAATAATATCATCGAGACAAGAGATAACTTAGAGATGAAAAAAGACAACTATATATGCTTTATATGTGCAGACGGCACCGTAACGAACGAAACAAGCAAAAGATTGTTAGAATTAGGTCTATTGAAAATAAATCCTTTGAATAGATTCGAAATAGGACAAGTTTTAACATCAGGTACCTCGAAGAAAAAAGTATTTGCACTCGTTACGCAAGAAAACGATCAAACTATTCCAAGAGCAACAAGTTTTATCAAAGCAATTAACAACCTCAAGACAGAAATGAACAAATTGAATATTAAAACTGCTAGAGTATCCCAAGGAAAAAGTAATCTAAATGATTTGGCTTGGATTAAAATTAAAGATATAATTCGTAAAACTTTTGAAGGAACAGATATTCAAATCACAATTTGTAAAGAGAAAATTATTATACCACCCGTAGAACAGAGACAAGGTATAATTAGGGAAAACCACGAATCACCAGTCGCAGGTCATAAAGGCGTTACTAAGACATACAATAGAATCAGACAAAAGTATTATAGGGATAATATTAAGAAACAGGTAGAAGACTTTGTAAGAAAATGTACAAGCTGTCAGAAAAAGAAATTAGTACGAGTCAAAACAAAACAACCCATGATAATTACAGACACCTCAGCCGACGTGTTTGATAAATTAGCCTTAGACATCGTAGGACCAATTAATAATGCCTCAGATAAAGGTTATAGATTCATCCTTACTATGCAAGATGATCTCTCAAAATTCTGTTTAGCAGTTCCGTTAGTTAACGCAACAGCAAACGATATAGCAGACGCATTAGTAACTAATTTTATCTGTAAATACGGATGCACAAAAGTAATCTTGACGGATCAAGGCGCAGCTTTCATTGGTCAAGTTATGAAAAGATTAGCTAAAGTTTTTAAAATTACTCAGATCAAAACTACAGCGTTTCACCCTCAATCGAATGGTTCTTTAGAAAGAAGTCATCAAGTACTAGCAGACTATTTAAAGCATTATACGAACAAGAAAAATTGGGATGAATGGCTCCCACAAGCAACTTTCGCATATAATACTAGTGTACATGAAGGAACAAAATATAGCCCGTATCACTTAATTTACGGCAAAGATGCTCGTATACCCTCAGAATTTCCGTACCTGGATGAAATCCTTACTTACGACGATCATGTAAAAAATCTTGCATTACGTTTAATTGAAACTAGAAGAAACGCTAGAGAAAATTTGGAAAAAGCAAAACAAAGATCAAAAGAATATTACGACAGAAAATTAAACCCAGTTGAATTTAAAGTAGGACAAGAAATCTATCTGATCAAAAATCAAAAAACAGGAAAATTAGACGACAATTACAAAGGACCGTATAAGATAACTGAAGTATTTCCAGACAAAAACGATATAGAAATCGAACTAGCTAAAAATAAGCGAAAAATAATTCATTGTGACAGAGCAAAGATAGCTTATTAATATTCACATATTTACTATAAATGTAGACCTTACATTGGTACACATTTTTTACAGGAAAATGGACGCGTTCTACTTCAGATCAACTCTCATAGGGATATTGATCCTCGCCATCCGTACAGGCGACGGACTGATAGCCTATGACTGCGGCGCTCCATCGATGAATATCACGACACTATCCTTGTTAGATATTAAAGGATGCGACATGCCTATGACAAAACCTACAGCTATCGATACTAAGATCCAATTACTACAATCAGCAGAATTCAATAACATAAGAGTATTTCAATGTAAAATAGAAATTCGCAGATCAGTCTATTTTTGTGGCATGCATTCTCATATTTCAACGGTTACCAATGGAGATATACAATATATAAAAGAACTATCATACGAACAATGTGAACAAATTCACAATACTCGATCCTATCAAACTTATAATAGCTTGTTCACTAATATCAATCTCAACGGTACAACTAGTAGATCTCTTCGTTTAGCAGGTAGATTGAATAATGAAGGCTATTGCAAAGGAGAACAGTTTTCCGACCATTACGGAACCTGGGACAACGTAATAGCTAATGGACAAATTGTATTCACCGTATATGATTATTCAGCAACAGTGAATTTAGAAAAAAACGAAATTATTCTTAGATCTGGAGTGAGATGTGATTACTCGAAATCAGGGTGTTTAGATCACGAAGGTGGCAATACCTTTTGGGAATTACTTCCGGTAGATCAATGCAAATTTAATCAATTTACTGTACTTTACGAAGGCAAAGCGGAAAAGATCAAAGATGAATCGGTTCATAAATACGAAGAAGAAATTGACACGCTAAGGTCAGACGACATAACATTCGCACTATCAGTAAAAGGATTCCTCCCAATTTGCGGATATAGACTAATTAAAACGGAACACCCACGACTTTTCGTTTTAGACAGAGACAACGGAGAATTTTTTACTAAAAGATCAGGAATTCTTGTAACTAACATGGATTTATTTACCTACTTTAATGCAAAATTTGTGTATCTAGAACGACATTTACGTAAACAATTGATAGCTCTCTACAACGACGTGATTATGCAGGAATGTCATTTAGAAAAAACAGTTCTACACAATGCCTTAGCCCTAGCTCCCCTAGCACCAGCAGAATTTGCCTATCATTTAATGAAAGGACCGGGATATATAGCGCATATCGCAGGAGAGGTGGTAAGGATGGTTAAATGTGTTCCAGTTGAGGTTAGCACTCCCAAAACTGAGCAATGTTTCCAAGAACTCCCTATTACAAGAGGAAAAGAGAACTTATTCATGCAACCTAGAACCCACATTATAACAAAAACAGGAAATCAAGTTGACTGTAATTCATTTTTGGCACCTATGTACAAGATTAATAATGCATGGTATCAGGCACTCCCACAACTAGCGACAGCAATTGCCCCAGATCGAATTTCGACAAATACTAAAGCTACATGGAATTATCAAAGCCCTTCAAATCTAGCATCTAGCGGTATATATTCATCAGAGGATTTAAAGAAATTAAGAGATAACATTATGTTCTCGATCGAAAAACCAGCTGTACTTCATACCATCGCTCGAGGCGCGACGGGTCAAAATTCGATAAATCAAGGAATCTCTATAAATGCTTCCATTGACGAAGATGCCATTGTCAAAACCTTTGAAAAAACTTGGAGTAAAGTGTACAATATATTCAATACTATAGGAACCTTTAGCGTAACTGTTTTCGGATTTTCGGTAACTATTAAAGGAATCAAATTTGTAATTGACACTTTAGTTCATGGATACGCTTTACACACCGTTTACGGTTGGAGCTTATGGCTTTTAGGAGCCGTATGGGATTCGGTAACTGGTCTATTGCTTCATATTAAGAAACGATCTTTTGAAGAACACACGAATAAAACTCAGAAGACTGATATAGAAAACCAAAAACAAGCAGACCCAAAAATTAAAGCAACGGCACCAGATCAAGAAAATATTGAATTAAATATTAACGTTACTAATGAACCACGAACTACTTGTCAGACAATAACTGAAATTAAGCCAAATAACGTATATCCAACAATGCCAAATCTACCTAACCAACAACGGCAATTTATGTAGAAAACAGGGAAATAAAACACCACACAATCATTTAAAATTGAAACAAAATAATTTTTATTGAGAATAATAAAAAAAAAAAAAAAAAAAAAAAAAAAAAAAAAAACAAACAAACATCTAATCTTCATCATAAACAGATAAGAAGCCATTTGGCGAATTCCACGCCGGGTGGAACCAGTCGGCGATTGGGTGGCAGTCCCCCCAGCGTCCCTCCAGCATCCACCGGATACCAAATAGGTCGAAGGCCTCTTCGCCTACGAGGTAATCCACCTCCAGATCGAAAGATTCATTATGATGCCGGATATCCCGCCTAACTTCCCTCATCTCCTCCGCCCTCTGAAGAGGTATACATTTACCGTGTACTTGCGACCGAACGTTTATGTATAACAAATCATTTAAAACGAAATTAAAATCACACGTAGAACACACACTTATTAATTACCAATTAAATAAACACTACTCAAACTCAGAATTCAAAATAATTAATAAACAACATTATAGACCAATAATCGGAATAATTAAATGAAAATCTCGAAATGAATCACTTACACCAAATCCTCCGTGGAGGATGGTAAAAAAGTACTCCACATGTTTAGAAATCATGATTGTTAAATTTTTTTTTTTTTCTTCTCAATTACTGTACTGAACGAATTCAAAATGCAGAATGACCAAATTAGCCAAATTCGAAACTTTTATAAACAGTAAGACACACCCACAAACTGAAATTGACCAGTCACAAATAAGGAAATTTAAGGACAAACCCTATTACCAATGTCCAGCCAGATCCTTTTCTTTATTACAAGTAGTACCTCAGAGACAATAAAATTCCACTTCCACTTCAGCCTAAAGTTTTAGAAATCGGAAAATTTTAGAAACAATTTCAACAATTTTAGAATATTAATTGGAAAATGATCAGAAATCATTGGAATCTTTTACTTTTGAACATTTATATTGATAAATTTTAGAATTAAGTTCATTTTATATCACTTTTGTAATACTTACCTAGAATAAGAATTTTGAAACAAATATAACAATGTTTTAGATATTAAGCACTTACCTTTTAAGATCATACATTTCTTTTATCTCAATTATATCCACAATTTGAATTTATAATCATAGAAATAATTATTGATAATCATCAATTATATACCTTGATGTTTATTGTTTTAATTATAGAATCATTACTCAAATCTTATGTTTTTGAATACCATTTATACTTTTTTCTAGAGTTGAAGAATTCTGTATCACTTTATATGTTTTATTCATAAATATTATATAAGAATTTAATAATTTTGAAAAACTTTTTTTCTAATTCAAACGTTACACATGAAACATGGTAATTTCACATCGAACACACCGAAACCTACCGTACCGAGCGGGGACGCTCGAAAAATAAGGGGGGAGGTGTTACGTCCTATCATTCATTCAGTCGATAACATTAGTAACATTAGTTACCATTGTGCAATTACCACCGGAGTGATGTTAACGTCATTATCATTATAATTTCATATATAATTTTTTCATTTTTACTTATTAGAAGCATACATCTTTTACTTCAAACAATTTTTATAGTTTCTCACGACCACATCTGGCAATTCTCAAAACTAGAATTTAGAAATCTTTAGGTTAAAATAAACAACTTTATTGAGGAAACCATAAATCTTAGGACTCTTGAAAAGCTATAACCAAACACTGAGAATCAGAGAGAGAAGAACTACCCTATTAGAAAAAGACAGACAGCAAGCGCGCGATTTTTCCCGCCCTTACAGCATCTCGACGCTTGGGACTTTAGACCCAATCGTCCCGTGTATAGATTTTTCCGACCAACCATAGTTTTAGCGTTTTACGGAAATGACCTTTTTTCCAATGGGAAAAAACCACGCTTTCCCTCCAAAAATCGAAGACTCCTCCCTCGCGAAGCCGGGAGAAGAGATCTTCCTCCCTTCAAATCCTTCACTTCATTACTAACTCTCAGACAACTAAGATCGTTCTAATATTCAGACATCGAACTCAATTTCTCAAGATTTGAAAGTGTTTGGTGATAATTTCATAGTGAATGGAAAACTTCCATTTTCTACTCAATTCCAATTTCCAATATTATACAATAGTGAATAACTACTCAGTTCTAATTACCAATACTGTGCAATAGTGAATAATTACGATATAAACAATACCTGTATAACTATCATCAACAAACTGTGCTTAATAAATTACTGTTAATGTTATGAAAATAACATCACAGAGTGTTTAATTATTTCACCTGCTATTAGCGGTGGCTGGAAAAGAACCTACGGGTAAACTACCTTTATAGACTCTTACGTCGTTACAAGGAGTTGGTTAAATAAGACTCACCAGGAGTATTGGCTTAGGTCGTACTCAATTCTAACTCGACCAACAAATTGTTAAGCAAACTTAATTCTTTACTCAAGACGTAACAATACAACCATTTATTTTGGTTTCGAAGCTGTACCCATATTGATGCTGTTAGCTTGATAATCCTAATATCGCATGATACTGGTAATGGCCTTGTGTTCATGAAAAGTAGGACCTCACAGCTATCACTGGCATGTGTCAGGTATACTGGTTGTCTTCGTTTGCATACGCGGTAGTCTGTCTTGATCAGTCTGCAGTCTCGTAACACATCGTCTATTATTATGTAATTTTGTCTCGTGTTTGTAATGCCGTAATATTTTATCGCTGGTTGTATAAAAATTGATTTTCCGTTTTCCTGCATAAGAGGCATTGGTTTGACCAGATAGACCTTGAATTCTTTGTCTTGAATCAAAGGTACATGGATCACAAACACTAGCTTTAGGTCAGCTTTGTAAGTTTCTAGGGTTATCCCGTTCGCAATATAATGGATATTTTGGATGTTTGGTGTGAGTACGAAATCAACGTCGTTAGGCATATTATTACCTATTGCTAATAGTTCAGTAAAGAGATGATTGGGTCTCATTACGGAAGGATGTAATATATCATGTTTAGCGAACAATACGGCATCTATGACATTTCCGATGTCAATCGAAAACGTTTCTATCATAACATTGAGTATCATGAAACTTTCATCAATTAGTTGGTAAGCCCAAACCGTATTCATTTTGTTGAAGAAAATATAAACATCACGCGCAATGTTTTTCAAGTTCTGATCTATTACGGCTTCATTTTTAGTCAACTGGTGTATTGTGTCGTTGAAATTTTTAATTGTAAAAGGTAATCTTTTAACGTCCCGTGGCTGCGTTCTAATGCGCCGTTGGTCTGCGAATGATAAGCTGTACTGTTCAACTTCTTTATTTTCAATACCCTTGTGACCTGAGTAAATAGGTCACTCATGAAATTAGTGCCTTGGTCTGTGAGGATAGCTTGTGGTACTCCATAATTGGATATAAAATTTCGTATGAAGGCTTCCGCAGTGTGTTCGGCGGTTGCTGCTCGAAGTGGGTAAGCTTGGCAAAACTTTGTTAAATCGTCCTGCAGTGTGAGTATGTAAGTATGTCCAGATTTGGTAGTCGGAAGAGGTCCGACTATGTCTAAGAAAATTTTCTCGAACGGCTTGCTGCTACTAGTTGTAATTTTCATTGGCATTTTAGTTTTCTGTCGATCAGTTTTACTTTTTTGGCAGGTAGCACAATTACGGATATATGTTTTCACGTCAATCTTCATTGAGTCCCAATGATACATTTCTTTCAGTCGCGCTATAGTACGGTTGATACCTTGATGTCCGCCGGAAGGACTGTTATGGAATTCTTTAATAACGTCTTGGATTTGATTTTGATCAAGTCCAGTCTTTATATTTGTAAAAATGGTTATTTTGATACCTGATCCCTTGAAAATGAATCGTAGCATGGTCCGAACCTTGTGCCATTTTAATTTGTCAAGGCCGCAGCCTATTCTGGGAATGGACACCCTTGTAATTGCGTCTCCTTCTAATACCCTTCTGAAATTTATTAGACTGATGTAGAGATCTTCATAAGTAGGCTTATCCCAAAAATTTAGTTTCGTCATTATGTAATAAATATTGCGATCTTGCAAGGTAAGTTTGGTAGTTGCATATAAATCAGCTGATTCCTTTAAACTTCCAACGTTTCCATACTTAGTTTTGAATTCTAAGGCTATTCCTTGATTCATTTCCAAATCAACAGATACGGTATTCGCGTAGTTGTCTGTCCTATTCCACCATTCCTCGATAGAACGTAAATCGTTACAAGTTACGTCACCTCGTAGTCGACATGCAGCCGTAAGCACGAGGACTACCTGTAATTCAGCGAAATTCAATGTACTATATTGACATATCACGTGGATTCGAGTTTATTGAAGTCTGAGACACTGCGTCGACATATAAATTGCTGAACAGAGTCCAACGTATACTGTCCGCTCACAATTTTGTTCTGACTAGACGATACGAAGATAATGTAATCGCTACGCTTGCTTGGTTGGTTTGTACTGCTTTGTACCATTCAAAATCTCTCGATAGTAATGATAGTAGTAATAAATTTGAAACGATAAGAGATTAAGGAAGTGATTTATTTTTAGCATCGTCCAATCCTCTTTGTCGACGTAGAGTATAAAATAGAGTCTCCCTTACTTCGACGTCTAGAATATAAAATAGACTTTATCAAGTTCAAGTTCAAACATACTGTATCAACGTAGAGTATAGAATAGAGCCTATCAAACTTTACCGCATTCGATGACTATAAAGTATATGACATGTACAGGCAGTCCTTGAGTTGTGTCGTTTTGAGTTGCGTCAAAAAACATTTTGACTCAAGTCCTCAATAAAGCGTCAATTGTTTCAAGTTACGTCATGGGCCGGAATGTCGTCCCTTGGAAACTAGAAAAAAGAAGCGAAACAAACTCAAATTGATTCAATTTTCAGGAGTTTTTCCAGACCGAAGGTTTCGTTTTACTGTGTTCCTTGCAATTTTGCAATCATGAATAATATGCCAAATACATAATCACCAAATTCTTAATAAATATATATGCGCGCGTAGGGAAGTCATTCATTTTTAGCATCATCCGATTCACTTCGTCGACGTGGAGTATAAAATAGAGTCTTCCTTATTCCGACGTACTCCAATACGAAGATAATGTAACATGGAGCATCAGAGTCTAGCGTTGACTTACAACTCAGGTCCAAGCGGAAGGTATCAAAATATATAGAATCCAGCCTATTCGGACAAGCTTAACGTGGAGCCTGAAATAGAATTTGTTGCGGTCCAACACCTGTAATCTGCTCGATTGATCTGACTTCTTGCCATTTCTTGTATCAGATCACTGTATCGGTGAGTATCCTGATATTTTGCAACTCTAGCATTTGCTCTCGTCAAATTTGTCACGCAGCGACTCGCTACTGAATTAGAAATGAAAATACGCTGAATCTACAACGAATAAATGAATTAATGTACTTGGCGCGAGGCTCTACCGAGCCTCTTGACAACGAATAACTGAATAAGATTTAAATCATTTTAATAATCATCTGACAGTTAGCAATGTTTGTTCATGTGAATATAAGAAACCTGTCTGAGAAAGTCTTGTGTCACGCAAGATAAACCTAATCGTGAAATTATCCGTTAAAAACTGTTGTTTCATATATCATCATGAATTTAATTATTGAATGGGTATTGACGAGTTAAATAACCTCTGTCATCAACACGATACTCTAACCTACAATTGCACCATTGAGAGCTCCGTCATTTTATGGGAGACCAACCCGATCTGCTGCAACTCATTCATTTGGTTCAAACGTAGATAGATTAATTCAACAGTGTGAGAAGTAACGAAGTCGAAAATCAAAGCAAAATAATGAAAATTTTATACCTCCGAACGAACGAAACTGACATCTATCTTGGGCATCGATTCTCGACTCTAATTTCCAAAATGGCGGGTGTTTACATTCTCGGCAAGACAAGGCCTGCTTCACCTCCGTATACTTAGCAGGCAAATACATTTATTTTGATTTTCTATCGACGCAATCGTTTGGGAATTGTTTAGGAAAGTTTAGGAATTAGTTTTTATCGTTTGGGAAAAAATAGTTTAATTGTTAATAACATAAATGTATTAGGCGTATAGTCAGCAGGCATAATATAATAAAAATAATTTTTTTTGCTCAATCAACTCGAAATTATTTGGGAAACCCGTCTGTAACGTTTTTAACATTTGGGAAATTTTATTTGTTTTTTAAAACATTAAATTAGTATCAAATAATTCCGAATTTAGGATGTGCGAAGTCGGATACGCGCCGCACGTGTATTTTCCTACTTTATCGACTGTACACGCCGATCAATTGCATGGAACCTGATTCCAGCTTCGTTGTAAGGGTATAAGCCGAATCAACGGATCAGCAGCAGTATTTCTATAATAATTTTCTATCTCGAAGCTCTTGAAAATTGAAATTAAGCACTGCAATTAGGCAGGTGGTATGTGCCCAGCGAAAACGGATCAGCAGCTGCAATTGGTCACTGCCTAATTAAAGACATTCTGAAGTACTAAGTGAAATGTCAAATGACGTTGTATACATTTGCTTATAACCTGCTAAACTGGTTTGTATGAATATTACTATTTTTCACTAAGGGAGTCACCTAGCCTAAGCGTGTTGGGTCGATTCATTTCACAAGGTAGATCATGGTACATTTTTGTACGACTACGGAAAGGCTTTTTCGGTGGAATGAGAGGTTCACGGCCCGAGCTGAATGCGAGTGCTGTACCGAGTTTCGTCAAATAGCCTTTGTGTATAAGTAACGATCACGATGTATTCTTACATCGTGGTAACGATCATTATTTTTCATCACAAGAGCCGAGAAATCGCGACAAACTTGCAATTTGAGGTTAGAGTGATAAAAATTAATTTTTTCCCTACTCTAACCTTGAAATCACAACTTCGTTGCGATTTTTCAGCTCTCGTGATGAAAAACAATGATTGTCACTTGTATGGATAAGCTTCTTGACGAATCTCGTTGTACAGCAAACTACCAAACATGACAAGAAACAAGAGACTAACCACAAACAGAAATATCATTTTCCTCAGTAGAATGGAGCAAGATCAACTGAGCGATGAAAATGATGAAATCACGCATTACAATAAAGAACTAAAAATTCTAAGGAAAGATGACGTTAGCCCCAACAAAATCGTGGAAATCGCAGAGATCAACATGGGCTATACTGTTGGTACAAAACAGCAGGTTCCTGTGGTGCGTAATATGAATTTCAATAGTAACTTACAATCTCTCATTTACGCATCAGTAAAACAGTCGTTGATTCATTCAAATTGCTCTTGTGATAAGTTGTATCTGTCACTGTACAATATAATATACCATGACTATTTGTAAAAAAACACTAACACGGTGTATTGGTGAACTTCCAGTGGCAATATGACGTTAATTCCAGTGATTCTTCTTCAATTTTTGTAGAGTTACGACATCACCTTGTATCAGCTGATATGTGGGATATGGAACGCTGCATGTATAATTATAACAGGGTGGTGCATACAAGAAGCATTCAGACTGTGTGCCACGCTTCCCATTAAATCGAGTTCAAAGAGTGACAGTGGTAGACAATGGTCTTTCACCAATTTTCAGTTGGTGAGTAATGATATTTTCAAAATTCCAATAATCGGAAAAAATGTAAATATCATTGGATCTGTTATCACCTTCCCCTTCTATTACAGTATACCTAATTTTCGTTACATAGGTGAAGGCATTACGGAATGTATTCTGAGTCCTAATCCGCTAGCCAAGAAAGCAGTTTATCCAACAGACATCTTGCGAGAAGACGCTGTTCTTTTGTCAAGAATATTAGAACTATTTCGTAGAATCTCGGATCGCACTTATTTTGTAAAAATCATATCAATACCAAGAAGGGGCCAATAATTTTTTTTTTTTTTATGCCTTCTTTTGACCCCTCCCCCCCTGAATTTATGTCTGAAATTTACACATAAAGTCCTCAAAAAAGATGTCAATGTCAAAATGTCAAATTAGAGTCCCCCTGCTCCCTAAGTAATATAAAATAAGAAATGTAACCCCCCGCAAAAAACGTCCTATGTAATGTGCGGGCGGCCACGAAGTAACTTCCATTGGCTGGGATCCTTTTGTTCAAGTTAGAATAAATTTTCCTCTTAATCGGTGTAAACGTTAAATACAGAATTCTGAAGACTGCTAGCAGGTAGGTGAACGAAGATCAATTTACAGAATTATTTGCAACGGGGTGAGGTACTCGTTCACCGTTGTATCGTTGATTATTTGGCTGCGTATTGCTTCGAGAGAGCCTCCGATGCGATGCAGGGGCGCGATTCTGTTTCTTTTTCGTACCGATACGTTTGAAACGTATTAGTACGTTTGAAACGTACTACCCTCTCTCCTCGGCCGTTCCCCTCGTTTCGTTGTTTCATGCTCGAGCTTCATTGTTATATCGGTTGCTCGATAGACAAACATCGAGGGGAACAGCCGTGGAAACAACGAAACGAGGGGAACGGCCGAGAAGAGAGGGTACCACATTTCAAACGTACTGATACGTTTCAAACGTGTCGGTACGAAAAAGAAACAGAATTGCGCCCCAGGTCTTGATGCGGAGCCTCGATGCAAGGCAGGCTTCAGTGCGAGGTGGGATTTCATGCGAGGCAGACTCTGGTGCGAGGCAGGCTTTGGGGCGAGGCAAGATTCAATACGAGGAAAGCTTTGCTGCGAAGCCTGAATCCCGCCTCGCATCGGATCCTGTCTCCCATCAAGGCTCCGCATCAAGACCTGCATTACATCGGAGCCTCTCGAAGCGATACGCAGCAAAATGATCAACGATACAACGGTGAACGAGTACTTTGCCCCGTTGCAAATAATTCTGTGAATTCATCTTCGTTCACCTACCTGCTCAAATTTATCTACCGAAGTCAATTTACCAAATACACAAATGAGCTGCTTCGTGACAACACGAAGTTGATATCCCGAATCAACTAGTTACTTGACGGTCATTTTCTCACAGATAATTATCCGATACGCGTTCGCGAAATCAACTCAGTTCACATCACATTTTGTGATACCGGTGCCGATGTTATTGTCTTCCTAACCTGACTTTTAACCGCGACGTTCGACAGACGACCGAGCAGACGTACGTCTGATAGTCCAGCTTCGCCGATCCTCTGTTCCAATTTGCAGCAGCCAAAGTCGTAGCCACCATTTCAAATTTTGTGCGGGATGAGGGCGGTCATTAATTTGTAATTTGTACCTTTGTACCCGAAGAGTGGTTTTCAATCTCACAATCAGAGATACAAAAGATCCTTGTATTATCGACTTCCGATAATGTAAGGATCATTCGTATCTTTGAACCCACGTGAACCCATTGGCGTGTCAATGCATTGAGTATTCGCGCGAATTATCTTTCACAATTCGCGCCATAAAAGAAGTCACTGGCAAAACAACTTTGATTCGTCCATTCTTCGTGAGCGGACTTCTTTGTTTTTCACGTCCCCAATATAATACACATAACATGTAATAATCGTGATTATTAGAGGAGACTACTATATTGGCCGAGGTTTGTTAATACATGAGGGGTATCAGCCTAATATTAATGCGCGTATTTTTTTGCCACAACTGAGGAGTCTAGGTTTAGATGTTGCTGGCGATATTTTTATTCTTCATGTTGTTACGGGAGATGGCAGAAGCCCAAGCCGTATTTATTTTCTTTTTTCATATCAGAAAAACGAAAGATCGGAGTTTTTTTCGCATAGAGTTGTGAAAACGGATTCACTTGACTATTTTTTGTCATCAGCTGTGGCAATAATCGAAATTTCCTTTTGCAGATGTTACCTTGTGGCCCACACCACAAGGTAACATCTGCATAGACCAACAACTTTTGATTGTTAAACAAAATGTCCCTTTTTGCTTTATATCACAGTAAAAATGTCTTTATTGAATTAAAAGAAGTTTTGAAAGATTATTATGCGAACAACAATCACGGTTCGCTAGAAATGCCCTCAACATTGATTTGTATTTAGACATCATGAGTGGAGCATTCTTTTATTTTCAATTGAAATACTCGATCAAAATAAAAAATTTCGCCTTCTGTTCCGATGCTACTGATGTATCATGATGTATTTTGAAATAATGTTTCTTTCAAGGATCAGACCTTAATAAAACTTTGTAAACAAAATCCGGTCTTTTGCAATAAAAGTGTAGAGACCCACAGAACTTTTCGCAGTGCTGCGCAGGTGAAGTTCTACAGAAGGTTCCTTGTATCTACGCGTCCATCGCAGTAGACTCAATGGTTTTTGCCGTATAGATTCTACCATAATCTGAAACTTTGAATTGTGCATTTTTTTATTAGTCTCTTTTACTGTTTTGAAAGCTAGAAAACTGCTATTTTTTCCAATAGGGTCTGGAGAGTTATATGTTACATGCTTCACATTTAGGTACAAGAAAACATCCCTCAAAGTTTGGGCCAGATCTGTGATCTGGAGGTCTAGTCGACTCCTTGTCAATATATTTATGTTATAATAAGTTGTTTGCTACTTACAATAAATGAACAAAAAAAACCTGGCCTAGCAATAACCAAGTGGTCGCAAAACACATTATCCGAAAATACTAGAAATAGTTCAGATCTATCGCACTGGTCCCAAACTTTTACTGTACACTTATACTTCCTCAATGAAAGTTGCATAGAAGTGATCATTAAATGTTTTTGAGAATAGCTTTTAATTTTCGGTTGGAAGATAAGGTCTTTACCATATCTTCCTATAATTATCTGCCGATATGTTCTTTTCAGATGGGACGACCTCCCAGTGTTTCTGATGACGAGGCAATCCTACTGATTCAGAATTACATAGAATACTTTCGAACAAATGATTTCCCTGCAAGCGGAGAACAAATCTGGAAAGACATGAGCAATGATCTCAACGGCAGGTGGAAACCTCATTCGGTATATACGCACGTAAGAGAAAACAAAAAAGGCCATCTCGAAACTGCCCGTCTAAATATGGGTATTCAAGTCAATATTCCATCATCAGTAGCGGTAAATGTGGACGATGACTTCGAAATTTCTCAAGAATCATCAGTAGCCTCTGAAACTGATGATGATTCATCATACCACGACGAGGAAGATGCAGATGACGCCAAAGCAGGATACGAGTGGTTTGACCTCACCCTTTCAGCATCTGACTGGGAGCAAATAAAACCTGGTAGTAATGCTTCTGCAAGTCAGAAGAGACGATTAAAACCTTGGGTTTGGGCAAATATCATCACTATGGCAATTTGGAATAGATACGCGATTCAATGTGCTTTTCTTGGAACATATTCTTATCTAAGGCATCAAAGTTCTGACGAAGATGAAGGATCTTTTCTCTTGAAATTCAAAGCTTCATGCGCGAGTAAATCGTGTGATAATAAGCTCTTAGGCATCGCCGACAAGCATCCTAAAAATGGTGTTCTCCATTTGCGCTTCAAATGTCGTGATACTCGAAACGAGTACCACGAAGAGGTAAAGAGACCGTTGAACGGCTTAGAACGGAAAAAAACTGGTCAGATACTGATGAATCGAGGAGCTGCAGGATTACATGACGAAAAACTTAGGAAACACATGCAATTTGGGGAAAATGTACCATTTTTTGTTCAGGACAAAAACATCTACAGGCAAACGAAACACGAGGCCATCAGAGCCGATCTTGGAGTAAAACCAAGAGGCAAGACGAATGTGATAGCCGCCATCCAAAATCTGGCAATGGACTCTCGATACTCGGATGCCATCCAGAGTATAGGTGCAAAGGAGTTTTTCGTCTTTTTCTGCACAAAGGAACAAATCTATGTTTTTAAAGAATACTGCCGTGTCACGAAAGACTTTTCTAAAATTTGCCTGGATGCAACAGGGAAAGTGGTAAAAAGTTTTGAGATCTGTCCGGGTCGAATGACTGGACACATTTTTTTGTACAGTGTAACAATTAATTTCGAAAACGAAACAATTCCAGTTCTTCAAGTGCTGATTGAAAGACACGATCAAACTTTTATCGCATTTTGGCTCCAAAATTGGATTCGTATTTTAGGTGTTTCTCCGCCGAAAGAAGCGGTAAGTGATCGAGAAAGAGCTCTTTTATTAGCAATGTGCGACTCTTTCAACCACCTGACTATCAAAGAGTATGTAGATGTCTGCTTTGCTTGGGCACAAATGAAAAGATCGGAAAGACCATTGAGGCCAGCAAACACAATTATTCGCGAAGATGTTGCTCATCTTCTGGCTTCGGTCTCTAGGTGGAAATGCATCAAAAACATTAATCACCCTTCCATTCGAGGGTTCTATATACGTCTAGTTGCGCTTATGATAGACTGCCAAAATCTGCTACAATTTGAGGAGGTCTTTCAATTGACATGTATCATCGCGCTCCACCATTATGAGGACACCGCAGTTAATATACCAGCAATGAAACAGTTGACAGTTCTGGAAGCTCGACAAACTCTGGAAAATTATATTGCAGTGCGCGGACAGATCATCGGAGATTTAGAGACGTCAGCTTCACAAATTCGCATCAACAAAGAGGATGAGAATATTGTTACTCCAAATGAAAAAAATGACTCCAATAAATTGACTCTGACACATCGTTGGATCAAGAAGCTCATTGTTCAGGCCAAACCTTCAGCCTCCGAGGAGAGGGAAAGTTCGACCGTAAATGCTTTTTATTTTGAAGCGTTCATTCCGGACCTTGAACGTATTGCCAAGGAATTTCCGCTGTGGACTGGAGCAGCAATACCCGATGGAAGCAAACATGCTTCTACAGCATGCCAAGAAGGATACTTCGCTAGTCTCAAGCCGAGAGTGTTTGAAAATATACCTTTGCCATGTGCAGCAAACAGATTTCTGAAGGTGTATCTGGATCATATAAAAAGTGGTACCAATCTGATTGCTGCTAAATTGAAACACTTCAATCACGCAAACGCAAAGAAGGCACAGATTCCCAGTGCAAGAGATGGTGAATCAGTACTGTTGTCACAAAAAGAAAGTGTCCTCAAACTTCCCCAAGCTGTCACAAAACCAGAGTGTCAATTTCCAATTCCGCTGCCTATAAATGGTAACTTTCTGAACGATTCTGATTTCCACGCTAAAGAACACTGGTATGGGCTGATAAACGATGATCGACCATTTTTGCGAGAGGATGAAGCTTTGGAGCAACCTCCACCAGATGAAAAGGAACCGAATCGAACCTCTGCTCTTTTGTCTGAGCTCCTTGATCTTGATACTGGTGCTATTATCGACATTGTTGACGATAGTATCTTTTCCACCAATGAGAAAAACGATGACAGTGATTCTCCGTTGGCATATGAAGAACAGCATAACGTTATTAATGCGAAGTCGTTTCTATCAACGA
Organism: Ametastegia equiseti; assembly: GCA_963989295.1. Lineage (NCBI taxonomy): Eukaryota > Metazoa > Arthropoda > Insecta > Hymenoptera > Tenthredinidae > Ametastegia > Ametastegia equiseti. The sequence continues at coordinate 27,775,102 of OZ022389.1, forward strand.
CTCCATTTTCGTCACTTGTTCATAGAAGTCCCATACACTCGAGCACGCCTGTAAATCTTGATCACTCATATTCATTTCCTCCGCTAGAAGACAAAGAAATGGTTGCACCAAAGATTAAGTTGACAAAAGCGACAGAACCAAGTCACTACTTCAAACCATACCCAGAAGGAAGAATCATTAATGCTGGAATTGGTGATACGAAACTTGCGCGAAAAAGAGGTTTCTTATTGCCAAATGGTAATATTTGCAGAGTTCTCAAAGTTGAGGGCACGGCTATATCTGTGCAGAACACATGTCCGTTCGAGATAGTATTATGCAAATAATACAATTTGGAGCTGTAGATTATCCTCAGTACCATGCAGCTATTCAAACTTCAGGGCACTTGATTACTGCCCACAGATTTTCAATATCAAATGCAGGCAACCAAATTGCAGTGGATCAGTCACTGAAACAACTTCCCTGAATATGCATATTCTGATTGAAACGGACGTGAGGACAGGTGAAAGACCGCGACCTTGCCGTCAATGCCAGTTAGCAGATTTGCCAGTGACTTTAAACTTGGAAAAGCAGTACAGGTATGACATACATAAATAAGGTAACTTACATTATACCAAGTCTATGATTATTATCTTTTTTTAAATATGTTTTCCAGGTTATTAGGTGCAGTTGATTTCCGCCCAGGTCATTTCGTAGCATATTGCCGAAGAGCAACAGGAGATTGGATCGAATGCGATGGCTTGAAACCGAAAATCAAAAGATGTCAGAATACGGAAGAAATTACACCGGATGGTGCTATTTACATCCTTCTTTGACGGTGAGTTTTAATTGATATATTTGTTGATGATTTACTATTTTTGTCAATACAATGTCACTTCTTGATCAGGAATATACAGGGTGAGTCACGCGAAACTTCGAGAAAAGGAGGAGTCTGATTGCCGAACAGGCCTTCCCCTTGAACCAATCAAACGAATAGCAGGTAATGACAATAAAAACTGTGTGAACATAGCATAGAGTCAAGCAGAGTTGTGAAAATTGTAATGGGACGGTAATTCCATTAATCTTCAATTATCCATTACATCACGAATGAGTTCAATCACTTGTAACGAATGTAATGGATGATTGAATTCGTTGTCGAATTATAAAAGTAATCGATGACTCGCAACCCTGATTGAGACCAGCATTATGAGAATTGTGTTCAAAACCGTAATTTGATTGGCCATCGAATTTTGAAATCATGGAAGTAATTGATGACTCCCAACCCTGGAGTGAAGGTGCATAGCGAGAAATAATAATCTACGAAATCTCCACGTAATTGACTCGATGTTGGTATTGAGCGAGAAGGCAGTTAGTTGGAACAATATTTACATTCAAAGTAGAGTCGATCACTAGTAAGCTGACCTGTTATCATGTACCTTGATTCTAATGTTATGCTCACACAGTTCCCACAGTCATTGCCCATTGCCTGCTATTGGTTTGGTTGGTTCGAGGGGTGACTTATGCGGCAATCAGGCTCCTCCCATTTTCGGAGTTTCTCGGGACTCACCCTGTATATGGGGAGGAATATCTGTTTTCACCTTACCCTGGAATATCCCCATTTTCCATCTTGTGATTCTTGTACCTTGTTATATTATCAGATACAATTACCCATATTTTTTTTATATCCTCCATACGACTTACCTTTTCAGAGTTACGCATCATTGGAAAATAATTCCTTAAGCCACTCTTCTGGTTGATATCGTTCGTCTAATACGATTTTTTCGTATCTCATCCAGAAAATTTATAATCCAAACACAAAAATTCAGAGACTTTCAAGATAGTGTTATCCTCATCAGTTTGAAAGTTATGAAGTAGTTAATACAATTAGTATCTAGAATGCAAGAGTAACCCGTCACTAGTACTTATGATATTAGATATTTTATAACTAGAAATACCAAAACTAATGAAGATACCACTTTCTCCAATGTCACTACAGTTTTGTTCTTCAATTGCAAATGTTCTGTATTTCTTAGGATTTCTTATAAAAAATCGATTATTTCGCTTAGACAGAAGATGTCACTTGGAATAGAAACCTGGGCTATCAAATCCACTATAATTTGTAAACTTATAGATACCACATCCATTAAAGTTTTGATATTTTTGTAATTGGGAAAAGTACTTTCCGTATTCTTTTCAAATTATCAAGGTTGACTCATAGGCTTAATATTTTTCAATGACTTGTCACTTTGGAACAGGAAATTATTTGAAGGGAAGAGAAACTGAAGGCAGTTTTATTTGATGCTAGTATAATTGGGTGTGAGAATTAGGACAACATCCGAGATAGTGATAGTCCGAAGCTCGCCAAAAACGAATGGCATTCCCCACATAAGTTGTGAGCTCTAAAAGGGAATAACTTTCCTTTTTTGACAGATTCGAAGGGGCCCACTTCAGCTGACGTGATCTCCATGATGCCTGAGCCAAAAAATGAAGGAAACAACTTGTTCTCCTTATCTCCAAGAGTACCAGATTCCGTACATTTACCAAAATGTGTTCATTTTCTTTTTATTTCAGTACAATTCCTTTTTTTTAACCCACTATTCCTCGACTCTGATATTCGGTTATAGCACAGACAGGATATTTCTCTTTCTTATTTCATAGTTTTCTTGTCTTCATGTAAAGCATATATCGTAGTGTAGAAGACTCTGCAGTACAATACCAAAGTGTCTCCGATTAAATATGAGATGAATGTAGAGCAAAACCTCAGGTTTCTCTCTCAATTCTAAGTACTGCTTGCAAACCATCGAACTTTTCCATTTGAATAACATACGATTTTCCAGTAATCTATGGTTTATTTATCTTTTCTTATCGTAAAATCGCACTGCAAAATCTGGAAATTGGCAGACTTCTTACCTGTGATATCAGGCATTCCATAAAAATTCTGCAGATTTTCAACAATACTATTCTCAGAGCTACAGCTCGGTGAACAGTATTAAAACATGTTTTTTTCTTGAGCTCTGGCTTCGAAAATAATATCGTCTGAAATCTGCAAAATTTCCATCGAGCGCTTACTAGAATAGGTTAGGAATTTGTCGAGTTGGAGATTTTTCGGAGCGATTTAACGATAAGTCAACAAAGTAAACTGTGGGTTACCATGAATCGTATGTTATTGAGTGAGCAAGTTAGAATGAACGCAACGTCGCACACAGTGTGCCCATAGGATAGTGAAGTCTACTAATTTTAGCCTGGAGATGTGGCAACAAACTGACATGCTTTCTCCGTTAAACTTCTGACCGTCTCCGATGAAATTTACACACATATTGTTTTTCAAGTCACGAATCATCATCAAGCAGTACTTGGAGTTGAGCTATGAACGTGGGTGTTTGGTTACATTTTTTTTCTGTCTAATCGGAGACATTTTGGCCTATTCGAGGATTATTCTTAAGCGCCGTCCTAATGCATACCTAGGTGAACATAACTTCAGACAAGTCCAATCAACACTTACGTGATAATAAATAATAATTATGATAAGTATTTTTTATAAGTAAAACAACAGTTGTTCAGATCCTGCGGATCATATTCTAATTGTAAGATGCAGTAGCTCATAACGGCTGTAATAGCACAGTAGTAGTATTTCCTAGAAGACATAAACAGGGTGATTCGGAATTCGTGAAGAATATTTTACAGGGTGAATCCTTGTTAAAATCAAAGTCGAAAGTTCCTGAGCCATTTTTCTGAATAACGACTTATTTGATTGGAAAAATATAAACTTTTTTTTTTCAATCTTCTACTTCCTGTTCTTTACTGATCGAAATGGGGATTGAAATTTCCCTGCTCACTAGGTCATAATACTCGAAAAAAATTTTCTCCTTGTTTTCTCTATCAATTTTATTCGTTCTAATTTTCTTTCAGAACAAACTTGAAAACAAAGTTGTCTGTTCAAATATTTTTTTCCAATGAAAAAAGTTGTTTTTCAGAAAAATGGCTAAGGAACTTTCGACTTCAATTTTGATAAGGATTCACCCTGTAAAATATTCGTCACGAATTTTGAATCACCCTGTATAAATTAAAGTGGTTGGGAAAAAATTGTTATCTTCGATTCTGCGTGCAAGTATCTTGAATCGTTCATTATGTCATAAAGAAGATCCCCTCCAAGTTTGAACCCGATCGGTGATGATTTAGAGATTGCTCAATCAAGTTTTTCGTTTTTTGAGTCAATTAACACGTAACTACGCGCGGGTCACGATTCAAAGTTAATTTTCGATTCGAATTGATTTCGCTATCAAAATGTACTATATTCATTTTGAAGTATGAACAATGCAGTACAAAAATATAAGGTTTTTGTTTAGGTTCATCATTGGTTCTACGAGAAATTATTTTTTTGAATAAATCTCCCATCACCGATAAAAACATCGAAAAACCTGAACATATATTGTTTCACCAAATTGTTCGTGCTTCAAAATGGATGTAGCATTTTTTCATATCGACATCAATTTCAACCGAAAATTAACTTTGAATCATCACCTGCATGAAGTTGTATGTTAACGAAAGGGGGAAACAAAAACTTGGAATGGATTTTTTGTTTTGCCATAATGAACGAATCAAGAGGATTGTAAGCATAATCGATGAAAACAATTTTTGTTCTGCACGGCCCTAATGGTATAGATAGTAGTATTTGTTTTGCCAAAGAAAAATAGGTCGTATTACTTTCAAAATGTAGATGTTAATACAAACTATTCTGAACAAACTGATTGTTGTATTCTCTAGACTGACTGCATGAGGATTCAGAATATAATTTCGAGAGTTGTGATCCGCTGAAAGTGGAATATTGACCAACAGTAAAACTGAAGTGAGAAAAAATATAAGTATAAGTATACATAGCTTGTATAAAATGATACCTACATTTGATCAATGGAGGTAAAACAAAAATAAAGACTTAATATTTGTTGCTGTTTACTGTAATACATGTAGAAATATATATTTTCACGGCACAGGTATGAAAAAGTCGCTTTTTGGCGGATGTTTTTGTTCCGTAAAGTGCCACTTTATACTGCTCATTTGATAACTGCGGTATAATGTCTTTATACTGCCGAAAGTTGCCGTATAAAGACTTTATACTGCCTAAAGTTGCGGTATAATAGTTTAATACTGCAGCTCGTTACGCTATCCAAACTTAGTGTACCAACTTTGGCGAGGTCGATGTTTTCTGCATGGGCTATATGTTTCGATATATCGATCTCGGGTCGAAGTTGAGTCAACGCGCGCGACGCCATATGTATTTCGCAATCCGTACATAACCTCTTTGAATACTGAAAATCCTGAATACTGACGTGCCTGATTGTGATAATTGAAAAATTGACAATGATTGAAAGTGAGGATAGTGTCGATAGTGATAATGAAGCGAGGAGTGGCACACCACCATGTGTCCGCGAAACAGGCATGAACGCTGTCAATAATTTATTGCCTGACAAATCTAAAACAGCATACGAGCAAAGTTACGCACGTTTTCTATCATGGCAAAAGGACCGTAAAGCTACCTCTTTTTCGCAAAGAGTTCTCTTAGCCTATTTTTCGGAATTGTCCAAAAAATGGAAGTCATCCACTCTGTGGAGCGAGTACTCGAAGATAGCGAAAATGCTAAAAATAAAAAACAACTTGGATCTTGGCGAGTACCGAGAATTGAAGGCATTTTTAAAAAAAACGTCAGTCGGCTACAAACCGAAAAAATCGAAGACTCTGACTTCACAGGACGTTGAAAGATTTTTAAACGAGGCCCCAGACTTCACGTATTTGGCCACAAAGGTAAGAATCGTGAAATAAATCTCAAGATGTTTCTATTCTCTGTCATAACCTTTTTTTTCTGTACAGGTTGCTATGATATTCGGCGTTCTTGGCGCTTGTCGAAAAGATGAACTCATCAAAGTAAAAACGACAGATTTGAAAACTTATCACGAGCCCAGCGACACGGAGAGAAAGCATCCAACACTTCTCGTACACGTTCCCGATACGAAGACTCACCAGGAACGGGAATTCGCAATTAAAGGAGTATTCTACAATTATTTTGAAAAATACAGACAGCTGAGACCAGACAAAACACCTCACGAGAGATTTTTTATAAATTATCAAAAAGGGAAATGTACGGTGCAGCCAATTGGAGAAAAAAAATTTGCATTTATGCCCAAAGAAATTGCCCAGTTCCTGAATTTGCCAAATGCGGATTCGTACACGGGCCACGCTTTCAGACGAACTTCAGCTACGTTGCTAGCAGAAAGCGGAGCTGACATCGCGGCTGTAAAGCGACATGGTGGGTGGAAGTCGACATCCGTTGCAGAAAGCTACGTTGAGAATACATTTCTCATCAAAAGCAAGACGAGTGACCAAATCACCAGCTCGATCCAGTTGAATCTCCCATCCACTTCGAAAGAATGCACCGCCAACGCCAACTTGAGAGTGAATCCAGTCAAGGCAACAAATGAAAACCCACCATCAGCTTCGGAAGGATCGAATGACAAAGAGAACTGTGATCCAGTTCTCGACTTGGCTGGCTTAAATAAGCACATTACTTTGAACCTCAGCCACTGCGCCAATATATCTTTCAACATCCTGGATAAAAAATAAATCTTCCGCAAGACTTAGGTAGAGCCAGAGATGTAACTTAGCACTACATATTGTAGTACATATATAATATTTTTTAATACAATATCTAGTCTGTCGATATTGCTCTACAATCTTTCTCTACCGTGTTTTTATAGTTTTCTTAGTGAAATAAGCTTCTATTGTAATTCTTAGTATAAAATCTAGTCTATCGATAACGAACTAGAATCTTCCTGTTATACTGTCTTTTCTCAATTTTATTAGTGAAATAAGTTTTTACTGTGATTTTTAGTATAAAATCTAGTCTATCGATAACGAACTAGAATATTTCTGTTATACTGTGTTTTCTTAATTTTATTAGTGAAATAAGTTTGTACTACGATTTTTTCTTTACTTAAGATAAAATATCTGGAAGAAAAATCATCTTCTGTTATAAAAACCAAAGATAAGATAAGCTATTTAAGACTAACTTAAGTAACCTAAAACGGCCTGAAGAGAAACAAAAATATCTTAACTGTGATTTTATTTGGATAAAGTTACCACTATATTAAAAATGAACTGGAAATGCTTTTGAAATTTTCTGTTTTTTCCTTTTGGGGGCTTCGCCCCCAAACCCCCACCGGGGCTCCGCCCCTGGACCCGGTTGGGGGCTTCGCCCCCAAACCCCTACCGGGGCTTCGCCCCGGACCCCCTTATTTAAAACCTCGCACCTAAAATTCAATAGCAATTCGCTTATTATTCCCATGAAATGTTTCATTATCGTTCGACTTTTTCATACCAATGCCGTAAAAAATAGCGTATGGGGCGCACCCGTAAACTGTTTTTCGGTTCGACTGAGGTTTTCAGCACGCCTTCGACTCACCTCCAGCCTTCGGCTTGCCTACGGTCTTCGGCTCGCCTCGGCCTACGGCTCGCGCGTGCTGAAAACATCGGTCTCACCTAAAAACACTCACTTTACGGGCATGCCACATAATATACTATTTTATACTATTTTGATGGAGATACTGTGATTGTGTTACTGAAAACAGTCACACGTATGAGGAATTTTAGGTTCCTTTGATAACCAAAAATAAGTATATCTGAAAAAACCAAAAACTGTACTCTTTTATACCTGGAATTATAAAAAACATTGAAGAAAAAATCGCTTTCTTATTATCTGAAATAAAATCGTTTGATTATATTTGTTCGAGCAATTTGGAAGTTATTTTGATGAACCAGAAAAATGCAGTATCTTCGTTTAACTAAGAACCCAGCGATATTATTTCTCATGTTCGCTATAGGTGATTCATTTTCTTGTTCGCAGAAAACCAATTTAGAGCACCCACACTTTGGAACGTTATGGTATCGTTCATATTGTTTGTAAAAATTTTTTAAAACATTTCCATATAATGTTCCAAAATATCGTTTCCTGAAAATAAATTTCTAGTGACGCAATGGAAAAGATATCCATTTTTGCAACGGGCATTAGTAAAATTTGAAACTGTTTAGCGAGGGAAGTTATGTTTGCTGAAATAGTCTAAATTATTCAGTAGTTTTCTGCAAAAGAGATCAGTGGGTTAATGAGGGGCAACAGAATCTAAATTCCCTAGGCAGATTTGTTTTAATAATTACTAATTAATTAATTACTATCAAACGCCGGGAATTCGATATCAAACACCTACGAACGACCAACAAACGATTCTGGTCCCCTTAATTGGTACAGTCGATAAGGTAGGAAAATACACGTGCGGCGCGTATCCGACTTCGCACATCCTAAATTCGGAATTATTTGATACTAATTTAATGTTTTAAAAAACAAATAAAATTTCCCAAATGTTAAAAACGTTACAGACGGGTTTCCCAAATAATTTCGAGTTGATTGAGCAAAAAAAATTATTTTTATTATATTATGCCTGCTGACTATACGCCTAATACATTTATGTTATTAACAATTAAACTATTTTTTCCCAAACGATAAAAACTAATTCCTAAACTTTCCTAAACAATTCCCAAACGATTGCGTCGATAGAAAATCAAAATAAATGTATTTGCCTGCTAAGTATACGGAGGTGCCTGCTTCGTATGAGCACTGTGCAACACGGTGCTTGACACTCAGCGATATATGATTGGCCCTCTCTGTTGGTTCCAGCGCATCCAGCCAACCATATCGCTCAAGTGTTAAGCTAGCGCCATCTGCATCGTGACTCTCGTACCACTCTATACAACTCTGGTTTGGAGTTTTCCTTTCTGTTATTTTTTGCCCATGGGTTTGAATCACAAATTTCTTGACGACGATGACTAAGACGACGAAATTATGAGAATGAAACGAGGTATTAGAATCAGTGAATTATCATATCTCAGCACTCCGGACACCGATTTAATCGATTTAGAGTTCCAATGAAAGCTTTTCGTGCCCACATTCTAGAATAAGTCTATTTCTGTAACCGTGTGTACAGCGAGGCCTATAAATCAAGGATATAATTCACGGTATAGGTTAGAGTAACTCCCCTTCGGGTAATAAGGCTCGGTCGAGCGAGCTCGCGCGTACAAAAAACAATTTTTTTTTTTTTTTAATGTACTTGGCGCGAGGCTCTACCGAGCCTCTTGATTAAAGAGGTCGTCGTGAATTTCTGTGATGTCAGAATTTAGCAAGACCGTTGTTTTCACAAGTTTTAGATACTCGGGGTACGAGGGAAATGAGTCCTCCGACCTAATAGGGAAGACTTCGTGCTCCGCGTCAGGTATTACGCCAGGAGGATTCCTGCCGAGAGCATCTGCGTTTTGGTTCTTTTTCCCAGGTTTATAACAAATTTCATAATCGAATTCTGAAATTTTCAATTGCCATCTTACTAATTTGCTATTCGGATTCTTCATGTTAAAAAGCCAAGTTAAGGGCCTATGATCGGTGAAGATTTTGAATTTTCTTCCAAACAGATACGGTCGGAAATGCTGAGTAGCCCATACTATGGCCAGCAGTTCGCGTTCAATCGTCGAATAGTTAGTTTCTGCCTTATTCAGCGATCGCGAAGCATACGCGACGGGCCTGTCGTCACCTGGAGTGCCTTGCGATAAGACGGCACCCAGTGCATAATTGCTGGCGTCAGTCGTCAGATTAAACGTTTGCGCGTAGTCGGGGTATATTAAAATCGAATCTGATATTAAAGCCTCTTTTAGCTCTTCGAAAGAGTTTTGTTGTAGCGACGTCCATTCAAATGGCACATTTTTTCGCAAAAGTTCTGTCAATGGTCTAGCGATTGTTGCGAAATTGTTGACGAAACGCCTGTAATATCCAACAAGTCCAATAAATGATTTTACATCGGTCGGGTTTTTTGGAATTGGAAATTCTTTAACTGCCTTGACCTTATTTGAATCGGGCTTAACTCCGTCCTCTGATATAATATGTCCAAGGTAAGCTACTTCCTTCCGTAAAAATTCACATTTATCCGGTTGGAGCCGCAAGTTATATTCTTTCAATTTCTTCAACAAGGCTTGGAGTTTCTCTGTATGTTTTTGAAGTGAGTCGGCGTAAATTATCAGGTCGTCGAGGTACACTAAACATTTGAATCCTTCTAACCCTGACAAAACAGTGTTTGCTAGTCTCTGGAAAGTTGAAGGTGCATTCTTCAAACCGAATGGCATACGTAGGTATTCATAATGCCCGTTAGCTGTTGAGAACGCCGTTTTTTCGATATCGCGAGGATCCATTGGAACCTGGTGGAAACCACTAGCCATGTCGAGTATAGTAAAGTACTTAGAACTACCCAACTGATCAAGGATGTCTAATATGTTTGGTAGCGGGTAAGAGTCCCCGATTGTTTCCTCGTTTAGTTTTCGATAATCCACAACTATCCTCCATTTCTTTTCTCCCGACGCGTCTAATTTTTTCCGTACTATCCAAAGGGGTGCGTTCCATGGGGAATTTGAATTTCGAATTATCCCTTTGTTCAAGAGATCGGTTACTTGTTTGTCTACTTCTGCTTTATGGACTTCGGGATATCTGTACTGTCTGACGTGAACTGGTATTTCGTCGGAAGTTTTAATTTGGTGAGAGCAAGCATGAGTACCTGGTAATGTGTCCCCTTCCAAAAAAAATAGTTCGTTGAATTTTATACAGGCTCCCATTATACTCTTCTTCTCTTCTGCATTGAGATGTTCAAGCCTCAACGCATCTCTTAATTTTTCTATCCTGTCGGCCGAATAATTTTCATTTATACAATTAACCGATTGCGTCTCGTCAGTTTCAAAGTCTAGTATGGTATACACTCTCTGTGGTTCAATCTCGACAACACAATCCGTGTCTGTCAAGTTTACAATGCTTGTGATAGCTGTGTTATCGGGTCTGATTTTTACATGACTTTCACTTATGAAGACTCCTGGTTTTAATTCGAATTTGTTTATCAATAGAGTTTTCGGTAATCGTTGGAATGTTCGCAAGAATTTCTGTCCTGGCGGGAATAGTCAGTCGTTTTTGATTTCGTAATTTAAATGTACGACTTCTTAGTAGCAACTCGGGCTTATCCGTACCTTCGCTCCTATAACTAATTAGAACATTATTGAACTGAGTCAGGAGGTAATTACCAATTAAACCGTCTTGCGCTATGTTTAAGGAATCGTCTACTACATGGAACTTGATCGGCCTAACTTCATCCCCGCCGTTGAGTGTAAGCTCAACGGTTCCTATTGTAAGAGCTTGAGAGTCGCTGGCTAGTCCCTTCAATTTAATACGCTCCCGCGTGTTTATCTGCGATGGTTTCGATATAAATTTCTTTTTGATCGAACAAGGGTAGGCTCCGGTGTCTAGCATGAACAAGCTTCGAGGTTGATTCAACTCGGGTATCGAGAGGATCACGTTGTTCGGTGAACCAATTAAATGTATTTGGTGCTCAAAAACTTCTACACTTCGGGTGTTTGGGTTGAGCGGTTTTCTATCACGGACTTTCTTCCGCTCGCTGACACAGTCCGCTCCCCAAAACTTTGAGTTCCTGCATGATTCTGATTAGATTTCGAGACTAACATCGCCTTTTTTTTGAAGCATTTGTTTTCTACGTGACCGAGTTTCTTACAAAAGAAACACTTAATTTTCGAACTGTTAATGGGATAGACTCGGTAGCATTCGTCGCATGTAATTTCTTCTGTTAAAGAGTCACAATTATTGATGATTTCGAAACAGTTTTGAGAGCAAAAATTTTCTGATTGGGGGTCTGAATCTAAGCATTGTTCGTGTTCTGAACTAGTGCCTGCCTCGAGGGTATTTATTTGTTCGGACCTCTGTTTCCTAAAACAAGCTTTCGCGGTATGTCCAATCTTATGGCAAATTTGACAAACGAGATCATTCCTGTTAGGAAGGTTATTTTTGGAAAAGTGGTTGATGTGGTTTTCGGTTTCTCTCAGTTTCTCTTCTTCTACGGCCAAATTGTAAGCTTAAAGCAAATCTTTGGGGTTTCTCAATCTAAGAATGTCGCGCAATTTTTCGTGAAGCCCGTAAATGAAACAATCTCGCGCTTTTGTTGTAATATTTTTCTCGTAGAATGCAGTCTCTTCTTTGGTTTTTACTGGGGCTGATTCTACCACCTTAATACATAATTGTTCTGTTCTTTGATAGAAAGAATCGACAGTTTCACAGGGGCGTTGTCGACATATGCTCAAGTCTAATTCCCACTGCAGTCTATTCGTTCCTTTCGCTCCATAAAATAACAATAAATCCTTTTTTAGTGTATCATAGTCCTCAATTTGCCTGTTTTGAATCCGTTCGTATGCTTTACCAGTGATTTTGATACGTATAAATTCATAAAGTTCTTCCCGTTCTGTAGCGACGCATTGCTTGATTGCGCGATCACATTTATCAATGAATTCTCTGACGGTAATGCCTTCTCCGCTAAAGGCGGGGAGTAGTTTACCTAACTTTTCAGCTGATAGCGGCATTTTTCCGGATTCAAATTACAATTGCTTAATAGAAAATTATAGTTCTAACAGTGGACTATTCTGAATGTTACCGGTTATCTAGGGCTTACAATATCAGTAGGACGATCCAATACATAATCGTTGTAAATGGTGAAGTTGATTTCGTCGTGCCGTCGGGTGTGAAGTCGGTTGTTCCTGAGGCTATCTCCCAAATCTCCTCTTGCGCTTATGTCTTGACGAGTCTTGAGGTTTCTTCAGCGCCTCTTCATGTAGGGCACGATTTGTCAGAAGCACGTGTATTATATTATACACAGCCTTTACACCATGGCACTTTAGTTCTTGTCAGGTCGTTCGCATCAACACTTTACAGGGTTTGTAAAAGTTGATTCTATATGATAGTGAATTTTTTTATGTAACGCAAGCATGTTTTACGCGGTTTTACAGCCTGTTTTTGGTACTCAAAGTAACCATTTTAACGCTGGCGGCAGTAAACCAGTGGTGGGGGGTGACGAAGTGTACAAATCAAGTAACTTTTAACTCCTAGGACGTAAAAGTGCCCGAATACGTACTCCGCACATGCGCATCAAGTGTAAAAAGTCCGAATACGTACTCCGCGCATGCGCATCAGTGTTCAACTCACGCGCCTAGCATAACCATGTAAACCATGCTTTTGTTATATAAAGTATCGTGTGCACCAGGAGGCAAAGGCTTTTACCGACTCACGTGTTTGCAATACTCGTCTTCGGCTCGCCTGCGACTCGTATCGCAAACTCACGCTCGGCGTTAAAAGTTACTTATACGTTACACAATATACTATTGTTAATTCACAACACAGACGTGTTGTGAATTGGTTTGATAACGTCGGTTTACTACAACGGTGAATTATTTTGTTAATTCACAAACAAAGACTTTTGGTTTGATAACGTTGGTTTACTACAACGGTGAATTATTTTGTTAATTCACAAACAAAGACTTTTTTAACGCTGGTTGGATACAGCGGACTCCACGTCTTTATATCACGATTCACTGTTTGTTTTGATCACCGATGGTTACGTCTCCAATTCTCAGGGTTTTCTTTCGGTCCCCGATCAAAATCACTACTTCTGACACCAATTTGTTGTGGATACCTTTTCAGGAGGGTTCGTGTAAATAAATTGATCGGAGATTTAATAAACTTTCCTTTTATTTGGTGACGATCTTTACAGTAGCGAAGTCAGCGTAGGAGTGAGGTATTGGGGGAGGTGCAAAAGCGAAGGCACTGGGCCTTACCCTTTCGATATATAGACCGTACTTATCATAATTTTATCGTAAGAGAAGAGCGTGACTATAGACGGCTTTGTCTCATTCTCGAGACAAAGCATCCGGTGCATATTAGATTATAACAGTAGGAATCATCAAGTCCACACTGTGACTCAGAAGAAGTTGGCATTAAGCTGGAACGACGACAAGAGGATCATATTTCCTGATACGACGGATACGCTTCCATGGGGATATAATGTAGAGTGAAATAAAAGACACATACATGTATAATTGTTGTATTTATTTCATGATTGATGTATTTGAATAAAACCTCAAAAGCTATTTATCCAACTATTGTGTGTATTGTCAAAACCTAACCACTACACATATGAGCGGGTCCATGTCATTTCACTCGAAAAAAAACACTCAAATCGCGGATCTTTGCGCCCTTCCAGAAATCTTTAGTACTATGGAAAAAAAAAATAGAACTTCACGGATTTCGAAAGATTTTCAAAAATGGCGGAGTTACGGGTGTTCGAATTTTTTTGCACTGCTTGGTTCGAAAATTCATATCTCCGAAACCATCAATCGCAGCAGAATGATCTTGGACTCATTTCATTCATAAAAGAGAGAGCTACTGTTAAAAAAATACATTTGAAGAAAAAATGAATTTCTTCAAGTTTTTTTCGTCATTTTTTTCCGAAATTCGGCCGCCATTCCCAAAGGGTACGGTAAATTTCATGGAGATCATTTTTTTTAGATAGCTGGATCCTTCTTCTTCAAATTCGTAGAAAAAAATTTATGGAGACCACACTAGGTCCGGAGAAAAAAATTCAAACGTCCGGACGTGCGTCGCCGCGCGTGCCGTTCCACAGTGGCGCTGCTCCGGTAGGCTCGCTGTTTCACGTAGCCGTTGAATTTCATTCAATGTTTCGCTATTTTCTCGGGCTATTCTCTCTTGGAAAATAGTTATTTAACTACTTTAGACTTCCAGAATACGTCTACTGATTATTTTCGCTTGAAATTATACTTATTCCGAAAATTCTAGCACGGTTATTAATTTCCAGCACAGTTATTGGCAGGAGATTAAAAAAAAACCGTGAAAGTTGGTGAATTTCTAGTCGTGTGCGATTTCGCTGACAATCATGCGTTTATTGTACAAGATTCCACTCAAGGGTTCAACTAGAGACCCATCCAATCGTAGTTTATTATAAAAGTCACAGCGAGGGAGAATTGAACCATTTTAGTTTTGTAATAATTCCAAAGTGTCTGAAACATAATACGATCGCAGTTGATTTATTACAAACAAAAAATTGATCGACTTCATGAAGGAGAAGTTTCAAGGTTCAATTAGAATTAAAAGAGAAGTTTTTCTCAGATGGAGCAGCTTCCCAGTATAAAAATGAAAAGAATTTCATTAACATAACGCATTATTTTGAACCGTTCGGATGTCAAGCTGAGTGGCATTTTTTTGGCTACATCACATGCAAATGGCCATGCGATGGGGTAAATGAAACTGTCTGGCGAGTTTACAATTGATTGGCGATTCAGATCCTATTTGAACACCGCTGGATTTGTATAATCGGGCATGCTCTTATTTCAGGAGCATATCTTTTGCCTACTGCAGAACATACAGCAGAAGAAGCTATTTTACAAAATTGATTCGCTGAAGCTTTGATGGTTCGTGGCATTCTGGAATTACATGTAGTCATTCCGATTTCTGATGGATTTATAAAAACGAAATTATTTTCCGCATGAGAAAATTTTCATCATGTAAAAGTTAGAAATTAATATTCAACTTGCGTGTCCAACTAAGCGCTATCGAGCGCAATTGCAGTCAAAAGATTGGCCCTTTTCAGAGTCACCGAAATTTTGCAGAAGTCAATAATTTCCATTCCACGGAGCATAACTACTAGCTCTTCTCTGCAAAGTTACGAGAGAATCACAAAAAAACCACAGTCATTAAATTGCACAAACCTATTGCAATGGAACCAGAACGTTGATTGCAGCACAGGTGTGTTGAACTTGACAATAACCGTGCTGGAATTTTTGGAACAAGTATAATTTCAAGCGAACATAATCAGTAGACGTATTCTGGAAGTCTAGAGTAGTTGAATAACTATTTTCCAAGAGAGGATAGCCCTAGAAAATAGCGAAACATTGAATGAAATTCAACGGCTACGTGAAACAGCGAGCCTGCCGGAGCAGCGCCACCGTGGAACGGCACGCGCGGCGACGCACGTCCGGACGTTTTAATTTTATTCTCCGGACCTAGTGTGGTCTCCATAAATTTTTTTTTACGAATTTGAAGAGGAAGGATCCAGCTATCTAAAAAAAAATATTTCCATAGAATTTACCGTACCCTTTGGGAATGGCGGCCGAATTTCGGAAAAAAATGACGAAAAAAACTTGAAGAAATTCATTTTTTCTTCAAATGTATTTTTTTAACAGTAGCTCTCTCTTTTGTGAATGAAATGAGTCCAAGATCATTCGCTGCGATTAATGGTTTTGGAGATATGAATTTTCGAACCAAGCAGTGCAAAAAAATTCAAGCACCCGTAACTCCGCCATTTTTGAAAATTTTTCGAAATCCGTGAACTTCTATTTTTTTTTTCTATAGTACTAAAGATTCCTCGAAGGGCGCAAAGATCCGCGATTTGAGTGTTTTTTTTCGAGTGAAATGACATGGACCCGCTCATATAGTCTATTCCCTTGCTTTTTGAGCACTTTTTCCACGAGGTAGATATCGGGATTCTTGACTTTGAGGAGCTCCTGTTCGTAGAAACCACCTGTGATGGCTTGATCTTGATAGTCTTTTAGCTTAAACGTGACCGGGTTAGTATTCACTACTTGATGAATCGTGAATATTTCGGTTGTCCAATTCGGTGTGTAACCTTTCGCGAAAACGTTCTTGCATTTGCTGACTCAAACTTTATCTCCAACTTTGGATTTTGATGGTTTAGCAGGTACAGTTCGAACTTTTTGATAGACGGTTCGTAGCAGCAGCCGTTCGTTTGCAGCAGACACGTCCTTGGGTTTCATATGTATGGTCCGATGTTTGGTGTTATTGTAAGCGGACACCAACTCAGCGCAGATATCTATCCATTTGTAGCTCCCTTGTAGACTGAACTGCTGCCACATCTTATTCTTCAGCGTGCGATTAGAGCGTTCACAGAATGAGGCCTTTAAATTACTAAACATTGAGTATAGTTTGATGCCATGACGTTTCATCAACAATTCAAATTTCGTATTATAAAATTCCGTTCCTCGATCCACATGTAATTTCTTAGGTAGATATACGTCCCTGATCGAATACCGACTCCATAGCTCTCGTAACATCTTGACCCGTTTCGTTCTTTATCGGTACAGCCCGCGCATACTTTGAAAATATATCAATAATTGTGAGTGAGTATTTGTAGCCTTTGTTTTGCCCCGCGTAAGCCGTCGTATCAACGAGATCAGCTTGCCACGTTCCATCTATACCGCGAACATCTACACGTCTGCGTTGGTAATTTCTTCTCGCTGGTTTATGCAACTCTGTTACAAGTTCCAGCTTTTCCTTGTTCATTTTCTAAGTATGTTCAAAACCGCCAATGATGAGAAACAGGAACTTCTTTCGGTCTGTCCAGAGCTTCTGAACTATGCCAAATGTTTTCGTCACATCCGATCGGGTTGTCTTTTCACCTAGCTAACGAGTTGTCCAATATATCGATAGTATCAAACTCCTGGAAATGTTGGAAGACTTGTTCAAGCGTTCCTGAATTTCCGTCTGGAAAATTCTTGAAGTTTTCAACCATGAACTGGAAACCAGATCTGATGACGAGCGCTGTAGGCCCTTGGTCGATGTCAAATCCTTCGCCTATGCCAGTGAGACAAAGGTCTATGTCCCAAATGGATTCTTTTGTAAGTGGACCAATCTCCTCACGATCTTTTGTTGCAAATTCAAGGCCTAATTTTCCAGCTTCGAAAATTGCTTCGAAAAATGTCTTTATTTGGAAGTCGAGGATATCTCGTTCTTTTGATTGATGGGATTGGACGTATCGCAATGAATCTAATATTTGATTCTTAATGTTCAACACCTTTTGCGAGTCCATTTTGCGTAGTAGTAGATATGAATTTACACACTCGCTGACCTATACAGTAGGGTGTGCGTTATTTACCAAGTTGGCTATTTTCACTTGGGTATAGTCAAAACCGTTTCTTTTAGACCTAAAAACAATTCTGAAAGCAAGAAACAATTTTCACAATGCCGTTCAACCCTGCCTAAATAACGATACTCGTCCCATTTAATTAACATGGGGTTTTTGCACTTTTTACTGAATAATTTTTATTCCGCTTATTATACTCTTCAACTTCTCGGGCTTCCCGAACCCGTAAAACGGTGAGGGGGGCACGGTTGAGTGCCAACCGAGCGCGTCTCCGGGTGGCGGATAGGAGGGCGGCCAGGGGGAGAATGGCTTCCGCGGTCTCGTGGACCGGGGTGTCGGAAGACAACCGGAAAAGGGGACGGGGACCAGGAATACCCGGGCTAGTCGGGGCTATACGTGACCCGGCCGGCGTAAAACCTGGCCCAGGGGAGCTAAGGCCCCGGCCGCGGACCAACTCCCCAAGCCAAGATGTAAGCTATCGTGTCGAAGGCTGAATGGCACTGGGGAACAGTGCCGCGAACGATGCCCTTGGGCGCCCCCCCCCCCCCCCCCCCCATTGTACGTAGCCTTACCCCTACATGCAGGCTCTGTAGGGGTGGACCTACTTTCCTGACTACTCGTGGGACCAGATATGGAAACAACAAGAGAAAAAGAAGAAGAAAAAGAAGAAGAAAGGAGGGACGGGGACATCGCTACGGCGATGGACTCATCCGATCAACCGGCCGACGAGATCGGTGGGACGACGGGAGACCTGGAGGCTCTGGCCTCAATGGCCCGTAACAGCCTATCGATCTCGACAACCGAAGCTCAGGACCCAACTGAGGGCTCGACCTCCGTCGAGGCCCCGGCTGGCACCCCAGGGGGAAGGAAGAGGGGCAACCGGTGCGGGGCGGCGAAGCGGAGGGCTCGGAAAGCCAAACTGGCAACAGGGACCTCCGCGGAGCCAAGCCGTAGGGAGCTCCCCCCCCCCCCAACACCAGGCAGCACGGCGGAGGGCTCAGGTCTGAAAAGACCAAGGCCCTCTGACAGCACACCCCCGGAGGCCTACACGGCCCCCAAGAGGGGAAGGGACGTCCTCAAACCCGTGAGCTACGGGGAGGCCGCAAAGGGCAGCACAAGGGTGGTGATAACACCCCAGGGCTACCCAGAGACAACGCTGAGCACGGAGGAGAGCGACCTGACGGTACAGGCGCTATGCACAGCGATGTACTCCATACCGGACGGGGGGAAGATTCCCGGCTTCGAACAGTACCGTAGTGACCAAGGCATGCTATGGATCACCTGCTCAGACGCAGATGCCCTGGCGTGGCTGAGGTCCACGGTACCAACTCTTGCGCCTTGGGATGGGGCCGCTCTCCAATTGCTGGAGAGGGAACAACTCCCTAGACTGACGAGAATGATGGTAGTCATACCCGGCATTCCGGAGAAGACCGAAACCATCACAAAGAGGCTGAAGCACCACAACGAAGGCCTCCAGACTCACTTATGGCGGGTCTGGGAAAGGAAAGACGGACCCAAATCCGTCCTCCTGGTGCTGGGTGTGGACGCCAAGTCAGCCAAAGTCCTAAGGGATGGAGGTCACTGGGCTCACTACGGGCTGGGAAGGATCTCCTTCAAGGAGGGCCACCTAAAGCCCGTAGCGGGAACAGAGACGCAGAAGACAGCGACGAACAGGGGGACCGAACCAAGGAGGGCTCCAACCGCGGCTACGGCTGAGACCGCGGCTGCGACGGGGGGACCTACCGAGGTGACCGGCCCCCAAACCAACACCGAGCCCGTAGGCCAGGGCTCCTTGACCGCAGGGACGCAGGAAGAAATTCCCGTGAACCCTGCGACAGGGGGCGCAGCCAAACGGGGCGGAGGGTCCCAAAGACCCAGAGGTAGGCCAGGCAAAGCCTACACAACGAGCAGGGCCGGGCAGGAAAGCGTACGGGCGGGGGTCCAAAGAACCCTACCCTGCGTGAGCTCGGCAGTACAGACAGAGTCACTGGGGCCACAAAACAAGGCGGACCCGGAGAACAAAAGGGCCGGGGGGACCTCCTAGAGGAACCAAGCCCAGCCACAAGCGCGGGAAGTAAGTAGTCCGTCTGCAGCGAATACGGCGGCAGGCGGCGTTAACTTCGCACAGATTAACTTGCAACACTGCAAGGCGGCTTCGGCTGTACATAGCCGAGACCTAGCAGTGGAGCAAACAGACATATCGCTCATACAGGAACCCTGGGTCCACGGGGGGCTTGTCAAGGGACTGGATCGCAGAAACGGAAAGCTGGTGTGCGCAGAAGGGGGCCCCGGCCCCAGAGCCGGACTCCTCGTCAACAAAAAACACTTCGCACTGAAGCTAAACCAATTCTGCACTAGGGATCTGGCTGTAGCCTCTATCAAACTGAAATCTGAACGGGGTGGGACAGCGGACATAATCGTCTGCTCTGCCTATCTCCCGTACGACTCGGAGGAACCACCACCGACAGAGGATCTCAGGAGGCTGGTCAGATATTGTAACGACAGAGGACTGAACCTGCTAATAGGATGTGACGCCAACTCACACAACATGGCATGGGGCAGCTCTGACACAAACGAGAGGGGGTCAGCACTCCTGGAATACCTCTCCGCAACAGGCCTAGAGATCCTCAACAAGGGATCGAGGCCAACCTTCGTCAACTCCCGCAGGCAGGAGGTGATAGACCTGACCCTCTGCACAACGCGGATGATCAACAAAATCACGAACTGGCGAGTGCGAGAGGAGGATACTCTGTCGGACCACAGACGCATCTCATTCAAGCTGAATGTCGACGCGGCCTGGGTACCGACGGAAATATACAGGAACCCGAGGGCCACCAACTGGAACGCCTACAAGGAGGAGCTAGAAAGGGGGCTCGAGGGGCCCAGCCGGCGACTGAGAACACCAGGCTTGCTGGAGCAGGAGGTGAAACTCCTACAGACAGCAATCGTCCAAGCATACGAAACTGCCTGCCCTGCCAAGCAGAGGAAAAACAACAAGAAGGTGCCCTGGTGGAACAGGGAGCTGGACAAACTCAGATCCGCCTCCCGCAAGCTACTGAACAGGGCCCTCAGAACAAACCAGGACGCAGACTGGGAATCCTATAGGACAACCCAGAGAGCGTACAAAAAAACGATCAAGAAGTCCAAAGAGAAAGCGTGGAGGGACTTCTGTGAGGAGACCGAGGCTCTATCCCTAGTGGCCAGGCTCCGTACATTATTTACCTCGGGACCACCAATAACACTGGATAGCTTAACGCTCCCAGATGGCGGCGTTACCGAGAGCCAAACCGAAATACTGAACCACATGCTGGACATCCACTTCCCCGGGTCAACGCCAACGGTGCCGGGGCCGCCCGAAAGGGAAGACCTAGGTGGCCGCAGACTGGGGGACTGGGGGACGGCTAAGGTTATAGTAACACCAGACAAGATCAGGTGGGCAATCGACACCTTTGACAGGTTCAAAAGCCCAGGGGTGGACGGCATCTTCCCGGCCCTCCTACAGGAGGGTGGGGAGGACCTGATCACCAGATTGAACCACGCGTTCAGGGCCTGCCTCGCACTGAACCACATACCACGCAGCTGGAGAGAGGTCAGGGTAGTCTTTATACCAAAACCAGGTAAAGCCTGCTACGACAAACCCAAATCATGGAGACCAATAAGCCTCACGTCATTCATGCTGAAAACCATGGAGAGACTCGTCGACAGATACATAAGGGATGGGGCTTTGATAGAAAGACCAATCACACAATCACAGCACGCATACCAAGCCGGGAAATCCACAGAGACGGCTCTGCACCACCTGGTGAGTGAGATTGAAGGGCCTGTCTACCGGAAGAAGGCAGCGCTATGCGTGTTCATGGACGTGGAGGGGGCCTTCGACAACACCTCCTTCGACGCGATATGTGCAGCGGCGGAGATGCGCGGCGTCAACCCCACCGTCGTTGGCTGGATCAGACAAATGCTCCAGACAAGAACCGTCACGGCTAACCTTGGCGGGACCGACGTCAGGGCCCGGGTGGACAGAGGCTGCCCACAGGGGGGAGTTCTCTCCCCACTTCTGTGGACCCTCGTCGTGGACGGGCTCCTGGCCGGGCTCGAGAGGCTAGGCATAACGGCTGTGGGCTACGCGGACGACGTATCCATCGTCGTCGCCGGTGACCACTCAAGACACATGACGAGCCGGATGCAGAAAGCACTGGACTTCGTACAACACTGGTGCACATCTCAATCGTTAAGAATCAATCCCAGCAAAACTGAGATGGTACTATTCACAAAGAAACGGCAC
The DNA here is from genome assembly GCA_963989295.1 of Ametastegia equiseti. NCBI lineage: Eukaryota > Metazoa > Arthropoda > Insecta > Hymenoptera > Tenthredinidae > Ametastegia > Ametastegia equiseti. The sequence continues at coordinate 27,797,221 of OZ022389.1, forward strand.
TTCGAGGTGGGACCCCTCGAAATCTTCGGATCGAGGCTGGGGCTATCCAAAGAGGTACGCTATCTTGGGGTCTCCCTGGACAGTAAATTGACATGGAAGGCTCATATCGCCAAACAGACTCAGAAGGCCACGAACACCTACTGGGCCTGTAAAAGGATGATGGGCCCAACATGGGGGCTCAAGCCAAAGGTAGTCCGGTGGATCTACACGGCAATCATGGTGCCCCAACTCTCGTACGCATCGGTTGTGTGGTGGCCCGCCATGGGCAAAATCACCTTACGCAACACATTCAATCGAGTCTACAGATTAGCAGGACTCGGCATCACAGGGGCGATGAGCACCACGCCCACTCTCTCAATCGGGGCTCTTCTGGGCCTACCACCACCGTACATCGCGGCGGAAACGGAGGCTTGGAAAGCGGCCCTGAGGCTTTGGAATCTAGGCGCCTGGAGAAGGACGGGCCTGGGACACACGGTCATACTCCACAGAGCAGGCATGCCAATGACCTCTCTCGCAAACGGAGGGGACCGCTGCCCCAACCTGTACAATTTCACACATAAATTCAAGGTGGTCTTCCCGGACAGACAGTCCTGGGAGGACGACCGAGACGCGCTCATGTCCCCGAAAGGGCTCGTCTGGTACACAGACGGATCCAAAACGGGCAAAGGGGCGGGGGCTGGATATTGGAGCGAGGGACCTAGGACGAGCACATCACTTGCACTAGGACCCACCATATCAGTCCTCCAGGCGGAGGTATTTGCCATACTGGCCTGTGCCAGGAGCATCCTGGAGACGGAATACAGGGGCAAGCACCTATATATATGTAGCGACAGCCGAACAGCGCTGAGATCAGTAATCGCGCATGTGATCAGATCTCGGCTAGTGAGCGACTGTGTCCAACTACTAAATCAGCTAGCACGACACAACCGTGTCCGGCTGCTATGGGTACCAGGTCACAGCGGTATCCCAGGCAACGAACAGGCGCACGGCCTGGCAAGGGCGGGGGCAGAGCGCACAACCATAGACGAAGGATGCCACATAGGCATGCCTGACGAACACACAAAGAGGCTAGCGAAGGAGCGGAACGAGAGCTGCCTCGCGGACCTTTGGGAAAGGTCACCCGGCATGGCACATACAAGGGCTCTCTTTAAGGGCCCTTCTGCCGAACTAGGTGTGACACTTACAAACCTGGGGAGAGCCGAGTTGAGGGTGCTGATAGGACTCGTCACCGGCCACTGGTTCACAGGTAAACACATGGTACACTTGGGACTCAGAGCAGGGTCACTCTGTACAAGGTGTGGGCAGGCGCAGGAAACCCCCCTACACCTAATCACACGGTGCAGGGCGCTCGAGGACCCACGCAGGAGGGTCTTCGGTGGGGCCGGCACGGCGGGCAAAACGATAGAGGAGTTGGGGGTAAGTAGGCTACTGCAGTTTGCCAGGCTGACGGACCTGGCCTCCACTCCTACAAACTAGGGTGCCCACAAGGGCTCGGGCACAATGGCCCAGGTAGGCTGAGCGCCCGGAGACGCAACAGACATACACATACTCTTCAACTTACCAACAATGCTTGATTATACTTCTATTATGTTCCCTTTAGATGGAAAAATGTTCATATTGGTGGAAAAAAATTTATTATTTACGTTTTGAAAAGGTAAAAATTCATTTTTATTGATTTTTGTATTTTTTTCGTTTAATAAAAATGAATTTTTACCTTTTCAAAAATTAGATAATCAATTTTTTTCCACCAATATGAACATTTTTCCATCTAAAGGGATCATAATCGAAGCATAATCAAGTATTGTTGGTAAGTTGAAGAGTATAATAAGCGAAATAAAAATTATTCACTAAAAAGTGCAAAAACCCCATGTTAATTAAATGGGAAAAGTATCGTTATTTAGGCAGGGTTAAACGGCAGTGTAAAAATTATTTCTTGCTTTTAGAATTGTTTTTAGGTCAAAAAGAAACGGTTTTGACTATACCCAAGTGAAAATAGCCAACTTGGTAAATAACGGACACCCTACTATACAGCTCCGTCATCGTTAGCTTCGTTATGGCGTTAGCTCTTTAATGTTCTCAGTCTCTCGTCTAGATGTGAAATAAGCTCTGCATTACGCGTTGCGAGGCCTTGTACTGTTTGAATCAACAACACTGAGGTTCTGTAGAACTCTCATTACACGAGCTTCCAAAACATGTATCATTGAATCGTTGTTAGAAATTTCGTTTCGCAAAACGTTTATCCCCTGTTGCATGAAACTCATAGTAACAGCATCATTCTGCTGTACCGGATTGACAACGTTGTACAACCTCTTGTTATCTATATCATAATGTCCGTCAGCTGTGAATTTGAATCCAACACCAGGAGGACCGCGACTGCTCGTACCTGTACTCTTGTCTAACTGACGACCAAACACGTCGACGCTCATCTTGGAAATGACTCCATGAGAATGGAGACTGGTTAATAAATAATGTCAGCTTCACGCAATTCTTCGATAATGGAAATAATTTCGTTGGAATGACTCGGGTTCCCAGCAGCCTGAGAAGCTAGCAGCAAACGCAGACGGTCCGCCAACTCGTTGGGATCGTCTCAGTGAACATAATCTGTTCCTCTACCTTCCTGGGCGATCATATAATTCGGTAGTATACCTTTACCAGTGCGTTTCGGGGGTGCAATGGTAAACGCTTGACTGATGAGCTTCTTGAACTTTGTAGTATGATCTTTTCGAACAGGTTGATCTTCTTTATAGTGTTTTCGATGGATGTTTGTGGAGAATACAATGTTCTTGTAGTTTTCTATATCGCTTGAACTCACATAGGACTCGTTGGGTGTCTTTTTGAATAATAGTTCTAACAAACCCTTGGTCTTGGTGTAGCGTGCATCGCCTACACGAATCAGATCCTGCTCAAAGCTTATTGGTGGGTTACCCACATACAATCTGTCGTGGGCGAGTTTGCGTACACCATATCGACGCCTGGGCGAAAGAACATCGTATCTCGGAAAACCTGTGAAGAACATCCTAACTCGGAAAACCGGTGGAGAACATCCTAACTCGGCCTGCGCGTGAAGAAGATCGTAACTCGGCCGACCTGTGAAGAAGATCCTATCTCGCAAAAATATTTTGCGTTCGAAATTTTGTAGTGGTACTCCTGCAAGCGGTAATTGCATTTATCCAAAAGTTCGGATCACTTTACCATTATTGCATTCACTGCATTGTGCAGGCATAAGAATCGACTTCGGGATCAAGGTAAGTAATTCAAGCGTGAAATGAAGTATTCTCGGTGAATCTCGGTATATACAGGGTGATTCAGAACTCTGCTGACAGCGGGAACTGGCGGGTTCCTTATCGAATTACGAAACGAAAGTTCCTTTACGAAAATTCTCCAAGACCAACGGTTCTCGAGTTATTCAAGATCGCGCTTGACCAATCAGAGCGTCTCTCCGTTCTTCCGTCTTCCTCTTCTCTCTCCGTCTCGCTCCAGCCGGCACTATTACTGTCGCGGAGAGATGCTCTGATTGGTCAATCGCGATCCTTGATAACTTGAGAACCGTTGGTCTCAGAGAATTTTCGTAAAGGAACTTTCGATTCGTAATTTGATAAGGAACCCGGCAGTTCCCGCTGTCACCGGAGTTCTGAATCACCCTGTATATTTATCAATAAAGTAAGTATTATAATTCATATTAGCGATTTTTTTTCCAAATTGACATGTACGCAGACGCTTCTCGAGCCTCAGCGATCTTCGAAATAATATTAAAAGTTGAAGATCGCTGAGGCTCAACAAGCGTCTGCGTACATGTCAATTTGGAAAAAAAATCGCTAATATGAATTATAAACACTACATGTATACTTACTTTATTGATAAATATATATACCGAGATTCACCGAGAATACTTCGTTTCACGCTTGAATTACTTACCTTGATCCCGGAGTCGATTCTTATGCCTGCACAATGCAGTGCAATGCAATAATGGAAAAGTGATCCGAACTTTTGGATAAATGCAATTACCGCTTGCAGGAGTACCACTACAAAATTTCGAACGCAAAATATTTTTGTGAGATAGGATCTTCTTCACAGGTCGGCCGAGTTACGATCTTCTTCACGCGCTGGCCGAGTTAGGATGTTCTTCACCGGTTTTCCGAGTTAGGATGTTCTTCACAGGTTTTCCGAGATACGATGTTCTTCCGCCCAGGCGTCGATATACATTATCCAGAGAACTTTTTGCATCCTCATCTCTCAGCATCTCAAGATACTCGTTCACAACCTCATCCGAGTAAGTTGGTATTACAGTTGAATTCATTTCCTCCTCATCCTCGTCTGCCGTCAAAAATGAATCATTATCATCTTCGCGTTGTTCATCTTTTCGCAACTGTTTGATTTCATCTTTAATCGGGTTTATCTCTTCTTTGACGGGGTTGAGAGTCGTTTGGGAAACCTTCACCAGTTCTTGCAGCGGAGTGACCATCGGCTTGAAGACTTCGCTCATGGTCTTTTCGACAACCTCTCTACCCGACTTGATCATTCTGTGTTTCCGCCGAATCGCCGCGCTGGCTTTGGCGATATGACGCAAGACGTTTTTTTGCTCACGAATTTTTTGCATGTTGGCGCAACTGTGTCTGAAACGCTACTGACTCTAACTCTATGGAAATATTGCATTTATCACTTGTTTATGCTCACGAAACAGTCGAACCCTTTCCTATATCTCCCTTCGTTCATCTCACTTTCTTTATCGATTACGATGAATCCGTGCTTATCGTTGCTCCAACACGCCGAGCATAGGTCTTTAAACTGTGTGTAAGTCATATCGGTGTTCACATGGTCATCGTACACGTGTCTCAAATTCATATCATCTTGCTTGAACAAAACTAAAAGATTGGCGTTGTCTCGCAAAAGATGCTTGGAGATACGAGCGTAGGTCCGACAAAGATAGATACAATGTACATTTTTGTGTCTTCCCATGCAGAAGAAGGCTCTGATGTTATCCTGCTTCTCGCAAGCCACATCGTCGAACACGATTACCGAATTAGGTAGTGCATCGTTTGGTACAACTACTTGTTCATGTTCGTCAAATGGAAAATACTCAACGTCATCTACAGCCTCGAGTAACTGATGCAAAAACTTGTACTCTGGTTGATTTAGCGATTTCGAGTAAACGTAGACGTTCTCGAATTTTGAACCGTTAGGATGTGTTATGAGGGTGAGTAGCGCGTTGGTCTTGCCGCAATTGGATGGCCCGCAAAATATCGCATGGACACTGTTTGGAAGCAGCTCGCCGTGCCGCTTCGCAGTCTCTATTTGCGCGAGCTGATCAAAGTTCATATCAGGTAGCTTGACAGGTTGTATTTCGAACCTCATCTTAAGTCTGACTGAGATGCAAAAGTAGAGCGTGAAGAGCCTCGACATGATCGTGCACAAAGCAGCAAGTAACAAACGATCGACGAAGAAGCGACGTTGTGGGAAAGGCTTGGTTAATAAAATCATCAATAGACTTCCTGTAGAGATGCATTTACCTGGCTATCAATACTATGGACCTGGTACGAAACTAGCAAAAAGACTCGCACGAGGTGATCCGGGTATCAATCCCTTAGACGCCGCCTGCAAGGATCACGATATAGCCTACTCGCAGAATCGAGACAACCTTGAGGCTAGGCACGCGGCAGATAGGGTCTTGACTGAGAGAGCTTGGCAAAGGGTTCTTGCCAAAGACGCAAATCTTGGCGAAAAAGCAGCTGCCTGGGCAGTCACGAACGCGATGAAGGCTAAAACAAAGCTTGGAATGGGAATTCGTAAGCCGTTGGCATTGCGAAAGGTTATCGATGCGGCTAAACGGTCGATGGTTCCTGGAAAAACTGCTATCAAGTCAGCGCTGAAGGGGGCGCGCGGAGCTGTTAAGAAAGCGGGTGGTGAACGCAACGTGCAATCCCCGCGAATTCTACCGCTACCGTCCAAAGTCGGAGGCGTCCTACCCTTCCTCATACCCATTCTCCCTGGATTGAGCGCTACTAGTGCGTTGGCTGGTGGTGCAGCGGGTATTGCGAAAGCTGTAAACGATGCAAACGCAGCCAAACGAAAATTGGAGGAAAGTCAACGACATAACAAGACAATGGAGGCTATTGCTCTAGGCGAAGGACTTCACATGAAGCCGTACAGAAAGGGTTTGGGTCTCCACCTAAAACCGTATGGCAAAGGACAGTCAAAAAACTAAAAGTGACGCTACCACAACGAGCTCTAACTGACGCTGATCTGTTGAAGTATACAGATATTTCAAGAATTCCACATTTTCTAGGAGTTTTCATGCGAATTGATTTACCGAAGAGTGGACCACGCAAGCGAGAATCAGGAATCGTTAATCTGGACGATAAAGATGGCCCCGGTACGCATTGGGTCGCCTACAGAAACATCGAGGACGAAGTCGTTTATTTTGACAGTTTCGGCAATCTTCGACCACCGTCGGATCTCGTCAGATACCTTGGCGTTGGTAGCGTCAAATACAACCACGAACAATATCAAAACTACGATACGTTTGACTGTGGCCACTTATGTCTCAGGTTTCTGTCAGCTATATAAACGTACGTCATAATTCTTAGAAGTCAGTTTCGTATTCGCAGTCATGGACGATTCGTTAACATTAACTATATCGGGAGGCTCCTCTGTCCTGGAGGCTCAATACTTTCCTCCTATTGAGCTTTCCCCTCATAAGAATTACGCTCTAGGTCTTGTTGAATTGCTAACTTTCAATTCAATCCCCAATGTAGATGTTGGTCACAATAAAATCTATGTGGGTATCGAAGTGGTCACTATACCTACCGGTAGTTATGAAATAGAAGACATTGAGAGTTATGTACAGGGTGTCTTGGCGAATAAGGGTATTGTTATCAAAATCAAGCCCCATAACAACACACTGCGTAGCGAGATCAAGTGTAGTCACCCCGTAGATTTTCAACCTTACGATTCTCTAGTGAGCTTATAAAGCTTCACTCCACGTATTCTACAAGCTGATATAGTTCACGAATCCGATCTCCGGGTAACTATTCTCAAAGTGAACTCTCTACAAATCGAATGTAGCATCACAACAGGTGCCTACGTCAACGAGCGTAAAGCTCACACCATTCATGAATTTTTTCCAACCGTACCACCCGGATATAAAATCGTTGAAGTGCCCTCGCACGTCATTTGCCTTTTGATCACCGTCAAGACCATAGATCATATCTAACTCCGTATCGTTGATCAAGACGGAGATTGAGTTAATTTTCGCGGAGAAGTTATAACTATAAAATTGCATATCAAATCTCACTCATGGGAATGGTATGTAACAGGAAATCTGGTGATAGTTATAATAGTAAACCACCATGCCCCAAAAGGGTCAGTCGTCAATCGGTTCTCAAAGAGCTAACACGTCAAAACGCACTGTTCCTGACAAGCCTCGGTCTCAAGGTCAAGCCTTTTGGAAGAGTCTAAAACATCGATTCGTTTGCATTTGTATCATCTGCTGCGTACCATGGAGGAAGAAATCTTAAACATCCAGACACCCGTCGTCTTTGACGAATCCATCGCACACTACGAGATCCACGCACACAAGCCCTATGCTTCATCGAGTTTCAATAACAGTGACGAGATTCGTATCGCTGTTCAACACCAAGACCTTTGCCTACTACCAAGCAAGAGTACGCTGCACGTATACGGGAAGATAACGAAGCCTGATGGAACTCCAGCGACCACAACCTAGGTCAACAACGCTCTTTGCCATCTGTTTGAAGAAGTGCGATATGAATTAAATGCCATAGAGATCGACAGAAGCAAGAACGTCGGTCTGACGAGTCTTATGAAGGGTTACACTTCCCTTAAACCTGGACAGAATTCGTTGTTAGAGAACGCTGGATGGCTTGACGTAGAGGAAAATCCGAAAATTACCGATGCCGATGGTTACTTCGATGTGTGCATACCGCTCAGCATGATCCTGTGTTTCGCTTAAGACTATCGCAGAATCATTGTCAATGCCAAGCACGAGTTAATCCTAACCCGATTGAAGACCGATACTAACGCAATTCTGCAAGCTGCGGATGAAGAATTCAAAATCACCATTGATAAGATTGAATGGCTGTTACTCTACGTCAAACTCTCCGATCAGCGAAAAATACAATTGCTAAATTCCATCGAGAAAGATACACCGATCTCCATGAGTTTCCGCAGCTAGGAATCGTACGGGTATCCTCTACTCCCCACCACCTCGAAACATGTGTGGACTGTGAAGACGTCGACGCAGCTGGAAAAACCTCGAGACGTTATGTCAGGTTTTCAGATAAGTCGAAAGAATAAAGCTGATAGAAACGCTAGTCATTTCGATCACTGTAACATTTCCGATGTCAAACTGTTTCTGAATTCTCAATGTTATCCTTATGGAAATCTGAACCTTGACATGAGTCACAACCAGTACGCTCTTCTGTATGATATGTACGCAAACTTTTAAGCTACTTATTACGGTAAGGAACCCGAACCGTTGTTGAAGAAGAGTGAATTCCTACAGTATGCTCCTCTATTTGTAATTGACTGTTCGAAACAAAACGAATCGCTCAAATTTGGACCGGTAGATATTCGTCTCGAGTTTGAAGCGAAGAATAACTTTCCTGCCGATACGTCAGCCTACTGTTTGATCTTGCACGATCGTATAGTTGAGTACAACCCTATAAGTGGAGGGGTTAAGAAATTAGTATAAAACCCTATCCAGTCTGATCGTACGGATCAGTCACATTCGAGATGGGGTCATCATTGATCTGCAGGGTTTCAAGCGACCCTTCAACAATGTTGTAATCAAAGAGCTAGCTGTAATTGCTGTGGATCAAGAAGCTCAACCTTCAACTATATTGTTTGAACCACCCTACGAGTGGACTAAACTACCAGCCAGATATCGATGTGAAAATTCATGGCTCGAACGGAATCTGCATGGCTTGACTTGGAACTCTGGCGAAAAACCCTATAAAGATATCAAATTAATACTTTTAACTGTTATGGTGGACGCACAGAAGATTCATGTTAAAGGGGAAGAGAAAGAGAATTGGCTAACCAAATATTTACCAGATGTTCAGATTATTGAAATGCTGGATCTGGGTTGTCCTTCGTTAGATGCGTTGAAGAAAATATCAAACACTCCAAATTGTACGCAACACGACATACCAAATTCAAACTGTTCAGCTCAGAACGTTCGATCGCTGAGAGATTGGTTGTTGAAGCATCGCGCTGCTAATCCACCCAATAAAAAGCGTTTGCAGCCGAACAAAGATTTTGTTCGGTGTCATACATGTCAGAAGCATCATCGAAAACAGAATAAGTTCTTACAATCAAAATTGTGTCTCCGAATTTTGTATCCATGTGTCTTAAATAAATAAAGCTTTCTGAAATGAATATAAATGTGTTTTCATCCTTGATCATATGGTAGCGTAAGGGTTGACTACTGCTTGCATCTCTTTCCTAGCGAAATCCCAGTTACCCGCTGCGAGAGAAATTCAGAGCTGGCGTACGTGCCGATTCATAGAGAAACTTGCGGCTAGTCCCGTTATACTCTGTTTCGCAAGGGGCCTCCGGCAGATAGGTGAATTCAGCAATGAGCTTGCATACGTCCTCGTTCATCGAGCGGGATATTTGATGTCAGAAACTCATCCCCGACCGATTCAAACTCGCGGCTAGTCGCAATCGAGGTCAAGCAGCAAAACCGTAAGATTGCAGGAATGAACTTGCAGACATCTCACGTGGAGGCTTTCAAATATGGCGGATGATATCAAAACTGGGACGAGTGACGTCAGATATAGGCTTGCGAGTAGCCTACGTGACAATTGCGGTAACGGTAATAAGGGGTGGAACTAACGGTACCCGCAGCTATGACGTTACGTCCGCCATTCTGTGACGCGTGGTCGCCATCGTATCTTAGGCGGATGATATCAAAACTGGGACGAGTGATGTCAGACATCTAAGGCTTGCGAGTAGCCTACGTGACAATTGCGGTAACGGTAACAAGGGGTGGAGCTAACGGTACCCGCAGCTATGACGTCACGTCCGCCATTTTGTGCCGCGTGGCCGCCATCTTATGGTTGCAGTGACGGTACCGAGGGGCGGGGGTAACGGTACCTGCCATCCCCCCTCTATCATCCCCCTCACACGGACACGGAAGATGCGTGCGTGCACGTGTGCACTAACACTTTTTCGGCCAGAACCCGCCTTGTTTATCTACTGACAAGCGATAATACCCTTTTACAAACGTGAAGTAACTCAGCAAAAAACAATTTGTATGAAGACCGTAGGTACTCAAAAGTATTTCTTACCCGCAGTTGGTGGAGCAGTGGTTTCAATTCCCACAAAGTTCGGCTTAAAACAGTGACTACCGCCAGTCGAAAGTAAAAAGTTTTCTTCCACTAGTCCGCTGAAGTCGTTTTGTGTGAAATATTTCGGGTACACCGATAACGTTGGAAATCTTTTATGCCTAGGTGGACAGCCTTCGTCGCACGATGAGATTTCCATTGCGCTAGGACTCTGGTCGAATAGCCGTTTACACAAGTCCGCTACAACAATTTCGCACCTTACTTGTAGCGTGTTATAAGGTCCTTCTTGAGATTTGCATATCGGCACTAGAGATTCGGCTCACAAATGGTATGTATTGTTCGTAATACCCTTAATCGAGCAATTCAAAACCATTTTGAAGAACGTGCTTGTCTCAGCTAGTCTGCTGCATTCGGATTTGAATTTAACGCTATCGAACATCATTGTAAAAAAAATATGGGATATGCTGTCGAATGCATACGTGTTGGATAGTGACACTTTTATACCTTTCAAATTCACAGATTTCAAAGTTGACGAGCTACCATTCTTCAAGGTCGGTATATTTTTCAATTTACGATGCAGAATGAACTCATTTTCGGTATAATTATTGTTAGATATCGCGGCTTTGCTTTTTTGTTCGGAGGCTCCACTGATAACCCGCCCCAATTTTCTTGTTCCCCCGAGTCAATCATATCCACGGCGGTTCTCTTGGGCATCTTGGAGCATAAATTGCAAAGCCGTTTCTGCCCATAGCCTTCTTTCTCGTTTGCTACGACTTTCGAACACGCATCGATGCCGTGCACGAATACGCCACATATCACGCAAACATGGGCGCCAGAGGGTGCATCACCCATAGAGCAAGCTGGGCAATCCGACTCGGTAGTTTCAATTACCGAACTGACAGTATCTTGGTTTTCTTGAGGTAACGGCGCGTCCATAACTCCTGGAGTTGTGGCACTGATGATTTTGAGTTTACCATTAATGTGATCAATATGTTTTTTCAGGAATATGTCCGCTCTGATCGGCAGAGTATCATTGCAAAGCAAACGGTTTTTAATGTTATTAAATTCGGCTTCCACAGAAGCACTGGATGCTGGAATTCGTCCATAACCGAATTTATCACGGCACACGCAGGACCATAATGGCAACCACTTAAGGTCTTTTACGAGCCGTTCCGCAAATTGGGGCAGATAATGCGCATTCTTTCGGTCAGCGATCCCATGAGATTGTTCTAGAGCGTTCCTCGAAATGCCTAAAGCCCAAGCATGCCAATTGTTGGTATCTTGCCCAAGATCATCCAAATTCGGTTCCGTAGTGTCGACGAAGTCCTATAAATCTTCGAAGACATTCGTTGTCAGGAGGCGTTTCATGCCGTTTTTTTTGGATCTCGCACGATGATAACTGCCCGTTACTGAGGACTCCCTCAGTTTCGCTTCGAGAAATTGTTAGTATAGAGAACAAAATATCCTCCGCATCACTGATGCTGCGTGCGAGTACGAGCTGCCCCAGACATGCCATGAAAAATTTCTTAATCCTCGGATTTGCTATGGTCAGGAAATTGGCGTAGATCTTTATGAAGTGGGCCACGTCTATGCGGATAAAGCAGGTCGGTACATCTGAGGTCCCCCAACACTTGTCAGCGTACTCGTCGATAGAGGTGCAATTCGTGAAAGCTCTGATTGTTGCCAATAACAGAGCTTTCGAAGCCTCACATGTAACCTCTCTTGGAGGCGGAGCTCCGGATTTTGTCCATTCAATCAGCCAGTAGGGGAGAGTGGGGTAATGACGAACACTTAAGGGAGAACTGAAATAAAACAAAACTATATTAGGTTACGGATGCTATTTATGACTGCAAGTTTACTTAAACTAATCAATCTCACATTCTCATTAACAACGTAGATAAATGTTCAAAATTGACTGAAATATTAACACAAAAACAAAACCTTAGTGTCCGGGATTACCACACAGTGCGTGGGGTAATGACGGACGTAGTCTAAATGGTACAGAAATCACAGAGAAATCCCCTTGATATGTTGGCACTACTCGTATCGTTTTCGTGGGACCATAAATTACATCTGTGACATTTTATCCAATCTTCATTAGGGGGAATCTTCATACATAAATTAGGCAATAATACTCGTTAGCTCCTTTATTGAGTTTTTTTTTTCTTGCGCGGTGTGTTTTCATTTGAAAATGCTATAAGATTCTTCACACCTTTCTTCCATCTGCTCCGTATTTTCCTTTTTTTCTCTTGCACTTTTGAACTATCTTCCATATAGGAGTACTAGTCCGAGATTACCCTATTCAAATCGTCCGCCATTAGCCAACACAGACAAAAACGCAAAACTATATGTTGATTTGAGGTTAGAATGGGATAATGCACGCGGCAAGTACTTGAAAACATTGTTGCATTAGGCATCAATTTACTTGAAAGATAGCGGATTTCTATGTTATACCTAAAATGTTACACACCCATTCAATTTTACTCCAAAATTAGATGAAATTGTTGAAAAAAAATCAAGTCAACGTACCTTTTAAAGCGAGTGCGGTTTTACTTCACTACTCGCTGTCCGGTACTACATTCAGACTCGACTTGCAATAGTAAGATTGGGAATATTTCCATTCTTTTCTAACACAGCTAAACTAGCGTGTCCGCCATTACCCGCCGTCCGTGATTACCCCACTCTCCCCTACCAAATGGAATTAGTGGTATGCGATTCGCTCAGCATTTGCGTTATGGGAAATTTGGCAGTGTCACCAGAATTCACAACACACGTATATAAAAATGGGGAATTCCAGCCCAACCTGGACAGCTTTTGACCCTCACCCCTCTCGATTTAAAAAAAAATTTTTTCTGATATTCGGTAGACTGAAAGGAGTGCTTGTGATTTATTTCAAATTTTTATCTCAATCCGTTTTCGATTTACATATTTTTGAAAATTCGCAATTCCCGATGATCGTCAAACGTTTAAACGCCTGTATCTCTGAATCTATCAGTCGGATTACAAAATGTGAGTATATGAAATTCATCGGAAAGAAGTGTACTTTTCGAAAAAAATATTTCTGGATAATTGTGCCTCGTCCTTCATAGTGAAATCTTCGTTTAAACATGAAAAATCGATTTTTCTCAAAGTATGACATAATTCAAAATTTTCAAAAAATTCTCAAAAATACTTCGAGAAAAGACGAAATTTTGGAGCTTTAGCTGATCGTGGGCCTCGGCTGCTTTCTATTTTTAACAGAATTTTAATCGAAATTTTAATTGAATTATTTAAAATTCTATTGAAAATTGAAAAACAAATTTAATTAAATCAATCAAAATCCTGTTGAAACTTGATTTCTCAATTTTTTCTCAATTTTCAACAGAATTTCAAAATAAACTTTAAATTGAATCAATTAAAATTCTATCAAAAATTTGAGAAAAAATTCAAAATAATCGATTAAAATTCTGTTAAAAATAGAAAGCAGCCGAAGCCCACGATCAGCCAAAGCTCAAAAATTTTGTCTTTTCTCGAAGTATTTTTGAGAATTTTTTGAAAATTTTGAATTATGTCATACTTTGAGAAAAATCGATTTTTCATGTTTAAACGAAGATTTCACTATGAAGGACGAGGCACAATTATCCGGAAATATTTTTTTCGAAAAGTACACTTCTTTCCGCTGAATTTCATACACTCACATTTTGTAATCCGACTGATAGATTCAGAGATACAAGCGTTTAAACGTTTGACGATCATCGGGAATTGCGAATTTTCAAAAATATGTAAATCGAAAACGGATTGAGATGAAAATTTGAAATAAATCACAAGCACTCCTTTCAGTCTACCGAATATCAGAAAAAAAATCAAAAAAATCGAGAGGGGTGAGGGTCAAAAGCTGTCCAGGTTGGGCTGGAATTCCCCAAATATATGTTTACTTTTAGAGCCATCCGGACGGACAATCCTTCTGACTATACTGCCAGTGGCGTCTATAGCTACGGATGGAATCGCCGTAAGCGCATATTGCCTGTAAACATTGGTTTGCACGTTCGACCAGTAATGCACATGAAATGGTTTCAAACCGAGGTTGGGAATACAATACTTTAGCGATGTAAGTTGTGCGATCAAAATAGAAGTTACAGGATTTTATGAAAGGTAAGTGACTTCTGGTAATCTTCTTTTGCCTTACGTAAAGCTTGTGCTGGGTATAAGTGTGGGGGCTCTGGGTCGCCAGGTGACATCATCCGGTTCGCTTCGGTTGCTCGGAAAACTTCAGCAGTTTTGTTGGTCTGGTAGAGCATTTCACCAAGTTCATATCGAATTGGATCACGTAAAGGTCGCTTTCCACATGAGCCATCGCCCCCAAGTATCACGCATGTCATTTTGTTTGTTTCGGAATTCATGTTCAAGTATTCAATGGATCCTTTTATAACCGAACCACAATTGCATTTTTCATGCACCTCGAGTTTATTATTATAAATTTTGTTTCGTTTGAATTGAAATCCACATTTAATTCTATATGCATTCCAGAGCTTTTCCGTAACAGATTGCTGCCATTTACCTGCCTGCAAAACTGAATATTCTCGAAAGGCGATTTGCGGTCTTTGTTTTTCCGTACGAGCATATTGTTTTTTTGATAATTAATGTTTTCAATTCTGCCCTATCAAACGTAATTTCTGCTACCTGATGATCGTTTTCTTCGGTCACAGATGCTGTTGAAGATTCCAAAATACTGTCTTCGCCTTCAATTGGAGTATTTTCACCGTCCGTGATATTGATTTTTTCTGTTACAGGCAATAAAAGATCTTTTACTCCGTACCGATTATTCACTACGAAAGTGAACAGGGCGTTCGGTTGGATCGCATTATCTAGTTCGGATGATAACAAACCCCACACTTCATCCAGTTTCGACACAATTTTCCCATTATTCACAACCTCCAGTTGATGTGCTAGCACCGCTGATTTTATACCGGCTGTATCTAATGTACGGGGCCTCCCGCGTTTGTTTGTCATTGTGAACCTACAGGATGATTTTCCAAGAGGTTGAAGTTCGTAACGTTATTGTAACACCGACGAAAAACAAAAAGAAAATTCCAATGAAATTATTTCCGATCATCAGAAGTGGACCAAATATGAACGAAAGGATGCTAATAGAGGGAAAAACGCCGCGTTTTGGGACGAACCCTTCAAAACCACCCTTACGTGTTAAAACTCGCAAAATCTTAGTGAGGTAATCGACGAACTTTCAACTCGGCGTGAGCGCTTCCCAAAAATCCCTGAGCAAAAGGAGAAAAAATTGATGACAATTTATAAGTCAGAAATCACCCTTAACCTACAACCTTTATCTGAAAATACATGAAAAAATTCACAGCAAGTGAACGAGTTGTTAGACAATTCCGCCACATTGAAACTATATTTCTTATACCCTAACTGACTTGTGAAAAAATCGTGATCAAAATCGGATCTCCGGAACCCACCCTTAACGGTGATGGATTATATATTTTTAATTAAAATATTAGTAACAAATGAACGGAGAGTTAGACAAATACGCCACTTCGAATTCGTGTTTCCGGAATCCTCACGAATTTAAAAAAAATCGCGGAACACAAATTCGAAGTGGCGGATTTATCTAACTCTCCGTTCATCTGTTAATAATTTTTTTCATTAACTTATCTAATCTATCACCGTCAAGGGTGGGTTCCGGAGATCCGATTTCGATCACGATTTTTTTACACGTTCGTGAGGATTCCGGAAACACAAATTCGAAGTGGCGGATTTATCTTACTCTCCGTTCATTTGTTATTAAATTTTTTCATTAAAAATATCTAATCTATTACCGTTAAGGGTTGGCTACTTCCCGAAAGGGTATAAGCCCAATTAATGGATCTGAATGAATGACCGTTAAGGATGGGTCCCGGAGATCCGATTTCGATCACGATTTTTTTACACGTTCGTGAGGATTCCGGAAACACGAATTCGGAGTGGCGGATTTATCTTACTCTCCGTTCATTTGTTATTAATTTTTCAATTAAAAATATCTAGTCTATCATCGTTAAGGGGCTATTGGAGTCGCTAGAAAATGGCGACTCGGGTCCCTATCTCCGCGGTAATGCAGAGCTTAGTACCGAGGTACCTCCGCATGCTGCTAGATGGCGCGGAGTTCGGTACCACGATACCTCTGCACACCGCTAGATGGCGCAGCGTGCATCTGCCAACCGATTCCAATAGTAGAAATCCGATTGACCGACGCTAGCTGTATTATGAAAACTCGTGAGTCTTTCACAACAATGCCCATCGGCATCGCAAATTGCAATCAATTGCACAAAATGATGTTTCGATTACCTCGAAAAGTATTCACGTACATATATAAATTTGTGTTCAGTATTCAACGAATGTCAAGTTGACGAGAAACGAAACTCCGATTTCAGCAGTAAAATTAAAATTTTTAAATTTAACAAATGGTGCTGACACCAATTATTGGTGAAAAATTCTTTCACTGGTATATTATCTATGACAAGTCGATAGAATTAATAAATCAATACAGAGATTGAAAAGTATGGATGTCTCCATACAATTGACGAGCAACTTTCGTCCCGCGCTCCTTTGCAGAGCGGTGCTTACTGGTAAAAAATAACTTATTTCACCGCTATTATATCTTAGACAAGGTTACAGAATTAATAAATTCGCTCAGAGATTGAGAAGTATGGATTCTCCATACAATTGACGAGTAACTTTCGTCTCTCGCTCCTTTGCAGAGCGGTGCTTACTGGCGAAAAATAACTTATTTCACCGCTATTATATTTTAGACAAGGCTACAGAATTAATAAGTTGGCTCAGAGATTGAGAACCCTATTGAAAAAATCGGATACGTGAACCGCGTCGCATCGACGTCGTTTCGACGTCGCACCGACGTAAGATGGCGTGTCCGAGAATACGTACGAGCGTTAGTGTGGAGCGCCATCTGGGACAAGCCATGAATTTGGGATAGCAAATTACGTCTCTAGCGACATCTATGCGACGCAGTTTACGACGTAGTTTACGACGCATTGTACGACGTGTGGTCCACGTAATCGTCATTTTGTTATTTTTCGATTACAATGCAGTAGGAATTAAAACTGAGGATTCAATGTAAAAAAACCACATCGAGATTTCATTTAAACAAATTTATTTGTTCATTGTCACGACCTTACCCCATCTCTGTGGAGGGGGGGGGGGGGGGGGGTGTCTATTTAACCTAGGCAGAAATATCAAAACTTTCCCTATTTTGAAACCAAGCAAAGTTGATTGTGATTCATTTGAACATAATTCTATGGTTAACATAATTCTTTTGAATCACAATGAAGAGTTTTACATTGAAAAATGTGTATCATTTCAAGCGAAACCTTCTACATTCACACCTCAAAAAATGCAGATTTACATGTGAAAAAATAAGGGTTTGAATTTTATGGTATTATTTTGCAATATTTTTTTATTGGTTACAGGCACACTCTTGAGCTTTACTTTGAATTTTGATCCGTTCCATCCTATCCACTTGTCTCCGAGCAATGAATTTCTGACGGAAGATACTTTTTTCCACGAGTTCATTTGTTCATTGTTGTATATAATATGATTGGTTCAGTGAATCTTATATTTTTGGATGTTATTGCGTGGTAGAAGCCTCAAGCATGACACAGAAATTTTTCGAAATTTTTTTAAATACGTTTTCGAGTTTTTCCAGGCGTTGGGTCGATTTGATCCCCCCGCTACGCTAAGGGGAGCAGTATGTCGCGGTTGGAAAAATTAAACATAGGAGGGTTTCTTCGTCAAACGGGCCACCCGTTTAATCCGAGGTCTCCGAAAATTCTGTAAAAGTTTCTACACGTTATTGGGGATGAGAAAAAATTTTGGGAATTTTTTCAGATTTTTTGGTCATTGCATTCAAAAAATCATTTTTTTCAATCATTTTCACGTAGCGTAAGAAATAAGCGCCGGAGCGAAAAATTGTTGAAATGAAATTTGTATGTCTTTTTCTCAGCTTTTCGATAAAATTGGAAGAAAAAAAATTCCGACCCATTTGAACCCCCTTTTCCCCAAAAAACGTTTGGAAATGTGCTTTTTCCAAATTTGGACAGTTTTTTTTTTCATGAAAAAAATGTCGAAGAAGGGTATTCATAAAAGAGTTTTGGAAAAAAAAATTTGGAGTGGAGACTTTGATACTCTCCCAGAAAAAAATTATTGAGTAACTTTTATTCAATTCCGAAAATTCATAACATGTATGTAATAATTTTTTTCTGGGAGAGCATTCAAGTCTCCACTCCAAAATTTTTTTCCCAAAACTCTCTCATAAATACCCTTCTTTGACATTTTTTTCAAGCAAAAAAAAACTGTCCAAATTTGGAAAATGCACATTTCCGAACGTTTTTTGGGGAAAAAGGGGTTCAAATGGGTCGGAATTTTTTTTCTTCCAATTTTACCGAAAAGCTGAGAAAAAGACATACAAATTTCATTTCAACAATTTTTCGCTCCGGCGCTTATTTCTTACGCTACGTGAAAATGATTGAAAAAAATGATTTTTTGAATGCAATGACCAAAAAATCTGAAAAAATTCCCAAAATTTTTTCTCATCCCCAATAACGTGTAGAAACTTTTAAAGAATTTTCGGAGACCTCGGATTAAACGGGTGGCCCGTTTGACGAAGAAACCCTCATAGTCTAAAATCAATTTGTTTCATCACCAAAGTTCATTTTGCATCATTAAAATCATCTCACTTAAAAACGGTTGCTGCCGAATTCAGGCGCACCGTAGGTCTGATTCGACTTATTTATGACCAAGATTGTTCGGAATACAAGCCATCATAAATTGAATGAGGGAAATTGGAAAATTTAATTTTTAGGCTATGAGTTATTTGCGAATAAGTGGAAAAGAAATGTTCGATCTCCGGAAAATTGGCCATATCTTCTGTGGTAATTTTTTAAATTCAATTTCCCTCATTCAATTTATGATGCCGCGTCTTCTGAACATTTAGGATCCTGAAAAAGTGAAATCGGACCTACGGAGTGCCTCAATTCGTGCAGTGACTGATCTGTAGTGACATGATTATAATGATGTCAAACGAACTTTGGTGAAGAAATAAATTGATTTTGGACCACGTTTCATTTTTACAACCGCGACATACTGCTCCCCTTAAGTGTTGCAATAAAAAGCCCTACACTGATCAGCTTAATAATAGTATAAGTTCGGAACGGCACAAAGATATTCTTTCCCGTTCGCTATCATGTGTACACATACATTTTGTATGTCGTCGGTCAATATAGCCGCTTCTTCGTTACTTATAAGTACAATTTTTTTTAACATACTACACACATCTTTATATGTATCTATAGTTTCAATTTTTGAAACGATTGTGTACTCGTTCCCAGTTGTAGAGTCTACTATGAAGTAATGTATCTTTACATATGAATCGTTTTTCAGTAATGCAAAGGAATTGTCAGATCTTTTGTTGGTTCGTAACGAAGAATTCAGCATTGCTTAGGCATGAACATTAAAGTCAAAGAAATGGGGAACGTATACGTGAATCAAAAATCATACGTCGAAGAAATTCTAACTCGATTCCGTATGCATGACTCCAAACCAGTAACGACTCCGATGGATGCGAATCAGCGACTGACGATGAGCGCTGAGACAACATCATCTAGCGAAGACAACGAGAAGAAACTGAGGATTCCGTACCAAGAAGCCATCGGCGCACTACTATTCGCAAGTCAGGCTACAAGGCCTGATATTAGCTACGCCGTATGTGCTCTCAGCACATACAACAAGAATCCCACAGTAATGCACTGGAAAGCAGTCAAGAGAATCATGAGATATTTACAAGGCTCCAAAGAAGCCGGCATCGAGTATACTAAAGCTGGAAACACCTCGATGATTGGATATTGTGACGCCGACTGGGGGAACGACCACGAAGATAGAAAATCAATAACAGGATACATATTCCTACTACAAGGTGGCCCAATATCATGGAGTTCCAAGAAACAACCGACAGTAGCTCTTTCAACGTGTGAAGCTGAGTATATGTCCCTCGCAGCTGCGGTACAAGAGGCTCTATGGTTGAGACAAATAATAAAAGAATTGGACCCACTTTCAGTTATTAAGCCCACAACTATATACATGGATAATAAGGGAGCAATAGACTTAGCTCACACATCCGCTTACAAACCTCGAACAAAGCACATCGATGTCAGATATCACTTTGTTAGAGAACAGATCGAAAAAAAACAAGTAACAGTCAAATTCGTAGGGACAGAAAAAATGTTAGCAGATTCCTTAACAAAACCTTTGTTTAGCACAAAACATGAAATTTGTACAAGCGGTATGGGGTTGAAGATGAAGATTTAAATTCTAATGGGGGTGTTAGTACATAGAGTTTAAATCTGCGCGCCACCTATCGGCGACATAACTTGTTACGCTCCATTTTTCTCTCTCTCGATATATAATAAACGTACATACATTACCTTTCATAACTCTCTCTGTGTTTATTACATATCCGACCACATCCCATCAACTTGAAACTACATTATCGCATTAATCACATTCACGCACAGGTTCCCAACAAACAGTAAGGTCCACCGTATTGACAATCGTACAAACATTTTGTTATACATGATATTTGCAAAGCATATGGTAGTTTGTGCAGCGCCAATTCTGCGAACTCAAACTAATGCTCGTGCTGCAAACATTGCTTTTGACAAAAAGATGCATGCGTACATACATTATGGCAACACGCTACTATGTAATGTTACATACATACATAGATGTGTGAAACCTGTCCATGTAAATGACACACAATTAGCACGTATTCGACAGAGGCTCGTGGCAATGTATGTGGAGCCGGAATGTTCATTGTATACACGTAGCGCTGTATATGGGGAATTCCATACCGTTTCGACCTGGGTTTGACCCTTCATCTCACAGATTTCGCTCGTGATTTTTTACATGATTGTTCCTACTTCGAAAAGCACTATTTTTTTTTTTTTTTTTTAGATTTTTGTGACTTGATTCGAAATTTCTAGAATTTTTGAAGCCCCTCAGATTGATTGACACAATTTAAAATTCTGAAAAAATTCGCAAAAATCAAGGCTCAAACATCGAAATTTTTAGGCTTATAGCCGAAGTGTGTAGATGTTTCCTTCTTACTGTTTTCAAGCTTTTTCCGACAAAAAAAACATTCGAAAAATCAGCACCGGGAGTCATTTTACTGTGGATGGCTACTGAAATATTTCCAAATGTCACACTGGATTTTTCGAAAAAATTTTCAGAATTTTCACTAGAATTTTTTTAATTTTTAATTTTTTTTTTTAATTTTTCAAAATTTGTGTGGCATAAAAAAATGATTTAGCAACCATCCATAGTAAAATAACTCGTTGTTTTTTTCCGAAAAAAGCTTGAAAACAGTAAGAATATGACGGTTTTCAAAAATTCTAGAAATTTCGAATCAAATCGCAAAAATCTAAAAAAAAAATAAAAATGAAAAATTAATTAGTGCTTTTCGAATTAGGAATAATCGTAAAAAATCACGAGCGAAATCCATGAGGTGAAGGGTCAAACCCAGGTTGAAACGGCATGGAATTCCCCATATGTATGTATGAAAATATGAACTTTTTATATAGTTCATTGTCAATAACGAAATAAAGCGTAAAACGCGGCATGTAAAACTGTACTCACCGCTCAGTAATAGTTTTTACAGGCTTTGAGCAGCGTATAATAGTTACTCGCCACACCCCACCTGTTGTACTTCACTCTCGACCTCACTTTATATCTTGACGTTGTAACGTTGCAAATTGATTTGGGACGTTACAGACGACTCCTGAACCCTTGGGGGGAATAATTAAGTAGGTAAATATCTGAGAAAACCCTTAGAGGGGAATCATAGGTAGGGCTATTAGCTCAAAATACGACTCCGAGAGGTGACCGTGGTCGACTCTGACCAAAAGACTCGTTTCTAACCTATTTCGTTCCGTTACAAAACCCTTCTCTTATGTGGGAGACTTGGTCGGCGGACGTGCCTGAGCGGAGGCGATTGGAAGTCCACGAGAAATTCGGCCCAAACCATCCACGGGGCTGCGGAAAACGGACGCCTACGGCAAACTACGCTATGCGAACGACCCACCCGGAGGACAAGGAAGTGCCAAGGCACGCTGCAACGAGGGACGAGTCGGCGGATGAGATTCCCGCCGACGGGAAGAACTAGCGAGCCCCGGACGCACATCCCGACCCCGAGGGCCAATTCGAAAATCTCCCGCCACCCTGCGAGGCTCGGCCGAGCCGTCCTGCGCGAGACGACGCAACGAGATCCAGGAGTCGATAATCGATGTCCGTGCTGCGCGCGGCCATCTTGTTTTTGCGTCACTCTGCGTTAGGTTGTCTAGCAAGCACCACGTGCATTTGAGATTTCTTTGTTATTTTCGCTGCGTTCGAGATATTTGTTACCCTGCGGGGAGTGATTTTTGGCGGATTCACGGGTCCTACTGATGGACATCCGAGGGATCGTTGCTTTTTTGAGGTGGCTGGAGTGCGGTAAGCGTTAATTGACTGTACCCTATTCTGAGTTTTGATCCGGCGGTGGCGTTTGGCCATCTTGCTTTGTATTTGCGGCCACGAGGCCTGTTTGAGATTCACGTGGGTCAAATTCTTTGCCTAACTTCGAGTCGGTAGGCCGTCGCCAGTGTCCCACATCCCTAGGGGGGTTTTTCTGAGTCCATTGGGTTTGTTAGATTGGGAAAACCCACAAGTGTAGCGTCAATTGTTCTATCCCTCGTGGGGAACCGGCTGCACGCCATAAGAGGGAGCGAGAGCGCCAGAGTCAGCTGCGGTCTCACTCACACCTTCGAGTCAGTCGAGTCGAGCTAGCGTCGAGTCATTTAGCGGACACCGAGTGTCCCCAGAGTCGCAGAGTTAGGTTTAAGCTAGTTTTAAGATTTTGAGTTCAGAATACTTCCAATCACGGGGAAATATCCTCTTTGTTATATTGAGCCTTGCTGTCATCCGTGGGGTGTTTCAGAGGGACGATTCAGTCTGATCTTGTCACTAGGTTACGGACTATTTTTCATGTTACCTCTTTTTTGTTGTTATCTGAGCATGCTTTATTGACCCGAGCGGTCCTGTTAATTAGTTAGTAGTAAGTTTTTTTGTTGTATCGAATCTGGCGAGGCCAGCACGCGCCCTTTGGCCTTATTACCCGGTGGGGTTATTTATATTATTTGGTTGAATAAACTCTATTCTTTACTCTTTTTACACTACGCCAATCGAGTCGTTACTTGCCAGAGCCTGTCAATCCCTAAGTCACCCAGACCCCTCTCCGCGGTACTGGGTCCAGCCGGTAGCAGTTCAGGGCCCGGACTGTCCAAATCCCTTCCCTCCTAATTAACCTACGCCTCTCAGGTCCCTTATACAAATTATCGTGCACTAGTTCTGTCCTCCGCCCTGGTACCCCGGCTCAGGACGGGGGATACGAAGGAGCTACGTCACAAATGGCGCCCAACGTGGGGCCCGAGATGGATAATTAGCTTCGTTGATTAAAAATTGAAATTCTTTTTGGCTACCCTACAAATTAGTAACTCTCTATACGGCTCTGGCTCGGGTTTTGTTTGCTTAGACCGTTCGTTGTCGTTCCTTCCTGCTCGGGGGGGGATTGGCGGCAAGTACGCTCGACTCGGCGTAGTACGTTTTGCTTCTTTTGTCTGTCGGGTATTTAAAAGTTCGCGCGCGGCAGCTCACACCGACACGACCCACGGTCTCTGTGTGTGACACGTTCTCCCCGAGTCGGCAAGACGCTACGCGCGTTGTTGACATTCGACCGCCCGCCTGTGTGTGTGACGCGGTAGGGACAGGACACTGGCCACGTAGTCCACACCAACACAGCCACGCTAAACGCTATACGCCGAATACCTGCAAATAAACTTGAATTGTATGCTATTTCTTTTATGTAATTCCCTGTGTGCATGCCTGGTGGTGGATATTTAGAAGTCTGTGTATTCCTTCGGTGTAACGACCACCTGTACAGCACCTATCAAGCACGAGAGTGGTCTTACCCCGGGACTACGAATTGAAAAGAAATTGATTCAGATCCCGGAAGGGGAAAATTAGCTAGCTAGATCTAGATAACACTTCCTCCAGCGCGACGACTTCGACAGATTTCGTTTTTTTTTCTTTTTCGCTAATCTTCGCACCGGTGACTGACAACCGGCGTGATCCAGTTCGGTATTCGGGATTTAAATTTTGTTTGTTCGTCGTCGGTCGGTTTACCCGATCCACTTCGGGTTGCGTTCATTGACCTCCGAGGACCGAGAGGTAGTATACCGAGTTCTAACGATAGACAACAGCTGACTAGCGGCCGGTATTGCGGATTAGCTGACGCGCGCCGTCTTCGGGTGAATGTGAGTCTCGGACGTTTGACACTCCGGGAATTTGGTTCGATTTGAGTTAAACCCCTGCAACGTAGCTCGGTGAAAATACAGCACCCGGGTGCGAATTAGCGGGAGCTGCATTTAATTTTTTTTGGTGTAATTGGTCTTTCTGACATTAGTATCGCGACCTCGACAAATAATCGAGCAGGATGGCATCCAGCGATACCCCGTACGGGAATTCTCTGTGGGTGTTGAACCACGCGGAGTTGTCCCAGCTTTTAGACTCGTTGGAAGTTAGTACGACAGGATCGGTGGCGGTTCTTCGCGACCGATACATGAGGTATTGGCGTCGGAGACAAGGAGACGCGGCAATTCCCTGGGAGCCGGAGGACGAAACCGCGTTCGCCGGGGAAGGAGCGGTCCTACCCCGAACAGGTTCGGTGCGCTCGGAGCGAATCGAGACCCCCCGCGTCGTCTGTGCGGCTAGCTCGGAGGCTAGGCCAGTAACGACGACGACAACAACTGTCGCGTCATCAACGGCGAGCCCCGTCCTGGCGAACGTATACGATACGAGGCCAACAGCCTATTCCGTAAGACCCACAGCGTCTCGGGTACCATGGGAAGCCGGTAGAGGCGGCCGGGAGACCGGTCGGTTTCCACGAGATTTTTCGCCGATAAGAAATAGACCCCCGGTGGAAACCTTCGCGCGAGAACCATCGGCTCCGCTTACGTACCTCCACGAGGAGGAAGACATTTTTAGGGAAATGCCGCGTAGATCGACCGCGTATCCCCGGGAAATCGAAGAGATCCGCAGGGAAACCGCGCGAGAACCTCCGGTTATGTCCGCAAGAGAGGTCATCGGAGACCCGGTGAATTTGGGAGGAGTTTTTGTAGGTCGGGCGGATATCCCTGCGAACTATAGGCGAGAAGAAACACTTTCGCAACCGGCAAGGAACCCCGCGCGGTTCGAATATCGTTTACCGGAGCCAGATTGGCAAGAACCGGAACCGCCAAGGAGGCTACCCGAAAGGCGGAGGGAAATCGTGAATCCCTTTTCAGGTTTTGAGTCAGTACGAGTAAATTCCCACCCACCCGCCCCACAACCGCGAGCTGCACCTGCTCGGGACACTTGGGGTGAACCACCCACGCATTGGGAAGATTTAACGGCACGTCCGCGAGCAGTTTTTCACGATCGGGCTGAAGAAGTAGTAGAAGCATTGCGCAGATGGAACGTAAAATTCGCAGGTGGCAATGATAAAAGCGCCGAAGACTTCTTGAGCCGGTTAGATGACTGCCGAAAATTCACACCATTGTCGGGGAAGGAAATTATTCAGGCACTGCCAATTATATTTACCGGGGTAGCCGCTGAATGGTTACGCGTAGAGCGGGATAGCTGGAACAGCTACGAGGAATTCCAAAGTGCCTTTAGGAATTGGTTCGGGGATACCACGGTAAACAAGCGATTCCGGCAACAAGCAGCGTCACGGACGCAAGGCGAGTCCGAGTCGGTAACGAATTACCTGACCTGCATTAGGGGTCTGCTGCATCGAATGACTAGACCGTATTCCATGGAGGACCAGTTAGATTTAGCGTTCGAAAATTTGAGACCCAATATCCGGGAAACGCTGGACCGCGACCAAATTCACAACTTCCAAGAACTGGCGCGAGCGGCGTCAGCCCGGGAGAGAAACTTAGAGTTATCGCGTACGTACCGACCACCCCCGTCCCCCGAGGACTCGTTCATGGCTGAACTCGCGTGGAAGAGTAAGCCGAAAGCGGGAAAGAAAATCCCCGCCGTAGCCGCGGTATGCGAAAGCGACGAGGCAGACCAGCCGGCAGCAGAGAAACCCAAGCCGCCTAGTAAGCCGGGTCAAAGGGGGGGGGGGGGGGGAGATGTCCTTGGAAAAGGCCATAGTGCAACAGTTAGCAGCGATGCAAACGAACTTAGAGAAAAAGTTAGAGTCCGCGGTAAAGTCAGCAGCCACCCCAAGGGGTAACGGCAATAGAGCCGGGGCGAATGACTCCGGTCAAAGGAACTTAGGAGGTAGAAATTCAGGAGCTACGGCTCAAATCAGCACGCCACAGCCCGCGGAACCGGCATCTCAGGCTAACGGAGCCGCAGATGGAGGTCCAACGGTGATCTGTTGGAACTGCGACCGTCGAGGTCATATTTGGCGAGAATGCCCGCGGGAGAAAATTCGATTTTGTCACGGCTGCGGGAAGAAAGACGTAATCGCAACCCGCTGTCCGACTTGTAGTGAGGGAAACGGGACAGGGTCGTCTCCATAGGGGGTAGCGAGACACCCGATAGTAGAACCCGAACCCCAGAAACCCCAACATTAGAAATAGGTAGTGAAAAGTGCTCGGAAATACGTTCAGTTCGGGTTCAGCCACGATGGTATTTAGAAGTAAGAATAGGTAGTAAGTTAGTACGCTCTTTGGTCGACACCGGATCGTCCGGAAGCTTTTTAGGAACCAGCGGGTTAGCTATAGTAGAAGAAGCGGGAAAGACGTTAGAGAAACCCGCGTGCGAAAATATTATGCTCGCGAACGGAGCGGTGGATACAGTGCTGGGAGAAGCGGTGCTGCCAGTGGAACTCCAGGGGCAGACACACGACCTCGCGCTGCGAATCCTTCCATCTTTAGCGGGACAGTGCATATTGGGCATGGATTTCATAAGAAAATTCGGGTTAGACATGTACGGGTCGGATGATACTTGGCGTATTCGGGATAGGCCGGGAATCGTGCGGGCGTTTGGCGAGGATAGTAATCCCCCGGGGGAATCCGAAAACGCGTGCTGCGGCATCGCGGAATTGACGAACGAAGAATCCGTATCTCTACAGGAGTTTTTAGATGTCGAGTTACCGTCAGTGACCGGACAGCTCGGGCTGACTACGCTCGCGGAGCACACTTTAGATGCCCAGGGTCATCCCCCAATAAAACAGCGGTATTACTTAGTGTCCCCGGTAGTCCAGGCCGCGATTCATGCAGAGGTCGACCGAATGCTAGCCGAGGGAGTCATTGAGCCATCGCAAAGCGCGTGGTCGAGCCCGATCGTGATGGTGAAGAAGCCAAACGGGACGTATCGGTTCTGCTTAGACTTTCGGAAAGTCAACAGCGTGACGAAGAAGGATGCGTACCCGATTCCCTACATGAACGGGATCTTAGACAAACTACGTTCCGCGAGGTACATTTCCACCATTGACCTGAGTCAAGCCTACCATCAGATTCCACTGCACCCCGATAGCAGGGAATTGACCGCCTTTACCGCCCCAGGGCGGGGACTCTTTCAATTCACGAGGATGCCATATGGACTCTCGGGAGCCCCCGCGACGTTCCAACGCCTCGTGGATAAATTAATTACCCCTGATATGGAACCACACGTGTTTGCTTACTTAGACGACATAATTGTAGTCACGGAGACTTTCGGGTCACACCTCGTGTGGCTAAAACGGGTTTTCGAGCAAATAAATAGAGCCAATCTAACGTTAAACCCCGAAAAATGCGAGTTTTGTCGAGATGAGGTACGTTATCTGGGGTTTAGAGTAAATCGCGAAGGGTTACTAGTAGACCCCGAGAAAGTTGGACCGATTGTTAGTTATCCGGTACCCCGGAACTTGAAACAATTGCGACGATTCCTCGGGATGGCCTCATGGTACCGCCGATTCATTCCAGCGTATGCGGACTTCTCGGAGCCACTAACGCGACTTACACGCAAGGATAGACGGTGGGAATGGGGGGAAGAGCAGACCAACGCCTTCGAAACCCTGAAAACCGCGTTAACCACAGCCCCAGTTTTATCATGTCCCGATTTTAGTGCTCCCTTCGTAGTACAGACTGACGCGAGCAGCTTCGGCGTGGGTGCAGTGTTGACCCAGACGGTCGAAGAAGCTGAGCGGGTCATTGCGTATGCCAGCCGCACGCTGTCGGAGGCGGAAAGAAAATATTCCGTGACCGAACAGGAGTGCCTAGCTGTAATTTGGGCGATTAGGAAATTTAGAGCATACCTCGAGGGGTATCATTTTACGGTAATTACAGACCATAGTAGCCTTCGTTGGCTACACAACCTGAGTAACCCTACGGGTCGCTTAGCGCGGTGGGCCTTGGAGCTACTTGAGTATGATTTTGACATAGTTCACCGGAAGGGAGCCATGCATCAGGTGCCGGATGCGCTTTCCCGTATGTACGAGGACCTGGTCGGGGACCTAGAGTCCGAACCAGTAGCCGCAATCGGTGAAACGCAAGACCCGTGGTATACGCGCCGCGTAAAAGAGGTTCGAGCGTTCCCTAAGAAATACCGAGATTGGTCAGTAGCGGATGGTCGGCTGTACTATTACCGACGACAAACCGTCACCGACCCCATATTAGAGGATTTAAACCCTTGGAAATTAGTATTGCCGTTAGAAGCACGCGCACAGGTTTTCGCCGAAGTCCACGAGGACCCGCAAGCCGGCCACCTCGGGGTAGAGAAAACATATGCGCGAGCGCGGGAAACCTATTATTGGCCCGGTATGTTTAGGGATATAGTAGTCGCGATACGGAGATGCCAGAGGTGTCAACAATGCAAAGTTGAACAACACCCGCCGGTCGGGTTAATGGGACAACGGGTAGTAGACCAGCCGTGGGCAGTCGTAGCCGCGGACGTCATGGGTCCATTCCCCCGCAGTCGAGCCGGATTCGAATACCTGCTGGTTTTTGAAGACCTGTTCACGAAGTGGGTGGAGTGCGCCCCGATGCGAAAATCAAACGCGAAAAACATTACCGCGGCATTCGAAGACTTGATTTTGTCCCGGTGGGGAACCCCGAAGGTTTTTCTGACCGATAACGGGACGGAGTTCGCGAATAAGGTGATCGATGACCTATGCGCTGAGTACGATATCTTGCATGCCCACGTACCTCCCTATCACGCCCAGGCTAACCCGGTCGAAAGGGTTAACCGGGTACTGAAAACCATGATCACCTCGTACATTGAGAACGATCACCGGGACTGGGACGTGCACCTGCATGAGTTCAGATTCGCGTATAATTCGGCAGTACACACCTCCCTGAAAGTAAGTCCGGCATTTTTGAATTTTGGGCGGGAACCGCGCCCACGAGTACAACTCCGACGTAAGGAGGAAGGGCCAGCGGTAATCCCTGAGCCCCGACCCGATAAGTGGGCTGAGCGGATGACGCGGCTCCAGGAGCTGCGGGATTTAGCGACTCATCACTTGGAGGGTGCGCACCACCGACAAGCGAACTATTATAATCGCCGCCATCGGGCGGGACACTATAAGTTAGGCGATTTAGTATGGAAAAAGAAGCGTATACTGTCGTCCGCGCAGAACTTCGTAGCGGCTAAGCTAGCCCCGAAATACGAAGGTCCGTTCCGCGTGACCCAGGTCGTCTCGCCGGTCGTATACGAACTGGAAGACGATACGGGTAGATCGGTGGGCCGACACCATATAAGTAATTTCAAGCCGTACATCGCGTCCGCGGAGGAGGAAAGGGAGACTGAATCCGATGCCGACCCAGGCTCGGAGGAAGATCAGGAAGATTAGAAGTTAGTAGATGAGGGCAATAGGGTACTGAGTACGCAATCCAATTCGCTGAGTAGGAATAACACAAATTCGTGACGCCTTCGTTTAGAGACTCCAGGGGTCTGGGACGACCCGGAGATATGGGAGGCCCTGCGGGACCTCTTGCCACGCGCGTGGCCGAGAACGGTCACCCTGGGGGGTGAAGATGCCGGATTTTTCCTGCTGTGGCTGCAGCACGCCGGGGCCCGGCTAGACCCCGACGAGGAGGGAGCCGCGCTCCCAAGTCCCCGAAGAGCCGGAGTGCCCAGAGGACGAGGGCGTCCCACCGCCAGCTGGGACGAGCCGCCGCGTCGCCCATGCGGCCCCCACCCGGTTCCCCCGGAGCCTGAAGCTCAGGCCCCGAGGCCCCTGATGGAGGTGCTAGTGGAGCGGCCGGCAACACCCCCACCACGAGCCAGACCACCCCGGGCCCGCGCAGTGAGCCCCGACCCCCGGTACGTGGCGTTGCCCAGGCCACCGCCGCGACCCAGACAACCCCCGAGGCAACGAAGGATTGACCCGGAGCGGGCCCGCCAGCTCCAGGCGCACCATCACGCCTTGACCCCCTGTGCCAACTGCGGGGTGAGCGGCCACCTGGCCCGGCAGTGCCCACAACCCCGACGAGCATGGTGCCCCGTGTGCCACGACCCTCACCTGAGGGACGGGAAGTGCCCCTGGATCCACCAGGGATGGCACAAGAAGTTGCCGGGCGGGGCCACAATGGCCAAGAAAGACCTGGCGGAAGGCCGGGACTAAAAACCCTCCGGCCTAGTGCCCTAGCCCTAGGGGGCGACCAACCCTATTCCCCGATCCTTAGTCTTTTCTGTTTGTTTTTTTTGCATAACTCCCGAACCCCATTAGTCTAGTTTGTTTGTTTTTTTTTATGCCTTTTCCCTGACTCCCTACCTCCCATGGGGGTGATCCCTTCCGTCCATTTTTTTTGAATTAGTCTATTGTGTTTTTTTTTTTTTGTGCGATTCGTCCTTTCGAAATTACAATTTGCATTCGGTCCGCGGCGAAAGGAACCGAGCTGGTTCTCCTAAATTTTGGATTTTTGTTTTGATTTTGGAGCCCGGCTTTACCCGAGGCGTATTTGTCAGGGGGTGGTATGAGATACCCCAGCCCCGAGAGTCGACATTTTCAGTTCCTTTTTTTTCTTGGTTGGTTCTGGTTTCCTTTTTTGTTTGGCTGTTTAGGCCACGAGAACCGTCGAACTGGCTTCGTAATTCCTTTCGCCACACACAAAATCTGGTTTTAGATACGTTCATCCCCTTCAGGGACTCTCAATTCACTTTACTTACGGACGTAAGGTCCAGACTGAACCTGTGATAGAAAACTGACCTGTGATATTAGCAGTATTACGCAACTTAGACGTAAGACAAACGGCTACGGCCGCCACTCGGAGTTCGGCCCATGGGTTAGGTCAGCTGGCGCCTTCTGCCCCAGTGGTCCGTCTAAGGGGGGGGGGGGGGGGGGGGGGAGTTGTAACGTTGCAAATTGATTTGGGACGTTACAGACGACTCCTGAACCCTTGGGGGGAATAATTAAGTAGGTAAATATCTGAGAAAACCCTTAGAGGGGAATCATAGGTAGGGCTATTAGCTCAAAATACGATTCCGAGAGGTGACCGTGGTCGACTCTGACCAAAAGACTCGTTTCTAACCTATTTCGTTCCGTTACAAAACCCTTCTCTTATGTGGGAGACTTGGTCGGCGG
Source organism: Ametastegia equiseti (assembly GCA_963989295.1). Taxonomy (NCBI): domain Eukaryota; kingdom Metazoa; phylum Arthropoda; class Insecta; order Hymenoptera; family Tenthredinidae; genus Ametastegia; species Ametastegia equiseti. The sequence goes on from OZ022389.1 coordinate 27,829,159, forward strand.
ACGTGCCTGAGCGGAGGCGATTGGAAGTCCACGAGAAATTCGGCCCAAACCATCCACGGGGCTGCGGAAAACGGACGCCTACGGCAAACTACGCTATGCGAACGACCCACCCGAAGGACAAGGAAGTGCCGAGGTACGCTGCAACGAGGGACGAGTCGGCGGATGAGATTCCCGCCGACGGGAAGAACTAGCGAGCCCCGGACGCACATCCCGACCCCGAGGGCCAATTCGAAAATCTCCCGCCACCCTGCGAGGCTCGGCCGAACCGTCCTGCGCGAGACGACGCAACGAGATCCAGGAGTCGATAATCGATGTCCGTGCTGCGCGTGGCCATCTTGTTTTTGCGTCATTCTGCGTTAGGTTGTCTAGCAAGCACCACGTGCATTTGAGATTTCTTTGTTATTTTCGCTGCGTTCGAGATATTTGTTACCCTGCGGGGAGTGATTTTTGGCGGATTCACGGGTCCTACTGATGGACATCCGAGGGATCGTTGCTTTTTTGAGGTGGCTGGAGTGCGGTAAGCGTTAATTGACTGTACCCTATTCTGAGTTTTGATCCGGCGGTGGCGTTTGGCCATCTTGCTTTGTATTTGCGGCCACGAGGCCTGTTTGAGATTCACGTGGGTCAAATTCTTTGCCTAACTTCGAGTCGGTAGGCCGTCGCCAGTGTCCCACATCCCTAGGGGGGTTTTTCTGAGTCCATTGGGTTTGTTAGATTGGGAAAACCCACAAGTGTAGCGTCAATTGTTCTATCCCTCGTGGGGAACCGGCTGCACGCCATAAGAGGGAGCGAGAGCGCCAGAGTCAGCTGCGGTCTCACTCACACCTTCGAGTCAGTCGAGTCGAGCTAGCGTCGAGTCATTTAGCGGACACCGAGTGTCCCCAGAGTCGCAGAGTTAGGTTTAAGCTAGTTTTAAGATTTTGAGTTCAGAATACTTCCAATCACGGGGAAATATCCTCTTTGTTATATTGAGCCTTGCTGTCATCCGTGGGGTGTTTCAGAGGGACGATTCAGTCTGATCTTGTCACTAGGTTACGGACTATTTTTCATGTTACCTCTTTTTTGTTGTTATCTGAGCATGCTTTATTGACCCGAGCGGTCCTGTTAATTAGTTAGTAGTAAGTTTTTTTGTTGTATCGAATCTGGCGAGGCCAGCACGCGCCCTTTGGCCTTATTACCCGGTGGGGTTATTTATATTATTTGGTTGAATAAACTCTATTCTTTACTCTTTTTACACTACGCCAATCGAGTCGTTACTTGCCAGAGCCTGTCAATCCCTAAGTCACCCAGACCCCTCTCCGCGGTACTGGGTCCAGCCGGTAGCAGTTCAGGGCCCGGACTGTCCAAATCCCTTCCCTCCTAATTAACCTACGCCTCTCAGGTCCCTTATACGAATTATCGTGCACTAGTTCTGTCCTCCGCCCTGGTACCCCGGCTCAGGACGGGGGATACGAAGGAGCTACGTCACAACGTTTTCACAAATTCGGTTTTACTTGTCGGTCTAAAATTCAGCACCAATCTCAGACGAACAATTTCGAACAATTTACTTTGCAGCAATACTGCGGAAATAAACCAAAGCGTGGCAAAATTAACTCACGCACACATTGAAGTATATTTCAATCGCTGCGACTATACCTCACGCCGGTTCTCACGTTGAAATCCTATTTTTCTTCCAGTAGGATTACATGTACCTACTACGCAAACCAATATAGGTTAGGACGTACCAGTGGTATCCTATGGCGTAGCATGTGCTCGGGCCTAATAAAGCCTACCTGCCTGCAGCACAGTGTTGCCAACCTGAAATGAGCCGTGATCGTACGGAGGGGCGGGAATTATCGTATATTGGCAGAAAATTATCGTACCAACTATCAATACTTCATAACAAGGTTTTCAAAGGTCAATTAGTTCAAACTTGGCAATAAAATGGAAAAACAATCAATGGAGGATATATTTTTAGCTTATTAGTATAATATTTTTAGTAAATTTGAAAGAAATTCCTGATTTTCCTCTCGAATCTCATTTTTGATTGGCTTATACTATCATGACTACGTTTCCATCGGAGGGTCAAAATCGGGTCAGGTTAAAATTTGAGCCAATGAAGAAGAAGATTCGAAAAGAAGTTACACTAGTCTTTTTAAATCTTACTTTTCATTGGCTCAAATTTTAACCTAACCCGACTCTGACCCTCCGATGGAGACATAGTGTGTTTGAAATATGCCCCGATGGAAACAGTCAACGAAAATCGAAGATTCGAACGGATATCTTTGAAATTTTGCACCTGTGTCATTGGTGCCTTCGCTTAGAATCGAGCGCTGATTGGCCGGAAATCTCGAAGACAGGATTTTGAAGTGTGTGTGTAGAACAGACATAAGCGGTCTGCCGATGCGAAAAAAAAATAATAATTAAACAATAAAAAAATATACCATCGTACCTTTTCTATTTTATCGTACAATTATCGTATATCGTATACACGTTATCGAAAATCGTACCCAGCTTTAAATTATCGTACGTGTACAATAATTATCGTACGGTTGGTAACACTGGAGTACAGCACAAACTTTTCCTGTCGGCTCGCCTACAGAGATCGTGACCAGTGTACGGTCACTCACACGCAGCGCCGATCAATCACATCTATGTGTGTGCGATCGTGGCGCCCGTAGGTGATACCGACACGGTAGTCGAAAGTTCGTCCTAGAGTTCTTATAGGAACTCGACTAGTTCGTCCGACGCGTTGAGCGAGTAAACAAAGGCAACCCACGGGCACTGGCAGCCAATCCCTGTACAGTGTTCAAATAGTCGGAGAGTACGCAAGCGCGGACATTCTTAGCACGTGGTACTCGACTCCCCGGCCACACTACTTTCATTCGCACATTGTTACTGGGGGTCGCAGTTGTCTTGACTGGGTTGAACTAAAATCCTTTGGTTTCGCTATAAGTATGTCTGCGAATATTTCTCATGCGTATGTTCTCTATCTGAGCAACGGCGTGGAGAAAATTGTTCCCGTATCTGCAATCGTAGATTTCCAACCAACACATGATAAAGATTTCATAAGAAATAAAAAATACAAAGTGTGGCTACGACACGACGAGGGCCCATCAGCGAAGAACGACATTCTGCTGAATGCCAACATTGTGCTGCTGGGATGTATGTATTATTGAAATATATAGTCCTATGCGTTCATCAAAATAACAGCAGTTAAAAGACAATTATTCGACGAATTCCACCTGACATGAAACACATTTTCGCTCCGACCATGAGGCTAATGAGGTTCGTCCTCTCGCATTCATACGAAAATCACGCGTGTTTCATTTCATTCAAGTATCTCCAGGCTTAATTATTGTAGAGACATGTTTTGAAGCGGATTATATAACTAAATATGTAGTATTCCTGAGAAAATTGTTTCATGTTCTATAATATCCGCACATTATATGTATAGCTATGGGCATTATAAAAGTTTACAGATGTTTCTGGCAAGTATGGCCAATCCAAAATTCAGGAAATATATAACCGGGTTCCTCAGCAAGTTTTGCGTCGTTATGTATCCAAAGAAAGAAACAATTTCCGAAGTCAAAAGTAATTCTTCAAATTCCATTCCCTTTTGTCACATTATTTAAAATAAGTTCTGTGAGCTTGGAGATCCCTGATCTGTGTAGGGATTCTTTGAAAGCCAATGACATGAGCACTGAAGGATTATAACTAGTGAAATAAGTCCATATGTATAGCGCTAAGACCTTCGACACCTTCTCTCACATTTGGTATTAATGTGAATATTGATTGTTTACAGATAGCGAAGCTGACATTCAATATCGTAAACAAAAAACACGGTTAAAATTTCCCAATAAGAGAAACATAAGTTTCACGTCAGACCCCGGATCATCATGTGGGAACAAGAACAGGAAGCAAGTCTTGAAGCCTAGAATTAGGGTAATGCAGGAACATTAAATTTTTATAATCGTTGAAGAAGGCATATAAGAGCGGGTCCATGTCATTTCACTCGAAAAAAAAACACTCAAATCGCGGATCTTTGCGCCCTTCGAGGAATCTTTAGTACTATGGAAAAAAAAAGTAGAAGTTCACGGATTTCGAAAAATTTTCAAAAATGGCGGAGTTACGGGTGTTTGAATTTTTTTGGACTGCTTGGTTTGAAAATTCATATCTCCGAAACCATTGATCGCAGCCGAATGATCTTGGACTCATTTCATTCACAAAAGAAAGAGCTACTGTTGAAAAAATATCTTTAAGAAAAAAATGAATTTCTTCAAGTTTTTTTCGTCATTTTTTTCCGAAATTCGGCCGCCATTCCCAAAGGGGACGGTAAATTTCATGGAGACAATTTTTTTTAGATAGCTGGATCCTTCCCCGTTAAATTCGTGAAAAAAAATTTATGGAGACCATACTGGGTCCGGAAAAAAAAATTACAACGTCCGGACGTGCGTCGCCGCGCGTGCCGTTCCACGGCGGCGCTGCTCCGGTAGGCTCGCTGTTTCACGTAGCCGTTGAATTCCATTCAATGTTTCGCTATTTTCTAGGGCTATCCTCTCTTGGAAAATAGTTATTTAACTACTTTAGACTTCCAGAATACGTCTACTGGTTATTTTCGCTTGGAATTATACTTGTTCCGAAAATTCCAGCACGGTTGTTGTTAAGTTGAACACACCTGTGCTGCAATCAACGTTCTGGTTCTATTGCAATAGGTTTGTGCAATTTAATGACTGTGGCTTTTTTGTGATTCTCTCGTAACTTTGCAGAGAAGAGCTAGTAGTTATGCTCCGTGGAATGGAAATTATCGATTTCTGCAAAAATTTTGGTGACTCTGAAAAGGGCCAATGTTTTGAGCGAAATTGCGCTCGATAGCGCTTAGTTGTACACGCAAGTTCAATATTAGTTCCTAACTTTTACATGATCAAAATTTTCTGATGCGGAAAATAATTTCGTTTTTATAAATCCATCAGAAATCGGAATGACTACATGTAATTCCAGAATGCCACTAACCATCAAAGCTTCATCGAATCGATTGTTGTAAAATAGCTTTTGCTGCTGTATGTTCTGTAGCAGGCAAAAGATATGCTCCCGAAATAAGAGCATGCCCGATCATACAAATCCAGCGGTGTTCAAATAGGATCTGAATTGCCAATCAATTGTAAACTCGCCAGACAGTTTCATCTACCCCATCGCATGGCCCTTTGCATATGATGTAGCCAAAAAAATGCCACTCAGCTTGACATCCGAACGGTTCAAAATAATGCGTTATGTTGATGAAATTCTTTTCATTTTGATAGTGGGAAGCTGCTCCATCTGAGTAAATCTTCTTTTTAAATTGTAATTGAACCTTGAAACTTCTCGTTCATAAAATCGATCAATTTTTTGTTTGTAATAAATCAACTGCGATCGTATTATGTTTCAGACACTATGGAATTATTAAAAAACTAAAATGGTTCAATTCTCCCTCGCTGTGACTTTCATAATAAACTACAATTGGATGGATCTCTAGTTGAACCCTTGAGTGGAATCTTGTACAATAAACGCATGATTGTCAGCGAAATCGCACACGACTAGAAATTCACCAACTTTCACGGTTTTTTTTATCTCCCGCCAATAACTGATTTGCTGCTTTTCAATGACATCATGTGCTGGAAATTAATAACCGTGCTGGAATTTCCGGACCAAGTATAATTCCAAGCGAAAATAACCAGTAGACGTATTCTGGAAGTCTAAAGTAGTTGAATAACTATTTTCCAAGAGAGGATAGCCCTAGAAAATAGCGAAACATTGAATGAAATTCAACGGCTACGTGAAACAGCGAGCCTACTGGAGCAGCGCCACCGTGGAACGGCACGCGCGGCGACGCACGTCCGGACGTTTTAATTTTTTTCTCCGGACCTAGTATGGTCTCTATAAATTTTTTTTTACGAATTTGAAGGGGAAGGAATCAACTATCTAAAAAAAATTGTCTCCATGAAATTTACCGTACCCTTTGGGAATGGCGGCCGAATTTCGGAAAAAAATGACGAAAAAAACTTGAAGAAATTAATTTTTTTCTCAAACATATTTTTTTAACAGTAGCTCTTTCTTTTGTGAATGAAATGAGTCTAAGATCATTTGGCTGCGATTAATGGTTTCGGAGATATGAATTTTCAAACCAAGCAGTGCAATAAAATTCAAACACCCGTAACTCCGCCATTTTTGAAAATTTTTCGAAATCCGTGAACTTCTATTTTTTTTCCATAGTACTAAAGATTCCTCGAAGGGCGCAAAGATCCGCGATTTGAGTGTTTTTTTTTCGAGCGAGATGACATGAACCCGCTCATATACACCTTTAATCGGTTAAAATTCTCAAAAATATAATTTTTTTCCCTCAATTCGAACACTTTGAATGAACTGAAAAAAATCATCATGTATGATCTATATTTCACATCATGTATTACTTTCAGTCTGATAGTAGTTGCGCTGAAGACAGGAAAATACAGGATCCCTCGATTGTCGTAAAGAATCAAAACCAGCGTTGGACAGATCTTGGATTTTTTGGTCCTCAAGTGTTCATAAGAGATGTCTCTATGAAATGAACAGATAATTTTCTGATATTGCAAAAATTATTTCAGTCATACAATTTTATACTTTTTGATTCAAATTTTCAAATTTTTCCAACTTATTTTTACAATAGCTCAGATAACAATGGGTTTATGAAAAAGTTTTACGTTCATTCCATGGAGGCATCTCTTATGAACAAGTGAAGACCAAAAATTCGAAGATGGGTTCAACGATGATTCTGATTCTGTACGACGCGACAACCGGTCAAATAGTGATTGTTCAGGAATTGAATTTGAAACTTGTTTCTACGTCGTGGATTCTGAACATATTTAATGATCCAAGATAGTTTTCCATCTTTCTGTTTGATACGGTCTGTGGACCAACGTAGCCAAAGTTTGAAGTTTGTTTTGCGACGTGACCTACGACGTTGTGAGCCGTCCCAGTTCTAAAGAGTTCCTAGATTATAGCTACTACTTTCCATCTCGATGGCCTCCTACTGCTGGTTCATCCAAGACGAGCTTCCCTCGTCGCTGCTCTGTAGTTTTGCCGCAGCAAAGGCGTGGCATTTTGGCTCGACTGGAAGTTTATGCATAATTTTCAACGTAATTCGCTGACATCTGGAAAAGGTGCTCGCTGCAATGTTAGCTCCAACTTGAAGGACGTCACCACCTGGAAATCAAGTCTTAGGACAAAGCATCCAGATGAATCTGATCAGGGATTCGTTCACGTTCTGCATCTTGCCTCCGACGCAGTGCTTTAGCAGGGCCTCGTCACTAAGATGAACAGAGATTGGTCTTATCAGATCCATCACAGCCCTTGGGAGATTAGCTCGATATTTGAACACAATAACAGTTTCAGCTGGAATTGTATGTTGATACTTACAAAGAGTTGATCAACCTTTCGGATCATGGATCAGGCCCAAAATTCTAGAGATATTTTTTTGTACCTAAAAATGAAGCAACTGACGTATACCTCTCCGGGATGGACCTCTGTTTTCCTGGCGAGCCCTGCTTAACCAGCGACAGATGAATATTTGACGCAGGTGTGAATACTTCGTTCTTTTTCATCGAATTAGGTTTTTTTAACTGCAATCTGGTACGACACGACAGAAATGTGAGTTGCATGCTGGAAAACATATGTGTACAATACTAGGGTGGTCCTTATTTAGGGTGTTTTTGAATTTTCCTGCGGACAAGGCGGAAAAAGTTTGCAAATAAATCAATAAAAAAGTACGCGAAACCGGGAGCCTGTAGGCCAACCCTGAGTACTCCCGCCAAGGCCATGAATTTTCCCATGTAATTTCAATGGGAATTCGGACTTACTGCACTATTTTTTTCGCCCCCGCCTAAATAGTATTTTGAAAAATCTGAAACTTGGCAAATGTCTTTCCTATATTCATGGATATTCTGCAAAAAATTAGTCGATTTACAACGATGAAATTAACAAAGTACCAGCGCATCGTTAAATGGTGATTTTTTACTTTAAGACACAACTTTGATGCGCTGGTACTTTGTTAACTTCATCGTTGTAAATCGACAAATTTTTTCTAGAATATCCATGAATATAGGAAAGACATATGCCAAGTTTCAGATTTTTCAAAATACTATTTAGGCGGGGGCGAAAAAAATAGTGCAGTAAGTCCGAATTCCCATTGAAATTACATGGGAAAATTTATGGCCTTGGCGGGAGTACTTAGGGTTGGCCTGCAGGCTCCCGGTTTCGCGTACTCTTTTATTGATTTATTTGCAAACTTTTTTCGCCTTGTCCGCAGGAAAATTCGAAAACACCCTAAATAAGGACCACCCTAGTACAACACAGGTATAGCGAGCTCGAAATACACTATTTGTGGGAACGCGCTAGTAAAATTGATGATATTGTATGAGAATGGCAAGAAGATGCATCATAGCAGTCCAAATGGGGCCTGGCTCGAATACAATGTTGAATCATGATCAATATACTAGTTTGAAGTAGTTGAACCAGCTTTTAGGCTTCTGACGAGCCTGTAAATGGTCCTTCGACACAGTGAAATAGTCTTCGTTGCTCATGTCGTTGGCTTTCAAAGAATCCCTACATCCCAAACTCTCAAGACTTGTTCAAAATGAGGTGACAAAAAGTATTCAGCAAGTGCAATCAGAAGATTTATCCTCTTATTTCTCTCTGAATCAGTATTCTTCAAATAATGAGAAGCAAAATAGCAAATTTACTTGAGTAACAAAAAAAAAAAAAACAATTTCCAAAGTTGGCAGCCATTGTCGAAATTCCACTACCTTACCACTTTTTTCACCTGATTTAAAACAAGTTCTGTGAGTTTGAGGGTCTCTGGTCCTTGTAGGGATTCTTCGAAAGCCATCGACATAAGCACCGAAGGCTCTTTCACTGTGGCGATGAACCATTTACAGGCTCATCGAAACCTCAAAAGCTGGTTGAACTACCTCAAACTAGTGCAGTAACATTTAGGCCAGGCTCCATTTCGATCTTCCGATTTACCTTCGTACCATTTTCATCCAATGTCATTAATTTTACTGGCACGATTCCACAATCAATATATTTCCAACTCGCTGTACCTGTGTGATATATGTTTTCTATTGCGCTGGCTTACATTTCTGTCATGTCATACCAGATTCTAGCAATGAAGACTGAATTTGATGAAAAAGAACAAAGTATTATCACCTGCGTCAAATATTCATCGGTCGCTGGATATTATGATTAAGCAGGGCTCGCCAAGAGAACGAACACCCATTCCGGAGTTATATGTCAGGTGCTTTATATTTAGGTACAAGAAAACATCCCTGAAAGTTTTGGCCAGATCCGTGATCCGGAGGGCTGATGGACCCCTTGTTAGATGAAGAGTTCTAACCCTCCGGGCAGAGGTGGTCTTGCGGCTTATCGTCTGTCGAAGACTTGTGATACCATATATAGCCCATATAACTTTTATTATACCTGGAACTAATTTGGGGTTGTTCCTGATGGCTTTTACATAGTAAGACTGCATCTGGTCAATAGCTTTGTCAGTTAGCCCCCCTTTGCCTGCGATGGCTTTTTACTTCGGGATTTGAATGGCTGTAACTTTTTCATTTTGCTGAATTTTCACATGATGATTTTTTACGTATAGTTTAGACTCTTAGTCTTCCAAAAACGCAATAAACGATAATCAGACTTTTTTCGAAATTCGAAGGTGTATATTCCCCCTTGAGTTTTAGTTGCGGCGATTCTTCTGCATACGACTGATAACGATTCATATCATTAATGTTATTGCAATAATGTAGGTTTCCACCAGAAATCAAAGTAGAGGTGCCATACAACAGCATCCTGAGCTCTTTGAAGCGATGGAGAAGACAGTGCTACCCACCTTGCCCCGATAACCTAGCATCCATGACCACTCAATTAGAAAGCTCTGAAAATCGTCGATTGCTGGAGTGTGATTCGGGACGGCTTACCGCTCAGACAATTTACGATGACAATGGGAATATCCATCTGCTGATATACGACGAGCAGTTTATCAAATCACGATTCGCCAACGTTTCCCGAATATTTGTAGATGAGACGTTTCAAACGACACCACGTGTGGCTGGTGTATATCAGCTTGTTACGATATTGGGCGTCATATACGATCACGTAAAATTGAACAGAATACTTTCATTGCTGATATGTTATAGCTTTTTCAATCCTCACTATCATTCTATTCAATTGTTTGTAGGCTCTACCACTCATTCACGTACTCATGTCAAATAAAACGCAGTGCGGTTACGTAGCAGTGTTGAATGAAATCGGGAATAACGTTATCAACATTGCCAAAATAGCAGTCGTGATGACTGATTTCGAACAGGCGTTAAGAAATGCTTGCCGTGATGTATTCCCGAATGCCCGAGTTGCAGGTTGCAGCACCCATTATGACAGAGTACGAATTATCTTTTCCTGCAATGCAGTGTCGTCAATTGTCATTGTAATTGAGGATTATGATATTGTTCCAATAATAGGCTCTACTGAAGAAGATAAAATCTCTAGGGCTGACAGCCCTAATAAGAGGAAATGAATCGGCAGCATTGTTTCTGACAAAAATAATGGTTTTGTCGTATCTACCGGTGGAAATCATCGAAGAGGAGTTTGCGGCATTGAAGAACAGTTTACCAGCACCACTGAAGCGATCATTCGCAATTTCCTTGCATACTACTCACACCAGTGGTTACAACGAGTCAAGCCGTCTGGTTTCAGCATTTTTGGACTTTCTCGGCGGACCAATAACGTTGTGGAATCCTACAACAGTGTGCTAGCTGATAAATTGGGACGGCATCCAACTGCATGGACGTTCATAAGTGAGTATTTTATCATTATTTATGGTAGAATTTGTTTTGTGATAAAAGGACCTATGGCTTGCGTCACAACCAATTTCACTTCAACGTTGTTGTGCATACCAGAAGTTTCCCACAAACCAATACTGGCACAACCAGTATGTTGGCTGTAAGAAAAGGGTGTACAGTGTAATAGAAAACTCTGGGTGAGGATATCGAGGGCGCGATCACATGATTTCGCAGTATTTTCGGTTTTCCGTGGAAAATAATGATTGACAGTGTTATTTTCAATCGAATTCTAGTGTTTTGCTACATGCAGTTACATCGAAGCACGGTTGGCCTCACAATTTTGTAGTTTCCAGTTTTCTGTAAAACTACAGATAATTTTTTTTTCAATTGGAAGTAGGCAGAAAATTTAATTCAATATTTTGTAGTGAACAAACACAATAGTTACAAACAATAAAACCGGTTATGGGCTAATCACTTATACAATGTTATAGGAAGACTTCTCCAACTGACTTCCAATGCCAGAGACGATGCAAACAGTTTAAGGTTGAAGAAACGAATCAAACGACAACCGCGGTACGCAACCATCTACAAGCAAAAACTCTTAACCAATGGTTCGTCTGTCACAATCGCCTGTTGGAATATGTACAATATTGCAGAGGAATGTACACTCAATACTTCTTTGCTTTCATCTGGTTAGCTTGGAAACAGCTGCAATCAGAACAGATCACACCGACAGAATTCCTCGAAATGGCAGCAACGTTGAAAGGGCATGTTTCTCAGCAACTGACACTTATCCCAGACGAACCTATGGAAGATGAGATGGAATTCGAGGAAGGGCCAGAAAACATTCCTTTTGGTAAGCAGACCCATAATACAAATAAGAAGAGTATCAGACCTTCGGATCACTGGTTCTGCTCAAACTCGCAGGGCTTTTTTCTTGACCCAAGAGGTGGCGTGCCTAATGTTTAGTCCCATCCAGTGGGTCTTTCTTCGCTCAATTCCTTATAAATATCATCATCGAGCAATTTATCGGTCCTATTGGATACCACTGTAGAATAATCCAGCAAATTTGGATGTAATATCAAAATTTTTGCCAGCTGACCATTGAGATGACTATTCAACATGTTGACTTCCTTTATTTAATATAGTAGGTCATAGCGAGAAGGCCAATGTACCTGAAGCACAATCAAAACTAAGCATAATGTAAGAGATAGAGTAATCACCTATTCTGAGTCAATATTCTCGATTTCAGCCAAATTCGTTTACATTTTGCAATTTAATAGGATAAAAATCGATGTATGAAAGACTCTCATGTTTATACCAACACAGTTCATTTCCCGGACCACAACAGATCAGAGAAATGAAAATCCATGCAGCGGTCCATCTGAATCGCCCTACGACAAGTGTGTTTCTCATCGCTGCATCTCATATTTAGAGGCCACGGCTTAAGAATCCCAACTTTGCACCTGAATGGATCTCGGGAAAATAATAAACTTTCATAACGAAACTAACAATGAGTGTTGCGAAACATTTCGCAGACGTATTAGTCTACCAGAACTAAAAATGTATTGTATTGCCCCTTCGAAATTGACTTCAGCTTGCTTCGACGCGATTGTATTTTGAGTACATTGGCCTTCCTGCAGTGCCTTACATTAAATATGATGAGTTAATATATGAAATATTCAACGTTGTCGTCAGCTGGCAAAGTTCCAATGATAGGTACATCCAAATTTGCTGGACAGATCCCAAATGATAGTCAAGAATCAGTAAAACGCTCGCTGATGACAATTCATACAAGAAATTGAGCAAAGAAAGCCCCATTAGATGGAACTACACATTAGGAGCTTCAAATTTTTGGCAAAGGCAATACCCTCGGCAATACCCCTGCAAGTCTCAGCAAAATCGCGGATCCGGAGGTCTGATTCTGTCTTCGTCAGAGCTACTTACTACTCTGAAAATGTACACAACTAATAATGTTGTATACGGGGAATTCCAGCCCAACCTGGACAGCTTTTGACCCTCACCCCTCTCGATTTTTTTAATTTTTTTTTCTGATATTCGGTAGACTGAAAGGAGTGCTTGTGATTTATTTCAAATTTTCATCTCAATCCGTTTTCGATTTACATATTTTTGAAAATTCGCAATCCCCGATGATCGTCAAACGTTTAAACGCTTGTATCTCTGAATCTATCAGTCGGATTACAAAATGTGTGTGTATGAAATTCAGCGGAAAGAAGTGTACTTTTCGAAAAAAATATTTCCGGATAATTGTGCCTCGTCCTTCATAGTGAAATCTTCGTTTAAACATGAAAAATCGATTTTTCTCAAAGTATGACATAATTCAAAATTTTCGAAAAATTCTCAAAAATACTTCGAGAAAAGACAAAATTTTTGAGCTTTGGCTGATCGTGGGCTTCGGCTGCTTTCTATTTTTAACAGAATTTTAATCGATTATTTTGAATTTTTTCTCAAATTTTTGATAGAATTTTAATTGATTCAATTTAAAGTTTATTTTGAAATTCTGTTGAAAATTGAGAAAAAATTGAGAAATCAAGTTTCAACAGGATTTTGATTGATTTAATTAAATTTGTTTTTCAATTTTCAATAGAATTTTAAATAATTCAATTAAAATTTCGATTAAAATTCTGTTAAAAATAGAAAGCAGCCGAGGCCCACGATCAGCTAAAGCTCCAAAATTTCGTCTTTTCTCGAAGTATTTTTGAGAATTTTTTGAAAATTTTGAATTATGTCATACTTTGAGAAAAATCGATTTTTCATGTTTAAACGAAGATTTCACTATGAAGGACGAGGCACAATTATCCAGAAATATTTTTTTCGAAAAGTACACTTCTTTCCGATGAATTTCATATACTCACATTTTGTAATCCGACTGATAGATTCAGAGATACAGGCGTTTAAACGTTTGACGATCATCGGGAATTGCGAATTTTCAAAAATATGTAAATCGAAAACGGATTGAGATAAAAATTTGAAATAAATCACAAGCACTCCTTTCAGTCTACCGAATATCAGAAAAATTTTTTTTTTAAATCGAGAGGGGTGAGGGTCAAAAGCTGTCCAGGTTGGGCTGGAATTCCCCATACATACTCCAAGATAACGGTTCTATGCCTCACTGTTCCAATTTGATGACGAATCATGTTATTCGTATGCATTTTACTCCATCGCTACCATAATTTTTGTGTGTGAATGGTCAAATCAAATCGCTTACAGTGGCGATCCAAACTTGAGAAACTAGACGAAAAGCGCATACAAAAAGCAAATGTTACTGATTAGTCTTATATTTTATATGAGGGTTTCTTCGTCAAACGGGCCACCCGTTCAATCCGAGGTCTCCGAAAATTCTGTAAAATTTTCTACACGTTATTGGGGATGAGAAAAAATTTTGGGAATTATTTCAGATTTTTTGGTCATTGCTTTCCAAAAATCATTTTTTTCAGTCATCTTCACGTAGCGTGAGAAATAAGCGCCGGAGCGAAAAATTGTTGGGATGAAATTTATATGTCTTTTTCTCAGCTTTGCGGTAAAATTGAAAGAAAAAAAATTCCGACCCATTTGAACCCCCTTTTCCCCCAAAAACGCTTGCAAATGTGCTTTTTCCAAATTTGGACAGTTTTTTTTTTCATGAAAAAAATGTCGAAGAAGGGTATTCATAAAAGAGTTTTGGAAAAAAAAATTTGGAGTGGAGACTTTGATACTCTCCCAGAAAAAAATTATTGAGTAGCTGTTATTCAATTCCGAAAATTCATAACATCTATGTAGTAATTTTTTTCTGGGAGAGCATTGAAGTCTCCACTCCAAAATTTTTTTCCCAAAACTCTCTCATAAATACCCTTTTTTGACATTTTTTTCAAGAAAAAAAAAACTGTCCAAATTTGGAAAATGCACATTTCCGAACGTTTTTGGGGGAAAAAGAGGTTCAAATGGGTCGGAATTTTTTTTCTTCCAATTTTACCGAAAAGCTGAGAAAAAGACATACAAATTTCATTTCGACAATTTTTCGCTCCGGCGCTTATTTCTTACGCTACGTGAAAATGATTGAAAAAAATGATTTTTGGAATGCAATGACCAAAAAATCTGAAAAAATTCCCAAAATTTTTTCTCATCCCCAATAACGTGTAGAAACTTTTACAGAATTTTCGGAGACCTCGGATTAAACGGGTGGCCCGTTTGACGAAGAAACCCTCATATGTGTTCTCTGATTTCAAGGTAATGATCCTGATCGCGACGCTGACGTATTGGACGCACACGATGATGCAGGAGTGCAGGAGCAAAATCACGGTGGGAGAAAAATATAACGTTGTACAGAACAAAAACTACCATCACAATATGTTAACGATTGAACATTTACGGCTCAGACATTGCTTTGTACATCAGTATAAGCATTTTGAAATATTTTTCCGATTTCTACACAACTATTTCGACACAATCGAAATATGTAGTCAATTTGTTTCAGAATCAGACGCCAATGATTTAAACTTGTCATCTTCGGACGAGCCTAAAACACAAGATAAAGATCGTAAGTACTTGTGCACATATTACGTAAATATTTCGACGCCTCATTGTAACATCATTTTACCTATATCGAAGTGACAATATTTTTGTTAATATTTTCGTTATATTGCTTTCATATTCAACGATTCCATTACCAGAAATGCAAATGCGAATTCGAATATGCGAGTAGAAATCAGTAAGGTAAAATTTGCAAGATTTAGTATCGGAGTAATGATGTCTCGTTACCCCAGATCAAGTTATTTTGATGTAGAGATACTGAAGCTGTTTACTTTGGCCAAAAGATAGGACCCATGATGTTCGACTACACCTACACTGAAAGAAATTTTATTGCCAAAGTTCTAACTCCGCCTACCCAAAAGTACAATAAAATATATGATTTTGGGGATAATCGAGGTAAAATCGTGAGTAATCCTATAATTTCAGGAGATTATACTATTTCTATACGTATTAATATTATCCTAAGAAGCAGAAATTGCTATAGTCACCTTTGGAAACATTGTTATACTGCTATAGGAAAATAAATATTGTGAATAATGCAGTTTTCTTGTACAAGTTTTGCTAAGATAATTGCGAAAATTGCTATGACAAACAACATAGGTTACAATATACCGAGAGTTTTCGGTGAGACTGGTGACCCCCTCTCTACGGCGAAACCAACACAGACACGTGCCGCGTGCGTGAGGCTCGGCCGGCCGCCAGTGGTGCTTCTACTGGATCTTCCGCGCTAGGCCGATTTCGTATAGCCCATCCGCGCTGTCTTGAGATATTCTAACCCCAAAAAGCGATCAAACTGAATACGGGAAAGAAGGTTGAAAATGAAATTTCTCGAGCCGAACGGGAATGAAATGGATTCGCTTGATGTAAACATTTTATCTTAAAAATTCTTTAACGAATTACAACTAACTATCAATCAATTGGAAATTTGATCATTAATTATCTGTATTTATGAGCAATATTTGAGACAAATTGGAGCAGGTAAGTGGAGAATAAATCATTGAAACAATTGTCAAAAATGGGTTTATTGATTGATTGATTGATTTATTCATTTATTTTCAGAACTCAGGCTTTATTCAAAACATTTGTTAGGGATATGAGTATTTAATTTAATGAGAGTTAAGAATTAGTGAGGAAGTTTCCGGTGTTTGTGTCAACTTTAGTTTAACAATAACATAATAAATCATTTAATCAGAGTACAATGCAAACAATGGAGTCATCGAGGATGAGGCTGCCACTCACAGGCTACGTTCTTGGGTCTGGAACAGAAAGATGAAATTCATCAACAATTATCGGTTAGTCAAAGGATCAATTGCTGTTGAATAACGGTGTACGCACAAACTTATCAGAGGTTGAATGCTTGTGAATCCAAGAAAGGCTACCGATGAGCCGCTGTCGGAGGTAGTACACTTTTACTCAAACCATGTTTGTCTCTCAACGATTACTTTCATCGCAGAACCGACTGCTGATATGTACCTCAGCGTGGTTTCATAGCGTACGGAGGGGCTTTGTCGCAGGAATTTGTAGTTTGTTTTGAAAGATTGAAATCATACTAGTCGAAGAAGATGTTACAAGCCCAGGACATCGTACCTTCATCTGAAACAGCAAAGTGAGAGTGACTGACTATCATGAGAATACCGAGGAGTTTTATCAGTCTTTGAAACTCGAATACGCCTGTTGTTTCTAATCTTTGCGAATATTTTTATATTTTTCACCTTCGTATCTCACGTACCTAATGACTGATCGCTAACTCTTGGGGAGGAATATCACCGGCGTAGCTGTCCAAGCTGACCTCAGGCAACAGACCGCAAACAGTAACTGAGAACCAAGCGTGGATCCAGGAAACGAGAGCTGGAAACAACGTAGGCGAGGCTAGGCAGCGTGCGAGGAGCTTCGTCGCTGGAGTTCGTTGCATGTCGACGATGATCTTCGAATATTTCTTACTCGTTCAACGAGCATTCAACGTTCACGTCTCCTAGAGAGCGAAGGAGCTTCGTCGCAGATGCTCGTAGTGCGATGAGGCAGCGAGCGAGGAGCTTCGTCACTAGAGTTCGTAGCACGTCGACGAATATCTTCGAATATTTCTTACCCGCCCAACGAGCATTCAGTGTTCACGTCTCCTAGAGAGCGAAAGAGCTTTGTCGCAGATGCTCGTAGTGCGATGAGGCAGCGAGCGAGGAGCTCCGTCACTAGAGTTCGTAGCACGTCGACGATGATCTTGGAATATTTCTTACTCTCCAACGAGCATTCAACGGTCACGTCTCCTAGAGAGCGAAGGAGCTTCGTCGCAGATGCTCGTAGTGCGATAAGGCAGCGAGCGAGGAGCTTCGTCGCTGGAGTTCGTTGCATGTCGACGATGATCTTCGAATATTTCTTACTCGTCCAACGAGCATTCAACGTTCACGTCTCCTAGAGAGCGAAGGAGCTTCGTCGCAGATGCTCGTAGTGCGATGAGGCAGCGAGCGAGGAGCTTCGTCACTAGAGTTCGTAGCACGTCGACGAATATCTTCAAATATTTCTTACCCGCCCAACGAGCATTCAGTGTTCACGTCCCCTAGAGAGCGAAAGAGCTTTGTCGCAGCTCTCGTTTCCTGGATCCACGCTTGGTTCTCAGTTACTGTTTGCGGTCTGTTGCCTGAGGTCAGCTTGGACAGCTACGCCGGTGATATTCCTCCCCAAGAGTTAGCGATCAGTCATTAGGTACGTGAGATACGAAGGTGAAAAATATAAAAATATTCGCAAAGATTAGAAACAACAGGCGTATTCGAGTTTCAAAGACTGATAAAACTCCTCGGTATTCTCATGATAGTCAGTCACTCTCACTTTGCTGTTTCAGATGAAGGTACGATGTCCTGGGCTTGTAACATCTTCTTCGACTAGTATGATTTCAATCTTTCAAAACAAACTACAAATTCCTGCGACAAAGCCCCTCCGTACGCTATGAAACCACGCTGAGGTACATATCAGCAGTCGGTTCTGCGATGAAAGTAATCGTTGAGAGACAAACATGGTTTGAGTAAAAGTGTACTACCTCCGACAGCGGCTCATCGGTAGCCTTTCTTGGATTCACAAGCATTCAACCTCTGATAAGTTTGTGCGTACACCGTTATTCAACAGCAATTGATCCTTTGACTAACCGATAATTGTTGATGAATTTCATCTTTCTGTTCCAGACCCAAGAACGTAGCCTGTGAGTGGCAGCCTCATCCTCGATGACTCCATTGTTTGCATTGTACTCTGATTAAATGATTTATTATGTTATTGTTAAACTAAAGTTGACACAAACACCGGAAACTTCCTCACTAATTCTTAACTCTCATTAAATTAAATACTCATATCCCTAACAAATGTTTTGAATAAAGCCTGAGTTCTGAAAATAAATGAATAAATCAATCAATCAATCAATAAACCCATTTTTGACAATTGTTTCAATGATTTATTCTCCACTTACCTGCTCCAATTTGTCTCGAATATTGCTCATAAATACAGATAATTAATGATCAAATTTCCAATTGATTGATAGTTAGTTGTAATTCGTTAAAGAATTTTTAAGATAAAATGTTTACATCAAGCGAATCCATTTCATTCCCGTTCGGCTCGAGAAATTTCATTTTCAACCTTCTTTCCCGTATTCAGTTTGATCGCTTTTTGGGGTTAGAATATCTCAAGACAGCGCGGATGGGCTATACGAAATCGGCCTAGCGCGGAAGATCCAGTAGAAGCACCACTGGCGGCCGGCCGAGCCTCACGCACGCGGCACGTGTCTGTGTTGGTTTCGCCGTAGAGAGGGGGTCACCAGTCTCACCGAAAACTCTCGGTATGTATGATATTTCACTCTCGTCCATAAGAACGCGCATTCGAATGGGAAGCACTTGAACTTTCTGCATCTCAGACTTGGGGAAAATTGTAACCGAACTATTGCAAAAATGGCCGACTGTTACCGAGCTGACCCGAGTTCGGCCGAGGATAGACCGGTCGGCGCGGCGCCCGGCAGCCGCCATTCTATTGTTTTCCTATTCTCGATTACAACGTTCAAGGATTCAACAAGTGTTGGTACAGTTTAATAGTACATTTTGTGACGACTACGGAAAGGCTTTTTTTGGCGAAACGAGAGGTTTACGGCCCGAGCCGAAGGCGAGGGTTATAACGAGATTCGTCAGAAAGCTTTTCCGTACAAGTGACGAAGTTGCGATTTTGAGGTTAGAGTGATGAAAAGTGTATATGAGTTGTGTCGTGCAAGATATATATATATTAGGGTGGATCGAAAAAAAAAAATGTTCTCGGCTACCCTCAAAAATCGAAGATATCGCTGAAATAAAGGTCTCCGTAAAAGGATTCGATTTTTTGAATTTTTTTAGGGGGCGCGCGGGACGTCCAAAAGTGCCATTTTTAGCGTCAAATTTACGTAATCGCTGTTTAACGGAAACAGATTCGTCCGAAAATTCTGATTTTTTGATATAAGGTGCCCAGGTATCTACTCTTTCAAACCCATATTCACGGACCACTATCAATTGTTTCATATTTTTGAAAAAAAATTTTGAAAATATATATTTTCACTATTTTTCAGGTAATTATCGTTGAATTATGATTTTTCTCCTTCTAAAACGTTTTTGAATTTCTTCCGTCGTTTTTTTCTTGTAAAACTTTTTATCAGTATCGCTTACAATGCAAAAATCGCTGAAAAATAAATTTTATTTCGAAATATATCCGAAATATCGAAATTTTATTTTTCAGCAATTTTCAGCAATTTTTGCATTGTAAGCGTCACTGATAGATAGTTTCACAAGAAAAAAACGATGGAAGAAATAAAAAAAACAGTTTAGAAGGAAAAAAATCGAAATTTAGCGATAATTACTCGAAAAATAGTGAAAATATTGATTTTCAAAAATTTTTTTCCAAGATATGAAACAATTGGTAGTGGTCTGTGAATATGGGTTTGAAAGAGTAGATACCTGGGCACCTTATATCAAAAAATCAGAATTTTCGGATGAATCTGTTTCCGTTAATCAGCGATTACGTAAATTTGACGCTAAAAATGGCACGTTGGAACTGAATGGCACGCTGAATTCGAACACTCTGCGTCGAATTCAATCACCGAAACGAGATTTCAATGAGGAATACATGAATTCATTTCGTTGATCGACGATTCTGTTATTCTGGTATCAAATCGATGAAACTCGATCCGAATCGTGATTTCGTAATGTTACAGGCTGAATTCGAACACTCTGCGTCGAATTCAATCACCGAAACGAGATTTCGGAGAAGACGTCCCGCGCGCCCCCTAAAAAAATTCAAAAAATCGAATCCTTTTACGCAGACCTTTATTTCAGCGATATCTTTGATTTTTGAGGGTAGCCGAGAAAATTTTTTTTTTTCGATCCACCCTAATATATACTGTATATTAGATCATATGAAAATATTATAGATATATAATGAAGTTCAAAAGATTATGAAAATACCGTCGTTCAAATAACGTTTTCATGTATTAGAAAATAATGAAATGATAATAGAGATTGTATAGAAATATACGTAAAAACTGTTTCAATTTTTAACCCAATACTGATGTTACGAAATATGTGCAGGCCCCGAGCACGCGGAAGACCGTTGTTCGTAAGACGCATCACTTACAAGTCATCCATTCACTCACACGCACACGTAGCAACTTGTGTGAGTGAACGGGTGGCCTGTAAGTGATGCGTCTTACGAACAACGGCCTTCCGACTGCTCGTGGACGCCAGCGTGATTCAGATTTTGAAAATAGTGGTTAAGAGAGATTGCAATCCCCTTATACCAAACGCCACAAGATCTTGTTTGACCCATTGCAAAGCACTATTGTAATTTTCGCTATACGAACTCGGACACTTCGCTATGAGCTGATCGGAAAATGGAACATTTTATTCCGCTATTTGCAAACCACTATTGTAATTTTCGGTATCCGAGTCCATAGCAAACTATGATATACATACTTGAGAATACTGTAATATTTTCTAGATGAATTTCCATCACTCTTAGGAATCACTACAACAGAAAATATCGACTCAGTATTTCGATACTCACTATCGTACTTTTTGTAAGCCTACCTCGATTATCCCTAAATTCCTATATTTTATTGTACTTTTGGGTACGCGGAGTGGGAACTTTGGCAATAAAATTTCTTTCAGTGTAACATATTCTTATATGAAACTTGTTGATATTTCAACAAATCGCATTCTGCACCTATGAAAAACTTCCATATCGAGTAAATCTAATTCATCACAAACGATCTTATTGTGTAGAGACCGATGACGACATGGCAGGAAATAGCAACTATACAGGGACGGATGAGGAATTAGGTAATTCAACTCTATTTGATCAAGAAATTTCAGTACTTGATTGTTTATCAAATAATTATTGATGTTATATAATTATTCCAATTTTCCTAGTATTAATTTTCATGATTATTCTATTTCAGAAAGAGATATGAACATTAACGTTATACCGAACATTATGGACAATGATGAACCCGATGAGGAGCCTGAGGAGCCATTACCTATACCTGAACACGTCCAATTAGAACCGCTGCAACCTTCCAATGAAGAATCAGGTACTTGTGAATTTTTTTTTCCAAAGAATAATTTGCAGAATGAGACTACTGACTGGCATGATTGTTAACGTGAAATTAATTTGTTATTTGGTTATTCATTTCCAAAACCTTCTCTTCAAGAAATAGAACCCCAGGAAATCGCAGCAAGTGATTCCGACTCATTGTCAGATGCAGCCACGTTACCCCAAGCTGTCAATGATGAGAATGGTAATACGGCACA
Source organism: Ametastegia equiseti (assembly GCA_963989295.1). Lineage (NCBI taxonomy): Eukaryota > Metazoa > Arthropoda > Insecta > Hymenoptera > Tenthredinidae > Ametastegia > Ametastegia equiseti. The sequence continues at coordinate 27,851,315 of OZ022389.1, forward strand.
AAGTTTGTGAAAAGGAAATTGAAGAATTTCTATTATTCTAGAAGTAAAACACTCACTAAAGAAATAACACTGAAAAGTGAATTATATCAATTCTCATTGCAGGAGCTGTACCAGCGGCAGGATCCCAACAAACCCACGACAAAGGTAATCGCAATCAATATTGACATACGTAATATTGTAACATGATTTATGTCATGTATAATACAATTAGGATGATCAAATTGTGAATGCAAATTTGTGCAGGATTCTAAATTTCCAGTAAATAATCGTTCATGATGTTATGATTTCCATCATATCTGATGAATTATATTATGATTCATCCTATGATTTTTTATGTTATTATCATATCACTAGCCACATTGAATTATACAATACATGCAGAATTCTTACTAAACTTTATGTAATTCATATCATATAAACAAACACGCGCACCTTGTAGTTGGACTTTTTTTTTAGCAATTTGAAATGATTTTTCCAAACGTTCATTGGAAAAGTGCCTAATCTTTTGGTTATGTCGCAAACCATCGCCTTCTGGCTGGGTTGCGTAATATGAGATTAACTCTCAGCAATTAAGCCGCTGTTTGAACGTCTTCGCTATCAACTTCAAATCATCGTCGATAGATTCTACAAACTTTCTCGAGCATTGTAAAAATTACTTGCATATCAGCCATCAACATTGAATGATCGAATTTTCAAGACGCTTTATCGACTCTATTATTGTTTTTCAGCTTGTTCATGCAGAAATCGAAAGGGTACCCCTGGTTAACAGGGGCAAAATGCCCCTGTCTCGGGAATTGCGAACTATCCGTTCAAAAACGTTTCTTAGGTCGGATCAGGAAAAGTCACCAGCAAGTTGAAAGGTTCACAAGGACTCTTGAACAATACATGAATCCTTTCGATAATTCGTTAGATGAAGACAAGTTGTACAACAGTAGATAAGCAATGACAGATCTGATAATTTAGTGTGAGTGCACACACATACACACGCACACATGCACACATTTCCTTGTCCGTGTGAGGCTCTGGAATGTTCTAGAAGGTTCTCGAAAGTTCTCCGACGTCATCAAGTTTGACGTAATCCTGTCACGTCATCAGGTCTGACGTTGTCCTGCCGCGTCATCAAGTTTGCCGTCATCCTGTCACGTCATCAGGTCTGACCTTGTCCTGCCGCGTCATCAAGTCTGACGTCGTCCTGCGACGTCATCAGGTTAGGTAGTCGATAATGTATTAAATAATCGACGTGTCCGTGCGAGGCTCCGGAGTGTTCGAGAAGGTTCTGGAAAGTTCTATGACGTTATTGTGCTACGTCATCACGTACCAAGGGGTGCACGGGTTGACCGCAACCCCCCCCCCCCCCCCCCCCCCCCCCCGCGTGAATGAGCGAGACGCGGAAATGCGTACGGCGCGAGGCGAACGGACGTGGAAGGGTTTCTCGAGCGTTCCGGAGACGCGATCCGTCGGCCTTATCTCCTGCGACCCGATGCCTCCGATGCGACGTCATCCGAAGGGGAGTTTCTCGCGTGCATGAATGGACGAAGATGCTTTTCTCGAACGTCCCGAAGACGGAGTCGGCAGCAGGCCGCCTCATCGCCTGTAACCTGATACCTCTGATGCGAGGTCCCCGTTACATTGTAGGCGATAATTGCGCTGTACCTATGTGTACGCTCCGGAATTTTCGAGGGTATATTTTGTTAGGGATTTAATGAATGAAACGAGTGAAATTTCGTTTTTCTCTCTTTATTCATAACGTAATACCCATTCATTACATATGATTATTAAACCAATCGTACAGTTTGAGTACATTCTCGAGAGCGCAATTGGTGTTCTTTTGTGAATTTGCATGAACAAAACATTCGTGTGTTGATGGAGGTGTTAAAATTTTCAGCGATGGACAGGCAAATTCTCCCAGATCCATAACAACTGTGGCATCGCTTCCCATTAGCTGCTCCAACCATTTGATTTTCTCAGTCCCCTTCACGTATACCGTCTTCGCTGTCCGTAGAATCGTGCCCAGATTTCGTTTACTTTAGCGTACGGGACGTATCCAAAGTCCCAACGCAATCCGTGGTGATTTCTTGTGCACCAGTCGTTCATCAACCGATATCGTTTGGGTAATTTGTCCCATGGGAACGGGGGTTCGAAGAAGAATACCGACGGATGCGTTTGTCCAATGGCAATAACAGCTAGTTCCTTCAACACGAACCGATTTTCAGGTCCCTTGAAACCTTGCAGGTCGACAATGCACTCCATCCTTGCAAGTTGTTGCTAGAACCGCTCGCGCTGAACTACCAAAAATTCGTGGATTACTTCCTATATAAGAGATCACTTGAATCGAAGGTAATGCATGGATAATACTTCTCGAACAATCGGCAGCTGACTATTTACAAAGTGGTATACCGCGCGTACTTTCTGGGTAACCCGATGCCAGCTCGAGACTTTTCTTGTTGTTGACTGCACGCATGTCTAACCGAAAATCAAAACGGTTTATGTCCCATGCTAAAACATGGCATAGAGACTCTTTTGATAGTAGATCATTCCTTGTGGCGTAAGAAAACGTCGGCTGTCCTCTTCCAGATGAAAAATAAAACATATCGTTGCTTTATGAGGAGTAGCGACTGTGATTTCAGAGCATATTTTTTCTTGATCCGTTCATTAGTCAAGATGAGTGACGAGTAAGTATTATGTATGCAAAATACTCTGTGTGAAAAGTGATACTATATATTTGGGGTTCTGATTCGTACGTTGATTCAAAATTATAGAACCTATAACGGGTATGCGCAACTACAGAACAACGTGTGGGTGCCTATGGAATGGTTAATGGAAGAAGATGCGATCAAGGTAAAGTGCCTCGTTTGTATGGCTCTGCGTTCTTGGGAACAGCAGCGTGAAATATTGGTCCACCCCAACGTCATCCTGAAGATCGTGAATATCGCTGCTCGAGTGAGGATCCGGATCAATGGATTAATCATTTTTGAAAGAATTGACAATGAGTCCGATACTGCTTCTGACTCTGATCATAGTTCAAATGCTGACGGTGGTCCAGGCGTTGTCTATGCTCTCGATAATGACAGCGGATTTGACGCTGACGATGAAGAGTGATTTTTGTACCATCGGTGAGTTTTCACTTCTGTCAAAGTACGCAATATTCTCTCCATGTTACCGTAATCGCTCTGTTATAAGTATGTATTATTTTCTCAAATTTTTCATCATTATCATCGTCAATATCATCATCATGATCATCATCATCATCATCATCATCGTCATCGTCATCGTCATCGTCATCGTCATCGTTTTCATCATCATCATTACTATCAGCCTCGTCATGTTGATCGTGGGGAAATAATCTTCAAAATATATATCCGATCAAAATTAATTTTATCATCACTTTATATGTACATTACACACATGAAAAGTGATAAAACATTCAATTATAATCCATTTTATTGCTATATCTACTTAAGGGGGTATTCTGGTCTAGAAGCCTGAATTTCAGGCATTTTTTAAAGTAAGGTAAAAAAAAAAATGAAAAACATTTTTACTATCTATTTTTTTATATGTTTTTTATTGACATTTTGAAAATGTAAAAAAAAAATCACAAAAAAAAAACCAAAATTCGCCGAGATACAGGCCGATGGAGTGGGGGCTTCAAAAAAAAACGGTGCGTTCTGGTTGACATGATATTTCAAGTTCTACTGAACCGATTGCTTTGAAATTTGGTATATATCTTGTTTATACAACTCTCTATCGGGTCTGCCTTGGATTTTAAAAAATTTTGATTTTAAATATTTTTAAAAAATTCGAAAAGGTCGAAAAAAGTCGGGTAAAAAATTTTTTTTTTTTCAAGTCGACGCCATTTCGTCATTTTTTTTTTTTTTTTTTTGAAAATGGTCAACCCGATAGCGACATCTTTATTAATGAAGAATTTGTTTGATTTTTTTGTTTTCGATCACTACAAGGGTTGAAATCATGTCAACCAGGACGCACCGTTTTTTTTGAAGCCCCCACTCCATCGGCCTGTATCTCGGCGAATTTTGGTTTTTTTTTTGTGATTTTTTTTTTACATTTTCAAAATGTCAATAAAAAACATATAAAAAAATAGATTATAAAAATGTTTTTCATTTTTTTTTTATCCTACTTTAAAAAATGCCTAAAATTCAGGCTTCTAGACCAGAATACCCCCTTAATATATACGTAAAAAGTGATAATATATTATCTTTGAGTTCATTTTTGTCTATATTTGCATCACTTATGTAAAAAAGTTATAAAATATATGCATAAATAAATCTAATTCTCTGAATTCTTTCATTTGGCATACAATATATGAATATTTAAGCTTCCTAACCTGAGTGCAAGTTCGGTGCTACCTCCATTTTTATTGAAGTTCTCATGTTAAATCCTATGGAATAAAACTAGTTGAAGCGGCTATCGTCGGTGAAAAGTTGAAGGTTCTCATAAGATTACGTATTGAAGTAACACTCAGCGCTGGCCTTTCCCTACGACAGGCACGGAGCGAATAGTTTTACATCAATTTGCGAACTCCAACGCTGAGCGGATTGTACTCCACTATACGGTCGTGCAGAATCAGGCAGTAGGCCGAAGTTTGAGAAGGAAGCTGGGCCTCTGACTCGAACTCTAGACGGATATCCACGGGTCCGGATTTCAGGGATTCGTTCTGCTTGGAGCAATCGATGACGACGAGCGGGGCGCGTTGCAGGAATTGCGTTCTCGTCAGCATAGGTTCGGGTTCTTTGCCGTAGTACGAGGCCTGGAAGCTCGCGTACATCTCGTAGAGTACAGCGAACTGATTACGAGCGATGTCGGGATTCAGATTCGCGTAGGGATAGCTCTGCGAATTCAGGAACAACTTGACGTCTCTGAGGCTGCAGTGATCGAAGTGGCTAGCGTTCCTGGTTCCGACGTTCTTCCTCGCGGTTTGAAATCCCAGAATGAGGTACTGTGGTTTCTCGAGTTGCGTCGACGTCTTGACCGCCCAGACGTGTTTCGTGGTAGTCGGTAGCAATGGGTACTCGTACAGTTCCCAGGCACGGAAACTCACGGAAATGGGTGGATCTCTGGCGATGTAATCGAGCAGTTCGATTTTCTGTTTGTCGGAGACTTTGATGTAGGGTATCATCCATTCGACTTTTCTGAGCGAAATTTTAACACTCTCCGCAGCGGTTTGCACCAAAGCGTTCGTATCGGTATTCGCTCTTGTCAGAATTAATTCGTGCTTGGCGTTCGCGATGATTCGACGGTAATCCTCGGCGAATCCAAGTAGCAAGCTCAGCGGTACGGATACGTCGAAATATCCGTCGGCGTTGCTCAATTTATCGTTATCCTCGTTCAACCAACCAGCGTTCTCCGAGAGATGTTTTTGACCGGGGCTCAGAGACACGTAACCTTTCATGAGACTCGTGAGACCGACGTTCTTGTTCCGGTCGATCTCGACGCCGTTCAGTTCGTAACGCAGTTCCTCGAACAGATGGCAGACGGCCATGTTGACCAGAGCCGTAGTCAAGGTTCCGGTTGTTCCATCGGTCTTGGTCAATCTACCGTAGACGTGCAGCGAGCTTCTACTCGGTAGCAGACACAAGTCCTGGTGTTGGACGGCGATCCTGATTTCGTCGCTGTTGTTGTAGGTCGACGATGCGTAAGGCTGGTGCGTATGAATCTCGCAGTGCCCGACGGATTCGTCGAAGACGACTGCCTTCTGTATCGTCAGGATTTCTTCCATGGCAATACGCACAGGAGACAGCAAAGACGGATCTTCACTTTCCCAAATTTCCACGAGGTCTGAGACCTAGACTTCTCAGAAACTGAACGTTCCGACGTGTTAGCTCCTTGGTAGGTGCGCGATGACTGACGGGTCTTGGGCATGACGGTTCACTCTTATAGCTTCTACCGATGGTTTTCGTCTCGAACACGATTCCCATTATCCCATAGTCTTCACGTGCAATCTTATCGTGATAGTTTCGCCCCGGAAATTCACCAATTCTCCGTCTTGGTCGACTATCTTCAACCGGAGATGATGTATTGTGAGGACGGCGATCGGAAGGTAAATGACGTGCGACGGTACTTCGATGATCTTATATCCCGGAGGAACGACTGGAAAGAATTCGTGGACGGTGTGTACTCGTCGTTCGTTGATGTAAGCGCCGGTTGTGATGTTGCACTCGACTCGGAGGGCGTTGATTTTCAAAATGGCCACCGGTGAATCGGATTTGTGGGTGACATCAGGCTGCAAGACGCGCGGTGTGAATCCGAGCAGTCGACCGATCGAGTCTTCGGGTACGAAATTTATCGGTCGGCTGCCTTGATTTCGCTGCGCAGCTCGTTGTTGTTGGGCTTGATGCTGATCGAGATGTCGGGTAGTACCCGTTGCAGGTATCTCTCGATATCTTCGATCTCGTAGCTACCGGTGGGTACGGTGATGACTCGATTTTCCACGTGAAACTTGTTGTTACCCTCGTCGATGTTGGGAATCGAGTTAAAAGTCAACAATTCGACGAGTCCCAGAGCGTAGTTTTTCACAGGCGATAATTCGATGGGTGGAAAATATTGAGCCTCCAGGACGGAGGACGTTCCCGATAGCATTAGCGTAAACGAATCGTCCATGACTGACGGTACGTCCTGACGTAGCGTTGACTTTATAGTTGTCCGCTGAGGAACTTGAGGCACAGGTGCCCGCATACGACCGTGTCGTAGTTCTGGTAACTCTCATGGTTATATTTTACGCTACCAACGCCGAGGTACTCCATCAGATCCTTAGGTGGTCGTGGGTTACCGAAACTGTCGAAGTAGACGACGTCGTCGCCGCTTTTTTTGTACGCGACCCAGTGCGTCCCCGGCCCGGTCTTATCGTCTAGATTGACGATCGCCGACTCGTTCTTCCGCGGACCGAACTCTGGTAGATCGTTTCTCATGAAAACACCGCGAAAGTGCGGGATTTCCATGGCTTTGGCGTACTTTTGCAGATCGACGTCGGTCAGTGCTCGGCGCGGTAGCTTCACGCGTTTTTTGGCTTCAGATAGAGTCCCATGCCTCTCTTGTAGGGTTTCAGGAACAAACCTTTGCCCAGAGCGATGGCTTCCATCGTCTCGTTGTGCCCTTTTACTCTCCTCCAATCGTCGTTTGGCAGCGTTGGCGTCGTTCACAGCTTTCGCTATACCAGCCGCGCCACCGACCAGAGCTCCGGTGGCGCTCAGGCCGGCGAAAATCGGTATCAGGAAGGGTAAGAAGCCTCCCAATTTCGAGGGTACGGGTAAGATGCGCTGCGATCGTACCTTACTCTTTCCCCCAGCTTTCCTAACAGCTTGGCGCGCACCCCTGAGCGCGGACTTCACGGGATCCGCACCAGGGCGCATCGACTCCATTGCTGACTCGACGACCCGTTTCAAGGTCGTCGTCGCAGGCTTACATCTCTTCGCTTTTAACTTCCTCTCTTCCAGGCCCATTGCGAGCTTAGCCTTGGCTTTCATGGTGTTGGCTATACCCCAGGCTGCGGCCCTTTCGCCCAAGCTCGCGTCCCTGGCCAAGACGCGGTGCCAAGCCCGATCGGCGAGTACCCTGTCAGCTTCGTTCCGCGCGGCAACGTTCTCCCGGTTCTGCGAGTAAGCGATGTTGTGTTCCCGGCACGCGGCGTCGAGAGGGTTGATGCCGGGATCACCGCGGACCAACCGCTTCGCTAGTTTCGTGCCGGGTCCGCAGTACTGGTACCCGGGAAGGTGCAGTTCGATCGGGAGATTGTTGACCAGGCGATTGATCAGTCCTCTACCGCTGGGCCGTCGTCTTCGCAGTTGTCGTCCTCGTCGTAGTTTCTCACCTCCGTACACAATCATTGCTCGACCACGACTGACTCCGCTCCTATAAGAGGCGACTACTTATAGTCTCCAAGGTCAATCAGCGTTGAGATAAGGTTCAGGCAACAAACGACGGAGCTGCCCGTAACGAACTTCGACGAGTTCGCTCCGCGCAACCCCACGAGAAAACGTCACGGGGATCTGCTTCCGAACAGCGTACGCGCGGTCATTTACGGCCCATCGAACTGCGGCAAGACCAATGCGCTGCTCGCCCGTCTGACCCATCCAAACGGTCTAAGATTTGAAAACGTCTACGTGTACTCGAAATCCCTCGCGCAGCCAAAGTACAAGTTATTGGAGAGGATGATCGAGCCTGTGAGAGGCGTCGGTTACTTCGCCTTCGACGAGCACGAGGAGGTGGTGAGACCCGAGGACGCGCGACCGAACTCGGTCCATGATCTTCGACGACGTGGCGTGCGAGAACCAGGACAACATCAGAGCGTTCTTCTGCATGGGACGGCACAGGGACGTCGATTGCTTTTACCTCTGTCAGACGTACGCCCGCGTTCCCAAACATTTGGTGCGTGACAACGCCAACCTGCTGGGATCGAAATGGTCAGGGTCACGGGTTCGGTGAGTTGGCATGGAATGCCCCGTATTTAGCTGTTTATTATATGAGGGTTTCTTCGTCAAACGGGCCACCCGTTTAATCCGAGGTCTCCGAAAATTCTGTAAACGTTTCTACTCGTTATTGGGGATGAGAAAAAATTTTGGGAATTTTTTCAGATTTTTTGGTGATTGCATTCCAAAAATCATTTTCTTCAATCATTTTCACGTAGCGTAAGAAATAAGCGCTGGAGCGAAAAATCGTTGGGATGAAATTGGTATGTCTTTTTCTCAGCTTTTCGGTAAAATTGGAAGAAAAAAAATTCCGACCCATTTAAAAAAATAAAAAATGATTGCATAGCTTTTATTCGATTCCGAAAATTCATAACATCTATGTAATAATTTTTTTCTGGGAGAGTATTCAAGTCTCCACTCCAATATTTTTTTTCCAAAACACTCTCATGAATACCCTTCTTCGACATTTTTTTCAAGAAGAAAAAAACTGTCCAAATTTGGAAAAAGCACATTTCCAAACGTTTTTTGAGGAAAAAGGGGTTCAAATGGGTCGGAATTTTTTTTCTTCCAATTTTACCAAAAAGCTGAGAAAAAGACATACCAATTTCATCCCAACGATTTTTCGCTCCAGCGCTTATTTTTTACGCTACGTGAAAATGATTGAAAAAAATGATTTTTGGAATGCAATCACCAAAAAATCTGAAAAAATTCCCAAAATTTTTTCTCATCCCCAATAACGAGTAGAAACGATTACAGAATTTTCGGAGACCTCGGATTAAACGGGTGGCCCGTTTGACGAAGAAACCCTCATATGTAGATTATCATTTTAGATTCGTAGATTGCTTTTTGGTTATCCGATATTCTTTTGATTATCCGAACTAGGCTCGGTCCCAAATAATTCAGATAATCGAGGTCGTATTGTACTTGGCTCGATCGATTTTATATTGTTAGTGGTGGAATATACGTATATGATACGTGCAATACTTCAGTTTTCATTATTAGCAAGTAGTGTTTTTCTCCGTGACGTTTCTTGTTCATAACGATTACGAGCGAAGTTTATCTCACATTTATTTACATTCTTCATTTTATTAGGTCAATTTCTGTTCGGTATAACTTCATTATACACTTAGCGATTAATTATAAATTTCAATTATCATGAACTGTCAAACATTTTGCAAATGTTTTCTTTTGGATAATCTCAGACATTTTTTTTCTTTTAGTTCTTCGAATTTTCCATCTTCAACTTTGTATTGATCTCTGCTGCAATTGATTGAGCCATGCAATGTTCCCTCGTTTGGGTAAAAAAGTGTACACTCACAAATATTTACGGCGCGTACATCGCCGCCACATACTCGAGGTTTGCTCGGCAAACACTGAAATAATTGCACAAAATCAAGAAATACAACATCAGTCGAATAGAAGTCCTGAAACCACAACTGCTACAAATGAAGGAGACGTACAATCATTTCATGAAACTTCCCATATTGCCGATGATGATGCCTTGAGTTTTGTTCAAAACTTAGAGCAAACTACGGAAGCTCGACAATCGTCTCTTACGAATGAAGATGATATATTTATCAACGAGTTACGAAAAATAGCGTACGCGAACAATCTGAGTCACAAAACAATAGACGATATAATGAATTTGATACGTCCAAAATATCCTTTTTTACCACGATCGGCTAAAACTCTATTAGGAACGCCAAAGAATCGGAAAACGATCCATTTGGAAACGGGGAATATGGTTTATTTCGGGATAGAACCGTGCCTCATACGCAAATTACAATTTGAAACAGATCAGGCTCCACAAGAAGTCATCAATACATCACTGGATTTTAACATTGACGGCTTACCGATATTCAAAAGTAGTAAAACTCAGTTTTGGCCTATTTTGGCTAGGAGCACGTCTTTGGAGGACAACCGACCATTCGTAATAGCAATTTTCTCAGGCATAGATAAACCGAAACCCTTAGATTTGTTTTTCAGAGATTTCATTGAAGAAATCCAAGCATTACAAGGAAGAGGATTGATTTACAACAATAAGTGTTATCGTGTTAGCATTAGATGCTTCTCTTGTGACGCACCTGCGAGAGCAATGCTAAAGTTGGTTTCCTCTCACACAAGTTTTCATGGATGTGAAAGGTGTAAGCACAAAGCAATTAAAGTGAATCGATATCTTTTCTATCCAATACATGGCAAAAAAATAAGATGTCGAAAAGACGAAGATTTCTATTCGGAGAAACTATCCAAGCACATAAAGAAAACCAAATCACCTTTGCTTCATTTAGTCGGACTTGTATCGCAGTTTGTGTTAGACCCAATGCATTTACTGTATCTCGGAGTTATGAAAAGACTAATAAAAAAATGTTGGTTGGCTGGAATACGTAAATTCCGGTTGTCAAAAGCAGCGATTCAAAACTCAGTCGACAAATTGACAATTGACTTAAGAGAGTATATTCCGAACGATTTTGGCCGTAAGAGTCGAGGATTTTCAGATATAGATCGGTGGAAAGCCACTGAATTTAGATTATTTTTACTTTACACGGGTCCTGTCCTGATGTTTGACGTTTTAAACAAGGAACAGTATTCTAATTTTATAACCTTACATGCTGCGGCTTTCATCCTAAGTAATAAAACGCTAACGCTTCGGTATTTAGAATTAGCGAGAAAAATGTTGTCACATTTTGTGTCTCAAGCTGCAGACTTGTACGGCCCAGAGTTTGTTTCCTATAATGTTCACTCTCTCCTCCACATCTGTGATGACGTAGTTTTGTATGGAACCTTGGAGGATTACAGTTGTTTTCCCTATGAAAATTACCTCGGTCAACTAAAGAGACGCATTCGTTGTAAAAACAAGCCATTGGCACAAATTTGTAATCGTTTAGAAGAAGAAAATGCGACAGTTACCGATAGAAAATCAGAGAGTTTTGACACTGAGTATATTCCCAAAAATATCATACACACGGAATACGACTCCAATTCATTTCGGTGTAAGACTTTGATAACTAAACTATTCAAAATATCCACAGAAAAGCCAGACAATGTCGTTGTGGTGAACAAACAAATCTGTCAGATAACTTCAATCAATTTTATTGCAGATGAGTATAGGTGCGTGGGTATACCCTTCAATTATCTCGAAGATTTATACGAGGGACCCCTTCCTTCTTCCAAATTAGGAATCTATTTTGTCAGAGGTTCTCGCGAAGCTAAAACGTTTTCACTAACTGACATCTCCTACAAATGTTTATGTGTACCACATAAAAATGGCTTCGCTGTATTTCCGATACTTCATCTGAAACATTGATCACAGCGTGTGGGAAATACTAAATTCTAATCAATTCAAGTTGTAGTTATCCAAAAAATCATATTTCCGTTCAGGTTATCATATCCTTGTAAGTAGTAATATTTCAATGTAACTATATGAATAGGATTACTCTGATTTTGCGAAGCTAGTCGAAGTTATTTATGAGAATTTGGTGAATATTGCGGACTCTTGTAAGGTACTCAGAATTAAATTGGACAAATTTATTGCGACTAAAGAATTAATGGCAGATATGTACAAATTGAGCTTCATTTGTGGGAATATTGGTGGAAATCATTTCCAAGCCACGGAGTGTCTTGACTTGATAGTACAGGTACGCTACACATTTGAGTGAATTGTAATAAACGCTTGAATGCTTCTCCTTGAAATAATGAAAATCTCGTGATATTTATCATCCATATGGGTTGGTTCTCATCTCAATACTTTGTAAAAAAGTAGAACAATTGAGGTGATCCTAAATCATACTGTTTCAGATCAATATCGAAATCATGTATTGTAACGGTTTGAGCTGACCCCCACCCCAACGGTTCAACGGTCAAATTCAACGGCCGATCGCGTGACGTCACAAAGCGCGACTTGGCGGGGATACCCGCATTCTGGGGGATCCACGAAGCTATAAAAGGCGGTGTTTTCCAATTAGCAGCAGCGATTCGAGGAAGAACTCCCGGTCGTCTCACCCAAACTTTGATAACAGGCTAGCCACGTCTTGTGACTAGACTTGAATTTAGCTTCATTTATTTAACTTATAAATTATTCCGCCGACGGTGCAAAGCAGCCAGTCGAGCACTTCAATTTAAAGCATTAGCTTACCAATCATAATTAATTCGGTCACGGTGTTAAAGCAAACCGATGAACCATTTCATTGTTAATTTAATTAGGTCACTGTGTAAAGCAACCAGTTGAACCTCTTTTAATTGTTAAATATTCTTGGTCACTGTGTTAAAGCAACCTGATGAACCATTTTGTTATAAACTCAAGAGATTAATAGCGAGCGTCTAGCGCGAGCGATCAGGATAAACTAGTAGCAGGTAGTAGATTGAATTTCCTTTTATACCAAATAGCGCGTCGATTGCGAGTTCTGTGTGATCCACGAGATAATCGATTATAAGTAGTAGAAGAAACGCACCACAGAAGCGCTAGCTTTGTTCGTTAATTCGAAATATTAAATTTCACGAACGTTATTGAAATAGGATTAGCCGAGTATGTCGACCCGACTGCAACTTAGATTATTGTAGCACGGCCGTTAGGTTAAGATAATATGCTTGAGCACTGTTTTTGTTAAATTCGAGTTGTAAATCCAATTTGCTCAATATAAATTCTGTTGATGTTAAAATCTTAATCTTTGGTCGACATTCTAATAATCTAAATAACTTCTTTCCCGACAATCCTATTCATCCAAATTCCTACCCGGATTAGCTCAGGTGAACAGCTCTGGTCAGGTCTAACCCTATGTTGCACTGAATTTTTAAATGCAAATTCCGTGTCAGCACCGCGGTTGGATAGCGAGCCCGAGTCTGGCGCAGGCGATTAATTTCTAATTAATCGGCGCTGAAGATCAGGTAGATATAGCCTTGGCAGTTTAAATGCACTGACCCAGGTCTGTTGTTAGCAAATGCAGCTCTGGCAGCCTAATCACCTCCCCGAGTCTGTGACACTTCAAGAATCGAAACGGGTTTTTCACGCTTTTTCTCCCGCAGAACGCTCCTTTCTACTTATACACTAACATCCGTCTTTCCCGAGTAAAGACACCCACCCTAACGTCGCGATTTTCCCTTATTTCCATCACGGGAATATCCCGAAACGTTACAGTATGCAATAGCTGAGTTTTTGAAGGGGAAGAACAAAGAATATGCAGTCGTGCCAATAATTTGGCTTCACGATAATAACCAGACGTGTTATTGGCCTCGAGTAAAATCTGAAACTGAGCTCAATCAACTGGTGCAAGAGAATTCACCGTACAACCAAAAATGGCCAAAGTACAAGGTTCACAGGGTATTGAAAACATCAGGCAAGATACCTCATTTTTATTTAATTTTTCACAATATAATAAACAGCAGATAAACGATATTCAATTAGTTGTTGCAAAATCTGAGCATGGTGATTTTTTTCAGAAAAAAATGCGTCGAGTCTTCGAATCATTTTTATTATAAATACATTTTTGATCCACGTGGCTTGTCTGAAATGAATTGTCTATATATCCATTATTAATGATTGAATTCGGATTTCCACTATTCATAGGCAAAACTAATACCCTGTAGGCTCATGGACCTATCTCTTTTTATTTCAACTGAGCTTCAAAATACTTCACAGTGTAAAATTGTACGTAGCAGGTGGTCAAATCGAAAATGATGTTGAATCTTGTGTCACTTTTACATTTATTTTGGTTCGTTAGATTTTTTTCCTAGCCGAAAGTAAAGGTAACTGAATTTTCGTCATTTTGAAATAATACGAAAACCAATTTGAATGTCAAGTGGACCTCCTACAATATAACATTTTATACAATGATAAAATTTGTGTGAAAATCATTTGGAGACACATACTTCTTGGAAATTTGCCTTTTGTCATCGCTTTCTCAAAAAAGATCAATTTGATCAGTGAATATTATGATATAGCAATGATTCAAGTTTCGTCACTCATCGTTTCTGATATCACTTACCATATAGTTACCAGTCTGAATTCCACCTGTGCTTTCAGAATCGTACAATTCCCTTCAAAAAGACCTGAGCGAGATCCTGGAACAAAGCACATCAGAGAGCGGTGGCAGTGCTCTGCAGTTGACGAAGATAACCAACCAGCCATCATATGAACAATCGATACAGACTAATGACGATAATTCATCGGGGGCAGAAAACAGAAATGAATTGAAAAAAGGGACCAGCAAGCGAAAAAATAAAAAAAAACACCGCAAACAGAAAAGATCTCACAAAGCACAACCTCCTACCAAGAAAAGACAACGGAACTCGTCTTCGAGTAGTGAGACTGACACTGATGACATAGGAAATGATATGCCTAATGACAGTGATCATGAATTTCCAACACCTAGTAACCGATGTAATACCGTCCTTGACAGATCTCCTACTCCTCTAACAAACATAACTAACACGGTAGCCCCTGCAGGTTCAACGAGCTTGACTTCATCACCATCTTTGCCGCGGAGTATCACCAATGCAGGAATAACTGATATGATTCTGACAGATAATAATTCGTTGAGACGTAATCCAAGAAGCCTTCATGATTCGCCACGGTCTACTCGATCAATCGAGGAGAATTCTCTGAAATCATCTACTCTTCCGGAAACGCCTTCAGCAAACACTCTGGGATCGAAAGTTATGCTGCAACAAGAGTTTCAGATTGAAGTTCTAACTCGACTCGGGACCCTGGACGCCGAGCTCACTCAGATAAACGTATCCCTCAGTCAGCTAGCGAGAGCAGCTCAGTTTGGAAATGTAGAAACCGCAGTTAAACCTGATGGATTCCCATCACTCCCGATCCAAACGCTAGCAGACTTCCGTACTTTCGATGAAAATCTCAAAATTGAAGTCTACGAAACTTATTTTGTAAGAATCTTTAAATTATTTCTTCCCATGAACAAGTTTCTTTCGCTTCAATATGATAAACGCATACATACACATACCCACATATGCACATACGCACACAAACAGATAAGCCACAGACATACAGACTAGAGTTGGGATAGAGTTGGTACGTTTTGACAAACTATTCCTTGTGAATGTTGAGCTCCGTATTTCAATTTTTGGACGTGGCTCAAACACAAATCTATGAGATACCTATTTGAGTTCACGGAATTCAACAAGACCAAACATTTATAAATCTTATGGTTGTTTTAAAAATCGAAAAAGACGAATTAATTTTCATTGAAAAATTCAATTTTCAACATTTGTTTTCATGCCAAGTCTTGAAACAGTCAAGTACTCACAATTTTCATCCCTGCCAAGTTAAATATAACATCCAATGAATTTTTTGAAAATTTTCTCCCGAGTCACACTTGAAAACTGCGCCACAGAGCTTATAATTAGTTTCTACTAGAATCAGCTCCACGATCAGGAAAACAGATAAGCCGATTTTTTCGTAATCACCCTAATAGAGATGCCACAAAATTTTCGCGCGAATTTCGATTATTGATTGATTTTCGATTAAGATACAAGAAAGCTGTTTCAGTACGGCTCTGCGTCATTCTTCTATTGCTTATAATGAAGTTACGGTCCCCAATACCATTCTGTTTTATGTATTTCCGCATGTCGTTCGAAATGAAATGGCAAATGTATTGAAATAACCTTTTTCCTGTGTTTGTATACTATAATTAGATAAATCGACTCGCTGCCATTGGAGGGATCAATGTACGACAAGGTGTCATGAATATTTTGAAATTTGCCATGACAAATAAACTGGCAATGGAGTTCAACTGGGCCGGAAGGGACAAGAAATTACCGTTCGGCATCACTCAAATGGCTAAAATAATCACAGGTATATTTATCTCAAAGATATTTTAGAATATTTATACAGCAATTGTGGTATCAGTACAATATGAAGGAAGTAAGATACCAATGATAGTACATGATAATATTCTTCGAAGTTGCCACCAATTCAAAATTTTCGAAAGTCAGGTTTTCGTCTTCCTCGTATCCCGCCTCTGAATTTTCTTCGCTTCTTCTTTCTCTCTGGTTTTCGTTTTCTTTTCGTATTTTCTCCTACCGCTTCCATTATTTCTTGTCTGTCAGTCCTGTAATAGAGAAACCGTAATTATGAATGCATACAAATTATATTTATTTAGGGAAATTATTTGCTCTTTTCTTACCAATTTTTTTCGTCTCCAGTTTCTTCTGTTATGCTGGGGATTTCCTTCACTTTTTTTCTCGCCTGCTGTCCTGACATAGAAAAATGATTGCTTGGATGGCCGAAAAGCCACACTTCTGTTATTTGCATCCACAGTTTCATTTATGTAGTTTAAGAAAGCCGTAAAATAAATAATGCAATGATTCATCCACACAGTCAGTTCATGAGAACGATTGTACACCCAGAAAAATCTGGTCGAAGTCGCAAAAATGTGTCGTCAAGATAGTGGAAAAAAAATGTCCAAACTGAATCAATTTTAATTTTGTTGATCGTTCACTCAAAAAGTTCTCTCATTACATCAAATCTAATTTTCATTAGCATTTTTTTGAATGTCCTATTGTCCTGATATACTTCCATTTTTCTGGGTGTACTATTTTTCTGGTATACTCACGTTGTTGATGAATTATCATATCACGCATTAATTATTCATTCTATAGGACTAGAAAACTAATTTTTTTTCCTGTATTCTTAGGACAGTGTAAAATCATGGTCCAGAAAACCAACAAACTGTATCAATCTATCCTCCATCTCTCTTATTTTCTCTTACCACGCTCCGCTCATAATCCACTTACAGCTATTTCATTTTCTATATTCTTCGCTATTCACAAGAAGAGTATCAGAATCAGGCTTCTGAATCATAGATTCTGCTCAAACTTGCAGAGATGTTGCCTTGGTCCAAAATATGGTGCCACTAATACCTGATAGATCCACCTTATGGGCCCTCATTCTCTTGGGGAGCCCCACCCGATAGTAATATCCAGCGGTAGATGAACATTCGACAGGGGTGACAATATTTTGTTCCTCTTCATTGGATTGACTTTCCTCTACTGGAATATGGTATAACAGTACAGAAATATGAGTAAACACGCTGAGAACCATATATATGTATTAGGGCGGTTTTTTTTTGGCGACTATTTTTTTTTTTCACTCCCATGTTGAAATTCTCTTAGAAGCACCTCAAAAACAATTCCCTGAAAGTTTCAGCCCTTAATATTAATATTTAGAACTCGCCCTCTGCGTTTAAAGATTTCCCATTTAAAATACACGTACCTCGAATTTTTTTTTCTTAAAATTCTTATAGCTCAGAGGTCCTTTATGCTATTCGAACGTTTGAAGAACCAAATTACTCAGAATTGAATGCTGTAAAAAAGCGCTGAGAACCGGTGCTCAGGACCTTTTTTTCAGGACCTCATAATGCGCCGCAAATTCATGAAAATCGTAAATCATGAAAAACAAAAAGCTTATTATCTCGAAAAATATCAATAATAGAGATCGGTGCCACGAACCTTTTTCGAAGAAAATTCAATTTGCTACAACTTTGTCATAAAAAATTTTTCTGTATCTTCAGCCAATTTTGAAAAAACAACGAAAAAATAAGAAATTCATGAAATTTTGACTCCAATCACCTGTACTGTCTCACACGTGTGAGTTACATTCCCGTTGCAATGGGCACTATTGTAGAGCATTCAATTTTGAGTAATTTGGTTCGTCAAACGTTTGGATAGCATAAAGGACCTCCGAGCTATAGGAATTTTAAGAAAAAAAATTGAAGTTACGTGTATTTCAAATGGAAAATCTTTAAACGCCGAGGGCGCGTTCTAAATATTAAGATTAAGGGCTGAAACTTTCAGAGAATTGTTTTTGAGGTGTTTCTAAGAGAATTTCGACATGGGAGTGAAAACAAAATAGTCGCCAAAAAAAAGCACCCTAATATATATGTATATACATATATATTGTATATATATATTACATAGGTACAGACAGCTAAAAATACAATATTGTGTACCTGCTAACGAAGTTTATGAAATTATATGAGAAGGATGAAAAAGTAAATCAGAGCACTCCCAACGGAATCTCTGGATAGAATCTTACTATCAAATCAAGGTTGTTATACAAGTTCGCGGTAGTTCAACCAGCTTTTAAGTCTCTAACGAGTCTAGAGATCAATCTCCGTCACAGTCAAATAGCCTCCAATACCCGTGTGTTGGCTTTGGAAGAATTTCTACGTTGACCATAGGTCTTTACACCTGCAGAGGTCATTTTAAATTAGGTCACATTAGTAACAAGGAAGTGAAATTTGAAGAATGGCTCCTAACTGTAGAAACTGTTTTTTTTTTTTTTTTCTGATACATGATTAGATTTAATCTTTTGCACTCCAATGTTGGAAGAATCTAGAATAAGAGACAAATTAGAGGATGAATCTTCAAATTTTACTTCCTCAATGCTTTTGTTGCCTAATTTTGAATAAGCTTTGCCAGTTTGGAGATCTATGGGCAATGTAGGAAGTTTTTTTAATCCAACGATATGGGTACCGAAGGCTATTTCACTGTGACGCAGGACCATTTCCGGACTCGTCAAGCCTAAAATCCGGTTGAAGTACTTGAAACTAGTATGACGATGTTGATTTTATAGTAAGATTCTATCAGAAGGTTCCATCAGAACTGTTCCGATTTTCTTTATTATCACTCTCATACAATACCATTAATTTTGCTAGCACGTACGAAAAATAATGTATTTCAAGCTGTCTGTGCCTATGTAATATGTATTCCAGCGTATGCTTACTCACATTTCTGTACTGTTATACTATATTCTAGTAGGGCAAAGTCAATCCGGTGAAAAATGAAATATTGTTACCTCCGTCAAATATCCATCTGCTGCTGAATTTTGCGATTGGGTGAGGCTCACCAGGAGCCCATTGATGACACTACACATCAGGGGCTCTATATTTCGGGCCGTGGAATTACCTCCGCAAGTTTGAGTAGAATCTGTCATCTGGAAGCCTCATAAACTCCTTATTATACTTAAAAATGTTTGGAACAATATACTCTTTCTGAGGCGTCGGATCTAAATCAACCTACAAACAAATTCTGCACGAACACTGATTCATTGGAAATATCATATTGTGTGCCCACAGCTGCGATTAAAATTCGCTTCCCGAATTCTCAAGACTCTACAGACACGAACATCTCAGCTGCAATTAAAGATTGGCTGAAACAGGCCAAGCACAGAAATGCCTGTTCGGAAAGGAGAGGCATCCCAACCAACACATCTGTCTATAATAGCTCTCATAAGAACTCTTGTTTAAGATTCAAAAAAGAGTCCATCGAAAGAGTTCTTTTCGAAGTCTTTCAGAAGTTGATATTCTGATATCTGTTAAGAGAGTTCTGAAAGAGGTCTAGACTGAGACTTCGAGTGAAAGAGTTCTAAACGAAGTCAGAATCTGAGAGTTCATATTCCATCATATTCCTAGCCATAAGAACCCAGATAACAAAAGTGCCTGCACAGTGCATGCAGAAGTGCGTGCATACGGTGCGGATTAGTCCGCACCGCGTGAGTTCAAATCACCACGCAGATGTGTCCTCCATGGAGACGCATATGGGTCGCACACCGTGCGTCGCGCGCGTGCGTGCACCATGCGATCATGCAGTGTGAGTGCATTGAGGGTTGTAAAATTTTCATTACTTATTGATAATATAAGAGTAGGGTTTCACGAGACAGGCCGTTAAATGAAAGAGAAAAATCAAAATCATATATTATCACATTTTGTCCAAATTTTTATTACCATATAGTTTCAATTCTAGGATCTGAAATATAATCTTTGAAAACTTAAGATACTAATACATAACAATTTCGGGATGCAAACATATAGAATTAGTACGATTTCTTCCAAACAAATTTCAGGATCAAAAACAAAATAAAATATAACCTTTTGGTGAAAGTGGTTCACAATATTGCGATCTAAAATGGATATTCTGAGATCGTAAGTAAAAAACAGAAAAGAACACTAAATCTGAGAAATAAAAAAACTTTGGCAACAATAAGATCATATTTGCTAAATAATAAATCTAAGAAATTAAAAAACTTTGGTATCAATAAGATAATATTTGCTCGACTTAAACACAAACATATAAGCGATGATTTGTTTTTCATGTATAAAAAAATAGAGTAGCTCATTTTCTCATCTCTTATCATCTAGTCTCACTATAGTTTTTATCGTAGTTTTACAAGTCAAGTAAGATCTTTGGTTTCCTCATATATCTGAATCTTCTTCGCTGTCGTCGTCTTGGATCTCATCGTCTGCATCTAACTCTTCATCTGCAGACTCTTCTCCACCTTTCTCTAATCGATTTATCTCTGCGAGCAATTCCTCGGTGCTCGCATTTTCCTCCAGTCCTTCCGTGGAAGTTATGGATTTCCTCTTCTTTTCGGATTTGCGGAACCTTTGCTTAGTGATGCGTAGCACCTCTAGCATCTCCTGTTTGAATTCGCTCTTGTCGTCTGGACCCTTGAACAGCGGGCACTGTTTCGCAGCCACTGAAAGAATCGTGATTACACAGTATTTTGGTTGCTCGCAACAGCTGCTCTTCGCAATACATAAATAAGATATATAATAGTATGGGTTCATGACTATAACAAGAGAAGGAAGACTCACGGTATAAAAGGTTTGCGACTTTAGTGTTCCCAAAGGTTTGACTGCCGTTCACTCCAGGCCACGTAAATTCACAGACTAGCTCGTCTGTCATAATTTGTTTCAGACCATAATTGAGAAACTCTCTCAATTTTGATCCTCCCAAGTTAATGAGATGGTGATACTGGAAAGAAAATGATGAACTTTCACTTTTTCATATAATATTTCATACCTTTTGTAACTTCTTCTCGTTGACACAATATCTGGAGACAAGCACAAAAATATATATGAATGACCAAAGAGAACATATCATCAAAGATCGAATCACACGTTCAGTCACAGCTGTTTAACATGACATGAAGCTAGGAGCAGGACATTTCACTGATAAGAATGTATTAGTTGCATGAAATATGAATATTCTTTGACAGAAAATTTGTTAAGAATGAATGTGAGAAAATTTTTACCAGTTTCTGACGGGTATATTTTTTTTCGTTACTGTTAAGCTCGACGAATTGCCTAACAGTGTTCAGCGGGAAGCCCTCAAGTGGTTCATACAGTGATTTCACCAGCTTACTTTCGCTATCATTATCATTTTGTGACATCTTCTGAAGAATTTGATCATTCTGCTCTATTATTTCAGTATTTTGTTTTTTTATTGCCCTGAAACGAAATTCACAGAATTGGTAGAACTTATACTAGAATTTCACCAATGAATTGGTTTTCTCTCATTATCTTTGAACATTGAATAATGGACATTAAATTTGGCACCCGATTGGTTAAAAGTATCGTCTTCCTAAAACAGAATAATTTGTACTGATCACTCACAGCAAAATATCTATGATTTCTCGGAAATCACAGGGCGGAACAGAAGCATCGGGACAGCTCTCAATGAGTGAAGCTTTCGGATTGGTAGTTTTCCTATTTTCGTTAGATTCCATAGAAGTACAAGGCTCAGGATCAAGAATTCTCACAATATTGTTTCTATTAGTCTCACTGGGCGACAAGTATCCATATTGAGTGGTGTGACTATTCTGTGATGTAACTTCCACGAATAAGGACTCAGTACATTCGTCACGGATCAAATTGTGGTGTCGTACGGAGTTTGTCCTGGAAAAATAAAATACTGATATTGTATGAGTGAACAAATTTTTTTCCACAATTAGATACAACCAGAGAGTCTTGCAATGATAATAGTTTGTGAAAAAGCTGTCATCACACACATGCGGGAAAAGAGATAATGAATACATGAACCGTTTGAGTGTTACGTACTATTTTTACTCACCTTTCACTGTCAACTATGCTGGAGAAAATGTCATTATCTGATAGCGCGTTTTCCCTTATAACATCTTCTGATAATATGGTCGATACACCTTCTTTATCCTGATTAACAGTTAACATCACTTTTGGTGATGTATCTGCTGTTTGTGAAGTTTTTGAAAACGTAGTCCATTCACTGCCCTCATTGTCCTTTGTCACAGTTTTATTTGGATTTTCTCGGTTATTTTTAGATTTGGAAAATGAAGTCAGTTCAGTGCTCTTGTCTTTGTTTTCTGAAATTGTGCTTTTAGCCAGCTTTCTTTGGTTCTTTCCCGGTTTCAGTATGGCAGTTAATTCGCTGTTTTTCTGTCTGGTCTGTGATTCAGTCTCTTTCTCACGTTGGAGGTTTTTTTTAGCAACAATAGCTTGCAAGCGTGCAATTTCTGCTTTAACGTTTGGTGAAAATTTAGACTTTTTTTTTGGCGGAATTTCATCTTCAGTGGTCAAAATGTTTGCTGGAGTCTTGATAGCTCTACCACTGCTTGACGTTCTAGGTACTCTTTTGGCGTCTGACCTCTTTTGTCCTTTCAGTTGTACAAGATGAGCCATGATGCTAAAATTATCAGAAGAAAATGGTTACTTCCATGCTCACATTAAAAAAAATCTATTCTTGAAAAAATTTCTACACAACTTTCTCATAATACAATTGTCTAGATACTGTCATCACTCAAACGTGAACGATTTAGTCTATCGAAACTTATAATAATCATTAATCGATTTTTGCCAACAAAGCGATCAGCTGACGATTATTGAGATATGCTAATTATCATCCAATCTACGCAAGTTCCATACACGGTGACAAGGATTTGTTCACTAAACGATGAATATACTTGGCGAAATTTATTAGAAATAACCAACGTGCATTTGAAGATGGAAAAATTATTTCTGACAATTCCTGTTTAGTTTAGCTGAGTAAACGATTCATGCAGCTAGGGTATAGGGCCTTCCATGTAACACGAAACTGGGACTGCCAGGGCACTGATCACTCCTAGGCCAGAATCCTGGCAATATCAAGAATTTTGAGTTACATGCCAGGCTTGCAGGCACTTGTTAACAAGATATCCAACGATTGCACTCCGGAAAACAGCATTCTGAGAGAAAATGCGCTATTGTTAAAAGCATAATATTATTCACTCAGATCTTACTTGGTGTCATGAGCTCAACTGACGATCCTTCCATTTCACAGCTCATTCAATTCTGAGGTAGTGCTATCGGTGTAAGTAAAGAAACACAAATCCAAGTATTTTCTATTACACGTTGTTCCTCTCCCTCTACATTACTCCACTCTGGCATCCTATATACTTTGCTTTTAACTTCATTCAAGTTAACTGCTTCGATTCTATCAGACAAATTTGTACAGCGATATACACCTACTAGATCTGACGTCAATCCAACATTATAGATTTCAGTTTTCGTCCTAAACTCTTGAACAATTAATAAAGTGTTGTCTTGTATTTGTACGATGTTTTTCAGGAGGTAGATCCTTGAATCAGTGAGAGCGCAGCAAGAGTCTCGCACAGTAGTTGCGAACGTAAATTTGCCGACTTCTAACTTTCGGAACTGTCGGCAACGGTCGACAGGCAAATTTTCTGGAAGTGGTCCATCAGCATGACTTTGCGACACGCGAATCCGAATGTGATTGTCAGCAAGTGCATGTGGAACATTGTTCAGTTCACATATTCTTTTATAAACTTGTTGAAGTGTTAAATGCGGTTTTCTAATGAATTTTCGAAGTGTTGGCATGTTATTTTCGTAGGGAAACGCGCTGAACGACTCCAAACTACCCAGCTCGGCGACATCGGATACAACGTGTAATAGAGCATGCACATTGTATGACAGAAACTGTTCCCCATACAGTTGTTCGCATAATAGTACATAGCCCTCTAGAGCCTTTTGGCAGAAAGCATACATGTCTCTTGGAGTTTCTTCGGAAACAAGAAGACGCATAACGCAGTGGAGTATCATTAGGTGTTGATAATAATCTTCGTCAAAAACGTTCTGTAGAATAGCTGGAGCAGTGTAAAGTAATAGTTGCCGGAATTCAGTAGCTTTGAAGTTATGGAATTGGGTCAATACATTTGGACGACGGTTGAATTCTGAAGGGCAGTAGTCTTTGAGAATTATCATTCTGGAATCCAGAATATCGAGCTTTCTACCGTTCAATCTCCGATGCCCGTATTTTCCTTGAATTTTCGCTGAGAATATTTTCTTCACATTACCTAGCCATACTAGGTGCATGCCTTCAAATGGGACTTTTGTGACCAATCCTAGAACCGGTGCCAAAGGACTTCTACCCTTATGATGGTCTTCGTCAAGAAGATTCCGATATCCTTCATCTGTTCTTAGCGGGTGTCTAATACCCTGAAAAACCATAGTTCCACCAAACCCTGCTACAGTACACCGGTGACCTTCCACTGTGCATTTTGAACATGCGTTAGACGATGTATGGCCATAATGATTTAACGCAAATGCTCTCGCCGGTGCATCGGCTATGAAGCAACGTACATTCAAAGGTAGTCGCTGATTCCTTACAGAAATACCACCTTGCTCACGCACGTCGATAATCTCTTGAACAAAATCTCCGTAAAAATCGAATGGGTTTTCTGGTTTATGTTTGCCTTTAAACACGCCTGCTATGATAGGTCTTCTGTCTCCTATGTTCAAAATTCGATACTGATGTGGCCAAAACTGATACGGACCCTTATCAACTTTGGCACCATCTGTACTGAAATCAATGTCTATCATAGGTGGCAACACAAGAACACTCTCCAATTTTTTCATCATTGTTGCTTTGAAACCAATGTGCAGATATTCTCCACCCGCAAGTTCCTGTATATGTCTACTTGCAACACCTGTCGGGGTCTGCAATAAGGTTCTTGTATCCTTAGGGAGGTAGATCAAACTGAAAGGGATTGCTCTTAATGTTTTAAGTAGAATATTTCCCTGAGTATGCTTTAAACCAGCAGCCAGAAATGAATTTTTCAGAATTCTTCTACTTAGGTCAGCCCGATTTTCAGGTACTGGATTGAGAATATTTTCAGCTTCTGAAATATCTGATCCACTTTCGTCATTTTCTGCTTCTGAGTCCATGATTCTTTCATTGTCCTCTACTCCCTCCACCTCCACTTCTTCCTCGTCACTGCGTTCCGCATTAGAACTTTCGGTAGCTTCATCGTCACTGTGAAGCTGTACTGCGGCTTCTGAAATATCTGATCCACTCTCATGATTTTCTTCTTCTGTGTCCATGATTCTATCGTTGGCCTCCACTTCCTCGACCTCCTCTTCTTCACCGCCATGATGTTCCTCGTTAGAGCTTTCAGTAGCTCCGTTGTCACTGCGGAGCTGTTCTTCGGAAGAATATCTTAAATCGTCTTCCTCAGTTACTGGCGGAGCAGGAATGTGCAATATCTCACTTTCTGAGCTCTCGTGGGAGCTATTATCAGAATCATCTGAATCTTCTGCACAATTTCTTTTATGGCGACGTGAAGACAATCGTCTCCTCTTCTGTCTCATACTGAGATCCGGAAACTTTTTGAATTTTTCAGCCATTGTCTTGATCTTGGTTTTTCTCCTCGTATCTCGTCAACTTCGCATGGAAATGATTTGAAAAATAATTTTCTCATTAATTGTTATATTCGTTATCATAATGACAAGAATTGGTTTAGTTGCCTCAGAAAAATGAGATCTAAATTATACGAATTCATTGTTATGGACTTTTCATCATACCGTGCTTAACTATGGAAATTGCCCAGCTTGGTGTCAAGCAGATAGACAACCGGAGTTAGAATATTTTTTGTGGATTAGCGCTGGAATCAGTATAGCGCAGCACGGCGACCCAACTTCAAGCTTTAGAAATAATGAGAACTTGATTGTTGGGACGTATTGAAAATTGGGAATAACGTATATGTAATTTGCGAAATCAAGTCACTTTCGTAAAAGTAAGCTGACGCTCAAATCCATTAGTTTATTGATTCATCTACAGCAATGATTGGTGGATAATAAGGTTATTTGCAGAGTCCTTCAACTTTTAGCCGTACCGGTTTAAAATTTTTAGAATGCTGTCTTCAATAGCATGTCAGCGTGAGGGAATATTAAGACTGATGCCGCAGTCCTACGGAGAAAAATATAGCCTCAGCCTTGTATCGCAGCCAAGCGAGCGGGGAAAACCTACAGAGTCGTCTAAGATATGTGGCATCACGTCGCCTGACGTACGATCAGATTCTAGGTGTTTTAAGGGGGAATATGCACGATAGCTTCTAGATTTTCACGTTTTTGGAACACATGGAGTCTAATCTATCTGCAAAAAAATCATTATGTGAAAATTCAGAAAAATACCCAAATCACAGCCATCCGAGGGACGTATATACCTGTAAATGAATTATCTTTGAAAGTCTGATGTGCACCAAAAAATGTTTCCAAGTACTTAAGTTTTATCACAGAAGTTCAGTATGCTTCTAAAGCCTTATCGAATGGTAGTTGGGTTTTATAAGCCATCGCCTCTCGATATATGACATCCACAAAGACAAAAGCACTTATCGTAAGGATCGAGGTGGATCGCTGCTAGGATTTAAGATTTTTTGATCTGTCATAGTCCAGAAAGCAAATTTTCATAGTGTGAATGCAGAACTTTCTAAAGATTAGTTTTCTGGACCATTACAGAGCCAAAAATGGAGGCAGCGGTCCATCTGGATCGCTGCGTAGAGTAATTTTCTTTTCGCTGCGTATCATGTTGAGAGGCGATGGATTATAAATCCAACTTGCACCTGATTCATTGGTTCTCCAAGGATACTGAACCTCTGTAATAAAACTACTTCGCATGAATAAATGTAACAGTAGTGTGACAGTATGCAAAGTCATCGCCGCAGTGTAAATGTTTGAAAATCAACTACTGAAAAATCAATATTTTGACCGGTTGTTGTGAATAATAATATCCATTGTTGGACCTATCTTAAAATCTTCAGTCCTCAATTATTCATAAGAGATGGCTCTACGTAACGAATGTAGAACTTTTTGATAAACCTATTTTTATCTGAGATATTGGAAAAATAAGCCAAAAAAATCTGGAAATTCTAAACAAATTTGAAAAAATTCAATAACTCAAGTAATTTTCGAAATATTAAAAAGTTCTCTGTTCATTCCATAGAAGCATCTTTTATGAATAATTTAAGACCAAAATATGGAGGATCTGTCCAACGCTGGTGCTGATTCTTTACGATAACCGAGTAATTTTGTATTTTCCTATCTTCAGCGTAACCACCATTAGACTGAAAGTAATACATGATGTAAAATATGGGTAATGAGAGTCGAACCCTTCTCATACATGATAATCTCTTTCGATTCGTTCATTGTGTTCAAAAGTTATGGAAAAAAAATTGTTTTTGAGAATTTCGACCCATTTAAAGGTGTATAATATACCCCCTTAACGCAGCGGCGCAAGGCAAGAGGCGCTAGAGAGAGCCTCCAGCTGTCAAAGGTTGCTAGGAATGACGCTGCAGCCCTATGATAGAGGATTTTCTTCTCCATGCGGGTACAGCGTCAGTACTACGGAGCAGAAAATCCTCCATCATAGGGCTGCAGCGTCATTACTTGCAGTCGACGGTGAAATTCGCTCTTGAGTAAGCCTCTCCGAAGGTTTTCTAGGCAATTTCCACAGTTGAGCACTGTGTGAGATTCAATGGCAATCTAAGGAGTTTACTTTTAACACAAACGAATACTGTGTGTTGTCCTGAAGACTAGATAGCTGTAATCCAATGCGCTTGCACAATTTGAATCCGACAATAGCTGTTTTCCAGAAATTGAGCCGACAAGAAGTCGATCAGCCTTTCGGATCACAGATCTAGCTCAAACTTTTGGGGTTGATTTATGGCACCTAAATATGCAACACTAGACATATATACCTGTCCGGAATGGGCCTTCGTTCTCTTGGCGAGCTCCGCTCAATAGTAATATATCCAGCAGCAGATGAATGCTCGACATGAGTGACCATCCACTATGTTCTTCTCCATCGAATTGTGTCATCTTTACTAGAATCTGATACGACACGGTAAAAATGCAAGTCAACATGCTGGAAAACATACAGTATATACAACGCACTTTCAGCGAGGTCGAAATACACTATTTGTGGGCAAGCGCTAGTAAAATCGATGAAATTGTACGAGAATGGTAGGAAAGTAAATCAGGGATGGGATTCTGTAACTCTCCGCTAACTCCGCTAACTCCGCAAAGTCCGCTAACTCCGCTAACTCAACGGAGACCGTTGGTTGGCTAAGAAGCCAACGGTCCGTCCAATCAGAGACCGCTTCGGATTTCGGTGGTGCCTATTTCTTATCGCTTATTTCTCATTACCTTTTTCCTACAGCCCTATTTCCTGTAGCCCACAGTCCAATGTTTTGATTCATTTATTCGTTTTCTTTCCATCTTTTTATCTCCTCACTTTATTCGTGTGAAATTCATGCATATGTATCAAGTGACAGGAGCTCTTTCGTTTGTTTATTTGTTGCAATTAGCGGCCGGACAAAGCCCACGGCACCACCGTACAGGGTACCACCGTACACAGCGCCACCGTATAGGCACCAGCGAGGCCCGAAGCGGTCTCTGATTGGGCGGTCGGTTGGCTTCTTAGCCAACCAACGGTCTCCGCTGAGTTAGCGGAGTTAGCGGACTTTGCGGAGTTAGCGGAGTTAGCGGAGAGTTACAGAATCCCATCCCAGAGCGGTCCAAATTATATAGCCTGGCTTTAATATTATTGTCGAATCATATGATCATTGTACTAGTTTGAAGTAGTTCAACTAGCTTTTGAGCTTCCGACGAGCCTACAGACTCCATAAATGGTCCTTCGCCACAGGGAAATAGCCTTCGGTGTTTATGTCGTTGGCTTCCAAAGAATCCTTACACGAACCAGGGACCTTCAAATTATCACAGACCTTGCTTTAAATTACGTGACAAAAGTAAAGGAGTGAGATTAGAAGAAAGGCTTTTAACTTTCGAAATTGTTTATTTTTGTTGTTACATGAATAGATTTAATGTTTTACTTTTAATTATTGGCAGAAGACATATTCAGAGAGAAATCAGAGAATGAATCTTCTAATTGCATTTCCTAAATACTCCTATCACCTGATTTTGAAAAACTTCTGTGGGTTTTGGATCTAGGGATTCTTCAAAAGCCAACGACATGAACACCGAAGGCTATTTTTATTTATCATTCCATTCTGGCAAAGGAAAGTTTACAGGCTTGCCGGAAGCTTAAAAGCCGGTTGAACTACCTCAAACTAGTATAATGATCATGATTTGACAATAATATACGAGCTTCGCTCTATTTGGACTACTGTGATTCACAACTTACCATCCATGTACAATTTCATCAATTTCACTAGCACGTACCCACAAATAGTGTATTTCGAGCTGACTGCACCTGTGTTGTATATGTTCTCCAGCTCGCTAACTCACATTTCTGTCATGTCGCATCAGATTTTAGTAAAGAGGACTCAATCCATTGGAGAAGAACAAAGTATTGTCACTCGTGTCGAATATTCATCTGCTGCTGGATTTGACTAATAAGCGAGGCTCGCCAAGAGAACGAAGACCCATTCCAGAATAGTGTCAGGTGCTACAAAATAAGGTAAAAGAAAGCAGCCTTTGAAGTTTAGGCCAGATCCGTGATCCGAAAGGCTGATCGATTCCTTGTGAGTGATACAATAATGATAATGATATACAATAATTACCCTAGGAGTTAATGACGCTAGCGCACTGAGTCAGCGGGGTCTAGTGGTTATAATAATCTATCGCTATAAAACATCCATAAAACTGTATAAGATCAAATATAGTTTATGCTATCATATTTACCACGTAATTCCCACAAGTTGATGCGAATCTTCATCCAATTCTCTCGTTTATCGCTACCAGTCAAAAGTTGATGAAAGGAAACGTCCAAAAAAAACACGTATTCCAGTACGAAAATGTCAGTGGGAGACTGCATCACACAATTACATGAAAACATAAATTTGGTTTTGATTCAACAGATCTCACGAATATCTATCCGAATGATAATATAACATATTATACATAGACGATGTACTCTCTAGGCCAGCACGAGACCGCGGCACGTGAAAAAGTGAGGTTAGATTGCGCTTTCAGAAAATGACTGTTGTATATTAACGTATTGTACTTACCAGAAGTTGAAGATGCAAGCATGTTGACTGAACTTTCCATAAAAACTTGTCAAAACTATAGTAAATTGCGCCAATAATTCGATAAAACAACCACTACGCAATCGTAACAAACGCACACGCAGCCAGCCGGCATTCGATGATATATGGACTGATGGACGGCGGCAAAATATACGGCTGGGCTGGCAATTATACTATCACATAATTCAAACGCACAGGTACTGCGCGGGATTTCGGAATATACAATTATATATTTACACTGAAATAAATTTATATTGAAAATCAATAGAAATCTACAGTATCAAGTTTGTACAGAAACTTTATAATTTTTCAGATCAAAATAATTTGATCGTTCACATCAATTTATTATTTTATAAATATATTTTTTACTACTTGATCAGTTATTCAGTTCGAAAGTATGGTTTTCCATTATTTCAGTACGCCTATATGTGAGTAGAGTCGTGCTGATTCTTTTAAAATTTTTGCACTGTTTCGATAGGAATTATAATATATATAAAACAAAAACCGCATTGAGGCTATTGCGGTGATTGCACTGCGTCTGCATACGGTCCGCACCGCATGGTCGCACTATCCCGGTATTCCGTGCATTCGTGTGATGGCATATTGCGACTCAAATCACTCGCACATACCCCACCATCACATCGCCGTTGGCGAGTGCCTGCGACCACGATGCGTTTTCGCATGCACTGCGTGAGGCGCACACCGTGCGGGTAACGTGCGATCGCACGTTTGTTATCTGGGAAGTTGCAATATCGTCAGGACGTTAACTGCTGCAGTTTTGTGATGTGCTCGTGTTTGAACATTCATAGAGCAAGTATTAAATTAGCCTAATCGGTACTTTCATCTGACATAAAGGTAGATAATACCAACCTCATTTTTGAAATTGTTCGAAAACATCGTAATGATGTGAAGTTTAGCGTACGTGATACAATCGATTGAACATAACCTCACTTCGACGTTACGTTATACATGTTTATTCCGGTGATAGGCACGTTCTAGATGATTTAGACGAATCGTTTTTTTTTTTTTTTTTTTCTTCTCTTTATTTACAACTATGATCTGTTATTACAAATAACAATGAATAGTTTTTGGACTTATCTACAGAGGAATCTGTTGAGCGTCCATTGACGGGCAACTGGTTGTGTTTTATTTGAGTTATAACGGTTTTTAAGTTCAGACTGTTTGTGTGTTTTATGTGTTTCACCCCCCCCCCCCCCCCCCCCCCTCCCACGCCTCCCTAGTTGAAGCGTTGAGCCAGGTGTCCTGGCTTGAAGCGTTTTAGTCTTCTTCTTTGGAGGTTGCTTTCGACTAGGTTAGTCGCCAATCGGTTTGGGTGGTTTCCCAGGCGGGTTTGGTACTTGTTGCTGTATTTTTTGATTTCCTGTTGGATGGTGTTCATTTTGAGGTCTTGGTGGAGGCAGCTATTTTTTACGTACCACGGTGCATCTGCTATCATCCTCAGAGTTCTGGACTGGAATCTTTGGATTATTTCCAGGTTTGAGTTGGTAGCTGTTCCCCACAGTTGGAGTCCGTACGTCCAGATTGGTTTTAGTATGGCCTTGTATACGGTGAGCTTGTTGTGTATGTTTAGTTTGGAGTTCCGTCCAATGAGCCAGTACATTTTCCTCAGTTTCAGGTCTAGTTCTTTCCTTTTGGTTTTTATATGTTTTGCCCAGGTGAGTCTTCTGTCGAGATACATGCCGAGATATTTGACTTCGTTTACAGTTGGAAGGGTTTGGTTGTAGAGTTTGATGCTTGGGCAGTCGCCTCTTTTTAGCGTAAATGTCATGTGGACAGATTTAGACTCGCTCGCTTTCATCCTCCATTTTTCCATCCATTTTTGTATTTTATTTACTCCGCGTTGGAGTCTCTTGGACGCTGTTGTTGGATTCGCGTGCGTGTATATGAGGGCAGTGTCATCGGCGAAGGTTGCTGCTGTGGCATTTCTACCGATTGGTAGGTCGGCTGTGTAGAGCGTGTATAGTGTTGGTCCTAGTACGCTGCCTTGTGGCACGCCGGATTTGATAGTGTAGAATTCTGAGTAGTCCTGTGCATATCGTACTTGGAAGTTTCTATTGGATAAGTATGATTTTATCAACAGGTAGAACTGGGGCAGGTGGAGTTTGATTTTGTACAGTGGCCCAGTATGCCATACTTTATCAAACGCTTGTTGTATATCAAGAAATACCGCAGAGCAGTATTTCTTGTTCTCCAGTGTATTTATTATGGTCGTGTACACTCTGTTAATTTGTTCGATCGTTGAGTGGTTGTTCCGGAATCCAAATTGGTGGTCAGGGATGAGTTCATTTTTTTCCACTTCTGTATTGATTCTGGAGAGGAATAATTTTTCAAAGATCTTGGAGAGTATAGGCAAAAGGCTTATAGGTCTGTACGAGGTTTTTTCTGTCGGTGGTTTGCCCGGTTTCGGAACCATGATAATTTGGGCGAACTTCCATTGGCTCGGGATGTGTTCCGTACGAATGATTCCGTTGAATAGGCTTGTGATGAAGACGTGTCCTTTGCGCGGTAGTTCTTTCAGGAGTTGTCCTGTAATCAAGTCATAGCCAGGTGCTTTTTTTGGGCATATTTCTTTAAGGATGACTCGCAAGATTTCTTGATAGGTGATCGGTTTAATAGGGAGTGACAGTGGTAGAGGAGAGTCCAGGAACTCGTTTATTTCAATGTCGTTGTCACCATTTTGGCTAGCTAGTGGAGTAAAAACCTCTGCTAGGTGTTTGGCAAAGACTTCAGCTTTCTCGATGTCGCTTTTGGCCCAGTTTCCGTCGGAATTCTTTATTGGAGAGTTTTGTTGTCGTGGCCGTTTGATGTTTCTGGTGATTTTCCATAGCGAGTAGTCTGTATCTTTAGACGAATCATTTAACGTGGGATCAGGATCCAAATTTACTCAGCGCTTGAAGAGTCTAAGTATGAGAAATCTATGAAAACGTGGCAAGAACAGCGTATGTCATAGGGTATCAAGGGCAACACACGCCTATTTTGTCTTGGTAAGCTAAGAAAGGCTTTTTTTCTTTTTGCTCCTGAAATACAACTTCTTTCGCTCTGTTTCGTAGAACCCACGAATAATATGCATTTAGCTGGACTAAGTAAGATGACAGAATGAGAGGTTTATGAAAATCTGTCATGATTTAATCTATTGTCATTACTATTCTTCAACCAGCTACGGTGAGTGCTATTTTGTCATACTGCTATTTCCACATGAGACACCAATGTTATGCAGAATTTAATCTATTTCACGTAATTATAGATATACACTAGATGATAATATTTCAAGCAAAAACTTGAGATAGGATTTCTCATGTTCGTCAACGTTTTACGGATAGACGCATTTGGGGAAATCAAACGAGTTTATTCGAGGCACTATGATAGATCTGAAAAATTCTATTGCAAATATTCCCAAAAGTATTCCCAAAAATATTAAGGACCGTATACTAGTACCCTCTACAAAGCCTCGCGAGAGTCCTCTAAATGATTTCTGAAAATCTTCTTGCAATCGGCGTCTAAGAGAACTCTGATTTCTGAGCTCTGAGTACTGTGTTCTCAAAGCACTCTTTCTTACGCGTTTCAGAGCATCAGAAAAGAATCCCAAAAGATTGCATAAGAAATCTTTTTGACTTAGTTTAGAGTACTTGTCGACACTCGACAGAGAGCTCTCACTCAATTTTGCGAGCTCCTCAAGATGTCCATAAGAGCACATTTGGTTGATTGGGATGTGAGATCGTGCTTACCTTCGGTCATTCTTATTATCTATAAACCTAATGATAATACCATAATCATAATACATTATCAGTATAATGTACTAATAGCTCATTTGTACTACTATTTTTATCATATGCGTACGCAATGCCTGTTCCGAAATCGAGTTTTGATTTTTTTTTCAGATTTTTTTTCTTTGATCATTGAATATTATAGTTTATAATTTTAACCAGTGATGATTACGAGACTGAAATATTATAATTTTTTCATTGCTTTAATATTGATAGCTGAAATATATCTATCAACCTAATGATTATACCATAATCATGATACATTATCAGTATAATGTACTAATAGCTCATTTGTACTACTATTTTTATCATATGCGTACGCAATGCCTGTTCCGAAATCGAGTTTTGATTTTTTTTTTTCAGATTTTTTTTTCTATGATCATTGAATATTATAATTTATAATTTTAACCAGTGATGATTACGAGACTGAAATATTTTAATTTTATAAATGCTTCAATATTGATATGTGAAATATACGCTGAAGGTTTTACAGGGTGTCACAGAATTCGTAACGAATATTTTACACAGTTATTCCTTGCGAAAAATGGAATCGAAATGTCCTTATCCATTTTTGTCTAAATTGCATATTTTTTTGAGTAATAATTAAATGAATATCAGCCAACCAGAAACGGTTTTATAATCGGGCGCGGGTCGGTGTGCGGTGCGCTTGACTGTGTATGTGTCTCTGTGTATGCCACACACCGACCCGGATCCGATTATAAAACGTTCCTGGTTGGCTGATGATTATTTGATTATTACTCAAAAACTATGAATTTTAGATGAAAATGGCTAAGGATATTTCGATTTCATTTTTGGGAAGGAATAACCATGTAAAATATTCGTCGCGAATTCTGTCGCACCCTGTATATGTAAGTATAAGTATAAGTATATGTATGTGTAAATGTATACATTCTTCCTAGTAGAATAGTTGTACAAATATGTAAGGAAAAGTTTCTCTAATTAATAAGTACAAAAATCGGCGATGCAAGAGAAAACAACAAAAAAAACTTTTATTGATCGATGTGTAACTTTAACAAAATAAAAGCGATCTGATTTGTCGGTAAAGATGGTGTAGTTAATTGTCAAATGCATGTATCCATGTAGATCTGATCATTTGTACTTTCAGCACTAATTGAGAGGTTATTGCGACTTTATCCAGCTTCAAGATCCCAGCAATGTCGACTAATTTGTTTCACTACTATTTGAAAGAATAAAATAAAATTCAAGTACCTAGAACAACAGAGGTGCGTAATTACGGATGCGTGTACGAGATGACCGAGGCAGTCGATAGTCGTTCGTGAATCGTTCTTTTGATTGATTTTGATAACTTATTGTTGAAAACAATGGTGAATGCATTGAAAAGAGTGTAGCGTATGACATAAACCGTTGGGTAAATAGGGTAAAAACCCTATTCTATTTTGAGTAAAAATGAATTTATCCCGTACAATCAACGGTCATGTTTACTAATCGTTCGTTGACTGACTTGGTCACGCTGTGTATAACGTTGAGCACCCACAAAAAAACCATAATAAGTAAATGAATAAATAACCGTCAACACACAAAAAAAAAAAACTGAAGTACGTAGAATGTCAATTGATAAATCACGTGATTATTCAACGATACAAGTGCGTTGATGCCACACGCAAATTATACGTATCGTGAACTCATTCCTTAAACGGTCATTTAGAGGTGACATCTTCGCTAATCGTATATTCATCGGCTTCTGGAGGTTCATTTCGAACGTATATCATGAATCAGAATATACAGTTAATATACAGGTAATAATCGAATGTGAATACGGGTATTATATCTATAGAATACGTGACTGATAACGTTTATTTCATGTTAGCTGTCTACGTGATATTATACGTTTCGAGAGTAACGTTTATCACAGGTACGGGGGTGGACGTTTTTTATATTGCTCAATATTAAACATATATTTGTTGATTAAACGTTGCGTATTAGCTAATATAAAACGTGTATCATATGCGTTTCTTCGAGACGCCTCGTAAACGTTTAACTGAGGAACTTTTCGGATCTGAATAAACGTAGAGTATGTCTGTTTTTTATACGTTTTATCAACGAACCAGTTCTTATTGGGTAGAACAACAAAATCGTCGATCAACGGAATGAATTCATGTATTTCTTGGCTAAATCCCATTCCGGCGATTGAATTCGACGCAGAGTGTTCGAATTTTGCTTCTAACATCACGAAATCACGTTTCGGATCAAGTTTCAACGAATCAATTGTATAACAACGAAATCGTCGATCAACGGAATGAATTCATGTATTTCTTGGCGAAATCCCATTTCGGCGATTGAATTCGACGCAGAGTGTTCGAATTCTGCTTCTAACATTTCGAAATCACGTTTCGGATCAAGTTTCAACGAATCAATTGTATAACAACGAAATCGTCAATCAACGAAATGAATTCATGTATTTCTTGGCGAAATCACATTTCGGCGATTGAATTCGACGCAGAGTGTTCGAATTCTGCTTCTAATATTACGAAATCACGTTTCGAATCAAGTTTCAACGAATCGATCGTAGAACAACGAAATCGTCGATCAACGAAATGAATTCATGTATTCCTTGGCGAAATCCCATTTCGGCGATTGAATTCGACGCAGAGTGTTCGAATTCTGCTTCTAACATTCTGAAATCACAGTTCGGATCGGAGTTTAACTAATCGATCGTAGAACAACAAAATCGTCGATTAACAGAATGAATTCATGCAATTTTTGGCGAAATCCCATTTCAGTGATTAAATTCGACGCAGAGTGTCCCAATTCGGCTTCTAACATCACGAAATCACGTTTCGAATCAAGTTTTAACGAATCGATCGTAGAACAACGAAATCGTTGATCAACAAAATGAATTCATGTATTTCTCGGCGAACCCCAATTTCGGTAATTGAATTCGACGCAGAGTGTTCGAATTCAGCTTCTAACATTACGAAACCACGATTAGAATCAAGTTTTAACGAATCGATTGTAGAACAACAAAATAGTCGATCAACGGAATGCATTCATGTATTTCTCGGCAAAATTTCATTCCGGCGATTGAATTCGGCGCAGAGTGTTCGAATTCTGCTTCTAACGTCTCGAAATCACGTTTCGGATCAAGTTTCAACGAATCAATTGTAGAACAACGCAATCGTCGATCAACGGGATGAATTCATGTATTTCTTGGCGAAATCCCATTTCGGCGATCGAATTCGACGCATAGTGTTCGAATTCTGCTTCTAACATTACGAAATCACGTTTCGGATCAAGTTTCAACGAATTAATTGTTGAACAACGAAATCGTCGATCAACGGGATGAATTCATGTATTTCTTGGCGAAATCCCATTTCGGCGATTGAATTCGACGCAGAGTGTTCGAATTCGGCTTCTAACATTACGAAACCACGATTAGAATCAAGTTTTAACGAATTGATCGTAGAACAACGAAATAGTCGATCAACGGAATGCATTCATGTATTTTTTTTATTGTATTGTATATAATATTTATTATGCCATAGCCCACTCTGGGCCAAAAGGCAACCGGGAGATATACATGGATAGTTACAATAATTAACACTATAGAGGAACAGGGAAAACTATTCCAATGGTATACAAGAATCTTTTGTCGATAGCTAACTGCTAGAAAACAGTTAACATGATACAGAGAGGGACAACGTATGACTAGTCTTACGGTAGGTATGCCAAGTTATGCCGAGCACACAGTCAACTTTGGGAGATCATCTAATATGGCGCTAAGAACCTTTACACGCAAGCAAGGTATGGCTGTAACAGGCAGCGTGGACCAGTAAAGGGTCCCAAATGATACGATAAAGTGAAAACATGGTGCAAAATAACCTAGGATATAGATAAAAATAATTATAGTAGTACGACAGATCCAGCAGACTACAGATAACTCATTACAACTATAGAGCATGACCATGAAGAAGACTGGACTGACCAAATAACAGCCAGTTAGCCAACCGACAGAGTCGAACAAAAAACGAAAAACACAGAATAGCCTAAAAATAATACGGAAGGATTAGCAGAGATAAAGTCCGAATAGACAATAAACGGACTCGACTTATACATAAGGGAACGAATGAGCACTCGCCTATTGTTTTCACGTATGAAAACAAAAAAAGGAAAAAAAAAAAAATTTGCAGTCTGGACGTTATAGTCTGGATCTGGGTGGGCCGGGCACGCGGTTTGCAACCGAAAATAAGTGAGCACGCAATCTAACCCTGAACATATCTATCGAGGACGAACTTCGCAAGGCCAGTGGCAGACTATGCCAGAAGCGAATAGCAGCAATTGTAAACGAATTCGCATACGTGACCGTATCATGTACAGAGATAGAGAGCGTCTCAGCATGATCGGACGCGGCTAACCGTGCGGAGCGTCGGGTACTAGGATCGATCTACGTGAACAACTCACGAAGATAAGTGGGAGTTGAGAGGGTTAATATCTGGTATAAGGCACAGCCAAGAAAGAATAACCGCCGATCCGTCACCGACAGCCAGCCGAGTTTCAAACGATACGGTGTAATATGCACATCCCTTCTTAGCCCAAAAATGAATCTAATCCCGTTATTTGCGAGCCGCTGGAGTTTGCGATTCAGGTAGTCCGTCGGGTCATGATACACCAAACTGCAATAGTCGACATGTGGTAGGACAAGGGCAGAAACAAGCAACGATTTCACGCTGGACGGCAGAGAACCGCCAAGGTGTTTGAGTTTATTGAGGGTGACGTAAACTTTCCGCGAGATTTGAGCTACATGGTGATTCCAAGTGAGCTCAGAGCTAAGGTGGACCCCCAGGTTTTTGACCGTATCGACATAACGCACCACACGACCATCAATGACAATTTGAGGCAGGTCGAGCTGTTTAAGTCGACGGACGAATGCCGAGCTGCCCAGAATGATAGCCTTGGTCTTGCTGATATTCAGCTGCAGCCCATTTCTCCTAGCCCAGTTCGAGACGGCGGCTGCATCAACGTTTGCGGCATTCACAGCTGCCTGAAAGTCCCCTGGAGCGACATGCAAGTAAATTTGCAAGTCATCCGCGAAAATTGCATATTTGGTATGCTGTAGTACCGAGCCTAGATCGTTGATGAATGTGAGAAAGAGTAGTGGCCCGAGGACGGACCCCTGTGGTACTCCAGAGAAATTGGGTAAAAAATCGGAGTGCCCACCTGATTTATCTAAAACCGCCTGTGTCCTTCCCGACAGATACGAGCGGAACCAGTGTGTTGGAACGAGTAGTGTTGGAACGAGTACTGGCCAATTAAATGATTGCTTATCTAGAGGAGGAAAACACTTCCTCGATCCCACACAGGCTGGCTTTCGTAGTGGACACAGCACGCAGACGGCACTGCTTAGAGTCGTTGACGACGCTAGGAGAGGGGTTGGGGAAGGCTGTGTCACTGTGCTGTTGCTGTTCGACCTTAGCAAGGCGTTTGATAGCATCAGCCACTCGCTGTTGCTCGCAAAGCTCAAGAAGATTGGGTTTGATAATAATGTGATTAAATGGTTCTATTCGTACCTAACAGGCAGGTCTCAAGCTGTCCTTGATCTTGCTGGTAATCACTCTAAGTACTTGCGCACCCATTCCGGGGTTCCTCAAGGTTCGGTTCTTGGCCCACTCCTTTTCTTGATCTTTATAAATGATGTAAGATACGCGTTAAGATATACGAGCCATGTACTTTTTGCAGACGATCTCCAAATCTATCTGAAGGCACCACCTGATGAGATAGCTTCGGCCATTACAAAATTGACGATTGATGCCCAAGCTGTCTCTGACTGGGTCAGTGCGAATGGGTTAAAGTTGAATGTATCGAAGACTAAGGCCATTATCCTTGGCAGTTCCCCGTACCTACGGCGGTTATCACGTCTTGGTGTTGCACCCATCGTCATTGATGGTTCAATTGTACCCTATGTTACCACCGTGCGCAATCTCGGTGTCCACTTATCGTCAGACCTTTGCTGGAGGGTGCATGTGTCGCAAGTTTCCAGAAAGGTGTATGCCACTCTGCACCGACTGAAGCACCGTGGTCACTTTCTGTCTCCTTGTGTGAAGGCGATGCTGGTCACCGCGTTAATCTTGCCGCACATTGATTACTGTAGTGCGGTATACCTGATTACCTCAACACCAAGCTAGAGCGGCTTGTTAACTCTGGGATCAGTTTCGTCTTCAACTTGAGGAGACATGAGCATATCACGCCTTTCCGTCGGAAGCTCGGATGGTTTCGGGTGTCTGATAGGCGTTTGTACCTATTTTGTTCCGCTGTATTTCGAGTACTTTTCACATCTGCACCACCCTATCTGCGCGAACTGCTCATAGACCTAGATCCTGCAGTGCGTCGCTCTCGGAGGGGCGAAGAAGCTGCCCCGACACTTGTGCTCCATGTCCCTTTCAGCCAGTCGACAACATTCCAAAGTTCTTTTTCGGTACTGGCTGCTCGCGTATGGAATGAACTGCCAGTACTTATCAGGTCAGCCTCTTCGCCGGTACTTTTTAAAACCAGATTGGCTGCGCATCTAAAGTCAATCGACACAGCAGCACTGCCTAGCGCTCTAGGTCCTTAGTATTTCCTTAATAACCCTATACTTGAATCTAGCTAATGAGGATCGGTGCTACGGCTGTTGTCTCTGTCTTTCTTCGGTCAATAATTAGGAATCTTGTGGTTACTCAATATTATAAGCTTCTATTAATCATAGCTCTTGCTTTTGTTTTGTTATTTTGTGTATTTCTGTGTAAATGTAATATTCTAAGCTCTTGCTTTTGTTTTGTAATTCTGTAAATTTCTATGTAATGTAAGCTTCTGTTGCCCTACGGCTTATCATTAAGCCAAGGCATAATAAAAATGGAATGAAATGAACCAGGATACCACTTCTTTTGAAAAGCCGAGACGGACAAGCTTGCATAAGAGCAATCTATGGTTTATGCTATCGAACGCTTTACTAAAATCAAACAAAAGCAGTAGTGTAACACGACCGTCCTTTACCGCCCTCTTCGCATCATCCAACACTCTCAGTAATAGTGATTGTGTGCTGTGACCTCTGCGGAAACCAGCCTAACAGGGATCTAATAAGCTATTTTGGTCCAGATACATGATCATTTTTGGTTCGCTACTATGCGTTCAAAAACCTTGGAGAGATGTGACAAGTTCACCACAGGTCTAGTGTCGGAAACGGTGAGCGGCGGATTACACTTATTCAGTGGGACAACATAAGCTTTTTTCCAGACATCAGGGAAGGTAGAGGTGGATAGCGACACATTGAAAAGGATAGCTAGGTACGGCGCAAGCACTGGCAGGACCTTTTCCAAATGACGTAGGTGTAGGCCATCTGGGCTCCTCCCCCGCGACTTGGTAAGATAAGACTGCAAAGTCGATAGCAGTTTTTGGGGCTCGACCGGAGAAAACACAAACCGAGAAGGTACAGCTGGGTGCTCCGCGAGGAGTTCGGACAGGTCAGCTAGGGAGCAAGGAGGATGAGCACTAGTCACAAGGGCGTAATGGGAGTTCAATTGCTGGGCCGAAAAGTGGTTTAGAGGCGATGCAGACGGCCTACTTGTAAGCCCGAGTCGCTTTAGCTCGGCCCATACGCTTGACGCATCAGATAAAGTAGAGAAGCGTGACCTAAGAAAATCGGCTTTGGCTTATTTTATTTGTAATTTCACCGACTTCCGCGCTTCACGATAGCGCTCAAAAGCGGCGGCAGTTCTCGACAGTACGCTGTAGCGTACAACCTGTTCCGCTGTTTAATCTGTTGCTTGAGCCCATCAGTAAACCAGGGCATTCGAGGTCCGACCAGTTTACGCGAGACAATAGGGGCATGGTTATCCAGTGCAGATAGAACCGAATCACAGACAGATCTAGCCATTTGGTTTGCATCATCAGTCCAGACTTGAGACCCGCGAGCAAAATTACAAAGCAAAGTATCTCTGAACGCCTGCATATCGCAGCCGTTGAAATTACGGTAAGTTATAACACGAGGTGGCGGGGGCAACAAAGATAACTTGAACTCGAACTCAATCATGTCATGACCTGCAATGAACGGAGCAACTGACTTCGAATAGGAGAGCAGTTTGCTGGGTGAGTCAATAATAGCCACATCTAGCCAGGTATCAGAGTGTGACGTATGGTGGGTATTCCCGTGCGAAACCAAAAACAGAGACTGACTGAGAATAAAGTCATGCAGATACGCCGCACCGGGATTACTACTACTTAGGTTACAATTTAGGTCACCTGTCATGACAATGTTGCTGTAATTATGGGAGAAACAGGCGAGTCTGTCAGCAAAGCTATCCAGCAGAGCACTCTTGGGTCTACGATATATGCAAGCAAAAAGAATTTTCTGATTATCAGCCTTTATTTCCAGTAGCAGAAATTCTGGAGAGTTGGTAAACACGGACGGAGAAGCCGCAAGAATTCTAGAAAACAAGGAGTTATGGATATAGCATGCAACCCCTCCACCCGGCTTGCCGACTCTATCATTGCGTATAAGGCAATAATTCTCGATGTTGACAAGCTCGTCTGGAATCTCAGAGTGCAACCAGGACTCCGAAATGGCAATAATATGGTAAAACTTATCATGAAAACATAGCCTAATTTGATCTATGTGCCCCAACAGCGAGTTGGCATTGAGATGCGCAATATTGAGGTTCTGCGAAGACGGCGATGCGGAGTTTCTTACAACGCTGGCTGCCAGGGCTGACCTGGGACGTCAGGCAGTTTCATGATGTCTATTGCCAGTACCGCCCTCGGTGGCGACCTGATCCCCATCGCGCCGATTCGATGGCTCGCCTGCTTGGTCCAGAGACAACTTTGGAATATCGGCTCCTGAATGGACAGCAATCGGCTCGGATGACGACTCCCGCTCAGCGTGGACTACCCCGTTACGAGTCCAGACGAACCGATAGTTGAGTCTCTTGGCTACTCCTTTCACCTTATGCAGGAGAGCGGCAATGGCAGGCGAAAGATGCTCGTTGAGGTAAACGGGTGTATGGGGTTGCTCACCAGCTAGACCAAGTTCATCCGCATAGATATGTCCTACTGAGCGTTTGGCAGCAAGAAACCGGTTCCGACAGTCAGTTGATAAGAGACGAGCTAGTATCAAGCGCGGTTGATCGGTGGTCCTAGTACTTTTAATGCAAGTTACCTTGCATACATCTGACCTGGTAAGGTTAAGGTTAAGACGGGACGCGATTGATCGCATGAGTTGCTGAAGATCCTCGCTGGAGGACTCAGAGACACCTGAGATTATCAGATCCCGAGATAAATGGTTGCG
Organism: Ametastegia equiseti; assembly: GCA_963989295.1. Taxonomy (NCBI): domain Eukaryota; kingdom Metazoa; phylum Arthropoda; class Insecta; order Hymenoptera; family Tenthredinidae; genus Ametastegia; species Ametastegia equiseti. The sequence goes on from OZ022389.1 coordinate 27,894,902, forward strand.
CTCCAACGCTGCTAACCTCGCCGAGAGCCCTGCATTATCATCTGAGATACCAGTGACACTCGCTGGGTGGGCTGCCCGCGTGCTCTCAAGTTGACTGATACGCGCTCTAAGCGATACGTTCTCGGATGCAAGGGTCTCGATTTTGGTGCGTAGTTCTTCTGCAAGCTCAGCGGTGGAAACCGAAAGCGAATCTAGTTTGTCCGCGATTTCATTTACCTTCTCTGGCAAATTAACGAGTTTATCGATTTTTACACTCAACTCAGAATTCTGCCTGTTGAACACACTCATTGAGTCCCTGATAAGCTTGGCATTTGCTTCAACTGCTGCGAGAAGTGGATCCGTTGAAGGTGATTGAGTAGGCGATGCTGCGTCACCCCGGTTTGACAGGGTAGTCTTGGCATTGCTTTTAGACGGGAGGGTAACAGATGGTGGCAGAGGCATTGAAGTAAACACGACATCCAGGGCAAAACGACGGATCTTTCACGTCCTTCCTGCAACCCTTGCAAGATCTCACCTTCGGTGAAATTGGGGAAGCACTTTCAGGTAAAGCAGACAGATTATCGATACTGCTACACTGGCAATCACACTGAGCACCCGGATGCGACACCGTCGGACGGCAGCGGCTAGGGACCGAAAGGCTAAATAGTACAGTAATGGCCCGGTGCAAAGTTCACGTAAACTCAAGAGTCAGTGAACGCACACTCGGCGACACGCACTATGACGCTGTGTACACACAGCATGACAGACGTTGGTAAAGCCGCTGTATACCACACACAATGACAATATAGAACACTGGGAATAACTGACAGGCTAAGAATTTGGACACGAATATGCAGTTTACTGAACCTGTTTCATTCCGTTGTTCTACAATTGATTCGTTGAGACTTGATCCGGAACGTGATTTCGTGATGTTAAAAGCAGAATTCGAACACTGCGTCGAATTCAATCACCGAAATGGGATTTTGCAGAGAAATTCATGAATTCATTCCGTTGATCGACGATTTCGTTGTTCTACGATCGATTCGTTGAAACTTGATCCGAAACGTGATGTCGTAATGTTAGGAGCAGAATTCGAACACTCTGCGTCGAATTCAATCGCCGGAATAGGATTTCGCCAAGAAATACATGAATTCATTTCGTTGATCGACGATTTCGTTGTTCTACAATCGATTCGTTGAAACTTGATCCGAATCATGATTTCGTAATTTTAGAAGCAGAATTCGAACACTCTGCGTCGAATTCAATCACCGGAATGAAATTTCACAAAAATATTCGTGAATTCATTGCGTTGATCGACGATTTCGTTGAAACTTGATCCGAAACGTGATTTCGTAATGTAAGAAGCCGAATTCGAACACTCTGCGTCGAATTCAATCACCGAAACGAGATTTCGATGAGAAATACATGAATTCATTTCGTTGATCGACGATTCTGTTATTCTAGTATGGAATCGATGAAACTTGATTGGAATCGTGATTTCGTTGTGTTACAGGCTGAATTCGAAAACTCTGCGTCGAATTCAATCACCGGAACGAGATTTCGATGAGAAATACATGAATTCATTTCGTTGATCGACGATTCTGTTATTCTAGTATGGAATCAATGAAACTTGATTCGAATCGTGATTACGTTTTGTTACAGGCTGAATTCGAACACTCCGCGTCGAATTTAATCACCGAAACGAGATTCCGATGAGAAATACATGAATTCATTTCGTTGATCGACGATTCTGTCATTCTATCATCAAATCGATGAAACTTGATTCGAATCGTGATTTCGTTGTGTTACAGGCTCAATTCGAACACTCTGCGTCGAATTCAATCACCGAAACGAGATTCCGATGAGAAATACATGAATTCATTTCGTTGATCGACGATTCTGTTATTCTAGTATGGAATCGATGAAACTTGATTCGAATCGTGATTTCGTTGTGTTACAGGCTGAATTCGAACACTCTGCGTCGAATTCAATCACCGAAACGAGATTTCGATGAGAAATACATGAATTCATTTCGTTGATCGACGATTCTGTCATTCTAGTATCAAATCGATGAAACTTGATTCGAATCGTGATTTCGTAATGTTACAGAGTGAATTCGGACACTCTGCGTCGAATTCAATCACCGAAACGAGGTTTCGATGAGAAATACATGAATTCATTTCGTTGATCGACGATTCTGTTATTCTAGTATGAAATCGATGAAACTTGATTCGAATCATGATTTCGTTGTGTTACAGGCTGAATTCGAACACTCTGCGTCGAATTCAATCAACGAAACGAGATTTCGATAAGAAATACATGAATTCATTTCGTTGATCGACGATTCTGTTATTCTAGTTTCAAATCGATGAAACTTGATTCGAATCGTGATTTCGTAATGTGACAGGCTGAATTCGGACACTCTGCGTCGAATTCAATCACCGAAACGAGGTTTCGATGAGAAATACATGAATCCATTTCGTTGATCGACGATTCTGTTATTCTAGTATGAAATCGATGAAACTTGATTCGAATCGTGGTTTCGTAATGTTACAGGCTGAATTCGAACACTCGGCGTCGAATTCAATCACCGAAACGAGATTTCGATGAGAAATACATGAATTCAATTCGTTGATCGACGATTCTGTTATTCTAGTATCGAATCGATGAAACTTGATTCGAATCGTGGTTTCGTAATGTTACAGGCTGAATTCGAACACTCTGCGTCGAATTCAATCACCGAAACGAGATTTCGATGAGAAATACATGAATTCATTTCGTTGATCGACGATTCTGTCATTCTAGTATCAAATCGATGAAACTTGATTCGAATCGTGATTTCGTTGTGTTACAGGCTGAATCCAAACACTCTGCGTCGAATTCAATCACCGAAGCGAGATTTTGATGAGAAATACATGAATTCATTTCGTTGATCGACGATTCTGTTATTCTAGTATGAAATCGATGAAACTTGATTCGAATCGTGATTTCGTTGTGTTACAGGCTGAATTCGAACACTCTACGTCGAATTCAATCACCGAAACGAGATTCCGATGAGAAATACATGAATTCATTTCGTTGATCGACGATTCTGTTATTCTAGTATGGAATCGATGAAACTTGATTTGAATCGTGATTTCGTTGTGTTACAGGCTGAATTCGAAAACTCTGCGTCGAATTCAATCACCGGAACGAGATTTCGATGAGAAATACATGAATTCATTTCGTTGATCGACGATTCTTCTATTCTAGTATGGAATCGATGAAACTTGATTCGAATCGTGATTTCGTTTTGTTACAGGCTGAATTTGAACACTCTGCGGCGAATTCCATCACCGAAACGAGATTCCGATGAGAAATACATGAATTCATTTCGTTGATCGACGATTCTGTTATTCTAGTATCAAATCGATGAAACTTGATTTGAATCGTGATTTCGTAATGTTACAGGCTGAATTCGGACACTCTGCGTCGAATCCAATCACCGAAACCAGATTTCGATGAGAAATACATGAATTCAGTTCGTTGATCGACGATTCTGTTATTCTAGTATGAAATCGATGAAACTTGATTCGAATCGTGATTTCGTTGTGTTACAGGCTGAATTTAAACACTCTGCGTCGAATTCAATCACCGAAACGAGATTTTGATAAGAAATACATGAATTCATTTCGTATATCGACGATTCTGTTACTTTAGTATGGAATCGATGAAACTTGATTCGAATCGTGATTTCGTTGTGTTACAGGCTGAATTCGAACACTCTGCGTCGAATTCAATCACCGAAACGAGATTTCAATGAGAAATACATGAATTCAATTCGTTGATCGACGATTCTGTTATTCTAGTATCAAATCGATGAAACTCGATTCGAATCGTGATTTCGTTGTGTTACAGGCTGAATTCGAACACTCTGCGTCGAATTCAATCACCGAAACGAGATTCCGATGAGAAATACATGAATTCATTTCGTTGATCGACGATTCTGTTATTCCATCATCAAATCGATGAAACTTGATCCGAATCGTGATTTCGTTGTGTTACAGGCTGAATTCGAACACTCTGCGTCGAATTCAATCACCGAAACGAGATTTCGATGAGAAATACATGAATTCATTTCGTTGATCGACGATTCTGTTATTCTAGTATGGAATCGATGAAACTTGATTTGAATCGTGATTTCGTTGTGTTTCAGGCTGAATTCAAACACTCTGCGTCGAATTCAATCACCGAAACCAGATTTCGATGAGAAATACATGAATTCATTTCGTTGATCGACGATTCTGTTATTCTAGTATGAAATCGATGAAACTTGATTCGAATCGTGATTTCGTTGTGTTACAGGCTGAATTTAAACACTCTGCGTCGAATTCAATCACCGAAACGAGATTTTGATAAGAAATACATGAATTCATTTCGTTGATCGACGATTCTGTTATTCTATCATCAAATCGATGAAACTCAATTCGAATCGTGATTTCGTTGTGTTACAGGCTGAATTCGAACACTCTGCGTCGAATCCAATCACCGAAACGAGATTCCGATGAGAAATACATGAATTCATTTCGTTGATCGACGATTCTGTTATTCTATCATCAAATCGATGAAACTTGATCCGAATCGTGATTTCGTTGTGTTACAGGCTGAATTCGAACACTCTGCGTCGAATTCAATCACCGAAACAAGATTCCGATGAGAAATACATGAATTCATTTCGTTGATCGACGATTCTGTTATTCTAGTATGGAATCGATGAAACTTGATTCGAATCGTGATTTCGTTGTGTTACAGGCTGAATTCGAACACTCTGCGTCGAATTCAATCACCGAAACGAGATTTCAATGAGAAATACATGAATTCAATTCGTTGATCGACGATTCTGTTATTCTAGTATCAAATCGATGAAACTTGATTCGAATCGTGGTTTCGTAATGTTACAGGCTGAATTCGAACACTGCGTCGAATTCAATCACCGAAACGAGATTTTGATGAGAAATACATGAATTCATTTCGTTGATCGACGATTCTGTTATTCTATCATCAAATCGATGAAACTTGATTCGAATCGTGATTTCGTTGTGTTACAGGCTGAATTCGGACACTCTGCGTCGAATTCAATCACTGAAACGAGATTCCGATGAAAAATACATGAATTCCTTACGTTGATCAACGATTCTGTTATTCTATCATCAAATCGATGAAACTCGATTCGAATCGTGATTTCGTTGTGTTACAGGCTGAATCCAAACACTCTGCGTCGAATTCAATCACCGAAACGAGATTTCAATGAGAAATACATGAATTCAATTCGTTGATCGACGATTCTGTTATTCTAGTATCAAATCGATGAAACTTGATTCGAATCGTGGTTTCGTAATGTTACAGGCTGAATTCGAACACTGCGTCGAATTCAATCACCGAAACGAGATTTTGATGAGAAATACATGAATTCATTTCGTTGATCGACGATTCTGTTATTCTAGTATCAAATCGATGAAACTTGATTCGAATCGTGATTTCGTTGTGTTACAGGCTGAATTCGAACACTCTGCGTCGAATTCAATCACCGAAACGAGATTTCAATGAGAAATACATGAATTCAATTCGTTGATCGACGATTCTGTTATTCTATCATCAAATCGATGAAACTTGATCCGAATCGTGATTTCGTTGTGTTACAGGCTGAATTCGAACACTCTGCGTCGAATTCAATCACCGAAACAAGATTCCGATGAGAAATACATGAATTCATTTCGTTGATCGACGATTCTGTTATTCTAGTATGGAATCGATGAAACTTGATTTGAATCGTGATTTCGTTATGTTACAGGCTGAATTCGGACACTCTGCGTCGAATTCAATCACCGAAACGAGGTTTCGATGAAAAATACATGAATTCATTTCGTTGATCGACGATTCTGTTATTCTAGTATCAAATCGATGAAACTTGATTCGAAACGTGGTTTCGTAATGTTACAGGCTGAATTCGAACACTCGGCGTCGAATTCAATCACCGAAACGAGATTTCGATGAGAAATACATGAATTCAATTCGTTGATCGACGATTCTTCTATTCTAGTATGGAATCGATGAAACTTGATTCGAATCGTGGTTTCGTAATGTTACAGGCTGAATTCGAACACTCTGCGTCGAATTCAATCACCGAAACGAGATTTCGATGAGAAATACATGAATTCATTTCGTTGATCGACGATTCTGTCATTCTAGTATCAAATCGATGAAACTTGATTCGAATCGTGATTTCGTAGTGTTACAGGCTGAATTCGGACACTCTGCGTCGAATTCAATCACTGAAACGAGATTCCGATGAAAAATACATGAATTCCTTACATTGATCAACGATTCTGTTATTCTATCATCAAATCGATGAAACTCGATTCGAATCGTGATTTCGTTGTGTTACAGGCTGAATCCAAACACTCTGCGTCGAATTCAATCACCGAAACGAGATTTTGATGAGAAATACATGAATTCATTTCGTTGATCGACGATTCTGTTATTCTAGTATGAAATCGATGAAACTTGATTCGAATCGTGATTTCGTTGTGTTACAGGCTGAATTCGAACACTCTGCGTCGAATTCAATCAACGAAACGAGATTTCGATGAAAAATACATGAATTCACTTCGTATATCGACGATTCTGTTACTTTAGTATGAAATCGATGAAACTTGATTCGAATCGTGATTTCGTTGTGTTACAGGCTGAATTCGAACACTCTGCGTCGAATTCAATCACCGAAACGAGATTTCAATGAGAAATACATGAATTCAATTCGTTGATCGACGATTCTGTTATTCTAGTATCAAATCGATGAAACTTGATTCGAATCGTGGTTTCGTAATGTTACAGGCTGAATTCGAACACTGCGTCGAATTCAATCACCGAAACGAGATTTTGATGAGAAATACATGAATTCATTTCGTTGATCGACGATTCTGTTATTCTATCATCAAATCGATGAAACTTGATTCGAATCGTGATTTCGTTGTGTTACAGGCTGAATTCGGACACTCTGCGTCGAATTCAATCACTGAAACGAGATTCCGATGAAAAATACATGAATTCCTTACGTTGATCAACGATTCTGTTATTCTATCATCAAATCGATGAATCTCGATTCGAATCGTGATTTCGTTGTGTTACAGGCTGAATCCAAACACTCTGCGTCGAATTCAATCACCGAAACGAGATTTCAATGAGAAATACATGAATTCAATTCGTTGATCGACGATTCTGTTATTCTAGTATCAAATCGATGAAACTTGATTCGAATCGTGGTTTCGTAATGTTACAGGCTGAATTCGAACACTGCGTCGAATTCAATCACCGAAACGAGATTTTGATGAGAAATACATGAATTCATTTCGTTGATCGACGATTCTGTTATTCTAGTATCAAATCGATGAAACTTGATTCGAATCGTGGTTTCGTAATGTTACAGGCTGAATTCGAACACTCTGCGTCGAATTCAATCACCGAAACGAGATTTCGATGAGAAATACATGAATTCATTTCGTTGATCGACGATTCTGTCATTCTAGTATCAAATCGATGAAACTTGATTCGAATCGTGATTTCGTAATGTTTCAGGCTGAATTCGGACACTCTGCGTCGAATTCAATCACTGAAACGAGATTCCAATGAAAAATACATGAATTCCTTACGTTGATCAACGATTCTGTTATTCTATCATCAAATCGATGAAACTCGATTCGAATCGTGATTTCGTTGTGTTACAGGCTGAATCCAAACACTCTGCGTCGAATTCAATCACCGAAACGAGATTTCAATGAGAAATACATGAATTCAATTCGTTGATCGACGATTCTGTCATTCTAGTATCAAATCGATGAAACTTGATTTGAATCGTGATTTCGTAATGTTACAGGCTGAATTCGGACACTCTGCGTCGAATCCAATCACCGAAACCAGATTTCGATGAGAAATACATGAATTCAGTTCGTTGATCGACGATTCTGTTATTCTAGTATGAAATCGATGAAACTTGATTCGAATCGTGATTTCGTTGTGTTACAGGCTGAATTTAAACACTCTGCGTCGAATTCAATCACCGAAACGAGATTTTGATAAGAAATACATGAATTCATTTCGTTGATCGACGATTCTGTTATTCTATCATCAAATCGATAAAACTCAATTCGAATCGTGATTTCGTTGTGTTACAGGCTGAATTCGAACACTCTGCGTCGAATTCAATCACCGAAACGAGATTCCGATGAGAAATACATGAATTCATTTCGTTGATCGACGATTCTGTTATTCTATCATCAAATCGATGAAACTTGATCCGAATCGTGATTTCGTTGTGTTACAGGCTGAATTCGAACACTCTGCGTCGAATTCAATCACCGAAACGAGATTCCGATGAGAAATACATGAATTCAATTCGTTGATCGACGATTCTGTTATTCTAGTATCAAATCGATGAAACTTGATTCGAATCGTGGTTTCGTAATGTTACAGGCTGAATCCAAACACTCTGCGTCGAATTCAATCACCGAAACGAGATTTTGATGAGAAATACATGAATTCATTTCGTTGATCGACGATTCAGTTATTCTAGTATGAAATCGATGAAACTTGATTCGAATCGTGATTTCGTTGTGTTACAGGCTGAATTCGAACACTCTGCGTCGAATTCAATCACCGAAACCAGATTTCGATGAGAAATACATGAATTCATTTCGTTGATCGACGATTCTGTTATTCTAGTATGAAATCGATGAAACTTGATTCAAATCGTGATTTCGTTGTGTTACAGGCTGAATTCGAACACTCTGCGTCGAATTTAATCACCGAAACGAGATTTCGATGAGAAATACATGAATTCATTTCGTTGATCGACGATTCTGTTATTCTAGTATGAAATCGATGAAACTTGATTCAAATCGTGATTTCGTTGTGTTACAGGCTGAATTCGAACACTCTGCGTCGAATTTAATCACCGAAACGAGATTTCGATGAGAAATACATGAATTCATTTCGTTGATCGACGATTCTGTTATTCTAGTATCAAATCGATGAAACTTGATTCGAATCGTGGTTTCGTAATGTTACAGGCTGAATTCGAACACTCTGCGTCGAATTCAATCACCGAAACGAGATTCCGATGAAAAATACATGAATTCCTTACGTTGATCAACGATTCTGTTATTCTATCATCAAATCGATGAAACTCGATTCGAATCGTGATTTCGTTGTGTTACAGGCTGAATCCAAACACTCTGCGTCGAATTCAATCACCGAAACGAGATTTCAATGAGAAATACATGAATTCAATTCGTTGATCGACGATTCTGTTATTCTAGTATCAAATCGATGAAACTTGATTCGAATCGTGGTTTCGTAATGTTACAGGCTGAATTCGAACACTGCGTCGAATTCAATCACCGAAACGAGATTCTGATGAGAAATACATGAATTCATTTCGTTGATCGACGATTCTGTTATTCTATCATCAAATCGATGAAACTCAATTCGAATCGTGATTTCGTTGTGTTACAGGCTGAATTCGAACACTCTGCGTCGAATTCAATCACCGAAACGAGATTCCGATGAGAAATACATGAATTCATTTCGTTGATCGACGATTCTGTTATTCTATCATCAAATCGATGAAACTTGATCCGAATCGTGATTTCGTTGTGTTACAGGCTGAATTCGAACACTCTGCGTCGAATTCAATCACCGAAACGAGATTCCGATGAGAAATACATGAATTCATTTCGTTGATCGACGATTCTGTTATTCTAGTATGGAATCGATGAAACTTGATTCGAATCGTGGTTTCGTAATGTTACAGGCTGAATTCGAACACTCTGCGTCGAATTCAATCACCGAAACGAGATTTCGATAAGAAATACATGAATTCAATTCGTTGATCGACGATTCTGTTGTTCTAGTATCAAATCGATGAAACTTGATTCGAATCGTGATTTCGTAATGTTACAGGCTGAATTCGGACACTCTGCGTCGAATTCAATCACTGAAACGAGATTCCGATGAAAAATACATGAATTCCTTACATTGATCAACGATTCTGTTATTCTATCATCAAATCGATGAAACTCGATTCGAATCGTGATTTCGTTGTGTTACAGGCTGAATCCAAACACTCTGCGTCGAATTCAATCACCGAAACGAGATTTTGATGAGAAATACATGAATTCATTTCGTTGATCGACGATTCAGTTATTCCAGTATGAAATCGATGAAACTTGATTCGAATCGTGATTTCGTTGTGTTACAGGCTGAATTCGAACACTGCGTCGAATTCAATCAACGAAACGAGATTTCGATGAGAAATACATGAATTCATTTCGTATATCGACGATTCTGTTACTTTAGTATGGAATCGATGAAACTTGATTCGAATCGTGATTTCGTTGTGTTACAGGCTGAATTCGAACACTCTGCGTCGAATTCAATCACCGAAACGAGATTTCAATGAGAAATACATGAATTCAATTCGTTGATCGACGATTCTGTTATTCTAGTATCAAATCGATGAAACTTGATTCGAATCGTGGTTTCGTACTGTTACAGGCTGAATTCGAACACTCTGCGTCGAATTCAATCACCGAAACGAGATTCCGATGAGAAATACATGAATTCATTTCGTTGATCGACGATTCTGTTATTCCATCATCAAATCGATGAAACTTGATCCGAATCGTGATTTCGTTGTGTTACAGGCTGAATTCGAACACTCTGCGTCGAATTCAATCACCGAAACGAGATTTCGATGAGAAATACATGAATTCATTTCGTTGATCGACGATTCTGTTATTCTAGTATGGAATCGATGAAACTTGATTTGAATCGTGATTTCGTTGTGTTTCAGGCTGCATTCAAACACTCTGCGTCGAATTCAATCACCGAAACCAGATTTCGATGAGAAATACATGAATTCATTTCGTTGATCGACGATTCTGTTATTCTAGTATGAAATCGATGAAACTTGATTTGAATCGTGATTTCGTTGTGTTACAGGCTGAATTCAAACACTCTGCGTCGAATTCAATCACCGAAACCAGATTTCGATGAGAAATACATGAATTCATTTCGTTGATCGACGATTCTGTTATTCTAGTATGAAATCGATGAAACTTGATTCAAATCGTGATTTCGTTGTGTTACAGGCTGAATTCGAACACTCTGCGTCGAATTTAATCACCGAAACGAGATTTCGATGAGAAATACATGAATTCATTTCGTTGATCGACGATTCTGTTATTCTAGTATGAAATCGATAAAACTTGATTCGAATCGTGATTTCGTTTTGTTACAGGCTGAATTTGAACACTCTGCGGCAAATTCCATCACCGAAACGAGATTCCGATGAGAAATACATGAATTCATTTCGTTGATCGACGATTCTGTTATTCTAGTATCAAATCGATGAAACTTGATTTGAATCGTGATTTCGTAATGTTACAGGCTGAATTCGGACACTCTGCGTCGAATCCAATCACCGAAACCAGATTTCGATGAGAAATACATGAATTCAGTTCGTTGATCGACGATTCTGTTATTCTAGTATGAAATCGATGAAACTTGATTCGAATCGTGATTTCGTTGTGTTACAGGCTGAATTTAAACACTCTGCGTCGAATTCAATCACCGAAACGAGATTTTGATAAGAAATACATGAATTCATTTCGTATATCGACGATTCTGTTACTTTAGTATGAAATCGATGAAACTTGATTCGAATCGTGATTTCGTTGTGTTACAGGCTGAATTCGAACACTCTGCGTCGATTTCAATCACCGAAACGACATTTCAATGAGAAATACATGAATTCAATTCGTTGATCGACGATTCTGTTATTCTAGTATCAAATCGATGAAACTTGATTCGAATCGTGGTTTCGTAATGTTACAGGCTGAATTCGAACACTCTGCGTCGAATTCAATCACCGAAACGAGATTCCGATGAAAAATACATGAATTCCTTACGTTGATCAACGATTCTGTTATTCTATCATCAAATCGATGAAACTCGATTCGAATCGTGATTTCGTTGTGTTACAGGCTGAATCCAAACACTCTGCGTCGAATTCAATCACCGAAACGAGATTTTGATGAGAAATACATGAATTCATTTCGTTGATCGACGATTCTGTTACTTTAGTATGGAATCGATGAAACTTGATTCGAATCGTGATTTCGTTGTGTTACAGGCTGAATTCGAACACTCTGCGTCGAATTCAATCACCGAAACGAGATTTCAATGAGAAATACATGAATTCAATTCGTTGATCGACGATTCTGTTATTCTAGTATCAAATCGATGAAACTTGATTCGAATTGTGGTTTCGTACTGTTACAGGCTGAATTCGAACACTCTGCGTCGAATTCAATCACCGAAACGAGATTCCGATGAGAAATACATGAATTCATTTCGTTGATCGACGATTCTGTTATTCCATCATCAAATCGATGAAACTTGATCCGAATCGTGATTTCGTTGTGTTACAGGCTGAATTCGAACACTCTGCGTCGAATTCAATCACCGAAACGAGATTTCGATGAGAAATACATGAATTCATTTCGTTGATCGACGATTCTGTTATTCTAGTATGGAATCGATGAAACTTGATTTGAATCGTGATTTCGTTGTGTTTCAGGCTGAATTCAAACACTCTGCGTCGAATTCAATCACCGAAACCAGATTTCGATGAGAAATACATGAATTCATTTCGTTGATCGACGATTCTGTTATTCTAGTATGAAATCGATGAAACTTGATTCAAATCGTGATTTCGTTGTGTTACAGGCTGAATTCGAACACTCTGCGTCGAATTTAATCACCGAAACGAGATTTCGATGAGAAATACATGAATTCATTTCGTTGATCGACGATTCTGTTATTCTAGTATGAAATCGATAAAACTTGATTCGAATCGTGATTTCGTTTTGTTACAGGCTGAATTTGAACACTCTGCGGCAAATTCCATCACCGAAACGAGATTCCGATGAGAAATACATGAATTCATTTCGTTGATCGACGATTCTGTTATTCTAGTATCAAATCGATGAAACTTGATTTGAATCGTGATTTCGTAATGTTACAGGCTGAATTCGGACACTCTGCGTCGAATCCAATCACCGAAACCAGATTTCGATGAGAAATACATGAATTCAGTTCGTTGATCGACGATTCTGTTATTCTAGTATGAAATCGATGAAACTTGATTCGAATCGTGATTTCGTTGTGTTACAGGCTGAATTTAAACACTCTGCGTCGAATTCAATCACCGAAACGAGATTTTGATAAGAAATACATGAATTCATTTCGTATATCGACGATTCTGTTACTTTAGTATGAAATCGATGAAACTTGATTCGAATCGTGATTTCGTTGTGTTACAGGCTGAATTCGAACACTCTGCGTCGATTTCAATCACCGAAACGACATTTCAATGAGAAATACATGAATTCAATTCGTTGATCGACGATTCTGTTATTCTAGTATCAAATCGATGAAACTTGATTCGAATCGTGGTTTCGTAATGTTACAGGCTGAATTCGAACACTCTGCGTCGAATTCAATCACCGAAACGAGATTCCGACGAAAAATACATGAATTCCTTACGTTGATCAACGATTCTGTTATTCTATCATCAAATCGATGAAACTCGATTCGAATCGTGATTTCGTTGTGTTACAGGCTGAATCCAAACACTCTGCGTCGAATTCAATCACCGAAACGAGATTTTGATGAGAAATACATGAATTCATTTCGTTGATCGACGATTCTGTTACTTTAGTATGGAATCGATGAAACTTGATTCGAATCGTGATTTCGTTGTGTTACAGGCTGAATTCGAACACTCTGCGTCGAATTCAATCACCGAAACGAGATTTCAATGAGAAATACATGAATTCAATTCGTTGATCGACGATTCTGTTATTCTAGTATCAAATCGATGAAACTTGATTCGAATTGTGGTTTCGTACTGTTACAGGCTGAATTCGAACACTCTGCGTCGAATTCAATCACCGAAACGAGATTCCGATGAGAAATACATGAATTCATTTCGTTGATCGACGATTCTGTTATTCCATCATCAAATCGATGAAACTTGATCCGAATCGTGATTTCGTTGTGTTACAGGCTGAATTCGAACACTCTGCGTCGAATTCAATCACCGAAACGAGATTTCGATGAGAAATACATGAATTCATTTCGTTGATCGACGATTCTGTTATTCTAGTATGGAATCGATGAAACTTGATTTGAATCGTGATTTCGTTGTGTTTCAGGCTGAATTCAAACACTCTGCGTCGAATTCAATCACCGAAACCAGATTTCGATGAGAAATACATGAATTCATTTCGTTGATCGACGATTCTGTTATTCTAGTATGAAATCGATGAAACTTGATTCAAATCGTGATTTCGTTGTGTTACAGGCTGAATTCGAACACTCTGCGTCGAATTTAATCACCGAAACGAGATTTCGATGAGAAATACATGAATTCATTTCGTTGATCGACGATTCTGTTATTCTAGTATCAAATCGATGAAACTTGATTCGAATCGTGGTTTCGTAATGTTACAGGCTGAATCCGAACACTCTGCGTCGAATTCAATCACCGAAACGAGATTCCGATGAAAAATACATGAATTCCTTACGTTGATCAACGATTCTGTTATTCTATCATCAAATCGATGAAACTCGATTCGAATCGTGATTTCGTTGTGTTACAGGCTGAATCCAAACACTCTGCGTCGAATTCAATCACCGAAACGAGATTTCAATGAGAAATACATGAATTCAATTCGTTGATCGACGATTCTGTTATTCTAGTATCAAATCGATGAAACTTGATTCGAATCGTGGTTTCGTAATGTTACAGGCTGAATTCGAACACTGCGTCGAATTCAATCACCGAAACGAGATTCTGATGAGAAATACATGAATTCATTTCGTTGATCGACGATTCTGTTATTCTATCATCAAATCGATGAAACTCAATTCGAATCGTGATTTCGTTGTGTTACAGGCTGAATTCGAACACTCTGCGTCGAATTCAATCACCGAAACGAGATTCCGATGAGAAATACATGAATTCATTTCGTTGATCGACGATTCTGTTATTCTATCATCAAATCGATGAAACTTGATCCGAATCGTGATTTCGTTGTGTTACAGGCTGAATTCGAACACTCTGCGTCGAATTCAATCACCGAAACGAGATTCCGATGAGAAATACATGAATTCATTTCGTTGATCGACGATTCTGTTATTCTAGTATGGAATCGATGAAACTTGATTCGAATCGTGGTTTCGTAATGTTACAGGCTGAATTCGAACACTCTGCGTCGAATTCAATCACCGAAACGAGATTTCGATAAGAAATACATGAATTCAATTCGTTGATCGACGATTCTGTTGTTCTAGTATCAAATCGATGAAACTTGATTCGAATCGTGATTTCGTAATGTTACAGGCTGAATTCGGACACTCTGCGTCGAATTCAATCACTGAAACGAGATTCCGATGAAAAATACATGAATTCCTTACATTGATCAACGATTCTGTTATTCTATCATCAAATCGATGAAACTCGATTCGAATCGTGATTTCGTTGTGTTACAGGCTGAATCCAAACACTCTGCGTCGAATTCAATCACCGAAACGAGATTTTGATGAGAAATACATGAATTCATTTCGTTGATCGACGATTCAGTTATTCCAGTATGAAATCGATGAAACTTGATTCGAATCGTGATTTCGTTGTGTTACAGGCTGAATTCGAACACTGCGTCGAATTCAATCAACGAAACGAGATTTCGATGAGAAATACATGAATTCATTTCGTATATCGACGATTCTGTTACTTTAGTATGGAATCGATGAAACTTGATTCGAATCGTGATTTCGTTGTGTTACAGGCTGAATTCGAACACTCTGCGTCGAATTCAATCACCGAAACGAGATTTCAATGAGAAATACATGAATTCAATTCGTTGATCGACGATTCTGTTATTCTAGTATCAAATCGATGAAACTTGATTCGAATCGTGGTTTCGTACTGTTACAGGCTGAATTCGAACACTCTGCGTCGAATTCAATCACCGAAACGAGATTCCGATGAGAAATACATGAATTCATTTCGTTGATCGACGATTCTGTTATTCCATCATCAAATCGATGAAACTTGATCCGAATCGTGATTTCGTTGTGTTACAGGCTGAATTCGAACACTCTGCGTCGAATTCAATCACCGAAACGAGATTTCGATGAGAAATACATGAATTCATTTCGTTGATCGACGATTCTGTTATTCTAGTATCGAATCGATGAAACTTGATTTGAATCGTGATTTCGTTGTGTTTCAGGCTGAATTCAAACACTCTGCGTCGAATTCAATCACCGAAACCAGATTTCGATGAGAAATACATGAATTCATTTCGTTGATCGACGATTCTGTTATTCTAGTATGAAATCGATGAAACTTGATTTGAATCGTGATTTCGTTGTGTTACAGGCTGAATTCAAACACTCTGCGTCGAATTCAATCACCGAAACCAGATTTCGATGAGAAATACATGAATTCATTTCGTTGATCGACGATTCTGTTATTCTAGTATGAAATCGATGAAACTTGATTCAAATCGTGATTTCGTTGTGTTACAGGCTGAATTCGAACACTCTGCGTCGAATTTAATCACCGAAACGAGATTTCGATGAGAAATACATGAATTCATTTCGTTGATCGACGATTCTGTTATTCTAGTATGAAATCGATAAAACTTGATTCGAATCGTGATTTCGTTTTGTTACAGGCTGAATTTGAACACTCTGCGGCAAATTCCATCACCGAAACGAGATTCCGATGAGAAATACATGAATTCATTTCGTTGATCGACGATTCTGTTATTCTAGTATCAAATCGATGAAACTTGATTTGAATCGTGATTTCGTAATGTTACAGGCTGAATTCGGACACTCTGCGTCGAATCCAATCACCGAAACCAGATTTCGATGAGAAATACATGAATTCAGTTCGTTGATCGACGATTCTGTTATTCTAGTATGAAATCGATGAAACTTGATTCGAATCGTGATTTCGTTGTGTTACAGGCTGAATTTAAACACTCTGCGTCGAATTCAATCACCGAAACGAGATTTTGATAAGAAATACATGAATTCATTTCGTATATCGACGATTCTGTTACTTTAGTATGGAATCGATGAAACTTGATTCGAATCGTGATTTCGTTGTGTTACAGGCTGAATTCGAACACTCTGCGTCGATTTCAATCACCGAAACGACATTTCAATGAGAAATACATGAATTCAATTCGTTGATCGACGATTCTGTTATTCTAGTATCAAATCGATGAAACTTGATTCGAATCGTGGTTTCGTAATGTTACAGGCTGAATTCGAACACTCTGCGTCGAATTCAATCACCGAAACGAGATTCCGATGAAAAATACATGAATTCCTTACGTTGATCAACGATTCTGTTATTCTATCATCAAATCGATGAAACTCGATTCGAATCGTGATTTCGTTGTGTTACAGGCTGAATCCAAACACTCTGCGTCGAATTCAATCACCGAAACGAGATTTTGATGAGAAATACATGAATTCATTTCGTTGATCGACGATTCTGTTACTTTAGTATGGAATCGATGAAACTTGATTCGAATCGTGATTTCGTTGTGTTACAGGCTGAATTCGAACACTCTGCGTCGAATTCAATCACCGAAACGAGATTTCAATGAGAAATACATGAATTCAATTCGTTGATCGACGATTCTGTTATTCTAGTATCAAATCGATGAAACTTGATTCGAATTGTGGTTTCGTACTGTTACAGGCTGAATTCGAACACTCTGCGTCGAATTCAATCACCGAAACGAGATTCCGATGAGAAATACATGAATTCATTTCGTTGATCGACGATTCTGTTATTCCATCATCAAATCGATGAAACTTGATCCGAATCGTGATTTCGTTGTGTTACAGGCTGAATTCGAACACTCTGCGTCGAATTCAATCACCGAAACGAGATTTCGATGAGAAATACATGAATTCATTTCGTTGATCGACGATTCTGTTATTCTAGTATGGAATCGATGAAACTTGATTTGAATCGTGATTTCGTTGTGTTTCAGGCTGAATTCAAACACTCTGCGTCGAATTCAATCACCGAAACCAGATTTCGATGAGAAATACATGAATTCATTTCGTTGATCGACGATTCTGTTATTCTAGTATGAAATCGATGAAACTTGATTCAAATCGTGATTTCGTTGTGTTACAGGCTGAATCCAAACACTCTGCGTCGAATTCAATCACCGAAACGAGATTTTGATGAGAAATACATGAATTCATTTCGTTGATCGACGATTCAGTTATTCCAGTATGAAATCGATGAAACTTGATTCGAATCGTGATTTCGTTGTGTTACAGGCTGAATTCGAACACTGCGTCGAATTCAATCAACGAAACGAGATTTCGATGAGAAATACATGAATTCATTTCGTATATCGACGATTCTGTTACTTTAGTATGGAATCGATGAAACTTGATTCGAATCGTGATTTCGTTGTGTTACAGGCTGAATTCGAACACTCTGCGTCGAATTCAATCACCGAAACGAGATTTCAATGAGAAATACATGAATTCAATTCGTTGATCGACGATTCTGTTATTCTAGTATCAAATCGATGAAACTTGATTCGAATCGTGGTTTCGTACTGTTACAGGCTGAATTCGAACACTCTGCGTCGAATTCAATCACCGAAACGAGATTCCGATGAGAAATACATGAATTCATTTCGTTGATCGACGATTCTGTTATTCCATCATCAAATCGATGAAACTTGATCCGAATCGTGATTTCGTTGTGTTACAGGCTGAATTCGAACACTCTGCGTCGAATTCAATCACCGAAACGAGATTTCGATGAGAAATACATGAATTCATTTCGTTGATCGACGATTCTGTTGTTCTAGTATGGAATCGATGAAACTTGATTTGAATCGTGATTTCGTTGTGTTTCAGGCTGAATTCAAACACTCTGCGTCGAATTCAATCACCGAAACGAGATTTCAATGAGAAATACATGAATTCAATTCGTTGATCGACGATTCTGTTATTCTAGTATCAAATCGATGAAACTTGATTCGAATCGTGGTTTCGTACTGTTACAGGCTGAATTCGAACACTCTGCGTCGAATTCAATCACCGAAACGAGATTCCGATGAGAAATACATGAATTCATTTCGTTGATCGACGATTCTGTTATTCCATCATCAAATCGATGAAACTTGATCCGAATCGTGATTTCGTTGTGTTACAGGCTGAATTCGAACACTCTGCGTCGAATTCAATCACCGAAACGAGATTTCGATGAGAAATACATGAATTCATTTCGTTGATCGACGATTCTGTTGTTCTAGTATGGAATCGATGAAACTTGATTTGAATCGTGATTTCGTTGTGTTTCAGGCTGAATTCAAACACTCTGCGTCGAATTCAATCACCGAAACCAGATTTCGATGAGAAATACATGAATTCATTTCGTTGATCGACGATTCTGTTATTCTAGTATGAAATCGATGAAACTTGATTCAAATCGTGATTTCGTTGTGTTACAGGCTGAATTCGAACACTCTGCGTCGAATTTAATCACCGAAACGAGATTTCGATGAGAAATACATGAATTCATTTCGTTGATCGACGATTCTGTTATTCTAGTATGAAATCGATAAAACTTGATTCGAATCGTGATTTCGTTTTGTTACAGGCTGAATTTGAACACTCTGCGGCGAATTCCATCACCGAAACGAGATTCCGATGAGAAATACATGAATTCATTTCGTTGATCGACGATTCTGTTATTCTAGTATCAAATCGATGAAACTTGATTTGAATCGTGATTTCGTAATGTTACAGGCTGAATTCGGACACTCTGCGTCGAATCCAATCACCGAAACCAGATTTCGATGAGAAATACATGAATTCAGTTCGTTGATCGACGATTCTGTTATTCTAGTATGAAATCGATGAAACTTGATTCGAATCGTGATTTCGTTGTGTTACAGGCTGAATTTAAACACTCTGCGTCGAATTCAATCACCGAAACGAGATTTTGATAAGAAATACATGAATTCATTTCGTATATCGACGATTCTGTTACTTTAGTATGGAATCGATGAAACTTGATTCGAATCGTGATTTCGTTGTGTTACAGGCTGAATTCGAACACTCTGCGTCGATTTCAATCACCGAAACGACATTTCAATGAGAAATACATGAATTCAATTCGTTGATCGACGATTCTGTTATTCTAGTATCAAATCGATGAAACTTGATTCGAATCGTGGTTTCGTAATGTTACAGGCTGAATTCGAACACTCTGCGTCGAATTCAATCACCGAAACGAGATTCCGATGAAAAATACATGAATTCCTTACGTTGATCAACGATTCTGTTATTCTATCATCAAATCGATGAAACTCGATTCGAATCGTGATTTCGTTGTGTTACAGGCTGAATCCAAACACTCTGCGTCGAATTCAATCACCGAAACGAGATTTTGATGAGAAATACATGAATTCATTTCGTTGATCGACGATTCTGTTACTTTAGTATGGAATCGATGAAACTTGATTCGAATCGTGATTTCGTTGTGTTACAGGCTGAATTCGAACACTCTGCGTCGAATTCAATCACCGAAACGAGATTTCAATGAGAAATACATGAATTCAATTCGTTGATCGACGATTCTGTTATTCTAGTATCAAATCGATGAAACTTGATTCGAATTGTGGTTTCGTACTGTTACAGGCTGAATTCGAACACTCTGCGTCGAATTCAATCACCGAAACGAGATTCCGATGAGAAATACATGAATTCATTTCGTTGATCGACGATTCTGTTATTCCATCATCAAATTGATGAAACTTGATCCGAATCGTGATTTCGTTGTGTTACAGGCTGAATTCGAACACTCTGCGTCGAATTCAATCACCGAAACGAGATTTCGATGAGAAATACATGAATTCATTTCGTTGATCGACGATTCTATTGTTCTAGTATGGAATCGATGAAACTTGATTTGAATCGTGATTTCGTTGTGTTTCAGGCTGAATTCAAACACTCTGCGTCGAATTCAATCACCGAAACCAGATTTCGATGAGAAATACATGAATTCATTTCGTTGATCGACGATTCTGTTATTCTAGTATGAAATCGATGAAACTTGATTCAAATCGTGATTTCGTTGTGTTACAGGCTGAATTCGAACACTCTGCGTCGAATTCAATCACCGAAACGAGATTTCAATGAGAAATACATGAATTCAATTCGTTGATCGACGATTCTGTTATTCTAGTATCAAATCGATGAAACTTGATTCGAATCGTGGTTTCGTAATGTTACAGGCTGAATTCGAACACTCTGCGTCGAATTCAATCACCGAAACGAGATTCCGATGAAAAATACATGAATTCCTTACGTTGATCAACGATTCTGTTATTCTATCATCAAATCGATGAAACTCGATTCGAATCGTGATTTCGTTGTGTTACAGGCTGAATCCAAACACTCTGCGTCGAATTCAATCACCGAAACGAGATTTTGATGAGAAATACATGAATTCATTTCGTTGATCGACGATTCTGTTATTCTAGTATGAACTCGATGAAACTTGATTCGAATCGTGATTTCGTTGTGTTACAGGCTGAATTCGAACACTCTGCGTCGAATTCAATCAACGAAACGAGATTTCGATGAGAAATACATGAATTCATTTCGTATATCGACGATTCTGTCATTCTAGTATCAAATCGATGAAACTTGATTCGAATCGTGATTTCGTAATGTTACAGAGTGAATTCGGACACTCTGCGTCGAATTCAATCACCGAAACGAGGTTTCAATGAGAAATACATGAATTCATTTCGTTGATCGACGATTCTGTTATTCTAGTATGGAATCGATGAAACTTGATTCAAATCGTGATTACGTTGTGTTACAGGCTGAATTCGAACACTCTGCGTCGAATTTAATCACCGAAACGAGATTCCGATGAGAAATACATGAATTCATTTCGTTGATCGACGATTCTGTTATTCTAGTATCAAATCGATGAAACTTGATTTGAATCGTGATTTCGTAATGTTACAGGCTGAATTCGGACACTCTGCGTCGAATCCAATCACCGAAACCAGATTTCGATGAGAAATACATGAATTCAGTTCGTTGATCGACGATTCTGTTATTCTAGTATGAAATCGATGAAACTTGATTCGAATCGTGATTTCGTTGTGTTACAGGCTGAATTTAAACACTCTGCGTCGAATTCAATCACCGAAACGAGATTTTGATATGACATGAATTCAGTTCGTTGATCGACGATTCTGTTATTCTATCATCAAATCGATGAAACTCAATTCGAATCGTGATTTCGTTGTGTTACAGGCTGAATTCGAACACTCTGCGTCGAATTCAATCACCGAAACGAGATTCCGATGAGAAATACATGAATTCATTTCGTTGATCGACGATTCTGTTATTCTATCATCAAATCGATGAAACTTGATCCGAATCGTGATTTCGTTGTGTTACAGGCTGAATTCGAACACTCTGCGTCGAATTCAATCACCGAAACGAGATTCCGATGAGAAATACATGAATTCATTTCGTTGATCGACGATTCTGTAATTCTAGTATGGAATCGATGAAACTTGATTCGAATCGTGGTTTCGTAATGTTACAGGCTGAATTCGAACACTCTGCGTCGAATTCAATCACCGAAACGAGATTTCGATAAGAAATACATGAATTCAATTCGTTGATCGACGATTCTGTTGTTCTAGTATCAAATCGATGAAACTTGATTCGAATCGTGATTTCGTAATGTTACAGGCTGAATTCGGACACTCTGCGTCGAATTCAATCACTGAAACGAGATTCCGATGAAAAATACATGAATTCCTTACGTTGATCAACGATTCTGTTATTCTATCATCAAATCGATGAAACTCGATTCGAATCGTGATTTCGTTGTGTTACGGGCTGAATCCAAACACTCTGCGTCGAATTCAATCACCGAAACGAGATTTTGATGAGAAATACATGAATTCATTTCGTTGATCGACGATTCTGTTATTCTAGTATGAAATCGATGAAACTTGATCCGAATCATGATTTCGTTGTGTTACAGGCTGAATTCGAACACTCTGCGTCGAATTCAATCACCGAAACGAGATTTCGATGAGAAATACATGAATTCATTTCGTTGATCGACGATTCTGTTATTCTAGTATGGAATCGATGAAACTTAATTTGAATCGTGATTTCGTTGTGTTACAGGCTGAATTCAGAAACTCTGCGTCGAATTTAATTACCGGAACGAGATTTCGATGAGAAATACATGAATTCATTTCGTTGATCGACGATTCTGTAATTCTAGTACGGAATCGATCAAACTTGATTCGAATCGTGATTTCGTTGTGTTACAGGCTGAATTCGAACACTCTGCGTCGAATTCAATCACCGAAACGAGATTTCAATGAGAAATACATGAATTCAATTCGTTGATCGACGATTCTGTTATTCTAGTATCAAATCGATGAAACTTGATTCGAATCGTGGTTTCGTAATGTTACAGGCTGAATTCGAACACTCTGCGTCGAATTCAATCACCGAAACGAGATTCCGATGAAAAATACATGAATTCCTTACGTTGATCAACGATTCTGTTATTCTATCATCAAATCGATGAAACTCGATTCGAATCGTGATTTCGTTGTGTTACAGGCTGAATCCAAACACTCTGCGTCGAATTCAATCACCGAAACGAGATTTCAATGAGAAATACATGAATTCAATTCGTTGATCGACGATTCTGTTATTCTAGTATCAAATCGATGAAACTTGATTCGAATCGTGGTTTCGTAATGTTACAGGCTGAATTCGAACACTGCGTCGAATTCAATCACCGAAACGAGATTCTGATGAGAAATACATGAATTCATTTCGTTGATCGACGATTCTGTTATTCTATCATCAAATCGATGAAACTTGATTCGAATCGTGATTTCGTTGTGTGACAGGCTGAATTCGAACACTCTGCGTCGAATTCAATCACCGAAACGAGATTCCGATGAGAAATACATGAATTCATTTCGTTGATCGACGATTCTGTTATTCTAGTATGGAATCGATGAAACTTGATTTGAATCGTGATTTCGTTGTGTTACAGGCTGAATTCGAAAACTCTGCGTCGAATTCAATCACCGGAACGAGATTTCGATGAGAAATACATGAATTCATTTCGTTGATCGACGATTCTTCCATTCTAGTATGGAATCGATGAAACTTGATTCGAATCGTGATTTCGTTTTGTTACAGGCTGAATTTGAACACTCTGCGGCGAATTCCATCACCGAAACGAGATTCCGATGAGAAATACATGAATTCATTTCGTTGATCGACGATTCTGTTATTCTAGTATGGAATCGATGAAACTTAATTTGAATCGTGATTTCGTTGTGTTACAGGCTGAATTCAGAAACTCTGCGTCGAATTTAATCACCGGAACGAGATTTCGATGAGAAATACATGAATTCATTTCGTTGATCGACGATTCTGTAATTCTAGTACGGAATCGATCAAACTTGATTCGAATCGTGATTTCGTTGTGTTACAGGCTGAATTCGAACACTCTGCGTCGAATTCAATCACCGAAACGAGATTTCAATGAGAAATACATGAATTCAATTCGTTGATCGACGATTCTGTTATTCTAGTATCAAATCGATGAAACTTGATTCGAATCGTGGTTTTGTAATGTTACAGGCTGAATTCGAACACTCTGCGTCGAATTCAATCACCGAAACGAGATTCCGATGAGAAATACATGAATTCATTTCGTTGATCGACGATTCTGTTATTCTATCATCAAATCGATGAAACTTGATCCGAATCGTGATTTCGTTGTGTTACAGGCTGAATTCGAACACTCTGCGTCGAATTCAATCACCGAAACGAGATTCCGATGAGAAATACATGAATTCATTTCGTTGATCGACGATTCTGTCATTCTAGTATCAAATCGATGAAACTTGATTCGAATCGTGATTTCGTAGTGTTACAGGCTGAATTCGGACACTCTGCGTCGAATTCAATCACTGAAACGAGATTCCGATGAAAAATACATGAATTCCTTACATTGATCAACGATTCTGTTATTCTATCATCAAATCGATGAAACTCGATTCGAATCGTGATTTCGTTGTGTTACAGGCTGAATCCAAACACTCTGCGTCGAATTCAATCACCGAAACGAGATTTTGATGAGAAATACATGAATTCATTTCGTTGATCGACGATTCTGTTATTCTAGTATGAAATCGATGAAACTTGATTCGAATCGTGATTTCGTTGTGTTACAGGCTGAATTCGAACACTCTGCGTCGAATTCAATCAACGAAACGAGATTTCGATGAAAAATACATGAATTCATTTCGTATATCGACGATTCTGTTACTTTAGTATGAAATCGATGAAACTTGATTCGAATCGTGATTTCGTTGTGTTACAGGCTGAATTCGAACACTCTGCGTCGAATTCAATCACCGAAACGAGATTTCAATGAGAAATACATGAATTCAATTCGTTGATCGACGATTCTGTTATTCTAGTATCAAATCGATGAAACTTGATTCGAATCGTGGTTTCGTAATGTTACAGGCTGAATTCGAACACTGCGTCGAATTCAATCACCGAAACGAGATTTTGATGAGAAATACATGAATTCATTTCGTTGATCGACGATTCTGTTATTCTATCATCAAATCGATGAAACTTGATTCGAATCGTGATTTCGTTGTGTTACAGGCTGAATTCGGACACTCTGCGTCGAATTCAATCACTGAAACGAGATTCCGATGAAAAATACATGAATTCCTTACGTTGATCAACGATTCTGTTATTCTATCATCAAATCGATGAATCTCGATTCGAATCGTGATTTCGTTGTGTTACAGGCTGAATCCAAACACTCTGCGTCGAATTCAATCACCGAAACGAGATTTCAATGAGAAATACATGAATTCAATTCGTTGATCGACGATTCTGTTATTCTAGTATCAAATCGATGAAACTTGATTCGAATCGTGGTTTCGTAATGTTACAGGCTGAATTCGAACACTGCGTCGAATTCAATCACCGAAACGAGATTTTGATGAGAAATACATGAATTCATTTCGTTGATCGACGATTCTGTTATTCTAGTATCAAATCGATGAAACTTGATTCGAATCGTGGTTTCGTAATGTTACAGGCTGAATTCGAACACTCTGCGTCGAATTCAATCACCGAAACGAGATTTCGATGAGAAATACATGAATTCATTTCGTTGATCGACGATTCTGTCATTCTAGTATCAAATCGATGAAACTTGATTCGAATCGTGATTTCGTAATGTTTCAGGCTGAATTCGGACACTCTGCGTCGAATTCAATCACTGAAACGATATTCCAATGAAAAATACATGAATTCCTTACGTTGATCAACGATTCTGTTATTCTATCATCAAATCGATGAAACTCGATTCGAATCGTGATTTCGTTGTGTTACAGGCTGAATCCAAACACTCTGCGTCGAATTCAATCACCGAAACGAGATTTCAATGAGAAATACATGAATTCAATTCGTTGATCGACGATTCTGTCATTCTAGTATCAAATCGATGAAACTTGATTTGAATCGTGATTTCGTAATGTTACAGGCTGAATTCGGACACTCTGCGTCGAATCCAATCACCGAAACCAGATTTCGATGAGAAATACATGAATTCAGTTCGTTGATCGACGATTCTGTTATTCTAGTATGAAATCGATGAAACTTGATTCGAATCGTGATTTCGTTGTGTTACAGGCTGAATTTAAACACTCTGCGTCGAATTCAATCACCGAAACGAGATTTTGATAAGAAATACATGAATTCATTTCGTTGATCGACGATTCTGTTATTCTATCATCAAATCGATGAAACTCAATTCGAATCGTGATTTCGTTGTGTTACAGGCTGAATTCGAACACTCTGCGTCGAATTCAATCACCGAAACGAGATTCCGATGAGAAATACATGAATTCATTTCGTTGATCGACGATTCTGTTATTCTATCATCAAATCGATGAAACTTGATCCGAATCGTGATTTCGTTGTGTTACAGGCTGAATTCGAACACTCTGCGTCGAATTCAATCACCGAAACGAGATTCCGATGAGAAATACATGAATTCAATTCGTTGATCGACGATTCTGTTATTCTAGTATCAAATCGATGAAACTTGATTCGAATCGTGGTTTCGTAATGTTACAGGCTGAATCCAAACACTCTGCGTCGAATTCAATCACCGAAACGAGATTTTGATGAGAAATACATGAATTCATTTCGTTGATCGACGATTCAGTTATTCTAGTATGAAATCGATGAAACTTGATTCGAATCGTGATTTCGTTGTGTTACAGGCTGAATTCGAACACTGCGTCGAATTCAATCAACGAAACGAGATTTCGATGAGAAATACATGAATTCATTTCGTATATCGACGATTCTGTTACTTTAGTATGGAATCGATGAAACTTGATTCGAATCGTGATTTCGTTGTGTTACAGGCTGAATTCGAACACTCTGCGTCGAATTCAATCACCGAAACGAGATTTCAATGAGAAATACATGAATTCAATTCGTTGATCGACGATTCTGTTATTCTAGTATCAAATCGATGAAACTTGATTCGAATCGTGGTTTTGTAATGTTACAGGCTGAATTCGAACACTCTGCGTCGAATTCAATCACCGAAACGAGATTCCGATGAGAAATACATGAATTCATTTCGTTGATCGACGATTCTGTTATTCCATCATCAAATCGATGAAACTTGATCCGAATCGTGATTTCGTTGTGTTACAGGCTGAATTCGAACACTCTGCGTCGAATTCAATCACCGAAACGAGATTTCGATGAGAAATACATGAATTCATTTCGTTGATCGACGATTCTGTTATTCTAGTATGGAATCGATGAAACTTGATTTGAATCGTGATTTCGTTGTGTTTCAGGCTGAATTCAAACACTCTGCGTCGAATTCAATCACCGAAACCAGATTTCGATGAGAAATACATGAATTCATTTCGTTGATCGACGATTCTGTTATTCTAGTATGAAATCGATGAAACTTGATTCAAATCGTGATTTCGTTGTGTTACAGGCTGAATTCGAACACTCTGCGTCGAATTTAATCACCGAAACGAGATTTCGATGAGAAATACATGAATTCATTTCGTTGATCGACGATTCTGTTATTCTAGTATCAAATCGATGAAACTTGATTCGAATCGTGGTTTCGTAATGTTACAGGCTGAATCCGAACACTCTGCGTCGAATTCAATCACCGAAACGAGATTCCGATGAAAAATACATGAATTCCTTACGTTGATCAACGATTCTGTTATTCTATCATCAAATCGATGAAACTCGATTCGAATCGTGATTTCGTTGTGTTACAGGCTGAATCCAAACACTCTGCGTCGAATTCAATCACCGAAACGAGATTTCAATGAGAAATACATGAATTCAATTCGTTGATCGACGATTCTGTTATTCTAGTATCAAATCGATGAAACTTGATTCGAATCGTGGTTTCGTACTGTTACAGGCTGAATTCGAACACTCTGCGTCGAATTCAATCACCGAAACGAGATTCCGATGAGAAATACATGAATTCATTTCGTTGATCGACGATTCTGTTATTCCATCATCAAATCGATGAAACTTGATCCGAATCGTGATTTCGTTGTGTTACAGGCTGAATTCGAACACTCTGCGTCGAATTCAATCACCGAAACGAGATTTCGATGAGAAATACATGAATTCATTTCGTTGATCGACGATTCTGTTATTCTAGTATCGAATCGATGAAACTTGATTTGAATCGTGATTTCGTTGTGTTTCAGGCTGAATTCAAACACTCTGCGTCGAATTCAATCACCGAAACCAGATTTCGATGAGAAATACATGAATTCATTTCGTTGATCGACGATTCTGTTATTCTAGTATGAAATCGATGAAACTTGATTTGAATCGTGATTTCGTTGTGTTACAGGCTGAATTCAAACACTCTGCGTCGAATTCAATCACCGAAACCAGATTTCGATGAGAAATACATGAATTCATTTCGTTGATCGACGATTCTGTTATTCTAGTATGAAATCGATGAAACTTGATTCAAATCGTGATTTCGTTGTGTTACAGGCTGAATTCGAACACTCTGCGTCGAATTTAATCACCGAAACGAGATTTCGATGAGAAATACATGAATTCATTTCGTTGATCGACGATTCTGTTATTCTAGTATGAAATCGATAAAACTTGATTCGAATCGTGATTTCGTTTTGTTACAGGCTGAATTTGAACACTCTGCGGCAAATTCCATCACCGAAACGAGATTCCGATGAGAAATACATGAATTCATTTCGTTGATCGACGATTCTGTTATTCTAGTATCACATCGATGAAACTTGATTTGAATCGTGATTTCGTAATGTTACAGGCTGAATTCGGACACTCTGCGTCGAATCCAATCACCGAAACCAGATTTCGATGAGAAATACATGAATTCAGTTCGTTGATCGACGATTCTGTTATTCTAGTATGAAATCGATGAAACTTGATTCGAATCGTGATTTCGTTGTGTTACAGGCTGAATTTAAACACTCTGCGTCGAATTCAATCACCGAAACGAGATTTTGATAAGAAATACATGAATTCATTTCGTATATCGACGATTCTGTTACTTTAGTATGGAATCGATGAAACTTGATTCGAATCGTGATTTCGTTGTGTTACAGGCTGAATTCGAACACTCTGCGTCGATTTCAATCACCGAAACGACATTTCAATGAGAAATACATGAATTCAATTCGTTGATCGACGATTCTGTTATTCTAGTATCAAATCGATGAAACTTGATTCGAATCGTGGTTTCGTAATGTTACAGGCTGAATTCGAACACTCTGCGTCGAATTCAATCACCGAAACGAGATTCCGATGAAAAATACATGAATTCCTTACGTTGATCAACGATTCTGTTATTCTATCATCAAATCGATGAAACTCGATTCGAATCGTGATTTCGTTGTGTTACAGGCTGAATCCAAACACTCTGCGTCGAATTCAATCACCGAAACGAGATTTTGATGAGAAATACATGAATTCATTTCGTTGATCGACGATTCTGTTACTTTAGTATGGAATCGATGAAACTTGATTCGAATCGTGATTTCGTTGTGTTACAGGCTGAATTCGAACACTCTGCGTCGAATTCAATCACCGAAACGAGATTTCAATGAGAAATACATGAATTCAATTCGTTGATCGACGATTCTGTTATTCTAGTATCAAATCGATGAAACTTGATTCGAATTGTGGTTTCGTACTGTTACAGGCTGAATTCGAACACTCTGCGTCGAATTCAATCACCGAAACGAGATTCCGATGAGAAATACATGAATTCATTTCGTTGATCGACGATTCTGTTATTCCATCATCAAATCGATGAAACTTGATCCGAATCGTGATTTCGTTGTGTTACAGGCTGAATTCGAACACTCTGCGTCGAATTCAATCACCGAAACGAGATTTCGATGAGAAATACATGAATTCATTTCGTTGATCGACGATTCTGTTATTCTAGTATGGAATCGATGAAACTTGATTTGAATCGTGATTTCGTTGTGTTTCAGGCTGAATTCAAACACTCTGCGTCGAATTCAATCACCGAAACCAGATTTCGATGAGAAATACATGAATTCATTTCGTTGATCGACGATTCTGTTATTCTAGTATGAAATCGATGAAACTTGATTCAAATCGTGATTTCGTTGTGTTACAGGCTGAATTCGAACACTCTGCGTCGAATTTAATCACCGAAACGAGATTTCGATGAGAAATACATGAATTCATTTCGTTGATCGACGATTCTGTTATTCTAGTATGAAATCGATAAAACTTGATTCGAATCGTGATTTCGTTTTGTTACAGGCTGAATTTGAACACTCTGCGGCAAATTCCATCACCGAAACGAGATTCCGATGAGAAATACATGAATTCATTTCGTTGATCGACGATTCTGTTATTCTAGTATCAAATCGATGAAACTTGATTTGAATCGTGATTTCGTAATGTTACAGGCTGAATTCGGACACTCTGCGTCGAATCCAATCACCGAAACCAGATTTCGATGAGAAATACATGAATTCAGTTCGTTGATCGACGATTCTGTTATTCTAGTATGAAATCGATGAAACTTGATTCGAATCGTGATTTCGTTGTGTTACAGGCTGAATTTAAACACTCTGCGTCGAATTCAATCACCGAAACGAGATTTTGATAAGAAATACATGAATTCATTTCGTTGATCGACGATTCTGTTATTCTATCATCAAATCGATGAAACTCAATTCGAATCGTGATTTCGTTGTGTTACAGGCTGAATTCGAACACTCTGCGTCGAATTCAATCACCGAAACGAGATTCCGATGAGAAATACATGAATTCATTTCGTTGATCGACGATTCTGTTATTCTATCATCAAATCGATGAAACTTGATCCGAATCGTGATTTCGTTGTGTTACAGGCTGAATTCGAACACTCTGCGTCGAATTCAATCACCGAAACGAGATTCCGATGAGAAATACATGAATTCATTTCGTTGATCGACGATTCTGTTATTCTAGTATGGAATCGATGAAACTTGATTCGAATCGTGGTTTCGTAATGTTACAGGCTGAATTCGAACACTCTGCGTCGAATTCAATCACCGAAACGAGATTTCGATAAGAAATACATGAATTCAATTCGTTGATCGACGATTCTGTTGTTCTAGTATCAAATCGATGAAACTTGATTCGAATCGTGATTTCGTAATGTTACAGGCTGAATTCGGACACTCTGCGTCGAATTCAATCACTGAAACGAGATTCCGATGAAAAATACATGAATTCCTTACGTTGATCAACGATTCTGTTATTCTATCATCAAATCGATGAAACTCGATTCGAATCGTGATTTCGTTGTGTTACAGGCTGAATCCAAACACTCTGCGTCGAATTCAATCACCGAAACGAGATTTTGATGAGAAATACATGAATTCATTTCGTTGATCGACGATTCAGTTATTCTAGTATGAAATCGATGAAACTTGATTCGAATCGTGATTTCGTTGTGTTACAGGCTGAATCCAAACACTCTGCGTCGAATTCAATCACCGAAACGAGATTTTGATGAGAAATACATGAATTCATTTCGTTGATCGACGATTCTGTTATTCTAGTATCAAATCGATGAAACTTGATTCGAATCGTGGTTTCGTACTGTTACAGGCTGAATTCGAACACTCTGCGTCGAATTCAATCACCGAAACGAGATTCCGATGAGAAATACATGAATTCATTTCGTTGATCGACGATTCTGTTATTCCATCATCAAATCGATGAAACTTGATCCGAATCGTGATTTCGTTGTGTTACAGGCTGAATTCGAACACTCTGCGTCGAATTCAATCACCGAAACGAGATTTCGATGAGAAATACATGAATTCATTTCGTTGATCGACGATTCTGTTATTCTAGTATGGAATCGATGAAACTTGATTTGAATCGTGATTTCGTTGTGTTTCAGGCTGAATTCAAACACTCTGCGTCGAATTCAATCACCGAAACCAGATTTCGATGAGAAATACATGAATTCATTTCGTTGATCGACGATTCTGTTATTCTAGTATGAAATCGATGAAACTTGATTCAAATCGTGATTTCGTTGTGTTACAGGCTGAATTCGAACACTCTGCGTCGAATTTAATCACCGAAACGAGATTTCGATGAGAAATACATGAATTCATTTCGTTGATCGACGATTCTGTTATTCTAGTATGAAATCGATAAAACTTGATTCGAATCGTGATTTCGTTTTGTTACAGGCTGAATTTGAACACTCTGCGGCAAATTCCATCACCGAAACGAGATTCCGATGAGAAATACATGAATTCATTTCGTTGATCGACGATTCTGTTATTCTAGTATCAAATCGATGAAACTTGATTTGAATCGTGATTTCGTAATGTTACAGGCTGAATTCGGACACTCTGCGTCGAATCCAATCACCGAAACCAGATTTCGATGAGAAATACATGAATTCAGTTCGTTGATCGACGATTCTGTTATTCTAGTATGAAATCGATGAAACTTGATTCGAATCGTGATTTCGTTGTGTTACAGGCTGAATTTAAACACTCTGCGTCGAATTCAATCACCGAAACGAGATTTTGATAAGAAATACATGAATTCATTTCGTATATCGACGATTCTGTTACTTTAGTATGGAATCGATGAAACTTGATTCGAATCGTGATTTCGTTGTGTTACAGGCTGAATTCGAACACTCTGCGTCGATTTCAATCACCGAAACGACATTTCAATGAGAAATACATGAATTCAATTCGTTGATCGACGATTCTGTTATTCTAGTATCAAATCGATGAAACTTGATTCGAATCGTGGTTTCGTAATGTTACAGGCTGAATTCGAACACTCTGCGTCGAATTCAATCACCGAAACGAGATTCCGATGAAAAATACATGAATTCCTTACGTTGATCAACGATTCTGTTATTCTATCATCAAATCGATGAAACTCGATTCGAATCGTGATTTCGTTGTGTTACAGGCTGAATCCAAACACTCTGCGTCGAATTCAATCACCGAAACGAGATTTTGATGAGAAATACATGAATTCATTTCGTTGATCGACGATTCTGTTATTCTAGTATGAACTCGATGAAACTTGATTCGAATCGTGATTTCGTTGTGTTACAGGCTGAATTCGAACACTCTGCGTCGAATTCAATCAACGAAACGAGATTTCGATGAGAAATACATGAATTCATTTCGTATATCGACGATTCTGTCATTCTAGTATCAAATCGATGAAACTTGATTCGAATCGTGATTTCGTAATGTTACAGAGTGAATTCGGACACTCTGCGTCGAATTCAATCACCGAAACGAGGTTTCAATGAGAAATACATGAATTCATTTCGTTGATCGACGATTCTGTTATTCTAGTATGGAATCGATGAAACTTGATTCAAATCGTGATTACGTTGTGTTACAGGCTGAATTCGGACACTCTGCGTCGAATCCAATCACCGAAACCAGATTTCGATGAGAAATACATGAATTCAGTTCGTTGATCGACGATTCTGTTATTCTAGTATGAAATCGATGAAACTTGATTCGAATCGTGATTTCGTTGTGTTACAGGCTGAATTTAAACACTCTGCGTCGAATTCAATCACCGAAACGAGATTTTGATAAGAAATACATGAATTCATTTCGTTGATCGACGATTCTGTTATTCTATCATCAAATCGATGAAACTCAATTCGAATCGTGATTTCGTTGTGTTACAGGCTGAATTCGAACACTCTGCGTCGAATTCAATCACCGAAACGAGATTCCGATGAGAAATACATGAATTCATTTCGTTGATCGACGATTCTGTTATTCTATCATCAAATCGATGAAACTTGATCCGAATCGTGATTTCGTTGTGTTACAGGCTGAATTCGAACACTCTGCGTCGAATTCAATCACCGAAACGAGATTCCGATGAGAAATACATGAATTCATTTCGTTGATCGACGATTCTGTAATTCTAGTATGGAATCGATGAAACTTGATTCGAATCGTGGTTTCGTAATGTTACAGGCTGAATTCGAACACTCTGCGTCGAATTCAATCACCGAAACGAGATTTCGATAAGAAATACATGAATTCAATTCGTTGATCGACGATTCTGTTGTTCTAGTATCAAATCGATGAAACTCGATTCGAATCGTGATTTCGTAATGTTACAGGCTGAATTCGGACACTCTGCGTCGAATTCAATCACTGAAACGAGATTCCGATGAAAAATACATGAATTCCTTACGTTGATCAACGATTCTGTTATTCTATCATCAAATCGATGAAACTCGATTCGAATCGTGATTTCGTTGTGTTACGGGCTGAATCCAAACACTCTGCGTCGAATTCAATCACCGAAACGAGATTTTGATGAGAAATACATGAATTCATTTCGTTGATCGACGATTCTGTTATTCTAGTATGAAATCGATGAAACTTGATCCGAATCATGATTTCGTTGTGTTACAGGCTGAATTCGAACACTCTGCGTCGAATTCAATCACCGAAACGAGATTTCGATGAGAAATACATGAATTCATTTCGTTGATCGACGATTCTGTTATTCTAGTATGGAATCGATGAAACTTAATTTGAATCGTGATTTCGTTGTGTTACAGGCTGAATTCAGAAACTCTGCGTCGAATTTAATCACCGGAACGAGATTTCGATGAGAAATACATGAATTCATTTCGTTGATCGACGATTCTGTAATTCTAGTACGGAATCGATCAAACTTGATTCGAATCGTGATTTCGTTGTGTTACAGGCTGAATTCGAACACTCTGCGTCGAATTCAATCACCGAAACGAGATTTCAATGAGAAATACATGAATTCAATTCGTTGATCGACGATTCTGTTATTCTAGTATCAAATCGATGAAACTTGATTCGAATCGTGGTTTCGTAATGTTACAGGCTGAATTCGAACACTCTGCGTCGAATTCAATCACCGAAACGAGATTCCGATGAAAAATACATGAATTCCTTACGTTGATCAACGATTCTGTTATTCTATCATCAAATCGATGAAACTCGATTCGAATCGTGATTTCGTTGTGTTACAGGCTGAATCCAAACACTCTGCGTCGAATTCAATCACCGAAACGAGATTTTGATGAGAAATACATGAATTCATTTCGTTGATCGACGATTCTGTTATTCTAGTATGAACTCGATGAAACTTGATTCGAATCGTGATTTCGTTGTGTTACAGGCTGAATTCGAACACTCTGCGTCGAATTCAATCAACGAAACGAGATTTCGATGAGAAATACATGAATTCATTTCGTATATCGACGATTCTGTCATTCTAGTATCAAATCGATGAAACTTGATTCGAATCGTGATTTCGTAATGTTACAGAGTGAATTCGGACACTCTGCGTCGAATTCAATCACCGAAACAAGGTTTCAATGAGAAATACATGAATTCATTTCGTTGATCGACGATTCTGTTATTCTAGTATGGAATCGATGAAACTTGATTCAAATCGTGATTTCGTTGTGTGACAGGCTGAATTCGAACACTCTGCGTCGAATTTAATCACCGAAACGAGATTTCGATGAGAAATACATGAATTCATTTCGTTGATCGACGATTCTGTTATTCTAGTATGAAATCGATAAAACTTGATTCGAATCGTGATTTCGTTGTGTTACAGGCTGAATTCGAACACTCTGCGTCGAATTCAATCAACGAAACGAGATTTCGATAAGAAATACATGAATTCATTTCGTTGATCGACGATTCTGTTATTCTAGTATGGAATCGATCAAACTTGATTCGAATCGTGATTCCGTTGTGTTACAGGCTGAATTCGAACACTGCGTCGAATTCAATCAACGAAACGAGATTTCGATGAGAAATACATGAATTCATTTCGTATATCGACGATTCTGTTACTTTAGTATGGAATCGATCAAACTTGATTCGAATCGTGATTTCGTTGTGTTACAGGCTGAATTCGAACACTCTGCGTCGAATTCAATCACCGAAACGAGATTTCAATGAGAAATACATGAATTCAATTCGTTGATCGACGATTCTGTTATTCTAGTATCAAATCGATGAAACTTGATTCGAATCGTGGTTTTGTAATGTTACAGGCTGAATTCGAACACTCTGCGTCGAATTCAATCACCGAAACGAGATTCCGATGAGAAATACATGAATTCATTTCGTTGATCGACGATTCTGTTATTCCATCATCAAATCGATGAAACTTGATCCGAATCGTGATTTCGTTGTGTTACAGGCTGAATTCGAACACTCTGCGTCGAATTCAATCACCGAAACGAGATTTCGATGAGAAATACATGAATTCATTTCGTTGATCGACGATTCTGTTATTCTAGTATGGAATCGATGAAACTTGATTTGAATCGTGATTTCGTTGTGTTTCAGGCTGAATTCAAACACTCTGCGTCGAATTCAATCACCGAAACCAGATTTCGATGAGAAATACATGAATTCATTTCGTTGATCGACGATTCTGTTATTCTAGTATGAAATCGATGAAACTTGATTCAAATCGTGATTTCGTTGTGTTACAGGCTGAATTCGAACACTCTGCGTCGAATTTAATCACCGAAACGAGATTTCGATGAGAAATACATGAATTCATTTCGTTGATCGACGATTCTGTTATTCTAGTATCAAATCGATGAAACTTGATTCGAATCGTGGTTTCGTAATGTTACAGGCTGAATTCGAACACTCTGCGTCGAATTCAATCACCGAAACGAGATTCCGATGAAAAATACATGAATTCCTTACGTTGATCAACGATTCTGTTATTCTATCATCAAATCGATGAAACTCGATTCGAATCGTGATTTCGTTGTGTTACAGGCTGAATCCAAACACTCTGCGTCGAATTCAATCACCGAAACGAGATTTCAATGAGAAATACATGAATTCAATTCGTTGATCGACGATTCTGTTATTCTAGTATCAAATCGATGAAACTTGATTCGAATCGTGGTTTCGTAATGTTACAGGCTGAATTCGAACACTGCGTCGAATTCAATCACCGAAACGAGATTCTGATGAGAAATACATGAATTCATTTCGTTGATCGACGATTCTGTTATTCTAGTATCAAATCGATGAAACTCAATTCGAATCGTGATTTCGTTGTGTTACAGGCTGAATCCAAACACTCTGCGTCGAATTCAATCACCGAAACGAGATTTCAATGAGAAATACATGAATTCAATTCGTTGATCGACGATTCTGTTATTCTAGTATCAAATCGATGAAACTCAATTCGAATCGTGATTTCGTTGTGTTACAGGCTGAATTCGAACACTCTGCGTCGAATTCAATCACCGAAACGAGATTCCGATGAGAAATACATGAATTCATTTCGTTGATCGACGATTCTGTTATTCTATCATCAAATCGATGAAACTTGATCCGAATCGTGATTTCGTTGTGTTACAGGCTGAATTCGAACACTCTGCGTCGAATTCAATCACCGAAACGAGATTCCGATGAGAAATACATGAATTCATTTCGTTGATCGACGATTCTGTTATTCTAGTATGGAATCGATGAAACTTGATTCGAATCGTGGTTTCGTAATGTTACAGGCTGAATTCGAACACTCTGCGTCGAATTCAATCACCGAAACGAGATTTCGATAAGAAATACATGAATTCAATTCGTTGATCGACGATTCTGTTGTTCTAGTATCAAATCGATGCAACTTGATTCGAATCGTGATTTCGTAATGTTACAGGCTGAATTCGGACACTCTGCGTCGAATTCAATCACTGAAACGAGATTCCGATGAAAAATACATGAATTCCTTACATTGATCAACGATTCTGTTATTCTATCATCAAATCGATGAAACTCGATTCGAATCGTGATTTCGTTGTGTTACAGGCTGAATCCAAACACTCTGCGTCGAATTCAATCACCGAAACGAGATTTTGATGAGAAATACATGAATTCATTTCGTTGATCGACGATTCAGTTATTCCAGTATGAAATCGATGAAACTTGATTCGAATCGTGATTTCGTTGTGTTACAGGCTGAATTCGAACACTGCGTCGAATTCAATCAACGAAACGAGATTTCGATGAGAAATACATGAATTCATTTCGTATATCGACGATTCTGTTACTTTAGTATGGAATCGATGAAACTTGATTCGAATCGTGATTTCGTTGTGTTACAGGCTGAATTCGAACACTCTGCGTCGAATTCAATCACCGAAACGAGATTTCAATGAGAAATACATGAATTCAATTCGTTGATCGACGATTCTGTTATTCTAGTATCAAATCGATGAAACTTGATTCGAATCGTGGTTTCGTACTGTTACAGGCTGAATTCGAACACTCTGCGTCGAATTCAATCACCGAAACCAGATTTCGATGAGAAATACATGAATTCATTTCGTTGATCGACGATTCTGTTATTCTAGTATGAAATCGATAAAACTTGATTCGAATCGTGATTTCGTTTTGTTACAGGCTGAATTTGAACACTCTGCGGCAAATTCCATCACCGAAACGAGATTCCGATGAGAAATACATGAATTCATTTCGTTGATCGACGATTCTGTTATTCTAGTATCAAATCGATGAAACTTGATTTGAATCGTGATTTCGTAATGTTACAGGCTGAATTCGGACACTCTGCGTCGAATCCAATCACCGAAACCAGATTTCGATGAGAAATACATGAATTCAGTTCGTTGATCGACGATTCTGTTATTCTAGTATGAAATCGATGAAACTTGATTCGAATCGTGATTTCGTTGTGTTACAGGCTGAATTTAAACACTCTGCGTCGAATTCAATCACCGAAACGAGATTTTGATAAGAAATACATGAATTCATTTCGTATATCGACGATTCTGTTACTTTAGTATGGAATCGATGAAACTTGATTCGAATCGTGATTTCGTTGTGTTACAGGCTGAATTCGAACACTCTGCGTCGATTTCAATCACCGAAACGACATTTCAATGAGAAATACATGAATTCAATTCGTTGATCGACGATTCTGTTATTCTAGTATCAAATCGATGAAACTTGATTCGAATCGTGGTTTCGTAATGTTACAGGCTGAATTCGAACACTCTGCGTCGAATTCAATCACCGAAACGAGATTCCGATGAAAAATACATGAATTCCTTACGTTGATCAACGATTCTGTTATTCTATCATCAAATCGATGAAACTCGATTCGAATCGTGATTTCGTTGTGTTACAGGCTGAATCCAAACACTCTGCGTCGAATTCAATCACCGAAACGAGATTTTGATGAGAAATACATGAATTCATTTCGTTGATCGACGATTCTGTTACTTTAGTATGGAATCGATGAAACTTGATTCGAATCGTGATTTCGTTGTGTTACAGGCTGAATTCGAACACTCTGCGTCGAATTCAATCACCGAAACGAGATTTCAATGAGAAATACATGAATTCAATTCGTTGATCGACGATTCTGTTATTCTAGTATCAAATCGATGAAACTTGATTCGAATTGTGGTTTCGTACTGTTACAGGCTGAATTCGAACACTCTGCGTCGAATTCAATCACCGAAACGAGATTCCGATGAGAAATACATGAATTCATTTCGTTGATCGACGATTCTGTTATTCCATCATCAAATCGATGAAACTTGATCCGAATCGTGATTTCGTTGTGTTACAGGCTGAATTCGAACACTCTGCGTCGAATTCAATCACCGAAACGAGATTTCGATGAGAAATACATGAATTCATTTCGTTGATCGACGATTCTGTTGTTCTAGTATGGAATCGATGAAACTTGATTTGAATCGTGATTTCGTTGTGTTTCAGGCTGAATTCAAACACTCTGCGTCGAATTCAATCACCGAAACCAGATTTCGATGAGAAATACATGAATTCATTTCGTTGATCGACGATTCTGTTATTCTAGTATGAAATCGATGAAACTTGATTCAAATCGTGATTTCGTTGTGTTACAGGCTGAATTCGAACACTCTGCGTCGAATTTAATCACCGAAACGAGATTTCGATGAGAAATACATGAATTCATTTCGTTGATCGACGATTCTGTTATTCTAGTATGAAATCGATAAAACTTGATTCGAATCGTGATTTCGTTTTGTTACAGGCTGAATTTGAACACTCTGCGGCAAATTCCATCACCGAAACGAGATTCCGATGAGAAATACATGAATTCATTTCGTTGATCGACGATTCTGTTATTCTAGTATCAAATCGATGAAACTTGATTTGAATCGTGATTTCGTAATGTTACAGGCTGAATTCGGACACTCTGCGTCGAATCCAATCACCGAAACCAGATTTCGATGAGAAATACATGAATTCAGTTCGTTGATCGACGATTCTGTTATTCTAGTATGAAATCGATGAAACTTGATTCGAATCGTGATTTCGTTGTGTTACAGGCTGAATTTAAACACTCTGCGTCGAATTCAATCACCGAAACGAGATTTTGATAAGAAATACATGAATTCATTTCGTTGATCGACGATTCTGTTATTCTATCATCAAATCGATGAAACTCAATTCGAATCGTGATTTCGTTGTGTTACAGGCTGAATTCGAACACTCTGCGTCGAATTCAATCACCGAAACGAGATTCCGATGAGAAATACATGAATTCATTTCGTTGAGCGACGATTCTGTTATTCTATCATCAAATCGATGAAACTTGATCCGAATCGTGATTTCGTTGTGTTACAGGCTGAATTCGAACACTCTGCGTCGAATTCAATCACCGAAACGAGATTCCGATGAGAAATACATGAATTCATTTCGTTGATCGACGATTCTGTTATTCTAGTATGGAATCGATGAAACTTGATTCGAATCGTGGTTTCGTAATGTTACAGGCTGAATTCGAACACTCTGCGTCGAATTCAATCACCGAAACGAGATTTCGATAAGAAATACATGAATTCAATTCGTTGATCGACGATTCTGTTGTTCTAGTATCAAATCGATGAAACTTGATTCGAATCGTGATTTCGTAATGTTACAGGCTGAATTCGGACACTCTGCGTCGAATTCAATCACTGAAACGAGATTCCGATGAAAAATACATGAATTCCTTACGTTGATCAACGATTCTGTTATTCTATCATCAAATCGATGAAACTCGATTCGAATCGTGATTTCGTTGTGTTACAGGCTGAATCCAAACACTCTGCGTCGAATTCAATCACCGAAACGAGATTTTGATGAGAAATACATGAATTCATTTCGTTGATCGACGATTCAGTTATTCTAGTATGAAATCGATGAAACTTGATTCGAATCGTGATTTCGTTGTGTTACAGGCTGAATTCGAACACTGCGTCGAATTCAATCAACGAAACGAGATTTCGATGAGAAATACATGAATTCATTTCGTATATCGACGATTCTGTTACTTTAGTATGGAATCGATGAAACTTGATTCGAATCGTGATTTCGTTGTGTTACAGGCTGAATTCGAACACTCTGCGTCGAATTCAATCACCGAAACGAGATTTCAATGAGAAATACATGAATTCAATTCGTTGATCGACGATTCTGTTATTCTAGTATCAAATCGATGAAACTTGATTCGAATCGTGGTTTCGTACTGTTACAGGCTGAATTCGAACACTCTGCGTCGAATTCAATCACCGAAACGAGATTCCGATGAGAAATACATGAATTCATTTCGTTGATCGACGATTCTGTTATTCCATCATCAAATCGATGAAACTTGATCCGAATCGTGATTTCGTTGTGTTACAGGCTGAATTCGAACACTCTGCGTCGAATTCAATCACCGAAACGAGATTTCGATGAGAAATACATGAATTCATTTCGTTGATCGACGATTCTGTTGTTCTAGTATGGAATCGATGAAACTTGATTTGAATCGTGATTTCGTTGTGTTTCAGGCTGAATTCCAACACTCTGCGTCGAATTCAATCACCGAAACCAGATTTCGATGAGAAATACATGAATTCATTTCGTTGATCGACGATTCTGTTATTCTAGTATGAAATCGATGAAACTTGATTCAAATCGTGATTTCGTTGTGTTACAGGCTGAATTCGAACACTCTGCGTCGAATTTAATCACCGAAACGAGATTTCGATGAGAAATACATGAATTCATTTCGTTGATCGACGATTCTGTTATTCTAGTATGAAATCGATAAAACTTGATTCGAATCGTGATTTCGTTTTGTTACAGGCTGAATTTGAACACTCTGCGGCAAATTCCATCACCGAAACGAGATTCCGATGAGAAATACATGAATTCATTTCGTTGATCGACGATTCTGTTATTCTAGTATCAAATCGATGAAACTTGATTTGAATCGTGATTTCGTAATGTTACAGGCTGAATTCGGACACTCTGCGTCGAATCCAATCACCGAAACCAGATTTCGATGAGAAATACATGAATTCAGTTCGTTGATCGACGATTCTGTTATTCTAGTATGAAATCGATGAAACTTGATTCGAATCGTGATTTCGTTGTGTTACAGGCTGAATTTAAACACTCTGCGTCGAATTCAATCACCGAAACGAGATTTTGATAAGAAATACATGAATTCATTTCGTTGATCGACGATTCTGTTATTCTATCATCAAATCGATGAAACTCAATTCGAATCGTGATTTCGTTGTGTTACAGGCTGAATTCGAACACTCTGCGTCGAATTCAATCACCGAAACGAGATTCCGATGAGAAATACATGAATTCATTTCGTTGAGCGACGATTCTGTTATTCTATCATCAAATCGATGAAACTTGATCCGAATCGTGATTTCGTTGTGTTACAGGCTGAATTCGAACACTCTGCGTCGAATTCAATCACCGAAACGAGATTCCGATGAGAAATACATGAATTCATTTCGTTGATCGACGATTCTGTTATTCTAGTATGGAATCGATGAAACTTGATTCGAATCGTGGTTTCGTAATGTTACAGGCTGAATTCGAACACTCTGCGTCGAATTCAATCACCGAAACGAGATTTCGATAAGAAATACATGAATTCAATTCGTTGATCGACGATTCTGTTGTTCTAGTATCAAATCGATGAAACTTGATTCGAATCGTGATTTCGTAATGTTACAGGCTGAATTCGGACACTCTGCGTCGAATTCAATCACTGAAACGAGATTCCGATGAAAAATACATGAATTCCTTACGTTGATCAACGATTCTGTTATTCTATCATCAAATCGATGAAACTCGATTCGAATCGTGATTTCGTTGTGTTACAGGCTGAATCCAAACACTCTGCGTCGAATTCAATCACCGAAACGAGATTTTGATGAGAAATACATGAATTCATTTCGTTGATCGACGATTCAGTTATTCTAGTATGAAATCGATGAAACTTGATTCGAATCGTGATTTCGTTGTGTTACAGGCTGAATTCGAACACTGCGTCGAATTCAATCAACGAAACGAGATTTCGATGAGAAATACATGAATTCATTTCGTATATCGACGATTCTGTTAC
This sequence comes from Ametastegia equiseti, assembly GCA_963989295.1. Taxonomy (NCBI): domain Eukaryota; kingdom Metazoa; phylum Arthropoda; class Insecta; order Hymenoptera; family Tenthredinidae; genus Ametastegia; species Ametastegia equiseti. The sequence continues at coordinate 27,939,212 of OZ022389.1, forward strand.
TTTAGTATGGAATCGATGAAACTTGATTCGAATCGTGATTTCGTTGTGTTACAGGCTGAATTCGAACACTCTGCGTCGAATTCAATCACCGAAACGAGATTTCAATGAGAAATACATGAATTCAATTCGTTGATCGACGATTCTGTTATTCTAGTATCAAATCGATGAAACTTGATTCGAATCGTGGTTTCGTACTGTTACAGGCTGAATTCGAACACTCTGCGTCGAATTCAATCACCGAAACGAGATTCCGATGAGAAATACATGAATTCATTTCGTTGATCGACGATTCTGTTATTCCATCATCAAATCGATGAAACTTGATCCGAATCGTGATTTCGTTGTGTTACAGGCTGAATTCGAACACTCTGCGTCGAATTCAATCACCGAAACGAGATTTCGATGAGAAATACATGAATTCATTTCGTTGATCGACGATTCTGTTATTCTAGTATGGAATCGATGAAACTTGATTTGAATCGTGATTTCGTTGTGTTTCAGGCTGAATTCAAACACTCTGCGTCGAATTCAATCACCGAAACCAGATTTCGATGAGAAATACATGAATTCATTTCGTTGATCGACGATTCTGTTATTCTAGTATGAAATCGATGAAACTTGATTCAAATCGTGATTTCGTTGTGTTACAGGCTGAATTCGAACACTCTGCGTCGAATTTAATCACCGAAACGAGATTTCGATGAGAAATACATGAATTCATTTCGTTGATCGACGATTCTGTTATTCTAGTATGAAATCGATAAAACTTGATTCGAATCGTGATTTCGTTTTGTTACAGGCTGAATTTGAACACTCTGCGGCAAATTCCATCACCGAAACGAGATTCCGATGAGAAATACATGAATTCATTTCGTTGATCGACGATTCTGTTATTCTAGTATCAAATCGATGAAACTTGATTTGAATCGTGATTTCGTAATGTTACAGGCTGAATTCGGACACTCTGCGTCGAATCCAATCACCGAAACCAGATTTCGATGAGAAATACATGAATTCAGTTCGTTGATCGACGATTCTGTTATTCTAGTATGAAATCGATGAAACTTGATTCGAATCGTGATTTCGTTGTGTTACAGGCTGAATTTAAACACTCTGCGTCGAATTCAATCACCGAAACGAGATTTTGATAAGAAATACATGAATTCATTTCGTATATCGACGATTCTGTTACTTTAGTATGGAATCGATGAAACTTGATTCGAATCGTGATTTCGTTGTGTTACAGGCTGAATTCGAACACTCTGCGTCGATTTCAATCACCGAAACGACATTTCAATGAGAAATACATGAATTCAATTCGTTGATCGACGATTCTGTTATTCTAGTATCAAATCGATGAAACTTGATTCGAATCGTGGTTTCGTAATGTTACAGGCTGAATTCGAACACTCTGCGTCGAATTCAATCACCGAAACGAGATTCCGATGAAAAATACATGAATTCCTTACGTTGATCAACGATTCTGTTATTCTATCATCAAATCGATGAATCTCGATTCGAATCGTGATTTCGTTGTGTTACAGGCTGAATCCAAACACTCTGCGTCGAATTCAATCACCGAAACGAGATTTCAATGAGAAATACATGAATTCAATTCGTTGATCGACGATTCTGTTATTCTAGTATCAAATCGATGAAACTTGATTCGAATCGTGGTTTCGTAATGTTACAGGCTGAATTCGAACACTGCGTCGAATTCAATCACCGAAACGAGATTTTGATGAGAAATACATGAATTCATTTCGTTGATCGACGATTCTGTTATTCTAGTATCAAATCGATGAAACTTGATTCGAATCGTGGTTTCGTAATGTTACAGGCTGAATTCGAACACTCTGCGTCGAATTCAATCACCGAAACGAGATTTCGATGAGAAATACATGAATTCATTTCGTTGATCGACGATTCTGTCATTCTAGTATCAAATCGATGAAACTTGATTCGAATCGTGATTTCGTAATGTTTCAGGCTGAATTCGGACACTCTGCGTCGAATTCAATCACTGAAACGAGATTCCAATGAAAAATACATGAATTCCTTACGTTGATCAACGATTCTGTTATTCTATCATCAAATCGATGAAACTCGATTCGAATCGTGATTTCGTTGTGTTACAGGCTGAATCCAAACACTCTGCGTCGAATTCAATCACCGAAACGAGATTTCAATGAGAAATACATGAATTCAATTCGTTGATCGACGATTCTGTCATTCTAGTATCAAATCGATGAAACTTGATTTGAATCGTGATTTCGTAATGTTACAGGCTGAATTCGGACACTCTGCGTCGAATCCAATCACCGAAACCAGATTTCGATGAGAAATACATGAATTCAGTTCGTTGATCGACGATTCTGTTATTCTAGTAATAAATCGATGAAACTTGATTCGAATCGTGATTTCGTTGTGTTACAGGCTGAATTTAAACACTCTGCGTCGAATTCAATCACCGAAACGAGATTTTGATAAGAAATACATGAATTCATTTCGTTGATCGACGATTCTGTTATTCTATCATCAAATCGATGAAACTCAATTCGAATCGTGATTTCGTTGTGTTACAGGCTGAATTCGAACACTCTGCGTCGAATTCAATCACCGAAACGAGATTCCGATGAGAAATACATGAATTCATTTCGTTGATCGACGATTCTGTTATTCTATCATCAAATCGATGAAACTTGATCCGAATCGTGATTTCGTTGTGTTACAGGCTGAATTCGAACACTCTGCGTCGAATTCAATCACCGAAACGAGATTCCGATGAGAAATACATGAATTCAATTCGTTGATCGACGATTCTGTTATTCTAGTATCAAATCGATGAAACTTGATTCGAATCGTGGTTTCGTAATGTTACAGGCTGAATCCAAACACTCTGCGTCGAATTCAATCACCGAAACGAGATTTTGATGAGAAATACATGAATTCATTTCGTTGATCGACGATTCAGTTATTCTAGTATGAAATCGATGAAACTTGATTCGAATCGTGATTTCGTTGTGTTACAGGCTGAATTCGAACACTGCGTCGAATTCAATCAACGAAACGAGATTTCGATGAGAAATACATGAATTCATTTCGTATATCGACGATTCTGTTACTTTAGTATGGAATCGATGAAACTTGATTCGAATCGTGATTTCGTTGTGTTACAGGCTGAATTCGAACACTCTGCGTCGAATTCAATCACCGAAACGAGATTTCAATGAGAAATACATGAATTCAATTCGTTGATCGACGATTCTGTTATTCTAGTATCAAATCGATGAAACTTGATTCGAATCGTGGTTTTGTAATGTTACAGGCTGAATTCGAACACTCTGCGTCGAATTCAATCACCGAAACGAGATTCCGATGAGAAATACATGAATTCATTTCGTTGATCGACGATTCTGTTATTCCATCATCAAATCGATGAAACTTGATCCGAATCGTGATTTCGTTGTGTTACAGGCTGAATTCGAACACTCTGCGTCGAATTCAATCACCGAAACGAGATTTCGATGAGAAATACATGAATTCATTTCGTTGATCGACGATTCTGTTATTCTAGTATGGAATCGATGAAACTTGATTTGAATCGTGATTTCGTTGTGTTTCAGGCTGAATTCAAACACTCTGCGTCGAATTCAATCACCGAAACCAGATTTCGATGAGAAATACATGAATTCATTTCGTTGATCGACGATTCTGTTATTCTAGTATGAAATCGATGAAACTTGATTCAAATCGTGATTTCGTTGTGTTACAGGCTGAATTCGAACACTCTGCGTCGAATTTAATCACCGAAACGAGATTTCGATGAGAAATACATGAATTCATTTCGTTGATCGACGATTCTGTTATTCTAGTATCAAATCGATGAAACTTGATTCGAATCGTGGTTTCGTAATGTTACAGGCTGAATCCGAACACTCTGCGTCGAATTCAATCACCGAAACGAGATTCCGATGAAAAATACATGAATTCCTTACGTTGATCAACGATTCTGTTATTCTATCATCAAATCGATGAAACTCGATTCGAATCGTGATTTCGTTGTGTTACAGGCTGAATCCAAACACTCTGCGTCGAATTCAATCACCGAAACGAGATTTCAATGAGAAATACATGAATTCAATTCGTTGATCGACGATTCTGTTATTCTAGTATCAAATCGATGAAACTTGATTCGAATCGTGGTTTCGTAATGTTACAGGCTGAATTCGAACACTGCGTCGAATTCAATCACCGAAACGAGATTCTGATGAGAAATACATGAATTCATTTCGTTGATCGACGATTCTGTTATTCTATCATCAAATCGATGAAACTCAATTCGAATCGTGATTTCGTTGTGTTACAGGCTGAATTCGAACACTCTGCGTCGAATTCAATCACCGAAACGAGATTCCGATGAGAAATACATGAATTCATTTCGTTGATCGACGATTCTGTTATTCTATCATCAAATCGATGAAACTTGATCCGAATCGTGATTTCGTTGTGTTACAGGCTGAATTCGAACACTCTGCGTCGAATTCAATCACCGAAACGAGATTCCGATGAGAAATACATGAATTCATTTCGTTGATCGACGATTCTGTTATTCTAGTATGGAATCGATGAAACTTGATTCGAATCGTGGTTTCGTAATGTTACAGGCTGAATTCGAACACTCTGCGTCGAATTCAATCACCGAAACGAGATTTCGATAAGAAATACATGAATTCAATTCGTTGATCGACGATTCTGTTGTTCTAGTATCAAATCGATGAAACTTGATTCGAATCGTGATTTCGTAATGTTACAGGCTGAATTCGGACACTCTGCGTCGAATTCAATCACTGAAACGAGATTCCGATGAAAAATACATGAATTCCTTACATTGATCAACGATTCTGTTATTCTATCATCAAATCGATGAAACTCGATTCGAATCGTGATTTCGTTGTGTTACAGGCTGAATCCAAACACTCTGCGTCGAATTCAATCACCGAAACGAGATTTTGATGAGAAATACATGAATTCATTTCGTTGATCGACGATTCAGTTATTCCAGTATGAAATCGATGAAACTTGATTCGAATCGTGATTTCGTTGTGTTACAGGCTGAATTCGAACACTGCGTCGAATTCAATCAACGAAACGAGATTTCGATGAGAAATACATGAATTCATTTCGTATATCGACGATTCTGTTACTTTAGTATGGAATCGATGAAACTTGATTCGAATCGTGATTTCGTTGTGTTACAGGCTGAATTCGAACACTCTGCGTCGAATTCAATCACCGAAACGAGATTTCAATGAGAAATACATGAATTCAATTCGTTGATCGACGATTCTGTTATTCTAGTATCAAATCGATGAAACTTGATTCGAATCGTGGTTTCGTACTGTTACAGGCTGAATTCGAACACTCTGCGTCGAATTCAATCACCGAAACGAGATTCCGATGAGAAATACATGAATTCATTTCGTTGATCGACGATTCTGTTATTCCATCATCAAATCGATGAAACTTGATCCGAATCGTGATTTCGTTGTGTTACAGGCTGAATTCGAACACTCTGCGTCGAATTCAATCACCGAAACGAGATTTCGATGAGAAATACATGAATTCATTTCGTTGATCGACGATTCTGTTATTCTAGTATCGAATCGATGAAACTTGATTTGAATCGTGATTTCGTTGTGTTTCAGGCTGAATTCAAACACTCTGCGTCGAATTCAATCACCGAAACCAGATTTCGATGAGAAATACATGAATTCATTTCGTTGATCGACGATTCTGTTATTCTAGTATGAAATCGATGAAACTTGATTTGAATCGTGATTTCGTTGTGTTACAGGCTGAATTCAAACACTCTGCGTCGAATTCAATCACCGAAACCAGATTTCGATGAGAAATACATGAATTCATTTCGTTGATCGACGATTCTGTTATTCTAGTATGAAATCGATGAAACTTGATTCAAATCGTGATTTCGTTGTGTTACAGGCTGAATTCGAACACTCTGCGTCGAATTTAATCACCGAAACGAGATTTCGATGAGAAATACATGAATTCATTTCGTTGATCGACGATTCTGTTATTCTAGTATGAAATCGATAAAACTTGATTCGAATCGTGATTTCGTTTTGTTACAGGCTGAATTTGAACACTCTGCGGCAAATTCCATCACCGAAACGAGATTCCGATGAGAAATACATGAATTCATTTCGTTGATCGACGATTCTGTTATTCTAGTATCAAATCGATGAAACTTGATTTGAATCGTGATTTCGTAATGTTACAGGCTGAATTCGGACACTCTGCGTCGAATCCAATCACCGAAACCAGATTTCGATGAGAAATACATGAATTCAGTTCGTTGATCGACGATTCTGTTATTCTAGTATGAAATCGATGAAACTTGATTCGAATCGTGATTTCGTTGTGTTACAGGCTGAATTTAAACACTCTGCGTCGAATTCAATCACCGAAACGAGATTTTGATAAGAAATACATGAATTCATTTCGTATATCGACGATTCTGTTACTTTAGTATGGAATCGATGAAACTTGATTCGAATCGTGATTTCGTTGTGTTACAGGCTGAATTCGAACACTCTGCGTCGATTTCAATCACCGAAACGACATTTCAATGAGAAATACATGAATTCAATTCGTTGATCGACGATTCTGTTATTCTAGTATCAAATCGATGAAACTTGATTCGAATCGTGGTTTCGTAATGTTACAGGCTGAATTCGAACACTCTGCGTCGAATTCAATCACCGAAACGAGATTCCGATGAAAAATACATGAATTCCTTACGTTGATCAACGATTCTGTTATTCTATCATCAAATCGATGAAACTCGATTCGAATCGTGATTTCGTTGTGTTACAGGCTGAATCCAAACACTCTGCGTCGAATTCAATCACCGAAACGAGATTTTGATGAGAAATACATGAATTCATTTCGTTGATCGACGATTCTGTTACTTTAGTATGGAATCGATGAAACTTGATTCGAATCGTGATTTCGTTGTGTTACAGGCTGAATTCGAACACTCTGCGTCGAATTCAATCACCGAAACGAGATTTCAATGAGAAATACATGAATTCAATTCGTTGATCGACGATTCTGTTATTCTAGTATCAAATCGATGAAACTTGATTCGAATTGTGGTTTCGTACTGTTACAGGCTGAATTCGAACACTCTGCGTCGAATTCAATCACCGAAACGAGATTCCGATGAGAAATACATGAATTCATTTCGTTGATCGACGATTCTGTTATTCCATCATCAAATCGATGAAACTTGATCCGAATCGTGATTTCGTTGTGTTACAGGCTGAATTCGAACACTCTGCGTCGAATTCAATCACCGAAACGAGATTTCGATGAGAAATACATGAATTCATTTCGTTGATCGACGATTCTGTTATTCTAGTATGGAATCGATGAAACTTGATTTGAATCGTGATTTCGTTGTGTTTCAGGCTGAATTCAAACACTCTGCGTCGAATTCAATCACCGAAACCAGATTTCGATGAGAAATACATGAATTCATTTCGTTGATCGACGATTCTGTTATTCTAGTATGAAATCGATGAAACTTGATTCAAATCGTGATTTCGTTGTGTTACAGGCTGAATTCGAACACTCTGCGTCGAATTTAATCACCGAAACGGGATTTCGATGAGAAATACATGAATTCATTTCGTTGATCGACGATTCTGTTATTCTAGTATGAAATCGATAAAACTTGATTCGAATCGTGATTTCGTTTTGTTACAGGCTGAATTTGAACACTCTGCGGCAAATTCCATCACCGAAACGAGATTCCGATGAGAAATACATGAATTCATTTCGTTGATCGACGATTCTGTTATTCTAGTATCAAATCGATGAAACTTGATTTGAATCGTGATTTCGTAATGTTACAGGCTGAATTCGGACACTCTGCGTCGAATCCAATCACCGAAACCAGATTTCGATGAGAAATACATGAATTCAGTTCGTTGATCGACGATTCTGTTATTCTAGTATGAAATCGATGAAACTTGATTCGAATCGTGATTTCGTTGTGTTACAGGCTGAATTTAAACACTCTGCGTCGAATTCAATCACCGAAACGAGATTTTGATAAGAAATACATGAATTCATTTCGTTGATCGACGATTCTGTTATTCTATCATCAAATCGATGAAACTCAATTCGAATCGTGATTTCGTTGTGTTACAGGCTGAATTCGAACACTCTGCGTCGAATTCAATCACCGAAACGAGATTCCGATGAGAAATACATGAATTCATTTCGTTGATCGACGATTCTGTTATTCTATCATCAAATCGATGAAACTTGATCCGAATCGTGATTTCGTTGTGTTACAGGCTGAATTCGAACACTCTGCGTCGAATTCAATCACCGAAACGAGATTCCGATGAGAAATACATGAATTCATTTCGTTGATCGACGATTCTGTTATTCTAGTATGGAATCGATGAAACTTGATTCGAATCGTGGTTTCGTAATGTTACAGGCTGAATTCGAACACTCTGCGTCGAATTCAATCACCGAAACGAGATTTCGATAAGAAATACATGAATTCAATTCGTTGATCGACGATTCTGTTGTTCTAGTATCAAATCGATGAAACTTGATTCGAATCGTGATTTCGTAATGTTACAGGCTGAATTCGGACACTCTGCGTCGAATTCAATCACTGAAACGAGATTCCGATGAAAAATACATGAATTCCTTACGTTGATCAACGATTCTGTTATTCTATCATCAAATCGATGAAACTCGATTCGAATCGTGATTTCGTTGTGTTACAGGCTGAATCCAAACACTCTGCGTCGAATTCAATCACCGAAACGAGATTTTGATGAGAAATACATGAATTCATTTCGTTGATCGACGATTCAGTTATTCTAGTATGAAATCGATGAAACTTGATTCGAATCGTGATTTCGTTGTGTTACAGGCTGAATTCGAACACTGCGTCGAATTCAATCAACGAAACGAGATTTCGATGAGAAATACATGAATTCATTTCGTATATCGACGATTCTGTTACTTTAGTATGGAATCGATGAAACTTGATTCGAATCGTGATTTCGTTGTGTTACAGGCTGAATTCGAACACTCTGCGTCGAATTCAATCACCGAAACGAGATTTCAATGAGAAATACATGAATTCAATTCGTTGATCGACGATTCTGTTATTCTAGTATCAAATCGATGAAACTTGATTCGAATCGTGGTTTCGTACTGTTACAGGCTGAATTCGAACACTCTGCGTCGAATTCAATCACCGAAACGAGATTCCGATGAGAAATACATGAATTCATTTCGTTGATCGACGATTCTGTTATTCCATCATCAAATCGATGAAACTTGATCCGAATCGTGATTTCGTTGTGTTACAGGCTGAATTCGAACACTCTGCGTCGAATTCAATCACCGAAACGAGATTTCGATGAGAAATACATGAATTCATTTCGTTGATCGACGATTCTGTTATTCTAGTATGGAATCGATGAAACTTGATTTGAATCGTGATTTCGTTGTGTTTCAGGCTGAATTCAAACACTCTGCGTCGAATTCAATCACCGAAACCAGATTTCGATGAGAAATACATGAATTCATTTCGTTGATCGACGATTCTGTTATTCTAGTATGAAATCGATGAAACTTGATTCAAATCGTGATTTCGTTGTGTTACAGGCTGAATTCGAACACTCTGCGTCGAATTTAATCACCGAAACGAGATTTCGATGAGAAATACATGAATTCATTTCGTTGATCGACGATTCTGTTATTCTAGTATGAAATCGATAAAACTTGATTCGAATCGTGATTTCGTTTTGTTACAGGCTGAATTTGAACACTCTGCGGCAAATTCCATCACCGAAACGAGATTCCGATGAGAAATACATGAATTCATTTCGTTGATCGACGATTCTGTTATTCTAGTATCAAATCGATGAAACTTGATTTGAATCGTGATTTCGTAATGTTACAGGCTGAATTCGGACACTCTGCGTCGAATCCAATCACCGAAACCAGATTTCGATGAGAAATACATGAATTCAGTTCGTTGATCGACGATTCTGTTATTCTAGTATGAAATCGATGAAACTTGATTCGAATCGTGATTTCGTTGTGTTACAGGCTGAATTTAAACACTCTGCGTCGAATTCAATCACCGAAACGAGATTTTGATAAGAAATACATGAATTCATTTCGTATATCGACGATTCTGTTACTTTAGTATGGAATCGATGAAACTTGATTCGAATCGTGATTTCGTTGTGTTACAGGCTGAATTCGAACACTCTGCGTCGATTTCAATCACCGAAACGACATTTCAATGAGAAATACATGAATTCAATTCGTTGATCGACGATTCTGTTATTCTAGTATCAAATCGATGAAACTTGATTCGAATCGTGGTTTCGTAATGTTACAGGCTGAATTCGAACACTCTGCGTCGAATTCAATCACCGAAACGAGATTCCGATGAAAAATACATGAATTCCTTACGTTGATCAACGATTCTGTTATTCTATCATCAAATCGATGAAACTCGATTCGAATCGTGATTTCGTTGTGTTACAGGCTGAATCCAAACACTCTGCGTCGAATTCAATCACCGAAACGAGATTTTGATGAGAAATACATGAATTCATTTCGTTGATCGACGATTCTGTTATTCTAGTATGAACTCGATGAAACTTGATTCGAATCGTGATTTCGTTGTGTTACAGGCTGAATTCGAACACTCTGCGTCGAATTCAATCAACGAAACGAGATTTCGATGAGAAATACATGAATTCATTTCGTATATCGACGATTCTGTCATTCTAGTATCAAATCGATGAAACTTGATTCGAATCGTGATTTCGTAATGTTACAGAGTGAATTCGGACACTCTGCGTCGAATTCAATCACCGAAACGAGGTTTCAATGAGAAATACATGAATTCATTTCGTTGATCGACGATTCTGTTATTCTAGTATGGAATCGATGAAACTTGATTCAAATCGTGATTACGTTGTGTTACAGGCTGAATTCGGACACTCTGCGTCGAATCCAATCACCGAAACCAGATTTCGATGAGAAATACATGAATTCAGTTCGTTGATCGACGATTCTGTTATTCTAGTATGAAATCGATGAAACTTGATTCGAATCGTGATTTCGTTGTGTTACAGGCTGAATTTAAACACTCTGCGTCGAATTCAATCACCGAAACGAGATTTTGATAAGAAATACATGAATTCATTTCGTTGATCGACGATTCTGTTATTCTATCATCAAATCGATGAAACTCAATTCGAATCGTGATTTCGTTGTGTTACAGGCTGAATTCGAACACTCTGCGTCGAATTCAATCACCGAAACGAGATTCCGATGAGAAATACATGAATTCATTTCGTTGATCGACGATTCTGTTATTCTATCATCAAATCGATGAAACTTGATCCGAATCGTGATTTCGTTGTGTTACAGGCTGAATTCGAACACTCTGCGTCGAATTCAATCACCGAAACGAGATTCCGATGAGAAATACATGAATTCATTTCGTTGATCGACGATTCTGTAATTCTAGTATGGAATCGATGAAACTTGATTCGAATCGTGGTTTCGTAATGTTACAGGCTGAATTCGAACACTCTGCGTCGAATTCAATCACCGAAACGAGATTTCGATAAGAAATACATGAATTCAATTCGTTGATCGACGATTCTGTTGTTCCAGTATCAAATCGATGAAACTTGATTCGAATCGTGATTTCGTAATGTTACAGGCTGAATTCGGACACTCTGCGTCGAATTCAATCACTGAAACGAGATTCCGATGAAAAATACATGAATTCCTTACGTTGATCAACGATTCTGTTATTCTATCATCAAATCGATGAAACTCGATTCGAATCGTGATTTCGTTGTGTTACGGGCTGAATCCAAACACTCTGCGTCGAATTCAATCACCGAAACGAGATTTTGATGAGAAATACATGAATTCATTTCGTTGATCGACGATTCTGTTATTCTAGTATGAAATCGATGAAACTTGATCCGAATCATGATTTCGTTGTGTTACAGGCTGAATTCGAACACTCTGCGTCGAATTCAATCACCGAAACGAGATTTCGATGAGAAATACATGAATTCATTTCGTTGATCGACGATTCTGTTATTCTAGTATGGAATCGATGAAACTTAATTTGAATCGTGATTTCGTTGTGTTACAGGCTGAATTCAGAAACTCTGCGTCGAATTTAATCACCGGAACGAGATTTCGATGAGAAATACATGAATTCATTTCGTTGATCGACGATTCTGTAATTCTAGTACGGAATCGATCAAACTTGATTCGAATCGTGATTTCGTTGTGTTACAGGCTGAATTCGAACACTCTGCGTCGAATTCAATCACCGAAACGAGATTTCAATGAGAAATACATGAATTCAATTCGTTGATCGACGATTCTGTTATTCTAGTATCAAATCGATGAAACTTGATTCGAATCGTGGTTTCGTAATGTTACAGGCTGAATTCGAACACTCTGCGTCGAATTCAATCACCGAAACGAGATTCCGATGAAAAATACATGAATTCCTTACGTTGATCAACGATTCTGTTATTCTATCATCAAATCGATGAAACTCGATTCGAATCGTGATTTCGTTGTGTTACAGGCTGAATCCAAACACTCTGCGTCGAATTCAATCACCGAAACGAGATTTTGATGAGAAATACATGAATTCATTTCGTTGATCGACGATTCTGTTATTCTAGTATGAACTCGATGAAACTTGATTCGAATCGTGATTTCGTTGTGTTACAGGCTGAATTCGAACACTCTGCGTCGAATTCAATCAACGAAACGAGATTTCGATGAGAAATACATGAATTCATTTCGTATATCGACGATTCTGTCATTCTAGTATCAAATCGATGAAACTTGATTCGAATCGTGATTTCGTAATGTTACAGAGTGAATTCGGACACTCTGCGTCGAATTCAATCACCGAAACAAGGTTTCAATGAGAAATACATGAATTCATTTCGTTGATCGACGATTCTGTTATTCTAGTATGGAATCGATGAAACTTGATTCAAATCGTGATTTCGTTGTGTGACAGGCTGAATTCGAACACTCTGCGTCGAATTTAATCACCGAAACGAGATTTCGATGAGAAATACATGAATTCATTTCGTTGATCGACGATTCTGTTATTCTAGTATGAAATCGATAAAACTTGATTCGAATCGTGATTTCGTTGTGTTACAGGCTGAATTCGAACACTCTGCGTCGAATTCAATCAACGAAACGAGATTTCGATAAGAAATACATGAATTCATTTCGTTGATCGACGATTCTGTTATTCTAGTATGGAATCGATCAAACTTGATTCGAATCGTGATTTCGTTGTGTTACAGGCTGAATTCGAACACTGCGTCGAATTCAATCAACGAAACGAGATTTCGATGAGAAATACATGAATTCATTTCGTATATCGACGATTCTGTTACTTTAGTATGGAATCGATGAAACTTGATTCGAATCGTGATTTCGTTGTGTTACAGGCTGAATTCGAACACTCTGCGTCGAATTCAATCACCGAAACGAGATTTCAATGAGAAATACATGAATTCAATTCGTTGATCGACGATTCTGTTATTCTAGTATCAAATCGATGAAACTTGATTCGAATCGTGGTTTTGTAATGTTACAGGCTGAATTCGAACACTCTGCGTCGAATTCAATCACCGAAACGAGATTCCGATGAGAAATACATGAATTCATTTCGTTGATCGACGATTCTGTTATTCCATCATCAAATCGATGAAACTTGATCCGAATCGTGATTTCGTTGTGTTACAGGCTGAATTCGAACACTCTGCGTCGAATTCAATCACCGAAACGAGATTTCGATGAGAAATACATGAATTCATTTCGTTGATCGACGATTCTGTTATTCTAGTATGGAATCGATGAAACTTGATTTGAATCGTGATTTCGTTGTGTTTCAGGCTGAATTCAAACACTCTGCGTCGAATTCAATCACCGAAACCAGATTTCGATGAGAAATACATGAATTCATTTCGTTGATCGACGATTCTGTTATTCTAGTATGAAATCGATGAAACTTGATTCAAATCGTGATTTCGTTGTGTTACAGGCTGAATTCGAACACTCTGCGTCGAATTTAATCACCGAAACGAGATTTCGATGAGAAATACATGAATTCATTTCGTTGATCGACGATTCTGTTATTCTAGTATCAAATCGATGAAACTTGATTCGAATCGTGGTTTCGTAATGTTACAGGCTGAATTCGAACACTCTGCGTCGAATTCAATCACCGAAACGAGATTCCGATGAAAAATACATGAATTCCTTACGTTGATCAACGATTCTGTTATTCTATCATCAAATCGATGAAACTCGATTCGAATCGTGATTTCGTTGTGTTACAGGCTGAATCCAAACACTCTGCGTCGAATTCAATCACCGAAACGAGATTTTGATGAGAAATACATGAATTCATTTCGTTGATCGACGATTCTGTTATTCTAGTATGAACTCGATGAAACTTGATTCGAATCGTGATTTCGTTGTGTTACAGGCTGAATTCGAACACTCTGCGTCGAATTCAATCAACGAAACGAGATTTCGATGAGAAATACATGAATTCATTTCGTATATCGACGATTCTGTCATTCTAGTATCAAATCGATGAAACTTGATTCGAATCGTGATTTCGTAATGTTACAGAGTGAATTCGGACACTCTGCGTCGAATTCAATCACCGAAACGAGGTTTCAATGAGAAATACATGAATTCATTTCGTTGATCGACGATTCTGTTATTCTAGTATGGAATCGATGAAACTTGATTCAAATCGTGATTACGTTGTGTTACAGGCTGAATTCGGACACTCTGCGTCGAATCCAATCACCGAAACCAGATTTCGATGAGAAATACATGAATTCAGTTCGTTGATCGACGATTCTGTTATTCTAGTATGAAATCGATGAAACTTGATTCGAATCGTGATTTCGTTGTGTTACAGGCTGAATTTAAACACTCTGCGTCGAATTCAATCACCGAAACGAGATTTTGATAAGAAATACATGAATTCATTTCGTTGATCGACGATTCTGTTATTCTATCATCAAATCGATGAAACTCAATTCGAATCGTGATTTCGTTGTGTTACAGGCTGAATTCGAACACTCTGCGTCGAATTCAATCACCGAAACGAGATTCCGATGAGAAATACATGAATTCATTTCGTTGATCGACGATTCTGTTATTCTATCATCAAATCGATGAAACTTGATCCGAATCGTGATTTCGTTGTGTTACAGGCTGAATTCGAACACTCTGCGTCGAATTCAATCACCGAAACGAGATTCCGATGAGAAATACATGAATTCATTTCGTTGATCGACGATTCTGTAATTCTAGTATGGAATCGATGAAACTTGATTCGAATCGTGGTTTCGTAATGTTACAGGCTGAATTCGAACACTCTGCGTCGAATTCAATCACCGAAACGAGATTTCGATAAGAAATACATGAATTCAATTCGTTGATCGACGATTCTGTTGTTCCAGTATCAAATCGATGAAACTTGATTCGAATCGTGATTTCGTAATGTTACAGGCTGAATTCGGACACTCTGCGTCGAATTCAATCACTGAAACGAGATTCCGATGAAAAATACATGAATTCCTTACGTTGATCAACGATTCTGTTATTCTATCATCAAATCGATGAAACTCGATTCGAATCGTGATTTCGTTGTGTTACGGGCTGAATCCAAACACTCTGCGTCGAATTCAATCACCGAAACGAGATTTTGATGAGAAATACATGAATTCATTTCGTTGATCGACGATTCTGTTATTCTAGTATGAAATCGATGAAACTTGATCCGAATCATGATTTCGTTGTGTTACAGGCTGAATTCGAACACTCTGCGTCGAATTCAATCACCGAAACGAGATTTCGATGAGAAATACATGAATTCATTTCGTTGATCGACGATTCTGTTATTCTAGTATGGAATCGATGAAACTTAATTTGAATCGTGATTTCGTTGTGTTACAGGCTGAATTCAGAAACTCTGCGTCGAATTTAATCACCGGAACGAGATTTCGATGAGAAATACATGAATTCATTTCGTTGATCGACGATTCTGTAATTCTAGTACGGAATCGATCAAACTTGATTCGAATCGTGATTTCGTTGTGTTACAGGCTGAATTCGAACACTCTGCGTCGAATTCAATCACCGAAACGAGATTTCAATGAGAAATACATGAATTCAATTCGTTGATCGACGATTCTGTTATTCTAGTATCAAATCGATGAAACTTGATTCGAATCGTGGTTTCGTAATGTTACAGGCTGAATTCGAACACTCTGCGTCGAATTCAATCACCGAAACGAGATTCCGATGAAAAATACATGAATTCCTTACGTTGATCAACGATTCTGTTATTCTATCATCAAATCGATGAAACTCGATTCGAATCGTGATTTCGTTGTGTTACAGGCTGAATCCAAACACTCTGCGTCGAATTCAATCACCGAAACGAGATTTTGATGAGAAATACATGAATTCATTTCGTTGATCGACGATTCTGTTATTCTAGTATGAACTCGATGAAACTTGATTCGAATCGTGATTTCGTTGTGTTACAGGCTGAATTCGAACACTCTGCGTCGAATTCAATCAACGAAACGAGATTTCGATGAGAAATACATGAATTCATTTCGTATATCGACGATTCTGTCATTCTAGTATCAAATCGATGAAACTTGATTCGAATCGTGATTTCGTAATGTTACAGAGTGAATTCGGACACTCTGCGTCGAATTCAATCACCGAAACAAGGTTTCAATGAGAAATACATGAATTCATTTCGTTGATCGACGATTCTGTTATTCTAGTATGGAATCGATGAAACTTGATTCAAATCGTGATTTCGTTGTGTGACAGGCTGAATTCGAACACTCTGCGTCGAATTTAATCACCGAAACGAGATTTCGATGAGAAATACATGAATTCATTTCGTTGATCGACGATTCTGTTATTCTAGTATGAAATCGATAAAACTTGATTCGAATCGTGATTTCGTTGTGTTACAGGCTGAATTCGAACACTCTGCGTCGAATTCAATCAACGAAACGAGATTTCGATAAGAAATACATGAATTCATTTCGTTGATCGACGATTCTGTTATTCTAGTATGGAATCGATCAAACTTGATTCGAATCGTGATTTCGTTGTGTTACAGGCTGAATTCGAACACTGCGTCGAATTCAATCAACGAAACGAGATTTCGATGAGAAATACATGAATTCATTTCGTATATCGACGATTCTGTTACTTTAGTATGGAATCGATGAAACTTGATTCGAATCGTGATTTCGTTGTGTTACAGGCTGAATTCGAACACTCTGCGTCGAATTCAATCACCGAAACGAGATTTCAATGAGAAATACATGAATTCAATTCGTTGATCGACGATTCTGTTATTCTAGTATCAAATCGATGAAACTTGATTCGAATCGTGGTTTTGTAATGTTACAGGCTGAATTCGAACACTCTGCGTCGAATTCAATCACCGAAACGAGATTCCGATGAGAAATACATGAATTCATTTCGTTGATCGACGATTCTGTTATTCCATCATCAAATCGATGAAACTTGATCCGAATCGTGATTTCGTTGTGTTACAGGCTGAATTCGAACACTCTGCGTCGAATTCAATCACCGAAACGAGATTTCGATGAGAAATACATGAATTCATTTCGTTGATCGACGATTCTGTTATTCTAGTATGGAATCGATGAAACTTGATTTGAATCGTGATTTCGTTGTGTTTCAGGCTGAATTCAAACACTCTGCGTCGAATTCAATCACCGAAACCAGATTTCGATGAGAAATACATGAATTCATTTCGTTGATCGACGATTCTGTTATTCTAGTATGAAATCGATGAAACTTGATTCAAATCGTGATTTCGTTGTGTTACAGGCTGAATTCGAACACTCTGCGTCGAATTTAATCACCGAAACGAGATTTCGATGAGAAATACATGAATTCATTTCGTTGATCGACGATTCTGTTATTCTAGTATCAAATCGATGAAACTTGATTCGAATCGTGGTTTCGTAATGTTACAGGCTGAATTCGAACACTCTGCGTCGAATTCAATCACCGAAACGAGATTCCGATGAAAAATACATGAATTCCTTACGTTGATCAACGATTCTGTTATTCTATCATCAAATCGATGAAACTCGATTCGAATCGTGATTTCGTTGTGTTACAGGCTGAATCCAAACACTCTGCGTCGAATTCAATCACCGAAACGAGATTTCAATGAGAAATACATGAATTCAATTCGTTGATCGACGATTCTGTTATTCTAGTATCAAATCGATGAAACTTGATTCGAATCGTGGTTTCGTAATGTTACAGGCTGAATTCGAACACTGCGTCGAATTCAATCACCGAAACGAGATTCTGATGAGAAATACATGAATTCATTTCGTTGATCGACGATTCTGTTACTCTATCATCAAATCGATGAAACTCAATTCGAATCGTGATTTCGTTGTGTTACAGGCTGAATTCGAACACTCTGCGTCGAATTCAATCACCGAAACGAGATTCCGATGAGAAATACATGAATTCATTTCGTTGATCGACGATTCTGTTATTCTATCATCAAATCGATGAAACTTGATCCGAATCGTGATTTCGTTGTGTTACAGGCTGAATTCGAACACTCTGCGTCGAATTCAATCACCGAAACGAGATTCCGATGAGAAATACATGAATTCATTTCGTTGATCGACGATTCTGTTATTCTATCATCAAATCGATGAAACTTGATCCGAATCGTGATTTCGTTGTGTTACAGGCTGAATTCGAACACTCTGCGTCGAATTCAATCACCGAAACGAGATTCCGATGAGAAATACATGAATTCATTTCGTTGATCGACGATTCTGTTATTCTAGTATGGAATCGATGAAACTTGATTCGAATCGTGGTTTCGTAATGTTACAGGCTGAATTCGAACACTCTGCGTCGAATTCAATCACCGAAACGAGATTTCGATAAGAAATACATGAATTCAATTCGTTGATCGACGATTCTGTTGTTCTAGTATCAAATCGATGCAACTTGATTCGAATCGTGATTTCGTAATGTTACAGGCTGAATTCGGACACTCTGCGTCGAATTCAATCACTGAAACGAGATTCCGATGAAAAATACATGAATTCCTTACATTGATCAACGATTCTGTTATTCTATCATCAAATCGATGAAACTCGATTCGAATCGTGATTTCGTTGTGTTACAGGCTGAATCCAAACACTCTGCGTCGAATTCAATCACCGAAACGAGATTTTGATGAGAAATACATGAATTCATTTCGTTGATCGACGATTCAGTTATTCCAGTATGAAATCGATGAAACTTGATTCGAATCGTGATTTCGTTGTGTTACAGGCTGAATTCGAACACTGCGTCGAATTCAATCAACGAAACGAGATTTCGATGAGAAATACATGAATTCATTTCGTATATCGACGATTCTGTTACTTTAGTATGGAATCGATGAAACTTGATTCGAATCGTGATTTCGTTGTGTTACAGGCTGAATTCGAACACTCTGCGTCGAATTCAATCACCGAAACGAGATTTCAATGAGAAATACATGAATTCAATTCGTTGATCGACGATTCTGTTATTCTAGTATCAAATCGATGAAACTTGATTCGAATCGTGGTTTCGTACTGTTACAGGCTGAATTCGAACACTCTGCGTCGAATTCAATCACCGAAACGAGATTCCGATGAGAAATACATGAATTCATTTCGTTGATCGACGATTCTGTTATTCCATCATCAAATCGATGAAACTTGATCCGAATCGTGATTTCGTTGTGTTACAGGCTGAATTCGAACACTCTGCGTCGAATTCAATCACCGAAACGAGATTTCGATGAGAAATACATGAATTCATTTCGTTGATCGACGATTCTGTTGTTCTAGTATGGAATCGATGAAACTTGATTTGAATCGTGATTTCGTTGTGTTTCAGGCTGAATTCAAACACTCTGCGTCGAATTCAATCACCGAAACCAGATTTCGATGAGAAATACATGAATTCATTTCGTTGATCGACGATTCTGTTATTCTAGTATGAAATCGATGAAACTTGATTCAAATCGTGATTTCGTTGTGTTACAGGCTGAATTCGAACACTCTGCGTCGAATTTAATCACCGAAACGAGATTTCGATGAGAAATACATGAATTCATTTCGTTGATCGACGATTCTGTTATTCTAGTATGAAATCGATAAAACTTGATTCGAATCGTGATTTCGTTTTGTTACAGGCTGAATTTGAACACTCTGCGGCGAATTCCATCACCGAAACGAGATTCCGATGAGAAATACATGAATTCATTTCGTTGATCGACGATTCTGTTATTCTAGTATCAAATCGATGAAACTTGATTTGAATCGTGATTTCGTAATGTTACAGGCTGAATTCGGACACTCTGCGTCGAATCCAATCACCGAAACCAGATTTCGATGAGAAATACATGAATTCAGTTCGTTGATCGACGATTCTGTTATTCTAGTATGAAATCGATGAAACTTGATTCGAATCGTGATTTCGTTGTGTTACAGGCTGAATTTAAACACTCTGCGTCGAATTCAATCACCGAAACGAGATTTTGATAAGAAATACATGAATTCATTTCGTATATCGACGATTCTGTTACTTTAGTATGGAATCGATGAAACTTGATTCGAATCGTGATTTCGTTGTGTTACAGGCTGAATTCGAACACTCTGCGTCGATTTCAATCACCGAAACGACATTTCAATGAGAAATACATGAATTCAATTCGTTGATCGACGATTCTGTTATTCTAGTATCAAATCGATGAAACTTGATTCGAATCGTGGTTTCGTAATGTTACAGGCTGAATTCGAACACTCTGCGTCGAATTCAATCACCGAAACGAGATTCCGATGAAAAATACATGAATTCCTTACGTTGATCAACGATTCTGTTATTCTATCATCAAATCGATGAAACTCGATTCGAATCGTGATTTCGTTGTGTTACAGGCTGAATCCAAACACTCTGCGTCGAATTCAATCACCGAAACGAGATTTTGATGAGAAATACATGAATTCATTTCGTTGATCGACGATTCTGTTACTTTAGTATGGAATCGATGAAACTTGATTCGAATCGTGATTTCGTTGTGTTACAGGCTGAATTCGAACACTCTGCGTCGAATTCAATCACCGAAACGAGATTTCAATGAGAAATACATGAATTCAATTCGTTGATCGACGATTCTGTTATTCTAGTATCAAATCGATGAAACTTGATTCGAATTGTGGTTTCGTACTGTTACAGGCTGAATTCGAACACTCTGCGTCGAATTCAATCACCGAAACGAGATTCCGATGAGAAATACATGAATTCATTTCGTTGATCGACGATTCTGTTATTCCATCATCAAATCGATGAAACTTGATCCGAATCGTGATTTCGTTGTGTTACAGGCTGAATTCGAACACTCTGCGTCGAATTCAATCACCGAAACGAGATTTCGATGAGAAATACATGAATTCATTTCGTTGATCGACGATTCTGTTGTTCTAGTATGGAATCGATGAAACTTGATTTGAATCGTGATTTCGTTGTGTTTCAGGCTGAATTCAAACACTCTGCGTCGAATTCAATCACCGAAACCAGATTTCGATGAGAAATACATGAATTCATTTCGTTGATCGACGATTCTGTTATTCTAGTATGAAATCGATGAAACTTGATTCAAATCGTGATTTCGTTGTGTTACAGGCTGAATTCGAACACTCTGCGTCGAATTCAATCACCGAAACGAGATTTCAATGAGAAATACATGAATTCAATTCGTTGATCGACGATTCTGTTATTCTAGTATCAAATCGATGAAACTTGATTCGAATCGTGGTTTCGTAATGTTACAGGCTGAATTCGAACACTCTGCGTCGAATTCAATCACCGAAACGAGATTCCGATGAAAAATACATGAATTCCTTACGTTGATCAACGATTCTGTTATTCTATCATCAAATCGATGAAACTCGATTCGAATCGTGATTTCGTTGTGTTACAGGCTGAATCCAAACACTCTGCGTCGAATTCAATCACCGAAACGAGATTTTGATGAGAAATACATGAATTCATTTCGTTGATCGACGATTCTGTTATTCTAGTATGAACTCGATGAAACTTGATTCGAATCGTGATTTCGTTGTGTTACAGGCTGAATTCGAACACTCTGCGTCGAATTCAATCAACGAAACGAGATTTCGATGAGAAATACATGAATTCATTTCGTATATCGACGATTCTGTCATTCTAGTATCAAATCGATGAAACTTGATTCGAATCGTGATTTCGTAATGTTACAGAGTGAATTCGGACACTCTGCGTCGAATTCAATCACCGAAACGAGGTTTCAATGAGAAATACATGAATTCATTTCGTTGATCGACGATTCTGTTATTCTAGTATGGAATCGATGAAACTTGATTCAAATCGTGATTTCGTTGTGTGACAGGCTGAATTCGAACACTCTGCGTCGAATTTAATCACCGAAACGAGATTTCGATGAGAAATACATGAATTCATTTCGTTGATCGACGATTCTGTTATTCTAGTATGAAATCGATAAAACTTGATTCGAATCGTGATTTCGTTGTGTTACAGGCTGAATTCGAACACTCTGCGTCGAATTCAATCAACGAAACGAGATTTCGATAAGAAATACATGAATTCATTTCGTTGATCGACGATTCTGTTATTCTAGTATGGAATCGATCAAACTTGATTCGAATCGTGATTTCGTTGTGTTACAGGCTGAATTCGAACACTGCGTCGAATTCAATCAACGAAACGAGATTTCGATGAGAAATACATGAATTCATTTCGTATATCGACGATTCTGTTACTTTAGTATGGAATCGATGAAACTTGATTCGAATCGTGATTTCGTTGTGTTACAGGCTGAATTCGAACACTCTGCGTCGAATTCAATCACCGAAACGAGATTTCAATGAGAAATACATGAATTCAATTCGTTGATCGACGATTCTGTTATTCTAGTATCAAATCGATGAAACTTGATTCGAATCGTGGTTTTGTAATGTTACAGGCTGAATTCGAACACTCTGCGTCGAATTCAATCACCGAAACGAGATTCCGATGAGAAATACATGAATTCATTTCGTTGATCGACGATTCTGTTATTCCATCATCAAATCGATGAAACTTGATCCGAATCGTGATTTCGTTGTGTTACAGGCTGAATTCGAACACTCTGCGTCGAATTCAATCACCGAAACGAGATTTCGATGAGAAATACATGAATTCATTTCGTTGATCGACGATTCTGTTATTCTAGTATGGAATCGATGAAACTTGATTTGAATCGTGATTTCGTTGTGTTTCAGGCTGAATTCAAACACTCTGCGTCGAATTCAATCACCGAAACCAGATTTCGATGAGAAATACATGAATTCATTTCGTTGATCGACGATTCTGTTATTCTAGTATGAAATCGATGAAACTTGATTCAAATCGTGATTTCGTTGTGTTACAGGCTGAATTCGAACACTCTGCGTCGAATTTAATCACCGAAACGAGATTTCGATGAGAAATACATGAATTCATTTCGTTGATCGACGATTCTGTTATTCTAGTATCAAATCGATGAAACTTGATTCGAATCGTGGTTTCGTAATGTTACAGGCTGAATTCGAACACTCTGCGTCGAATTCAATCACCGAAACGAGATTCCGATGAAAAATACATGAATTCCTTACGTTGATCAACGATTCTGTTATTCTATCATCAAATCGATGAAACTCGATTCGAATCGTGATTTCGTTGTGTTACAGGCTGAATCCAAACACTCTGCGTCGAATTCAATCACCGAAACGAGATTTCAATGAGAAATACATGAATTCAATTCGTTGATCGACGATTCTGTTATTCTAGTATCAAATCGATGAAACTTGATTCGAATCGTGGTTTCGTAATGTTACAGGCTGAATTCGAACACTGCGTCGAATTCAATCACCGAAACGAGATTCTGATGAGAAATACATGAATTCATTTCGTTGATCGACGATTCTGTTATTCTATCATCAAATCGATGAAACTCAATTCGAATCGTGATTTCGTTGTGTTACAGGCTGAATTCGAACACTCTGCGTCGAATTCAATCACCGAAACGAGATTCCGATGAGAAATACATGAATTCATTTCGTTGATCGACGATTCTGTTATTCTATCATCAAATCGATGAAACTTGATCCGAATCGTGATTTCGTTGTGTTACAGGCTGAATTCGAACACTCTGCGTCGAATTCAATCACCGAAACGAGATTCCGATGAGAAATACATGAATTCATTTCGTTGATCGACGATTCTGTTATTCTAGTATGGAATCGATGAAACTTGATTCGAATCGTGGTTTCGTAATGTTACAGGCTGAATTCGAACACTCTGCGTCGAATTCAATCACCGAAACGAGATTTCGATAAGAAATACATGAATTCAATTCGTTGATCGACGATTCTGTTGTTCTAGTATCAAATCGATGCAACTTGATTCGAATCGTGATTTCGTAATGTTACAGGCTGAATTCGGACACTCTGCGTCGAATTCAATCACTGAAACGAGATTCCGATGAAAAATACATGAATTCCTTACATTGATCAACGATTCTGTTATTCTATCATCAAATCGATGAAACTCGATTCGAATCGTGATTTCGTTGTGTTACAGGCTGAATCCAAACACTCTGCGTCGAATTCAATCACCGAAACGAGATTTTGATGAGAAATACATGAATTCATTTCGTTGATCGACGATTCAGTTATTCCAGTATGAAATCGATGAAACTTGATTCGAATCGTGATTTCGTTGTGTTACAGGCTGAATTCGAACACTGCGTCGAATTCAATCAACGAAACGAGATTTCGATGAGAAATACATGAATTCATTTCGTATATCGACGATTCTGTTACTTTAGTATGGAATCGATGAAACTTGATTCGAATCGTGATTTCGTTGTGTTACAGGCTGAATTCGAACACTCTGCGTCGAATTCAATCACCGAAACGAGATTTCAATGAGAAATACATGAATTCAATTCGTTGATCGACGATTCTGTTATTCTAGTATCAAATCGATGAAACTTGATTCGAATCGTGGTTTCGTACTGTTACAGGCTGAATTCGAACACTCTGCGTCGAATTCAATCACCGAAACGAGATTCCGATGAGAAATACATGAATTCATTTCGTTGATCGACGATTCTGTTATTCCATCATCAAATCGATGAAACTTGATCCGAATCGTGATTTCGTTGTGTTACAGGCTGAATTCGAACACTCTGCGTCGAATTCAATCACCGAAACGAGATTTCGATGAGAAATACATGAATTCATTTCGTTGATCGACGATTCTGTTGTTCTAGTATGGAATCGATGAAACTTGATTTGAATCGTGATTTCGTTGTGTTTCAGGCTGAATTCAAACACTCTGCGTCGAATTCAATCACCGAAACCAGATTTCGATGAGAAATACATGAATTCATTTCGTTGATCGACGATTCTGTTATTCTAGTATGAAATCGATAAAACTTGATTCGAATCGTGATTTCGTTTTGTTACAGGCTGAATTTGAACACTCTGCGGCAAATTCCATCACCGAAACGAGATTCCGATGAGAAATACATGAATTCATTTCGTTGATCGACGATTCTGTTATTCTAGTATCAAATCGATGAAACTTGATTTGAATCGTGATTTCGTAATGTTACAGGCTGAATTCGGACACTCTGCGTCGAATCCAATCACCGAAACCAGATTTCGATGAGAAATACATGAATTCAGTTCGTTGATCGACGATTCTGTTATTCTAGTATGAAATCGATGAAACTTGATTCGAATCGTGATTTCGTTGTGTTACAGGCTGAATTTAAACACTCTGCGTCGAATTCAATCACCGAAACGAGATTTTGATAAGAAATACATGAATTCATTTCGTATATCGACGATTCTGTTACTTTAGTATGGAATCGATGAAACTTGATTCGAATCGTGATTTCGTTGTGTTACAGGCTGAATTCGAACACTCTGCGTCGATTTCAATCACCGAAACGACATTTCAATGAGAAATACATGAATTCAATTCGTTGATCGACGATTCTGTTATTCTAGTATCAAATCGATGAAACTTGATTCGAATCGTGGTTTCGTAATGTTACAGGCTGAATTCGAACACTCTGCGTCGAATTCAATCACCGAAACGAGATTCCGATGAAAAATACATGAATTCCTTACGTTGATCAACGATTCTGTTATTCTATCATCAAATCGATGAAACTCGATTCGAATCGTGATTTCGTTGTGTTACAGGCTGAATCCAAACACTCTGCGTCGAATTCAATCACCGAAACGAGATTTTGATGAGAAATACATGAATTCATTTCGTTGATCGACGATTCTGTTACTTTAGTATGGAATCGATGAAACTTGATTCGAATCGTGATTTCGTTGTGTTACAGGCTGAATTCGAACACTCTGCGTCGAATTCAATCACCGAAACGAGATTTCAATGAGAAATACATGAATTCAATTCGTTGATCGACGATTCTGTTATTCTAGTATCAAATCGATGAAACTTGATTCGAATTGTGGTTTCGTACTGTTACAGGCTGAATTCGAACACTCTGCGTCGAATTCAATCACCGAAACGAGATTCCGATGAGAAATACATGAATTCATTTCGTTGATCGACGATTCTGTTATTCCATCATCAAATCGATGAAACTTGATCCGAATCGTGATTTCGTTGTGTTACAGGCTGAATTCGAACACTCTGCGTCGAATTCAATCACCGAAACGAGATTTCGATGAGAAATACATGAATTCATTTCGTTGATCGACGATTCTGTTGTTCTAGTATGGAATCGATGAAACTTGATTTGAATCGTGATTTCGTTGTGTTTCAGGCTGAATTCAAACACTCTGCGTCGAATTCAATCACCGAAACCAGATTTCGATGAGAAATACATGAATTCATTTCGTTGATCGACGATTCTGTTATTCTAGTATGAAATCGATAAAACTTGATTCGAATCGTGATTTCGTTTTGTTACAGGCTGAATTTGAACACTCTGCGGCAAATTCCATCACCGAAACGAGATTCCGATGAGAAATACATGAATTCATTTCGTTGATCGACGATTCTGTTATTCTAGTATCAAATCGATGAAACTTGATTTGAATCGTGATTTCGTAATGTTACAGGCTGAATTCGGACACTCTGCGTCGAATCCAATCACCGAAACCAGATTTCGATGAGAAATACATGAATTCAGTTCGTTGATCGACGATTCTGTTATTCTAGTATGAAATCGATGAAACTTGATTCGAATCGTGATTTCGTTGTGTTACAGGCTGAATTTAAACACTCTGCGTCGAATTCAATCACCGAAACGAGATTTTGATAAGAAATACATGAATTCATTTCGTATATCGACGATTCTGTTACTTTAGTATGGAATCGATGAAACTTGATTCGAATCGTGATTTCGTTGTGTTACAGGCTGAATTCGAACACTCTGCGTCGATTTCAATCACCGAAACGACATTTCAATGAGAAATACATGAATTCAATTCGTTGATCGACGATTCTGTTATTCTAGTATCAAATCGATGAAACTTGATTCGAATCGTGGTTTCGTAATGTTACAGGCTGAATTCGAACACTCTGCGTCGAATTCAATCACCGAAACGAGATTCCGATGAAAAATACATGAATTCCTTACGTTGATCAACGATTCTGTTATTCTATCATCAAATCGATGAAACTCGATTCGAATCGTGATTTCGTTGTGTTACAGGCTGAATCCAAACACTCTGCGTCGAATTCAATCACCGAAACGAGATTTTGATGAGAAATACATGAATTCATTTCGTTGATCGACGATTCTGTTACTTTAGTATGGAATCGATGAAACTTGATTCGAATCGTGATTTCGTTGTGTTACAGGCTGAATTCGAACACTCTGCGTCGAATTCAATCACCGAAACGAGATTTCAATGAGAAATACATGAATTCAATTCGTTGATCGACGATTCTGTTATTCTAGTATCAAATCGATGAAACTTGATTCGAATTGTGGTTTCGTACTGTTACAGGCTGAATTCGAACACTCTGCGTCGAATTCAATCACCGAAACGAGATTCCGATGAGAAATACATGAATTCATTTCGTTGATCGACGATTCTGTTATTCCATCATCAAATCGATGAAACTTGATCCGAATCGTGATTTCGTTGTGTTACAGGCTGAATTCGAACACTCTGCGTCGAATTCAATCACCGAAACGAGATTTCGATGAGAAATACATGAATTCATTTCGTTGATCGACGATTCTGTTGTTCTAGTATGGAATCGATGAAACTTGATTTGAATCGTGATTTCGTTGTGTTTCAGGCTGAATTCAAACACTCTGCGTCGAATTCAATCACCGAAACCAGATTTCGATGAGAAATACATGAATTCATTTCGTTGATCGACGATTCTGTTATTCTAGTATGAAATCGATGAAACTTGATTCAAATCGTGATTTCGTTGTGTTACAGGCTGAATTCGAACACTCTGCGTCGAATTTAATCACCGAAACGAGATTTCGATGAGAAATACATGAATTCATTTCGTTGATCGACGATTCTGTTATTCTAGTATGAAATCGATAAAACTTGATTCGAATCGTGATTTCGTTTTGTTACAGGCTGAATTTGAACACTCTGCGGCAAATTCCATCACCGAAACGAGATTCCGATGAGAAATACATGAATTCATTTCGTTGATCGACGATTCTGTTATTCTAGTATCAAATCGATGAAACTTGATTTGAATCGTGATTTCGTAATGTTACAGGCTGAATTCGGACACTCTGCGTCGAATCCAATCACCGAAACCAGATTTCGATGAGAAATACATGAATTCAGTTCGTTGATCGACGATTCTGTTATTCTAGTATGAAATCGATGAAACTTGATTCGAATCGTGATTTCGTTGTGTTACAGGCTGAATTTAAACACTCTGCGTCGAATTCAATCACCGAAACGAGATTTTGATAAGAAATACATGAATTCATTTCGTTGATCGACGATTCTGTTATTCTATCATCAAATCGATGAAACTCAATTCGAATCGTGATTTCGTTGTGTTACAGGCTGAATTCGAACACTCTGCGTCGAATTCAATCACCGAAACGAGATTCCGATGAGAAATACATGAATTCATTTCGTTGAGCGACGATTCTGTTATTCTATCATCAAATCGATGAAACTTGATCCGAATCGTGATTTCGTTGTGTTACAGGCTGAATTCGAACACTCTGCGTCGAATTCAATCACCGAAACGAGATTCCGATGAGAAATACATGAATTCATTTCGTTGATCGACGATTCTGTTATTCTAGTATGGAATCGATGAAACTTGATTCGAATCGTGGTTTCGTAATGTTACAGGCTGAATTCGAACACTCTGCGTCGAATTCAATCACCGAAACGAGATTTCGATAAGAAATACATGAATTCAATTCGTTGATCGACGATTCTGTTGTTCTAGTATCAAATCGATGAAACTTGATTCGAATCGTGATTTCGTAATGTTACAGGCTGAATTCGGACACTCTGCGTCGAATTCAATCACTGAAACGAGATTCCGATGAAAAATACATGAATTCCTTACGTTGATCAACGATTCTGTTATTCTATCATCAAATCGATGAAACTCGATTCGAATCGTGATTTCGTTGTGTTACAGGCTGAATCCAAACACTCTGCGTCGAATTCAATCACCGAAACGAGATTTTGATGAGAAATACATGAATTCATTTCGTTGATCGACGATTCAGTTATTCTAGTATGAAATCGATGAAACTTGATTCGAATCGTGATTTCGTTGTGTTACAGGCTGAATTCGAACACTGCGTCGAATTCAATCAACGAAACGAGATTTCGATGAGAAATACATGAATTCATTTCGTATATCGACGATTCTGTTACTTTAGTATGGAATCGATGAAACTTGATTCGAATCGTGATTTCGTTGTGTTACAGGCTGAATTCGAACACTCTGCGTCGAATTCAATCACCGAAACGAGATTTCAATGAGAAATACATGAATTCAATTCGTTGATCGACGATTCTGTTATTCTAGTATCAAATCGATGAAACTTGATTCGAATCGTGGTTTCGTACTGTTACAGGCTGAATTCGAACACTCTGCGTCGAATTCAATCACCGAAACGAGATTCCGATGAGAAATACATGAATTCATTTCGTTGATCGACGATTCTGTTATTCCATCATCAAATCGATGAAACTTGATCCGAATCGTGATTTCGTTGTGTTACAGGCTGAATTCGAACACTCTGCGTCGAATTCAATCACCGAAACGAGATTTCGATGAGAAATACATGAATTCATTTCGTTGATCGACGATTCTGTTATTCTAGTATGGAATCGATGAAACTTGATTTGAATCGTGATTTCGTTGTGTTTCAGGCTGAATTCAAACACTCTGCGTCGAATTCAATCACCGAAACCAGATTTCGATGAGAAATACATGAATTCATTTCGTTGATCGACGATTCTGTTATTCTAGTATGAAATCGATGAAACTTGATTCAAATCGTGATTTCGTTGTGTTACAGGCTGAATTCGAACACTCTGCGTCGAATTTAATCACCGAAACGAGATTTCGATGAGAAATACATGAATTCATTTCGTTGATCGACGATTCTGTTATTCTAGTATGAAATCGATAAAACTTGATTCGAATCGTGATTTCGTTTTGTTACAGGCTGAATTTGAACACTCTGCGGCAAATTCCATCACCGAAACGAGATTCCGATGAGAAATACATGAATTCATTTCGTTGATCGACGATTCTGTTATTCTAGTATCAAATCGATGAAACTTGATTTGAATCGTGATTTCGTAATGTTACAGGCTGAATTCGGACACTCTGCGTCGAATCCAATCACCGAAACCAGATTTCGATGAGAAATACATGAATTCAGTTCGTTGATCGACGATTCTGTTATTCTAGTATGAAATCGATGAAACTTGATTCGAATCGTGATTTCGTTGTGTTACAGGCTGAATTTAAACACTCTGCGTCGAATTCAATCACCGAAACGAGATTTTGATAAGAAATACATGAATTCATTTCGTATATCGACGATTCTGTTACTTTAGTATGGAATCGATGAAACTTGATTCGAATCGTGATTTCGTTGTGTTACAGGCTGAATTCGAACACTCTGCGTCGATTTCAATCACCGAAACGACATTTCAATGAGAAATACATGAATTCAATTCGTTGATCGACGATTCTGTTATTCTAGTATCAAATCGATGAAACTTGATTCGAATCGTGGTTTCGTAATGTTACAGGCTGAATTCGAACACTCTGCGTCGAATTCAATCACCGAAACGAGATTCCGATGAAAAATACATGAATTCCTTACGTTGATCAACGATTCTGTTATTCTATCATCAAATCGATGAAACTCGATTCGAATCGTGATTTCGTTGTGTTACAGGCTGAATCCAAACACTCTGCGTCGAATTCAATCACCGAAACGAGATTTTGATGAGAAATACATGAATTCATTTCGTTGATCGACGATTCTGTTATTCTAGTATGAACTCGATGAAACTTGATTCGAATCGTGATTTCGTTGTGTTACAGGCTGAATTCGAACACTCTGCGTCGAATTCGATCAACGAAACGAGATTTCGATGAGAAATACATGAATTCATTTCGTATATCGACGATTCTGTCATTCTAGTATCAAATCGATGAAACTTGATTCGAATCGTGATTTCGTAATGTTACAGAGTGAATTCGGACACTCTGCGTCGAATTCAATCACCGAAACGAGGTTTCAATGAGAAATACATGAATTCATTTCGTTGATCGACGATTCTGTTATTCTAGTATGGAATCGATGAAACTTGATTCAAATCGTGATTACGTTGTGTTACAGGCTGAATTCGAACACTCTGCGTCGAATTTAATCACCGAAACGAGATTCCGATGAGAAATACATGAATTCATTTCGTTGATCGACGATTCTGTTATTCTAGTATCAAATCGATGAAACTTGATTTGAATCGTGATTTCGTAATGTTACAGGCTGAATTCGGACACTCTGCGTCGAATCCAATCACCGAAACCAGATTTCGATGAGAAATACATGAATTCAGTTCGTTGATCGACGATTCTGTTATTCTAGTATGAAATCGATGAAACTTGATTCGAATCGTGATTTCGTTGTGTTACAGGCTGAATTTAAACACTCTGCGTCGAATTCAATCACCGAAACGAGATTTTGATAAGAAATACATGAATTCATTTCGTTGATCGACGATTCTGTTATTCTATCATCAAATCGATGAAACTCAATTCGAATCGTGATTTCGTTGTGTTACAGGCTGAATTCGAACACTCTGCGTCGAATTCAATCACCGAAACGAGATTCCGATGAGAAATACATGAATTCATTTCGTTGAGCGACGATTCTGTTATTCTATCATCAAATCGATGAAACTTGATCCGAATCGTGATTTCGTTGTGTTACAGGCTGAATTCGAACACTCTGCGTCGAATTCAATCACCGAAACGAGATTCCGATGAGAAATACATGAATTCATTTCGTTGATCGACGATTCTGTTATTCTAGTATGGAATCGATGAAACTTGATTCGAATCGTGGTTTCGTAATGTTACAGGCTGAATTCGAACACTCTGCGTCGAATTCAATCACCGAAACGAGATTTCGATAAGAAATACATGAATTCAATTCGTTGATCGACGATTCTGTTGTTCTAGTATCAAATCGATGAAACTTGATTCGAATCGTGATTTCGTAATGTTACAGGCTGAATTCGGACACTCTGCGTCGAATTCAATCACTGAAACGAGATTCCGATGAAAAATACATGAATTCCTTACGTTGATCAACGATTCTGTTATTCTATCATCAAATCGATGAAACTCGATTCGAATCGTGATTTCGTTGTGTTACAGGCTGAATCCAAACACTCTGCGTCGAATTCAATCACCGAAACGAGATTTTGATGAGAAATACATGAATTCATTTCGTTGATCGACGATTCAGTTATTCTAGTATGAAATCGATGAAACTTGATTCGAATCGTGATTTCGTTGTGTTACAGGCTGAATTCGAACACTGCGTCGAATTCAATCAACGAAACGAGATTTCGATGAGAAATACATGAATTCATTTCGTATATCGACGATTCTGTTACTTTAGTATGGAATCGATGAAACTTGATTCGAATCGTGATTTCGTTGTGTTACAGGCTGAATTCGAACACTCTGCGTCGAATTTAATCACCGAAACGAGATTTCGATGAGAAATACATGAATTCATTTCGTTGATCGACGATTCTGTTATTCTAGTATCAAATCGATGAAACTTGATTCGAATCGTGGTTTCGTAATGTTACAGGCTGAATTCGAACACTCTGCGTCGAATTCAATCACCGAAACGAGATTCCGATGAAAAATACATGAATTCCTTACGTTGATCAACGATTCTGTTATTCTATCATCAAATCGATGAAACTCGATTCGAATCGTGATTTCGTTGTGTTACAGGCTGAATCCAAACACTCTGCGTCGAATTCAATCACCGAAACGAGATTTCAATGAGAAATACATGAATTCAATTCGTTGATCGACGATTCTGTTATTCTAGTATCAAATCGATGAAACTTGATTCGAATCGTGGTTTCGTAATGTTACAGGCTGAATTCGAACACTGCGTCGAATTCAATCACCGAAACGAGATTCTGATGAGAAATACATGAATTCATTTCGTTGATCGACGATTCTGTTATTCTATCATCAAATCGATGAAACTCAATTCGAATCGTGATTTCGTTGTGTTACAGGCTGATTTCGAACACTCTGCGTCGAATTCAATCACCGAAACGAGATTCCGATGAGAAATACATGAATTCATTTCGTTGATCGACGATTCTGTTATTCTATCATCAAATCGATGAAACTTGATCCGAATCGTGATTTCGTTGTGTTACAGGCTGAATTCGAACACTCTGCGTCGAATTCAATCACCGAAACGAGATTCCGATGAGAAATACATGAATTCATTTCGTTGATCGACGATTCTGTTATTCTAGTATGGAATCGATGAAACTTGATTCGAATCGTGGTTTCGTAATGTTACAGGCTGAATTCGAACACTCTGCGTCGAATTCAATCACCGAAACGAGATTTCGATAAGAAATACATGAATTCAATTCGTTGATCGACGATTCTGTTGTTCTAGTATCAAATCGATGCAACTTGATTCGAATCGTGATTTCGTAATGTTACAGGCTGAATTCGGACACTCTGCGTCGAATTCAATCACTGAAACGAGATTCCGATGAAAAATACATGAATTCCTTACATTGATCAACGATTCTGTTATTCTATCATCAAATCGATGAAACTCGATTCGAATCGTGATTTCGTTGTGTTACAGGCTGAATCCAAACACTCTGCGTCGAATTCAATCACCGAAACGAGATTTTGATGAGAAATACATGAATTCATTTCGTTGATCGACGATTCAGTTATTCCAGTATGAAATCGATGAAACTTGATTCGAATCGTGATTTCGTTGTGTTACAGGCTGAATTCGAACACTGCGTCGAATTCAATCAACGAAACGAGATTTCGATGAGAAATACATGAATTCATTTCGTATATCGACGATTCTGTTACTTTAGTATGGAATCGATGAAACTTGATTCGAATCGTGATTTCGTTGTGTTACAGGCTGAATTCGAACACTCTGCGTCGAATTCAATCACCGAAACGAGATTTCAATGAGAAATACATGAATTCAATTCGTTGATCGACGATTCTGTTATTCTAGTATCAAATCGATGAAACTTGATTCGAATCGTGGTTTCGTACTGTTACAGGCTGAATTCGAACACTCTGCGTCGAATTCAATCACCGAAACGAGATTCCGATGAGAAATACATGAATTCATTTCGTTGATCGACGATTCTGTTATTCCATCATCAAATCGATGAAACTTGATCCGAATCGTGATTTCGTTGTGTTACAGGCTGAATTCGAACACTCTGCGTCGAATTCAATCACCGAAACGAGATTTCGATGAGAAATACATGAATTCATTTCGTTGATCGACGATTCTGTTGTTCTAGTATGGAATCGATGAAACTTGATTTGAATCGTGATTTCGTTGTGTTTCAGGCTGAATTCAAACACTCTGCGTCGAATTCAATCACCGAAACCAGATTTCGATGAGAAATACATGAATTCATTTCGTTGATCGACGATTCTGTTATTCTAGTATGAAATCGATGAAACTTGATTCAAATCGTGATTTCGTTGTGTTACAGGCTGAATTCGAACACTCTGCGTCGAATTTAATCACCGAAACGAGATTTCGATGAGAAATACATGAATTCATTTCGTTGATCGACGATTCTGTTATTCTAGTATGAAATCGATAAAACTTGATTCGAATCGTGATTTCGTTTTGTTACAGGCTGAATTTGAACACTCTGCGGCAAATTCCATCACCGAAACGAGATTCCGATGAGAAATACATGAATTCATTTCGTTGATCGACGATTCTGTTATTCTAGTATCAAATCGATGAAACTTGATTTGAATCGTGATTTCGTAATGTTACAGGCTGAATTCGGACACTCTGCGTCGAATCCAATCACCGAAACCAGATTTCGATGAGAAATACATGAATTCAGTTCGTTGATCGACGATTCTGTTATTCTAGTATGAAATCGATGAAACTTGATTCGAATCGTGATTTCGTTGTGTTACAGGCTGAATTTAAACACTCTGCGTCGAATTCAATCACCGAAACGAGATTTTGATAAGAAATACATGAATTCATTTCGTATATCGACGATTCTGTTACTTTAGTATGGAATCGATGAAACTTGATTCGAATCGTGATTTCGTTGTGTTACAGGCTGAATTCGAACACTCTGCGTCGATTTCAATCACCGAAACGACATTTCAATGAGAAATACATGAATTCAATTCGTTGATCGACGATTCTGTTATTCTAGTATCAAATCGATGAAACTTGATTCGAATCGTGGTTTCGTAATGTTACAGGCTGAATTCGAACACTCTGCGTCGAATTCAATCACCGAAACGAGATTCCGATGAAAAATACATGAATTCCTTACGTTGATCAACGATTCTGTTATTCTATCATCAAATCGATGAAACTCGATTCGAATCGTGATTTCGTTGTGTTACAGGCTGAATCCAAACACTCTGCGTCGAATTCAATCACCGAAACGAGATTTTGATGAGAAATACATGAATTCATTTCGTTGATCGACGATTCTGTTACTTTAGTATGGAATCGATGAAACTTGATTCGAATCGTGATTTCGTTGTGTTACAGGCTGAATTCGAACACTCTGCGTCGAATTCAATCACCGAAACGAGATTTCAATGAGAAATACATGAATTCAATTCGTTGATCGACGATTCTGTTATTCTAGTATCAAATCGATGAAACTTGATTCGAATTGTGGTTTCGTACTGTTACAGGCTGAATTCGAACACTCTGCGTCGAATTCAATCACCGAAACGAGATTCCGATGAGAAATACATGAATTCATTTCGTTGATCGACGATTCTGTTATTCCATCATCAAATCGATGAAACTTGATCCGAATCGTGATTTCGTTGTGTTACAGGCTGAATTCGAACACTCTGCGTCGAATTCAATCACCGAAACGAGATTTCGATGAGAAATACATGAATTCATTTTGTTGATCGACGATTCTGTTGTTCTAGTATGGAATCGATGAAACTTGATTTGAATCGTGATTTCGTTGTGTTTCAGGCTGAATTCAAACACT
Organism: Ametastegia equiseti; assembly: GCA_963989295.1. Taxonomy (NCBI): domain Eukaryota; kingdom Metazoa; phylum Arthropoda; class Insecta; order Hymenoptera; family Tenthredinidae; genus Ametastegia; species Ametastegia equiseti. Next base: position 27,976,351 of record OZ022389.1, read on the forward strand.
CTGCGTCGAATTCAATCACCGAAACCAGATTTCGATGAGAAATACATGAATTCATTTCGTTGATCGACGATTCTGTTATTCTAGTATGAAATCGATGAAACTTGATTCAAATCGTGATTTCGTTGTGTTACAGGCTGAATTCGAACACTCTGCGTCGAATTTAATCACCGAAACGAGATTTCGATGAGAAATACATGAATTCATTTCGTTGATCGACGATTCTGTTATTCTAGTATGAAATCGATAAAACTTGATTCGAATCGTGATTTCGTTTTGTTACAGGCTGAATTTGAACACTCTGCGGCAAATTCCATCACCGAAACGAGATTCCGATGAGAAATACATGAATTCATTTCGTTGATCGACGATTCTGTTATTCTAGTATCAAATCGATGAAACTTGATTTGAATCGTGATTTCGTAATGTTACAGGCTGAATTCGGACACTCTGCGTCGAATCCAATCACCGAAACCAGATTTCGATGAGAAATACATGAATTCAGTTCGTTGATCGACGATTCTGTTATTCTAGTATGAAATCGATGAAACTTGATTCGAATCGTGATTTCGTTGTGTTACAGGCTGAATTTAAACACTCTGCGTCGAATTCAATCACCGAAACGAGATTTTGATAAGAAATACATGAATTCATTTCGTTGATCGACGATTCTGTTATTCTATCATCAAATCGATGAAACTCAATTCGAATCGTGATTTCGTTGTGTTACAGGCTGAATTCGAACACTCTGCGTCGAATTCAATCACCGAAACGAGATTCCGATGAGAAATACATGAATTCATTTCGTTGAGCGACGATTCTGTTATTCTATCATCAAATCGATGAAACTTGATCCGAATCGTGATTTCGTTGTGTTACAGGCTGAATTCGAACACTCTGCGTCGAATTCAATCACCGAAACGAGATTCCGATGAGAAATACATGAATTCATTTCGTTGATCGACGATTCTGTTATTCTAGTATGGAATCGATGAAACTTGATTCGAATCGTGGTTTCGTAATGTTACAGGCTGAATTCGAACACTCTGCGTCGAATTCAATCACCGAAACGAGATTTCGATAAGAAATACATGAATTCAATTCGTTGATCGACGATTCTGTTGTTCTAGTATCAAATCGATGAAACTTGATTCGAATCGTGATTTCGTAATGTTACAGGCTGAATTCGGACACTCTGCGTCGAATTCAATCACTGAAACGAGATTCCGATGAAAAATACATGAATTCCTTACGTTGATCAACGATTCTGTTATTCTATCATCAAATCGATGAAACTCGATTCGAATCGTGATTTCGTTGTGTTACAGGCTGAATCCAAACACTCTGCGTCGAATTCAATCACCGAAACGAGATTTTGATGAGAAATACATGAATTCATTTCGTTGATCGACGATTCAGTTATTCTAGTATGAAATCGATGAAACTTGATTCGAATCGTGATTTCGTTGTGTTACAGGCTGAATTCGAACACTGCGTCGAATTCAATCAACGAAACGAGATTTCGATGAGAAATACATGAATTCATTTCGTATATCGACGATTCTGTTACTTTAGTATGGAATCGATGAAACTTGATTCGAATCGTGATTTCGTTGTGTTACAGGCTGAATTCGAACACTCTGCGTCGAATTCAATCACCGAAACGAGATTTCAATGAGAAATACATGAATTCAATTCGTTGATCGACGATTCTGTTATTCTAGTATCAAATCGATGAAACTTGATTCGAATCGTGGTTTCGTACTGTTACAGGCTGAATTCGAACACTCTGCGTCGAATTCAATCACCGAAACGAGATTCCGATGAGAAATACATGAATTCATTTCGTTGATCGACGATTCTGTTATTCCATCATCAAATCGATGAAACTTGATCCGAATCGTGATTTCGTTGTGTTACAGGCTGAATTCGAACACTCTGCGTCGAATTCAATCACCGAAACGAGATTTCGATGAGAAATACATGAATTCATTTCGTTGATCGACGATTCTGTTGTTCTAGTATGGAATCGATGAAACTTGATTTGAATCGTGATTTCGTTGTGTTTCAGGCTGAATTCAAACACTCTGCGTCGAATTCAATCACCGAAACCAGATTTCGATGAGAAATACATGAATTCATTTCGTATATCGACGATTCTGTCATTCTAGTATCAAATCGATGAAACTTGATTCGAATCGTGATTTCGTAATGTTACAGAGTGAATTCGGACACTCTGCGTCGAATTCAATCACCGAAACGAGGTTTCAATGAGAAATACATGAATTCATTTCGTTGATCGACGATTCTGTTATTCTAGTATGGAATCGATGAAACTTGATTCAAATCGTGATTACGTTGTGTTACAGGCTGAATTCGAACACTCTGCGTCGAATTTAATCACCGAAACGAGATTCCGATGAGAAATACATGAATTCATTTCGTTGATCGACGATTCTGTTATTCTAGTATCAAATCGATGAAACTTGATTTGAATCGTGATTTCGTAATGTTACAGGCTGAATTCGGACACTCTGCGTCGAATCCAATCACCGAAACCAGATTTCGATGAGAAATACATGAATTCAGTTCGTTGATCGACGATTCTGTTATTCTAGTATGAAATCGATGAAACTTGATTCGAATCGTGATTTCGTTGTGTTACAGGCTGAATTTAAACACTCTGCGTCGAATTCAATCACCGAAACGAGATTTTGATAAGAAATACATGAAT